>CP129456.1:32005000-33205000 GCA_030445155.1 Quercus variabilis | reverse complement strand
TGACTGCTATGTTGTGGTCTCGTGAATCTCAAGAATAAAAACCTTGATCACAAAAGGAGATGACAAAAAACATATTCAAACAAAACAAAACAGATGACGAGAAATGAGACAAATGGACTATTTATTTAATTTCATTTTTTAAAAATGTGTACATATTTTTAGCTATTTTCCTAAAAACACTGATTAAATAATTATTTTTTTTTTTTTTTTGGGGGAAAGAAATAATTAAATATTTTAGTGATTAAGCTCAACAAAATCCATGTGGATCTTATAAATTTACAGTGGCCTAAAATAATTCTATTTTTAAAAAATAAAACTGGACTACACATCAATATAATGATACAATACAATTCATACGATATATACATATGGATCATACAATAAATGCAATCCTTGATACACACATATGATATCGATTTTTTTCTTTTCAATTCCATATATATTGTATAATACATATAGTGTGTTATATGATGCTAATGATTGTGCACAAATAAATATAATTATTAGGAAATGGTCTATCAACAGATTTTTTTTTTTTTAGAGAGAATTTCATCCTATGGCGTCTACTCCTGATTATAACTCTTTATTATCAGACCAAGACACCAATCAATTTTGGTGTATGCGAGAATTGAACCTCAGATCTCTTATACAACCATCAGAAACTTTACCAATTAAGCTAATTGAAACCCACATCTATCACCAGATTAATACAACTTACAACCATTCAAATCATATCATTTAAACAAATTACAACAAAAAAAAAAAAAAAATATATATATATATATATGTATGTATATATATATATATATATATTTTTTTTTTTTTGAGATAACGAAACAAAAATATTCACAAAAACAAAACAAAAAAATTGCCAAATGATTTTTGACAAGTTTGGGTTTGGATCTTTGTGCCAATAGGTCAAACTCGTAATTGGCCCATTTTACATGAATCAGGTTTTGGGTTAACCCATTTTCCCAAATCCCTCTATCCATACTTATTTATTTTACGGATTACAATTTGTCAAGTCCAATTGGTATCATATCATTAGCATAAGATTTGTGTACAAAAATCTATTTTAATCATAGTTGTTTTTTTTTTTTTTTTCCTTATCCTTCATGGTAAATGCAAATTTATAGAGATACATGAGATAAATAGCATCAAATGTATTTTAATCATTTGGAAAGGAAAAAAAAAAGAGAGTAGATTTTAAAAATAAGCCCCAATTAATTTGTCCAAGGAGTTGATTCTTGATTAGCCAATTTTTTACATTTTTTATTTTGCCCACAAATATTTTGCTGACTATTTTTTTATTGCAATTTTGCTCACTAATTTGTTTATATATGAAATAGAAAGAGGCTTTATGTAAATATGCCAACTTTTTTGTCTAAAATTATTTTATTCCTTAAATTTTTTTATATAAGGAAATAATGGTCCAACCTTTAGTCATATTACTTCAACTTTTGCCCATGTAACAACTCAAAAACTTCATAAACTGATAATGTAAATAATTGAATTTGAAACTTCCAAATTTACATTACGCCCTAAACTAATCAGATCCACTGATAATTCTGGAAGATCAGTGGGTTGGAAATCTTCAGACTTCGACAATTTTGAGAACTGGGTCCTGTAAAACCAAAACCAATCAGAGTGAAGACCGGTGGAGGCCGGCCTATAACCCTCCGATGATAAAGTTAGAAGACTGGAATAGAGAGGAAAAATATCTAAGTGTTTTTTCCCTTCTCCAAGTGAAAGAAAAAAATGTCAGAATCCCTTTACCTTTACGCAGGATCATGTTTATATAGTGTATGGAACGGTTATTGGCTCTGATAACCGTTCCTATTGTCGAGGAGTTCACCAAAATCGGAGGTAACTTCCATAACTTCCTTAGGAGTTGTTTCATCTGAACTGATGCCTCTTTATGAGCAATGGAGGTTTCGATTCTTTTTGGTTAAGTCAAGGATGCTAGGCTCGTCTATCCCTAATTAAGGGTGGACGAGCCATGGCATGGCCATGCTTTCCTCGTCCGTCCCAAAGGAGGGACGAGGCAACTTGGCTATGCTCATTTTTCTTCTCTTTCTGTAGACGAGCCATATGGACAATTTAAGGTGGTACAATTTTGTAGCATCATCAGTTGCCCCCTTATTCATTGGGTCGTCCTAAGATAAATAAGGTGTGTTAGCAGCAGTTAGATGTGCCACGTGTCAAAAATTTGTTGGTGGAAAAACCTCGTCGATTGATTTGCCCAAGAAGCGTGCCACATGTCCCTTAATGACTGGGTGACGTCGCTTCAGATGCCTAAGCTTGCTCCCTATAAATAATGGAATACCTCCGGTACCCTCTTCATTTCTGAAATTTCTTTCCCTGTCCTTCCTCGTCTTAGATATTCGTTTAGAAGCTTCACGCGTCTATAGCCTTCCATCGTCCTAGATCCAGGTATTTCTCTTTTTCTCGTCCTTAGTTTTCCTGTTAAGATGGTAGACATTGTACTTTCCTCGTCTAGTGATAGTATAGATAAGGCTATAGACGAATATAATGACGAGAGTAGTTATAGTTCTAGTAGCGATAGTGATAGTAGTAGGGGGAACACCACGGACGAGGAGTACGTCTCTAGCGTCCCTGGGCTTCCTATAGAAGTTTTACAAGAACAACTTAGGAAGGCCTCTGGATCTCAGGCTGGCACTTCGTCCACTGACCCTCGTCCTAATCCCTTAGATGAAGAGGAAGTTACTGTATATAGTTGTGCAATAGATATCCCCTCTAAGACGGACGAGCAGAGACTGAAAAACCTTAGGGAGTGGTACCAAATCCCAGACGAGTTTAACCCTAGGGTACCCGTCCGAGGAGAATGGTGTTGCAACCCTCACTTTGGGATTGGCGTCTATGAAGCTTACCTCTTGGGGGGTTTAAGATTCCCTTTAAACGCCTTTACTAGAGAGTTGTTAATTAGGTTAGGTTTAGGTATATGTCAATTTAACCCAAATGCATGGAGACTAATCGTCTCAATGCAAGTTTTGTGGAGTGAAGTATTTGGAAGGGACCATCCTCTTACTGTGAACGAGTTCCTTTTCTGCTACAAACCTTCAGAGATACACCAATCCCCTGACTTCCATCAATTTACAGCCAGGGGTAAAGATTGTAGGTTGATCAAGTCCTTGGCCTCGTCTGATAGAAAATGGAAGACGGAATTTTTCTTCGTCTCTGGCTTCTGGGCTGGAAACCCTGTAGACGTTGGCCAGGACTCGTTTGGCCGTTATACTAGGGACCTAGGAAACCTTCGTCCTGAAGGTAAGTTGTTCCCCCTTTTTCTTTTCATTTTTGTCTATACTTTATTTATTTTAAATATCGACGGCCAATTAACAGGAATGTATTTTATTTCAGCTGTTGAACGTCCGTCCTTAAGCAAGTTTTTTCGTGACCGCGTCCACAGAGCTCGTCTTCACGTGGATAGGGACTTTCACTCTTTGGTCTCACTTAGACGCCTTGCCAAGTGGGGTTTAGGTCCTAATCCATCCGACGAAGCTATTGCACACGAGGTCACAGTTAGGAAAAGTAAGTTTCAAGTCTTTATCGTCCTTGCATTCTGTTTTTTTTTATTTCTAAACATATTTTTATCTTCTTTTCCCTCTTTTTGTTTTTATAAAAAAGGAATGGCGACAATGAAGGGAAACAAGGGAAAAGATGTAGCTGCTGAGGGTGATCGTCCTGAGGGCGATGTCCAGACTCGTCCTATGACTGGGGAGAAAAGGAAAACCTTGTCAAGGAACTTAGACTTGGGAAATCTCCCCAGTCGTCGAGGTAAAAAGGCCAAGCCCAGCTCGACTCAAGTGGTCAAACCTCCCTCGTCTCAACAACCAACGCAGGTAGTTGATGTGGACTCGTCCACTCCAGTTGAGACCACTCCGTCCCAGGCCACTCCATCCAGGACTGTGTCAACCCCGTCTCAGCCTCCCAGAATGGCCCCCTCCAATATCATTAAGAATGAGGACTTAGCCTGGGAACGCTTTAAGCAGGCTGTAACGGATGAAGACATAAACGTTTGCTATGATATGTCCCTTAAAGATTTTGAACATTCTGGTGATCATGATCTCTTCAAGGTAATACCTCGTCTTGAGCAATGATTCACCTTCCTTCCTCATCTCTCTTTTTTTTTTTTTTTTTTTTTTAACTTGTTTCTTTTTCACAGGGGATGTCAAAGTTTATAGAAGCGTCCAGGCAAGCAACAGGGTTGGACAAGACGAGGATCCTGCTAGAGACGAGGATCCAGGATTTGAAGGCTGAGGCAAGGCAATGGGCTGAAGTGGCTGCCAAGACCACAGACGAGGTGAAGGAGTTGAAGACATTGGTTGAGGGGCTGAGAACCAGTGCTGCAGAGAAGGATGCTCGTCTTGAGGCCTTGCAGAAGAAAAATGATGAGTATGATGCCCTTCTTTCCAACGCGAAGGAGGATGCAGTGGCTGAGTTCAAGTCGTCCAAGCAGTACACTGAAGTCTTGGACATTAATTACGCAGCAGGGTTTGAGGATTTTAGAAGTGAAGCTGTGGAAAGGTTCCCTGACATTGACTTCAGTTCCATTCTCCTTAACCTGAACGCTGCTGCCACTAGTTCTCTCGTCCAGACTGGCTCCGATGACGTCAATGTTGAAGACGACGCTACAACTTTGCCCCCTCGGGACGCCCCCAATGCTTCTCCTTCTACTTAGAAAGATTTCCTTTTCTTTTTTTATGCACTTCTATTTGGTCCACTTTGTGACCTTCTATGTAATTTCAATACATTTGCCTCGTCCGTGGTTTTAGGACGAGGTTTTAAACAGTTAGAAGTTTATTGTGCAAAGATTTTTTTTTTTTTTAACGTTAGATATATACTCTTAACTAAATGTTATTCTCGTGGCTTATGTATGGACGAGTTTTATTTATTTTGCTTGCTCAATTTCGTCCATTTTTCGTATATTTGTCTACCATTTTCATTAGAATTTCAAATGTAGTTCCTTCATGTGACATGGTAGCAATTCAACATTACTGGTCTAGGGACCTGTTAAAAATGATAAAAACCAGCCTGCCTTGTTCATGGACTTGGCTAATTTTTATTCTTAAAAACTGAAGGCTTTCATTGTACTCGTCCATATCTTGGATTGTTTTAACAAAAAGCCTAATTTTTATACTTTGAAGTCTTAAGGCTTTCATTGTACTCGTCCATTTCCTGGATTGTTTTAATAAAAGCCTTAATTAAAATATAGCCATACGCTTCTCTCGTCCATGGCTTAACATACACTCGTCTATGCATTTTTGCCCATGTATTTAAACGTAGTGTTTTAACTCGTCCGTGTGAGTATGCTTGGGATTTAAGGCTTTGCTTCGTCCTCTGATATGGATGAGGATGCCTTAATGCTTTTCCCTTTGGGATTTAAGACTTTGCGTTGTCCTCTGATATGGACGAGGATGCCTTAATGCTTTTCCCTTTGGGATTTAAGGCTTTGCTTCGTCCTCTGATATGGACGAGGATGCCTTAATGCCTTTCCCTTAGGAAAGCTTTTCATTATATCCCTTAAGTAAACTTCAAACAAATGTAGTATGGGAATCAGTGAATTACACAATATTATGTACATTCCACAAATACCATTCACATCACAAGCATTGTTCAAAGACGAGGCAGGCACCTTAGGCCAATGCCTTTATTTAAACATAAACTATAACGCCGTCCATAAATTTAACATAACAAAGCCACACCAAATAATATAATAATAAAGCTTAGTTGCTGAGCTCGTCCAGGCTGACATTCTACTGGTAATACTTCCTCAAGTGTTCCACATTCCATGGATGCTCCAACTTCCTCCCATCAAGAGCTTCTAAGTAATAGGAACCTTGTCTTTTGCAATTGACAACTCTATAGGGGTCTTCCCAATTTGGTCCCAACTTCCCATGAGCTGGGTTCTTTGTTGCTAAGGAAACCCTTTTTAGGACGAGGTCCCCTATGTTGAATCGCCTTGGCTTCACCATTGCATCATATCGCCTAGCCATAAGATTTTTATACCTTGCCATCCTTTGCTCAGCGTCCGCCCTTACCTCGTCTATCAAGTCGAGGTTCAGACGTAGTTGTTCCTTATTAGCTTCGTCCTGGTAGGTCGTCACCCTATGATTGGCCACGTGCACTTCTGCGGGTATAACTGCTTCAGTTCCATATGCTAGCTTAAAAGGAGTCTCTCCTGTAGGAGTTCTCACTGTCGTTCTATATGCCCACAGAACGCCTGGAAGCTCATCTGGCCATACTCCCTTAGCCCCCTCAAGCCGAGTCTTGATTATCTTCAATAAGGATCGGTTTGCAACTTCTGCCTAGCCATTAGCTTGCGAGTGGGCTGGTGAAGAGTAATGATTTTGAATTCCAAAGTGTACACAAAAGTCTCTGAAAATTGTATTGTCAAATTGCCTTCCATTATCCGATACTAGCACCCTAGGCACCCCAAATCTGCATACAATATTTTTCCACACAAAGTTCTTGACATTCTGCTATGTGATGTTGGCCAAAGGTTCTACTTCTACCCACTTGGTAAAATAATCAATACCAACCACAAGGAATTTCATCTGCCTTATACCCAGTGGAAATGGACCTAGGATATCTAGTCCCCATTGTGCAAAAGGCCACGGAGCCATCATTGGAGTCAAATACTCTGATGGTTGCCTGGGGACATTGCTGAATCTTTGGCATTGGTCGCAGACCTTGACGTACGCCTTAGCGTCAGCTTGCATATTTGGCCAATAATATCCTGCATGGACGACTTTATGGACGAGCGATCTGGCGCCTGAATGGTTGCCACATGCTCCCTCATGAATTTCTCTAAGTATGTAGTTTGCCTCGTCTGGGGCCAAACATCTGAGATAAGGCTGGGAAAAACCTCTTCGGTAGAGAATCTCGTCCATAAGAACATATCTTGCTGTCCTCGCTCTTAGCTTTCTAGCTTCGTCTTTTTCATCCGGGAGTCGCCCGTCTTTTAAGTATGACACAATTGGAACTATCCAATTCATTCTATTTTCTACTTGTTGCACTTCTGGGATATCTATACTCGGCATATACTGGATTTCATCAAACTTGTCTGCAGCTTCGCTGGACGAGGCTTCTTTCACCAAAGCATCAGCTTCCATGTTCTCTTCCCTTGGGATTTGAATAAAGTTAACTTCTTCAAACTTTTTAACAAGTCGCATCACTTTGTTTAGATACTTCCTCATGCGCTTTTTCTTGGCTTCAAACTCGCCATTTACTTGGCCCATGATTAGCTGAGAATCTCCCAGGACGAGGAGTGACTCTGCTTCAACGGACTTGGCCAATTCCATCCCTCTGAGAAGTGCTTCATACTCGACTTCGTTGTTTGTTGTCTGGTACTGCAAATGAACTCTGTGTTTTAACTTGTCCCCTTCCGGAGATTGCAAGACCACACCTACTCCTCCCGCGTATTGTGTAGACGAACCGTCCACATAAACTACCCACTTAACGCTTTCTTTTTCACCCACCTCATCACAATTCGAAGTAAACTCTGCAATGAAATCTGCCAGGGCTTGAGCTTTTATGGCATGCCTCGGTTGATACTTGATGTCAAATTCACTGAGTTCGACGGCCCATTGGATCAAACGTCTTGCAGCCTCTAACTTGTTCATGGCCTTCTTTAGTGGGTGGTCTGTCATGACGTTAATAACATGAGCTTGAAAATAATGCTTTAACTTTCTGGAAGCCGTTACCAACGCAAAAGCTAATTTCTCCATTAGCGGGTACCGTCCTTCTGCTCCCCTCAATGCTTTGCTAGTGTAATACACAGGTCTTTGCACCTTGCTTTCTTCCCTCACCAGTGCTGAACTTACGGCATGTGGGGTGACTGCCAAATATAAGTACAACTCTTCTCTGGACACAGACGGGCTCAATAATGGGGCTTTGCTGAGATACCTCTTCAAATCTTCAAAAACTTTCTGACACTCGTCGGTCCATTCAAATGCTTTTTTAAGAACCTTAAAAAAATGGCAAACATTTGTCTGTAGCTTTAGAGACAAACCTGTTGAGGGCGGCAACTCGTCCGGTGAGGGACTGAACTTCTTTAACATTGCTAGGGGGCTTCATATCCAATATTGCTTGAATTTTGTCAGGGTTTGCTTCAATTCCTCTGTAGGAAACCATAAACCCTAGGAACTTCCCCGATGATATCCCAAAAGCACACTTGCTAGGGTTCAACTTCATATGATACTGCCTCAACGTGTCAAATGTTTCCTGCAAATCGACTAAGTGCCTCTCCTCGTCTTGAGTTTTTACCAACATATCATCTATGTATACTTCCATATTCCTCCCGATCTGCGGATGGAACATGTGGTTGACCAGGCGTTGGTATGTCGCCCCAGCATTCTTTAGGCCGAATGGCATTACTTCATAATAGAACAGTCCCTGACTGGTGATAAAGGACGTCTTTTCTTGGTCCACCTCATCCATCCTAATTTGATTGTAACCAGAGAAAGCATCAAAAAAACTGAGCAACTTATGGCCGGCGGTGGAATCTACCAACTGATCAATGCGTGGTAGCGGATAACTATCCTTTGGGCAAGCCTTATTCAGGTCAGTGAAATCAACGCACATCCTCCACTTGCCATTCGCCTTTTTGACCATTACCACATTGGCCAGCCACTCAAGACAGTATACCTCTCGAATGAACTTTGCCATAATCAGCTTCTGAACTTCTTCCTTGACGGCATTATCTCTCTTTGGGGCAAACACCCTTTTCTTCTGCCGCACTGGCTTGGAGGTAGGGCATACACTCAGACGGTGGGTAATAACACTGGGATCTATGCCCGGCATATCTTCGTGACTCCAAGCAAATACGTCCTTATTTCTTTTCAAAAAACAAATGAGATCTTTCTTGATCGTTGCTTCCAAATTTGCTCCAACCCTGGTACACCTCTCAGGGTCATCATCATCTAAAGGAATATTTTCCAATGCTTCAATGGGTTCTGCCGTCACTCTCCTTTCTTCGATATTCATTGCTTGAACCTGCTCGTCCGCAGCCAGCATGGCCAGATAACACTCTCTTGCAGCTAATTGGTCTCCCTGTACTTGGCCTACCCCGTGTTCCGTTGGGAACTTGACTGACAAATGATAAGTAGATGTAACTGTCTTCCATCTGTTCAAGGTTGGCCTCCCAATTATTGCATTGTAAGAAGACGAACAATCAACTACGAGGAAACTCACTTCCATGGTTACTTGTTGCGGATACGTCCCCACCGTCACTGGCAATGAAATACTACCCACAGGTTGCACCTTCATTCCACCAAAACCAACTAAGGGGGAGCTTGTTGGACGAAGCAAGTCTCGTCCCAGTCTCATCTGCTGAAAGGCTGGAA
Organism: Quercus variabilis; assembly: GCA_030445155.1. Classification (NCBI taxonomy): domain Eukaryota; kingdom Viridiplantae; phylum Streptophyta; class Magnoliopsida; order Fagales; family Fagaceae; genus Quercus; species Quercus variabilis. Next base: position 33,195,635 of record CP129456.1, on the reverse strand, counting down.
AGTACAAGATATCAGCAGAACTTCCATTATCAATCAACACCCTTCTAGTCTTGTAGTCTGCAATAAGGAGAGTGATGACAATAGCATCATCATGAGGGTGATGGACTTTCTTTGCATCCTCGTCCGTGAAGGTAATTGCTTGCTCGTCCATGGTCCCTGCACTTGGCGATGGTCCAGAGAGCTGAACGCTCTGCACTGCTTTCAGGTAGGCTTTCTTTGACTTAGACGACTGTCCTGCAGAACTTCCCCCCAGAATGATTCTTATTTCTCCAAGCGGTGGCCGTGACGGTTCTTCTACCTTGGCCTTCAATTTCTCGTCTCTGTGATCTCGTCCTAGGAAATTTTTCAACTTCTCTTGTCTGATGAGATTCTCAATCTGCTGCTTCAGATCAAAACACTTGTCCGTGTCGTGCCCATGATCTCTGTGGAAGCGACAATACTTATTTCTATTGCGCTTATTGGGATCTCCCTTCATCTTCTCTGGCCACTTTAAGGAAGGCTCGTCTTTGATTTGCATGAGGACTTACTCAAGTGGCACGCTTAAAGGAGTGTAGTGTTGATTCCTTGCTGACGGACCTGCCCTCTTTTCTCGATCTTTCTTATCCTCCGTTCGTCCCTTCTTTGGACGAGGACCCTGGTCGGACTGACGAGAAGGATTTGATTCTACCCTCTCAGCCCTCTTCCTCTTCTTAGCTATAATAGCATCTTCTGCATTCATGAAGTTTTGGGCTGAATGGACGAGTTCAGCCATGGACTGAGGTTCCTTCTCATAAAGTTTATGTATAAACAAATCTGAATTGACTCCGTTATGAAAGGATGCCAACAGTAGCTTATCATCTACCTCGTCCACGGTCAGGGCTTCCCTATTGAAGCGTGTGATGAAGGAACGCAAGCTTTCATTCTCCCCCTGTTCTATCGTTAACAAACTGGAAATGGATCGTCTGTGATGCTGACCCCCTATAAAGTTATTAACAAACAACTTGCTTAATTCTCCAAAAGAACTTACTGAATTCGGGGGTAATTTGCTGAACCATACTCTGGCCGGACCCTTGAGAGTGGTAGGAAAGGCTTTGCACATTATTTCATCTGGAACACCTTGCAGATGCATAGTGGTCTTGAAGGTGGCAATGTGATCAAAAGGATCCCGATTCCCATCATATGAATCCAAAGAAGGCATTTTAAACTTCGGTGGTAGGGGATGGCCATTGATGGAGGCCGTAAAGGGAAAGTCAGTTCTATGAACCAAATCTTCTACTGGGTTTGCCCTCCTCATATTCTCCTTCATTTCGTCCATAGCCTTCTTCATCTGATCCATCTCTCTCTTCAAGTCAGATGCCCTTCGTGAAGTGGTATCCCTTGATGGGCTTCCACGCTGAAAGTTCTCTCTGCCCTCTTGATCCTGAGTTTGCCCTTCTTCTTCCTGCTCTTGATGTGTCTGCCTTCTTAAGTTAACTTCTCTCCGTAAGTCCTGATTTTGGCGAGTTAACTCCGCCATCGCAGCCGCCATCAAATGCATATGCTGAACAGACGAGGCCTGCATATTGGGAGCAGATTGTCGATCGCGATAAGGATTACTCGATGCGTCCCTACTCTGTTGAGGGCCCGGGCTAGTTGCCCTTGATCTAGTCCGAACCATTTCAAACCCTTTCTTGTGAGAAAGAAATCGCAGAACTAAACAAGTTCAAGAGCGACAACTACGTTTCCCACAGACGGCGCCAACTGATAATTCTGGAAGATCAGTGGGTTGGAAATCTTCGGACTTCGACAATTTTGAGAACTGGGTCCTGTAAAACCAAAACCAATCAGAGTGAAGACCGGTGGAGGCCGGCCTATAACCTTCCGATGATAAAGTTAGAAGACTGGAATAGAGAGGAAAAATATCTAAGTATTTTTTCCCTTCTCCAAGTGAAAGAAAAAAATGTCAGAATCCCTTTACCTTTACACAGGATCACGTTTATATAGTGTATGGAACGGTTATTGGCTCTGATAACCGTTCCTATTGTCGAGGAGTTCACCAAAATCGGAGGTAACTTCCATAACTTCCTTAGGAGTTGTTTCATCTGAACCGATGCCTCTTTATGAGCAATGGAGGTTTCGATTCTTTTTGGTTAAGTCAAGGATGCTTGGCTCGTCTATCCCTAATTAAGGGTGGACGAGCCATGGCATGGCCATGCTTTCCTCGTCCGTCATTTGTGACGGACGAGGAAGGCCCAAAGGAGGGACGAGGCAACTTGGCTATGCTCATTTTTCTTCTCTTTCTGTAGATGAGCCATATGGACAATTTAAGGTGGTACAATTTTGTAGCATCATCACCCACAACCACCACCACCCAAATATTCTTTGAGGGTTATTCATCAATTTTTATAGCTCCCAAAATAACCAAACATACAAGGATGCACCACTTTCGCTTTCAATCCAATTGTCGGCCAAAATAATGAACCAATTACCAAACATGAATCCATGATCAACGAAATGAAGAATTGTAAACATGTTTGGATTCACCGTCACCTAAGCATAAGCTGTGTCCTGGCATACAATAAGCAATGAGAGGATGCCGGTGGCTTAAAAATCCTAAATGCTTTACAGATTGACAGATTTTTAAAGACCCAAAAAGGCAAAAAGCCTCCAAAGTGGAAGACACTAATATTTTGACACAATATTTTTCCAACTACAAACTTGACTTGAAATGTCACAAAAGCGCGTTAAAAGCATTTTCAATTGATTCTTATTCCATCATCATTTTTTACCCTCTTGAAGTCTACACAACATTTCTTTTTCTTTTCCCATCTTTTCTTAGGAGAATTTTTTTTTTTGAGAAAATCTTAGGGGAAATTAATAATAATTTTTTGAGAATCTAGGGGAAATTAATAATAAGATGAGAAAAACACAGTAATTATCTTTAATTCATTGGCTTTTGCTGTAAAGATATGGTCCATATGGACCCAAAAAATACAGATAGATCCTTAAGACCATGGTGGTCACTACTAGACAAAATGGTTTGTATCGATTATGACCTTTGCTAGTTATTTTTAGGCGTAAATTATGCGCATTATGCGTGGACCATAGAACCTATAGATATTTTTTTTCAATATTATGCATATTTATTAGGCTTCGAGTTGGGGTAGATCCAATGCTTTAAGTCAAATCATTGATGCATTTGCTAAGATGGAAGCACACCTAAATCACATGAAATGTTTTGACTACTGTGGCCTCCCTCCCTAAGATCCTTCAAATTTCAGTTATTGCTTCACCGATGCTTATTGATCTTGGTAAATTATGATTATGATAACAAAAAATATGTTAAGTCAAACCTAGGGTCAAGATCCACTTAGTATTTGGTAATTTCAGATTTGAGGACAGTGGGGATTATTGATATTAGAGCATAAAATAGTTACACTTGCTTTATTTTAATAGTGGTTTATGAGTTACCCTGCAAATGACTACAATGATATAATGTGAGTTCAAAGTTAAATACTTACCCCATATTTCCATAAAAAGAAAAAAAATATATACTCACCCTTAATTTGATTGCAGTGATAATGGAGATGATGGAAGACAATGGGAAAGGAAAAATATAATTTTTCATTGTTTATTGTAGTAAAAAGTCAAAGAATTACAATTAGTATAGATGGAGTTTTCACTGAGCCCATCATTTATTTTCCTCTCAAATTAGAGAGAAAATGTGAGAAAAAAATGGTAATAAGAATAAATAAATAAAAACAAAAACAAAATTATCCATACTTTTTCTATCATTCTACTTTTAATAATAAAGATATACTAGTAATTTATTCTTGATCTTTTTACTTTTCCATCTTCTCAATCAAGTACATATAATAAAAAATACAAATTTTTTCTATCTCTCACTTTTTTTTATCCTTCAATTTTTTATACTCTCAACCAAATAAAACCTTAATTATACATTTATATCCTCCCATTTTGTAATAAACATGCAATGATTAGTTTAGTGATTCATTTTGAAACTTTAACATATAATTTAACTTAATTCGCAGAAAATTCACAAATCAATGTTAAGAATGAGGGCAATGTTTTTGTTGAACTTATTAATTTATTTTCATATATTTACTTGATGCTTTCACTTAATTTTAGATACAAACTAGCAAATAAATACTGTAAGTAAAATAAGTCAACCCAATTCCAACCGCATGTTAATTTTGACTTTTTTTTTTCTTTTAAATTAAAAAAAAAAAAATTAACTGCTACTTTTTTTTTTTTTTGGATGAACAATTTACTGCTACTTCAAGCGGGCAAAAAAACATAAAATGAAATAATGGCAGGAAAGTTACCCCACCAATACAGCATTTGTAAGATTACTTTGGATACAACGAATCATGCGGATTGGATTCTAATCATGTTGAACACATTGTGGGCCACAATATTTCTGTACGGAGGCATTTTGACTGCAAAAAACAACCTAGGAAGGCTTCATTTGGGGACGGAGATGCGGTGCAACACCTAGCACCGTGCAATTAACCCCTTATTTGTAAGAGAAAAAAAAAAGTGTAAAATTAAAATAATAAAAATATATAGGTTTAAATTTCCGAAATTAAAAAAGACTCTTGAAACTTTGAATTTCACCCATTGATTTTCTGTTGTATAGTGCGATACCTCTAACTATTACATCTAACCTCAATTCTGACCAAAAAAATATATTTTCCGTAATGAATTTGGTTTTGAGAAAAGTGGGTCACACATGACATGATCAGTTCCAGAGTGGGGTCATTTCAGGAATGAACTGGAAATGTAGGCCTATTGTGCATGGAAAGCATGATACATATAATCCATACCAAAATTACTAGGGGGGGGAAAAAGAGTCATCTTGCATGTGAGGATAAATAGTAAAAGCTGAAACAAATAGCCACACATTAATTGAAAGGCATTGCTAATTGCGTGTAAGAGTTCCATAAATAAATCCTTTTTTTTTTTTTTTAACTAGACAACTAGCCAGCCTAAAATGGTAAAATGGGATGCGCTAAGATTAGGAAGTGGATCATTAATTAGACCATTAAATTATGAAATCAATGGTTGTCAATTGTCAAACATGTAGCTCTCAGTAGTTAGTAAAATGGGGTTGAACCTAAGATTAGGAAGTTGATCAATACGCTGAGATTAGGAAGTTGATCATTAATTAGACCATTAAATTATGAAATCAATGGTTGTCAATTGTCAAACATGTAGCTCTCAGTAGTTAGTACTCAGTAAAATGGGGTTGAACCTAAGGTTGAAGTCTCTGTGGGCAAGGAAATATCAAATCACAATAAAAGTTAATAATAATACAGGGAATAAGTGGGCCATTGAATATAGAGTTTAGATCGCTTCTTTTGTTTTCTATGCGTTCCCTAAATGAGTACACGAGCTTCCGTACACATGATGACACGAATACACATACATATCACATGGTTGTAGCCTGGAGGCTTATAGCCGACGTTGATGTCTAATTCTAACATTTTATTTTAGTGTTCATCTGGGATAGTTTAAATTTATTGATTTATTTAACTTAAACAAATAAATTATATTTAGATTTAAAATAATAAAAAAACTGTACCCAACTCAACTAAGTCAAATAAGCTAGTTCCTTCACAAAAAAAAGTCAAATAAGCTTTTTAGGGACTCAATTTGGATTGGACCCAGAATATGAGTGGGTTTTCAGCTCAACAAGCTCAAATAATAAATTTGTAGAGAATGGGTATTAGAACTGGTACTGTTAGACAGGAAATGTTCTACTCATCAAGTAACAAAGGGTACTTTAGGTTGATTGAAGGAGAAAGAACTTTTCTCAGCCCGGTTTTCAGTACGTCTCTCTTTCCCTCTTTTTTCTTCTTCTGGAAAAGTCTCCCTCTATCTCATTCGTTTCTATGTTATATACACCCTCCTCCCCTCCATTTCCATCGTACACATGTAGTTCTTATCTGGGGAGCTCCTTTCTGTCCCATCTAGCACCTACCGGAACTTTCACTTAGTGGCCATAAAGCTGCTTAGTCATTGTTCAGGTATCACCTCCACATTAATGCGGCCAGAGGGTTAGCTGGAAAGTATTTAATGTGGAGGTGATGGCCTTGGAAGATATTTGCTACCTTCCCTGATTCCTCCTTAGGTTTATACCCAACTTCCAGTTTAGATACAACTTTGCGGAGTCTCCGGAATAAAATGAAAGTTACATTCACCTCGGACTTTGGTGTCCTCGGACGTGCGTTATGCCGCCATATATAATATCCATTCATTTCTCTTATATTATTCATTTAATAATAATAAAATTTTTAAGCTATCCTCGGATAACTAAGTGACCTCGAATTGAGCCGTTGGGCCCTGAGCCCACTTCTGATGATTCCTACATCTTTTTAACAAACAGGCCCCACAAAGCTAAATAATGAACCACGCCAAACACATATGTTAATTCTAAAAATTTTAGTAAAAACCCAAAATGGAAGCATTTGGTTAACAATCACTATTTTTATGTCAAATTGATTGTTAGGCATTTTTTCCCTTGCCTTTTTCAATGATAGAAACCTATAGTTAAAACTTAAAACCCCTTTCAATCCCTATCGTATCTCAGATAAAGCAATAAATGATATCATCTTAAAATAGGGGGAAAAATGAATATTTTGGAACATTTTCTATTTGTCAATTCCTTTTTAGAAAGTCATATAATTTGAATTAAAAATGCTTGTTAGACATTTGCATTTTACCTTCTTGAAATTACATTAATATTTTTACAAGTTACATACCAAATTGTTAAAAACTACTAGTGTAAATTATGTGTATTGAAATGAAAATCCAAATAAATACCAGCAACCTAATTACAATAAGGTGTAATTTTTTAAATTACATATTGATAAATTGAAATCAATTCAAAACCTTGTTTCTAAATTGTAGTCTTTACCACCACCTTGTTAAAAAAAATTGTAGTGTTCCCCCACAAAAATAAAATAAAATAAATGAAGCATCCTAAAAATTAATGAATTTTGCGATATATAGTTGAGTATATTAATGGAATAATGGTATTCCTTCCCATAAAGTGTGCCTAGAGACATACTCTAGAGTATTATAATGATCCCTTTCAAGGCCGTAAATTGGGTTCACCATGATGTTTGTTGTTAACAATAAAAGTGAGCAAAAAGGTGAGAGGTGTTAATGATTTCAATGCTATCATTATCACTCTAAAATAATTCAAACTTAATAGACAACATTTGAATTTATTTTGGTGCAAAAAAAGAATTCAATATCAAAATAAGAGGGTTTTAATTAACTCAATTAGTAATATATTTCTTTCTCAAAAAAAAAAAATTAGTAATATATTTTATAGTTGAATAAAAAATTTGATATTCGATCTTTACCTACACAAAAATTAATTGATGTTTTAGTCTAATAATAAAAAGTAATCATCAAGAGAGGTTGTCATAAGTTAAAATTATCTCTAAAAAGATATATCAAAATGAAATCATTGCCGACTAAAATGACCAATACTTACTTACTTATTTAGCTTTCTTTTTTCTTTTTTTTTTTCTTTTTTTCTTTTATGAGAATTACTTATATTTTTTGATTCAGTAGTTGAGAGATTAAAAGTGCATACATTTGAAACTCCAAAAGATACAACTTAGTTACAAAACCCAGACCGTAGTAATTACATATTGGCTTTGCAATTTGCATGATTTGAAACAAAAATCCCATCAGCCTGAAAAGTGAAAAAACCAAGAAAGCTGAAGCTGGTCTGTTTAGTCGTAGGAGTAGTAGGAGTGTAGGACCCAGGATAATACCCCGTGACCGAATTCAAGAATTCAAATTCCCTCTGCCCACTAGAAAATAGAAATTACAAATCCCGTGAACTTCAAGGATTTACAATTCCGCGTTTATTATTATCCACAGCCACAACCAGAAGCGAACAAATTCCATAAGAGTGACCAAAGAAAAAACCACCCTGTGACACGCACACATCTCTTACCGGTTCCTTTTTGGTCGACACGTCACTAATTTCACTGACCGACAGACTAACGCGGCTGTCCGGGCCCCACTTTGGTCTCATCCTCGTTAAACAATATTATATTATTTTTATATTTTATAGTATGTGCCAAATTGATTTTCCATCATCGTCGCATGCGATTTCCCATCACTCAACAGTCCAACGCATTATATAAATCTCTACACTTTGTATTCTTCAAATCTTTCATTAAAATAAAGTTTATCATTCCGTAACCATTTTTTTAATTGTATTTTATTATTATTTATTTTTAACCAACTTGGTAATTTATTTTGAAGCATTTGTTCATCGCAGGTAGGTAGAACAGAAGGTTTTCCTATTCTTAGCGAGTTTCTATAAAATTCTTTCATCTATTTACTCCTACATTATTAACCTGCTGAATTTTTTTTTTTTTTTCAATTAATATCGTTTAACATATTATCTTCCATTAACTGATATACTTTTTTCTCTGAGTTTGATCATTATCTTCCTTTTAAGTGATATACTTTTCTCTCTGGGTTGATCTTAATCTGCTTTTTTTTTTTTTTTTCAATTAATACCGTTTAACATATTATCTTCCTTTAAGTGATATACCTTTCTTTTTGAGTTGATCCTAAATGAATTTTTTTAGAAGTTGAACTTCAATTTTCTATATTCCAATTTTTTTTCCCAAGAAACAAAAATGTTTTTTTTTTTTTTTAATATTAAAGTCATACCACCTTTAAGTACTCGAAAATTATATTATAGTTCATGCGTTAGACTAGTGGTACCAATACCCTTTCATGGTACTCATTATTATTATTATTATTTTTTTAGAAAGTTTCAATATATGGCGTCTGCTCATAATAATAATTTTTTATCATCAGACCAATACATCAATCAGTTTATCTCTCTTATATAGAAAGACACCTTAAAATCTTGGAAACTCTAAGTGCTAGACCCTCCTGTAAGGAATGATCCCTACTTTGAAGGGATTTCGATTTGCCATTCACCACTATATAAATACTAGGCCTCCACTGTTCTCAAGTACGTAGAAAATCCCTATGTCTCTAACTAAAGAGGTCACATAAATTTCTCATTCACTAACTTGACATTTGGAGGTTTTGGCCGGTACCATATCAGTGCCTTTTGTTTAATCTCTTTGTTCTTATTTACAAGTACCCATTGGAGCGACTTGGAACCTATAACTTACTAAAGATTTTCGCACATCACAAGTAAACAAGATTGAGAATAAGAATACCTGTACTCATGTTTAGGTTTGAACTCCACATTATTTTTATTTACCTAGAAAAAATAAAGTTAATAACATTTAAGGCATTTTTGACTTTCAACCAAACCTAGCATTAAATTGGGACATAGAGAATCTTAACTTTAAATAAAGTAAATAATAAGTTGAAAAAAAATTGTGTTTATTTATGATTTAATGCTCGAAAAGTATAATATTTAGAACATCTGTATTTATATAATAATATAAAATAATAATTGAATTTTTGTTCACTTAAAAAAGAAAAAGAAAAAAGGCGATGGTAATTTTGTTTATTCAATATCATAAGTAACAACGGAAAGAAGAAAGGAATGGCACTATTTTGAGCAAAAAAAAAAAAAGCTTCTAAAAACTTACATTTTTAATATCTAATTCTAATAATGTGTGTCTATATATATATATAGAGGTTGGTTTGAGTTATACCTTACACTGTCTAATAACTTGTTATAAAATTTATATTTTAAAAATCCTATCGTTAAATTATATGTTCTATATGTTCTTAATATTCGTGCCAATTTTCATATTAATTAGATATTATTTACCATTTGATCCATAAGCTCACATTTTGTGCATTATTTTAAATTATAAAAACTTGAATTTAAACAATTGATTGATAACATGACTATTAATCTTTGATCACCTTAAAAATTTGCAAGCATGGAAAATATATGAAGATAATGTAATCTAATGTAATTTTTGTCAAAATTCACATATAATTAAAAAATATTGAGTGGTATAACATTATTTCAAGTTACACCAGATGTAATTTGAACCCATCTCTCTCTCTCTCAATCTATATATATATATGGTATAACTCTAAGTAATGTTATACTACCCAATACCTTATTAATGAATTCATATTTTAAAAATTACACCATTAGATTATATGTTTTATTTTTTCTTAACATGCATACTAATATTCATGTCAATCAGTTGTTATTTACTATTCAATCCATAAACTCATATTTTATTCATTATTTTAAATTACAAAAATTTGAATTTAAACAATTGATTGATGACATGATTATTGATATTTAATCATCTCAAAATTTTGCAAGTATGAAGAACATACGAAGACAATGTGATCTAACGGTGAATTTGTTAAAACTTGCATTCAATTAAAAAATATTGAGTGATGTAACATTATTTAAAGTTACACTGAACCCAACTATATATATGTAGGGTTATTGGGCTCGAAAGTCCATCATTTATTTGTGTTATGAGTCTGTAGCCCAATCCGAGGACAATAGGTAGTCCGAGAAGAAGAAAACTTTATTAGAAAAGACTGTTAGTAAATAGAAGTTAGCTTTGACCATAATGGCCCAAGAGGGTGGGCTGAGGATAAATATATCCTCGACTAATTGATGCCGAGGTTCGAAGGAGTAGTCTATCGCTCAGGGTGATATTCCAAGAAGTCTTGTTGGAGTTGATAAGTATCGTGGAGATATCAGATAGGAAGGTGCCCTAAAATATCTAAGAGGAAAGCTACTATCTCTGCATTAAATGTACTGCAGCTAACTCTTTGGCCGCATTAATGTAAAGGTGATACCTGAACAGTATTGTTTCAGCCTTATAGCTACTACATGGTGACTTAGGGAAGGGGTTGATGGGACAAATATCAACACCAACCCTCTAGCATGCATGTGTAAGGTGGGAATGAAATGAAAGACAATATAAAAGAAGAAGGTGGCAACAAGAACAAGGATCGGAACAAACATTTTTCTTTTCATTATCTTATCATCTGAACTCATTATTGTGTTCGTTTGATTAATTAAAACCCAGTTTTCCAATCCATTCTCTATAAATTTATTGTTTTGGGTTTTTTGGGCCTAAGTCCATCAACATAGTGGACTAGGAGCCTAAATCCGGTCCTTACAATATATATATATATATATATATATACATATATATTTTTTTTCAATTTGGTTTTTAGAGTTACGAATAAAATTAATTAAAATATGTTAGATTAGGTTTAATCTTATAAAAAAAAACTATATTAGCTTAAATTGATTAAAACTTATCTCCTTTTTCGATAAAGGAAATAAAAATTAATCAAATTTTGATTATATGTGAACAAATTATAATTAAATTAAATATGTTATTTTTAATAAATAATTTATTTAATTTATTTGTTACTCTTATTTTTTTAAATCTCAATTACTCCTATTTTAATTAAATGTGTATCAAATACAAATATTTATCCGACTTCTATCAGTTGCTTTGTAAATGACGCTAAGTCTATTGTTAGTTATATTTAAAATCATTCATCTCTCATACTAGGAGGCAAGACAGTGATTAGTTCATGCCTTAGCAAAAAGAGAACTAGATTTTTTTTTTCTTTTGCCATTCTGTATGGAATCTGTGGGGGGAAAAGGCCCAGTCTAACGTAGTGGGCCTAGAGCCCCATGTGAGGATTACTGTGCGTCCGAAGAGAAGGAGAGGTAAGGGCAAGGCCCATCTGAAAGAGAGACCCCCAAAAAGAAAAGTGATTACAATCCGAAGAGGTCGCCTTCTGTCCGAAGAGATGTTATTCCTCTGACGCGAATAGTACGGATCAATTGAACGTATAAAAAGTCAGAATGATCTTCCGAGGACTACTCCTGATCAAGATAAGCTCTGAGTATACTTGGAGACAATAAGGATGAAGAAATATCTAAAGAGAAAGCTGCTACCACTGTATTTAAGGCTCTGCAGTAACTTTTCTGGCCACATTTATGTGGAAAAGACCCCTGAACAGTGTAACCTCACCTACCGCTACTCACACAGAGTTAAAGGAGATGCTTGACGTGACATATACTCAAGTAGGCTTATGGATGAGGTACAAGTGGACGATGGAGATGAGGAGAAGGAAGGATATATAAAGGAAGGAGGCTCCTGAAAAGAGGGAGGAAAAAAAAAAGGAAGAGTGAAGAAAAAGAAAACTTTACTGTAGCTCTAAGAATTGTAACCGCTATATGATCAATGATATGCCTCTTCGGAAATCAAGTCATTCCCTTTTTTATGAGTAACTTCATGTTAGTTTATACCTATAGATTGTGATTAACTGTTGTCAATTCCATAATCAATCTAGCTCTTTCACCCATTCTCTACAAATTCATTGTTCTGGGCTTGGGCCACAAATCCTAACCCTACAGAATCCATTTCCTTAGGCATTCATAGTATTTTTGTTTTTGATTTTGTTGTTGTGAATAAAACCTTGCTGATTTGATCCTTAAAAAATATATATATATATATATATTTATTTATTTATGAAACTTTATCCTACTACACTATTGACTATTAGTTTTGAACTTTCGGGTTTCTCAAAAAAAAAAAAAAAAAAGTTTTGAACTTTCAACATAGTACATACAAAAGACTAATAATGCATTGTATAATTAATAGTACAAAAGACTAATAATACATTTTATTAGATTAAAATTGATAAATAATACAATCAAGCCAAGAGTGTGATAGCTCAACTAATATTTTGCTATTATTTTCAAGCTCCAATAAAATTTTATAAAATCTTATAATAGTTCAAATCTCCCTCCATAAACTATTGAATATTTTTATTAAAAAAAAAAAACACAAGTAACATGGGAGTATCTAAAGTGGGAAAAAAAGAGAGAGTAGGGGTTGGCTTTTGTGTTGCGCCTAGTAGGACGGTCTGTGATCCAGGCCTTGGCAATTGGCATGATTACCGCGCAGTAATTAAGGTTGAAAATCTGTCTTACTCTTAGATCCTCTGCCCTTTTGAATCCAAAAGCCACAACATTTCGTCTCCACGAGACCACACATCACCGACAGAGAAAATCATATAAAAGTGTTTTACTTTTATATATTGGTTGCTTCACACAGATTTTGGGCTAATTAGAGACAAAGGGTTACCTTTAAAAAAAAAAAAAGATACAAAGGAAAATTTGGGTTTTTTAATTGAGTAACGATAGGACGCAAAATTTCATAGATTTTTCTTTTTATAAGTTCAAGATGTTAAGTTAATATTACAGCAGTATATAGTTATATGAACTACATCAATAAATACGGCAAAATAATTGTGAAAATTCTTAGTATTTATCAATTATTTGTTATTTTGTTACCACCAATGTGCGAGTGCCGTGGAAGTATTAAATGACCCACCGCGAGCTAGTTAATGCGTAATGAGTAATGGACAAGGAGTGTGTGAAATGTGGAAAGAGAACTAACTGTAAATAGAATATTTAATACACCAAAATAAATAAAGAAACAGGGTCACAATCCGTCAAATTAGGCGCTAGTCAAAGACTCAAATGTGATCCAAATACCAATCTTTTAAAGACTTTCACTATTATATGATTTTATTAATAAGTGTCACTCTCTCTCTCGCTCTCTCTCTCTCTCTCAATTCAGATCTACCATTTTAACACTATCACTCACACATACATACAAACGTCCATCACGCTAGCTAGCCAGCAAGGAAAAATAAGTCCCATCGTTTTTTTCCCTATAGAAACAGCAAACAGGTCTGTCACTTTGGTTGTCTTTTTATATAAGAGAAAGCCGTACCTAATCCCAAAACACGGTCAATAATAAGTCTCGCAATCAAATAAAAATGTTACTATTACAATTTTTTTATAATAAGTTCGTAATAAATTCTGAGTATTCAGTTGTTATTTTTAAACATTTATCAGAATTAAATTGTACTAAGAGAAAGAGACGTGCCTAACGAAAAATGGGTCGGGGTCTATTTCGTTGGGCTTTCCTTTTCCAGCTCTCTCTCTCTCTCTCTCTAGGAAATGAGATTTGGGTCTGAGTGTCATAACTCATAAATAAAGAGAGAATTTACAGTTGGGTTAGAACTCGAGAACTGAACTGGTGAGAGAGATCGCGTGTTTAATAAGAGACTAGTGGAGTGTACATTAGTAATTAACGTAATGGTTATAAATTACACCACTACTGCACTAGAAAAGTGCAATTATTTCGATCTTTCACATTTGTTATACTGTGATACGCAATTTTAATAGTTATCATAATTAAAAAAATAAAATAAAATATTAGATATTAGATAATCATAAAAAAAAAATTAAAAAAAAAGTTTCCAGTGTTCACGAGCCCTGTCGTGATTGGATCAGTACAAAATCTCTTTGCTTTCACACTGTGTTCGCTCTCTCTCTTTGCTAACTGCTAAGCATTGAGCACAGTGGAAGAGAGGGTGAGAGAATATAGAGAAGCAGTTGGATTAGGACTGATAGCTAAATAAAAGAAAAGAAATCTACAGAAGTGTGTGTGTGTGTGTGTGTTTTTTTTTTCGTTCAGCAATTTTCACACTGGTTTTTAAAGGGCTTTTCTTTGCTCTATCACAGCTTTGCCACTCATTCAACAAGGTAGTGTTCGCTTTTCAAAAAACTTGCTTGATTTGATTTTCAAAAGATGCATTGCTAGTTTGTGATACCCATTGAATTGATCTAAATGGGACTTTGTTCGTTTATGAATGGTGAACCAAAGTTAACTTTTTTTTTTGGAAGAAAAATAAAAGTGGAGTTGAGTTGGCCTTTAGTGGTCACTTGGGGTTACAGAACTCACTGAGCTTATTTTGGTGTTTTGTTGAATGGAAATGTATCTGCTTTACTTTCCTTTCGTTTTCTCTGAATCCCAATTACGCTTTTGTTACCATTTTTGGGTTCTGTGAGTCTTTTACTTTATTATTAGGAAATTTTTCTTCTTGTTTTTTGATTCGGGTTTGTGGGTTTAGTATTGTAAATTGGATGGACAGGGCTTTATCCAAGACTAAAAATTTCCTTCAATTCTATGTTTTAGACTTTTTGAGTTTTACCTCAGTTGATTAGAAACCAGTTCTGGGTTTGCATGTTTTTTAGGATTTAACTCGTTTGATTGAAAAAAAACATATCTGGGCATCTTTGTTTCATAGGTTTAACTGGTTTTTCATTAATTTTGAGTGTGGGCTTCTCTGTTTCTTTTCATTCTGTGAACTGTGTTTGAGTGAAAGACTTTTCTGGATTTTGTTTTCTTCACAGGTTTTATTTTGTTGCAATTTTATTGTGGTGGGGTTTTCAGGTCAGAGGATGTCCAGGCCTCTGCATAGAGGTGTATCTGGAGGAGTACGACTCTCTGGGGGCAACAATGATTTGTGGGACTCTCAAATGAAAGATAGAACAGAAAAGGAAGACTTAGATAGAAGGGTTTCTGATCAAAGTATCCTATCTGCGAAGTCTCCTTATCATCTACATCTCTCAGATAATTCTACTGCCAAAAATGGTATCTACGAGAATGGTTTTGCACCTGATTCATTGATCAGTGGAACTCCGCGAGGTCGGCACAAATTAGCAATGCTGCTTTTGAAGTTCAGCCTAATATCGATTGTAATTCTTGCTCTCACTGGATCTTTTTGGTGGACGATTTCTATTTCTGCATCTTCGAGGGGTCACATATTCCACGGTTATAGGCGACTCCAAGAGCAACTTGTTATAGATTTGTGGGATATTGGGGAGCTTTCTCTTGGTTCCTCAAGGTTGAAAGAGTTGGAATTCTGTGCTGAGGAGTTTGAGCATCATGTTCCTTGCTTCAATGTCTCTGAGAATATCGCTTTGGGTTATACGGATGGCAATGAATATGACCGATTTTGTGGGCATGGATCGAGGGAAAACTGTTTGGTTCTTCCACCTGTGAAATACAAAATTCCTCTCAGGTGGCCTACTGGAAAAGATGTCATCTGGTTTGCAAATGTTAAATACAATCCACAGGAGATAATGTCCTCAACAGTGACCAGGAGGTAAGAAGAGTCTGTTATTAGCAACTCTCTTTTAATATGAGCTTTAAATTCTCCTTGATCTTTATCTAATTTATCCATTTCATGTATATGCAGGATGATGATGCTGGAGGAAGAGCAGATCGCATTCCGTTCAGACTCTCCCACGTTTGATGGAATTGAAGACTACTCGCATCAAATTGCAGAAATGATTGGGCTGAGAAATGAATCTAGCTTTATACATATTGGGGTAGGTGGTCATTTACTTTTTGTTAGAATCTACACGTTAAACTTGTTTTTTGTTTAATTATTTTGGTTGTCCATCTCCATCATCTGGTGAGTGTTCATATCATTTCAACTATATCCCTTTAGCCTCATCATGTATGTAATTATAATAAACTGGTGAGGTCCAAGCCAAACTGCCACCCTGGATGTTAGGATAGACCTTTGGAAAAAAGAAGAAGAAAGAACCCCTCTTACAATCAAATAGTGCAGCTTGATTAGGCATGTATCAAATTTCGCCTCTGTCCTGAAAATGCAACTCAGGAGATGTGGAGTCTGAAATGTTTCAAGGGTATTATAACTTCATGGTACCCAATCCCAACACGATTAGAAATTCTGTAGCAATTGCATGACATCATTGACTGCTTTTATCAGTTTCTTTGGTGTTATGAAGCTTTTTATCCAGGTTGTTGTCTATTGTTTGATTTATTATGTCTGTCAAATCATCTTAGGGTTGCTTTATTACAATTTTGACACAGAAGCTAGCTTCATAGAGTTACATAAAGATCTTTCTCCAGTATATTTATTGAAGCATTACATTTTCGACATCTTGATGTATATTACATATATATGCAATTCATTTGTTATTATCCTTCTGAATTCTGATGTGCGCTTGTGGTCTGATTCAACCTACACCAATTTTCAGAGACTTGACTTGTACATTGCCTTCCCTGTCTGAAATGGTGACAGAACATGATGAGCTCCTAAATTTTGCAGGTTAGAACCATCCTGGATATAGGATGTGGATATGGTAGCTTTGGAGCACATCTCTCTTCCAGTCAGCTCTTAACTATGTGTGTTGCAAACTATGAGGCTTCGCGCAGTCAAGTTCAACTGACTAGTGAAAGGGGTCTTCCTGCAATGATTGGTTCCTTTACTTCAAAACAGTTGCCATATCCGTCTCTCTCTTTTGATATGTTGCATTGTGCATGGTGCGGCATTGATTGGGCCCAAAAAGGTATCGGTACTTAAAAATTAAATGTCGAAGTGATGTTAAATTAAGGACATAATTGAGCAAACATATATATATATATATATTCTACAAAAAATGGAGTAAATATGTTTAACTTTATCCACAAAGGCAAACATGCTTCTTCCATATTTTGCCTTTTGTTTTCACCTGTGTCTTTTCCTTCTGTATATTTCGGTCTGTTCCAAATAGGATTCTAGATTACTAGTGCCCAAGTTACTATGAAATCAATTTGAAAAAGAAAGAGATCTTTTTTAATTGTTTCACCTTTTGAATAAAATATATTATGTAATATCTGCCTTCATATTCTTTTCTGCAAGTAATTAGTAGGTGATGTAAGGCATGCTGGGTGGATTTTTTTGTTTTTTATGTTATTGAAGTGGTGAACATACTAAGGCATGTCATAAAGCTTAGAATTCCCAAATGATTAAATCATCAAATGCCTAACATAATGAAAGATTTGTGAATAATTTGTATTCCATACAATGCTACTATCTGGCTGTTTTGAATATCATGTAGTAAAGATTTTACAGATTTGAGATGTTTTAACATTTTTGCATTAAGGCTTATTTAAATATTACTTTTGAAAACCAGTCATTTTGATATGCCAAAAACTAATTTGAATTAATCTTCGAATGATGACTAGTACTCTAGTTCTCTATTCACTTGGGTAAACTGTTGGGTCTTAGGTTGGTCTTATTAACTGCATATTCATTTGATGTGGTACAGATGGTATTTACTTGATTGAAGTTGATAGATTATTAAAGCCTGGCGGATACTTTGTCTGGACATCACCGGAGAACAAAGTTCAAAGAGTAACTCGTACCAAAGAGAAACAAAAAATTACGGCAAATTTAGTCCATAGTTTTGCAGAGAATCTTTGCTGGAAGATGTTATCAACGCAAGAAGGAACTATTATTTGGAAAAAGACAAGTAAAAGGAATTGTTATAGTTCACGGTATGGCTGCCAACATAAGACCAACACACCTCTATATATGTATTAGATCTGTATGTAGGTGAATATAGATATAATGAGATTTATATATCATAGAGTATGGGTGGTTTTGTGCATAAGTTAGAATAGTCCTGAGTCATAGTATTACCTGCTTGTTTTTATAGGAAGTCCTCATCGGGCCCTTCGATATGTAGCAAAAGCCAGGATGTTGAAACTCCATATTATCGACCACTCCAAGCCTGCATTGGGGGGACACAAAGCCGCCGATGGATTCCTATTGAAGAGAGGACAACCTGGCCATCAAGGACCAACTTGAACAAGAATGAACTTGCATTATTTGGTATTTTTTATATTCTTGCACACAGTTTGGAACAGCATGCAAATGGCAAAATAAAAACCATGTAGGATAAAAAAAAAAAATTGTCTGTAATATTGTTTGTTGTATTATATGTTAATATTTAAATGTTTGGTCAGGTTTGCACCCCGAAGAATTTGCCGAGGATACTGACAACTGGCAAGTGATGGTCCGTAATTATTGGTCTCTTCTGTCACCATTGATATTCTCTGACCATCCAAAGAGACCTGGTGATGAGGATCCTTCACCACCTTATAACATGCTTAGAAATGTACTAGACATGAATGCTAATTTTGGTGGTTTCAATGCTGCATTATTGAGAGCCAAGAAGTCTGTGTGGGTCATGAATGTGGTCCCTACAAATGGACCGAACTACCTTCCCTTGATCATGGACAGGGGTTTTGTTGGTGTATTGCATGATTGGTAATGTAACCTTCTTCCTACCATTTTTCTTTCAGTATAAATGATAGATCTTGGTATTCTTGCTGGACCTGGAATCTCAACTAAATGTTATTCTATTGCTCCAGTCCTTCATATACATGCAAGGATAGTATATCAGGTTAGTTAGTTTAGTCAGTGAACCCTGGAGATAAATTGATCCAAGTTACATGTTTGCTGTCCCCTTCCAGATATCTTTTCAATTGGCTGTCTTGTTCCAGGAACTTTTATTTAAAAATTTATTAGGTGTGTCATCTTAAACAGAATAGATAAGTACTAACCTTTTTGAAGGGGGCTTGTCTTTCCAATCCTTCTGTTGAACTTGGCTGGCATTACATGTCTACTAGTGAAAGTGTTGATTGGAAAAAAATTTACAGTTACTTTAATTTGTAGGTTGTTACCTGCCAATTCTATAATTCAGATACGTTTGGTGAGAATTTTAAGGGTACTTAGTAATAGTATCAGTATAGGGGATTTGATTTTTAGCATTCAAATAATTTGGAGCTTGGAGTTAGTTGGGAGTTTTGGTGAACTATGTTACCGAAAATTATAAAGTAACTCTGAAAGAAGTTATGCATTCTAAGGATATACTATAATAACAGAATACGATTCAAGGATCCCTTGAAAACTCAGCACTGTTGCAGAATGATCTTTTTGAGTAATATAGAATTATAAGGAACTAACTTGGCATCATTTGCTTCACAAAGAAGTTAGCCACTGTATTGTACTTTTATCTGGTTATTGTAAATAATTTATGCTTTGACCTTGTATATATAATAATTCTATTTTCCTTTCAGGTGTGAAGCCTTTCCAACATATCCTAGAACTTATGACTTGGTGCATGCAGCCGGACTGCTATCCCTTGAAAGTGTCCAGCAGCGCCGTTGCACCACACTTGATCTGTTCGCTGAGATTGATCGAATACTTCGTCCAGAGGTACCAAACCATATAATTCTCTCTTTTAGTTCTATATATAATCATTATGCATCGATTGCCTTATTCTTGAAATAAACCTTTAATAGCCAAGGCGGGGCAGAAAAATCATTAGACATGCGCGAAGCCATTAGTGTCCATAGATATATGAGAGATTGCATAATAAAAACAATTTTTTCATCATGGAGTCCCCCATAAATCTACAACACCATTTTCGTTTGCCTAAATTTATTTAATTTGCACTTTGATGTCATTTTATTAACCTCTTCTATGAAATGTGTCAAAATCATTTGAATGGTGTGATATACATGGACTTGAGTCTCTGTTGTCTTATTTCATATTACATCTTCTGCAACTTTACATCTTACTTATGGTAAGAATAAGAGGTAGGCTGACCACTAATAGGAAAGATACATCATACTGACTGATCAGAAACGGACGTATATGCTGGCTGCTTGTTGCAGTAAAGATTTTTTTTTTTTTTTTTTTTTCAATGAATGCACTTAATTATATAACAAACAGCTTAAAAAAAAGAGGTACAAACATATGAATAGCAATTTTACATGTTCATACTTGATTAGCAAATATCTGTTTGTTTATAATCAGTCACGAGTTATATGATTCCTAAAGTCTCACAAATCTATATTGGGGTCTAGCATGGAAAAAAAGGAGATCCTAGACAAATTCAATATCTAGCTTTTTTCAAGGCTGTGTTTGAAAACCTCATGAAATTGAATTATTCAATTTGTTTTAACTTAAAAACAAACCCCCCCCCTCAATTCTAGAGTAATGCAGCTAGAGAAAATCAAAACCCTGAAATATGGTTAATAAATGATTGTCCAGAGTAAAAGAAACCCCAGATGGTTTGAAAGGATTGGTTTTAATTATTATAAATGCCACAAAAAGGCAATATGCACGTAATGGTTGCTGTGTTAAATTTCTTTTCATTTGCTCTATCATGTTAAATATGCTGATATAATGGTTGCTGCAGGGTTGGGTGATAATCCGTGACACAGCTCCCCTCATTGAATCAGCAAGAACTACAATAACACGGCTGAAGTGGGACGCACGGGTTGTAGAAGTTGAAAGTAATAGTGATGAGAGACTTCTTATCTGCCAGAAACCTTTCTTTAAGAGACAAGCTAAGTAATTATGAGATATCAATGGGAGCCCAAGAAATTAGATCATAGTATCCATATTCATTTTCTGGACGTTAATTAATCATCATAAAGCTCCGCCATGAAAGGTGGATTGAGAATTTTTGAACAGAAAACAGAGAGAGAAAGAGAAGAGTCTTGGTGGAATTAACCACAACTCCTATGGAGCCGTAAGGCTTGCATAGGGCCATGTAATTACGCAATTGAGGTGCAGAGCAAGTCAGAAATATAGGATGAGATTTAATTTTCGATTTGATGTTTCATTATAACTATACAACCACATGATTAAGATTGTGAAGATAATTACAGAATAAGCAGATGTTTGCTGTAGTATATAAGCTACTTGGCAGTGTATTATTTTTGTGAAGGAATTAGTTTTTCATGTTCTGCCTTTTTCTTCTTTAGCAAAGATCAATTACGTCCATTGACACACTAATTCATGCCATTCTATTATACTTCACCTTCTTAGCCTGTCTTCATGATGCTCTCTACTTCAGAAGTATACTTGTCTTGGCTGGCGATTAAATGCGGTTCCCTCACTCTGTAGTTGGATTGGATAAGATAGAAAAACTTCAAGTTGAAGCAAAACTGTGTTCTTTGATCATGTAAGTGTTCAAAGTCGATGCCATGAGCTTTATACTAGTTTGATTTGAAGAATGTAAGAATGTCCAAAAGCTCACGTGCCTTACCTCTAATACAATGGAGCAGACAATGTGGATTTATAATTGAAGTGTGATGAGGATGAGTGGTTGATGTATTTACCAGCAGAACCGAGCGAACACTTGCACCAATACACAAATTTAAACCTTCCTAGTTTCACGCAGTTACTACGGCACCTACTTCCAATCTGCTTCCAGCAATTTATGTCTCTCCATCGTAACTCCTCGTCGTTACTAAAAACAACAATAACACACAGCCTTATGGATTTAATTAGGTCTCTCCTCCTCTAACTTTGCCGAGACAAGAAATTGAGTTCTAAATCGGAGATGCTTTTTGACGTGACTACTACTGCTTTCGTTCAATTATCCATGTAGGTAAAGGCATGTTCGTGAGATTATAGACAATGTTTGATTGAATTTGTAGCGTATTTATAATATAGTGGATCATTTTGTAATTTGGTCGGGTGTAATTTTTAATGTACATTTTTTATGAAAGGGCGAGTTATCACTTATTAATTACAAGAGTTAGTCCACCACGCATAATTGTTACTTTTTGTATTTTAAAATCAAGTATATACATATTGAGTGTATATTATTTATAACGAAAGTTGTCTTATAAGAAGACAAAATAAAAGATAAGAATGAAGATTAACATGTCATTGTTTACAAAGTGATCATCCACCGATGATACAATTTATAAACAAATGTCTTTGTAGTAAAATAGTACAAAAAATATAACAATAATGGCTATTGATTACTTACAATTTTTATTTTGCACTTGTTGATTACCGTTCTATAGAGGCCTAATTGTAACAGTTGAGGAAAAATCCATTTAGGATCAAACCAAGGTCACTAACTGAGGAAGGAGGGAAGTAATTGAGAAGAAAGGCTCGGTTAGGCAAAGAAGAAACGCCTATGAAAGAAACAATAGTCACCTCTGCATTAATTATCCTCACTTACCAGCACCCACTCAGCATTAAATGTTGAATGACCCATTTGAATAGTAAAGTAGTTTATTACAGGCCTACTACTTCAATACTTCCCCTTAACATGGGCAAAAGGAGGTGGTGGGACAACATCCCATTACCCCCATCATCCATTAATAGGAAGCTTGTATAAATACTTACCCCATACCTCAACGAAAGGGAGATAGTGAAAAAGAAAAAAGAAGTAGAACAAGCCTCAAGAAGGGGAGTGGTGAAATAGGAGTTAAAGAACTAGGGCCTGAGTATACAAGGAAAGGGAAGAGAGAGATTGTAGTCTTGTAGATAATTTTCAGAAGAGGAAGAGAATCATCTTTATCATAAATAGGAAAATTTATTCAAGTTCCTTATTGTAAATTCTTTTCATTAAAAAAAAATGTTGTATAGTTTTTCTTCTCAATTTTACCAACTATAAATTTTGATTATCTAAATATAATTTAATTTAGAGCAATATTATATTAGAATTATGTTTTAAGAGCTAATTCACTAGCATTATATATAAACCCTTGCTAGATTAATCCCAACAATCCGACCTTAGCTCAGTTGGTAGAGCGGAGGACTGTAGTGGGACTAAAACCCGACTGGTATCCTTAGGTCACTGGTTCGAATCCGGTAGGTCGGATTTTTTTTAAAGTTTCAGTTTTAATTTTTTGCCAAAATCTCAATCCCACCTGTGCCTTTTCGCTAAAACAAAACACATAATATAAAAGCCTCTCTCTCTAACACTCTCTCAGTCGAATCCAAAATTCAATGGCTTGGCGCCTGGTCCTGACCAGAACCAACACCAAAACCCAAACTCTAAACCCCAACTCAAACCCATTCCTCTCACTCTTCTTCACCTCCCCATTCTCCACTTCCTTTCTCGTCACCAAAACCCCCAAAAAGTTCAAGAAAAAACACAAGCGAAACAAAGAATCCCCACGCACAAAACGCGTCCAATCCAACCCAAACCTAATCCCCCACTTCGAGCGCATCGTCGAGCGCGACTCCTACCTCCGATTCGCCACCAAATCCAAAACCTTCCTCTCCTCCCAGCCCGAACACGTCCTCCGCCTCGACGACGCCGGCAAGCTCCACCGCGAGCTCGGCTTCCCTCGCGGCCGCAAGGTCGCCCGCTCCATCCTCCGCCACCCTCTGCTCTTCCAAACCTACCGCCACACCGACTCCAAGATGTGGTTCGGGTTCACCGACTTAATGGAAGACCTGCTCCTAGAAGAGCAAGCCATTTTCAATTCCATGGAGTCCCAGCGCGTCGCCACGGTTCGGAAATTGCTCATGATGTCTGTTAACAAGCGCATTGCTTTGAGCAAAATTCACCATTGTAGGCAGATTTTCGGGATTCCTGAAGATTTTCGTGACCGGGTTTTGAAGTACCCGGATTTTTTTCGGGTCGTGGTTGAGGGAGATGGGAGGAGAGTGCTTGAATTGGTGAATTGGGATCCTTCTTTAGCTGTGAGTGCATTGGAGATGGAGTTTATGGTTGACGAGGATAAGGCTAAGAAGGCATTTAAGTTTCCAGTGAAGCATGGGAAGGATTTGGATTTGGATTTCGACGATTCCCGGAAGCTTAACTTGTTGAACACGCTTCCGTTGGTTTCGCCTTATTCGGGGGATGGTTCGAAGTTGGATGTTTGGACATTGGAGGCGGAGAAGTATAGGGTGGGGGTTTTGCACGAGTTCTTGAGCTTGACATTGGAGAAGAGGGCGTCTATACATCACATTGTGGAGTTTAAGGAGGAGTTTAGTTTGACTAGGCATACTTACCAGATGCTTTTGAAGCAGCCCAGAACGTTTTATTTGGCGGGGACCGAGATGAACTGGGTTGTTTTCTTGAAAGATGCTTATGATGAAAATGGGGTTTTGATCAACAAGGATCCCCAGGTGGTTTTCAATGAGAAGCTGTGTAGATTAGCTGAAATGCAGGAAATGGAGCCAGGTTTTTTGCCTCTAGAAGAAATGAATTATAGATAAGAGTTTAAGCTATACGAGTGTACTTGGATTTTGTATCAATCAGTCAATGTTGGGATTGAGAAGGTTCATTCTTAGGTGCTTTGCTTTTTACTAATAAAGTAGAGCACACCAAGGAAACTCAATGCATTTTAGTGTTGTAGAAATGTAAGGTATAAAGGATTGGTCCTTGAAAATTTTTGTTTCCTGTTTTTTTGTATCAATCTTCTGGAAAATTTATGTCATTTCTTAGTTATATGACTTATATCAATTAATGGAATGCAGTAACTTATTGTTGCTTGCAACTGAGTTTAATTCTCCTTTTCCTGATGTGAAACTTTTTTATTTTCTATTTTAAAGGCTTTCTCAAATTTGAGTTCCATTTTGTTGGTTTTGAGTTGGGGCATCACATTATGGCTGGAAACAGTTTATGTATAATTTTTAACTCTGTATCTTCTGCTAAATCATGTATAGTTCAATGTTGTTTTAGTGCCAGTAATGTCTTATGTCATTATGGCATTTTATGGCAATTAGGATGAACCTATGGCTGTAAACTTGTAATGCCCTTGACTTTCGTGCTTGAAAATCACCCCCAAGTTCCAAAAAAAAAATTCATATAGCATTGATCAATCAAGTTTTTTTTTATTGATGATTGACAGTTAACACACAACAGTTGACAGAATTAAACTATAGCAAATGAAAAGATCTACTAGGAAGTAGGATCCATGTATGGGCAAGGACACAGTGTCAGCGAAGGTGTTTACAGGCTAGGCATTCACCCTACGAGGACTACATGTGTATGGTTTGTTTTTCTAGCACTGTGGTTTTATAGTTCATTTGTTTTACTCAAACCTTTCATTGATTATGAAAATCCTTCATTCGTGGTCCATTGTCCTTTGATTTTAAGCTTTGAGTTTGTTTGACAACTTTTAAAGTTTAAACCTTTAGCGATAAGTTAGTACTAGAGAACTGGTCTTTAATGGGAAAGAATATGTACCAGTCATATGTTCTGTAACAGCCAGTGCATTCTGAAAGGAAATTTTTTATGGTGCACTAGTAGATGACTAGAACTTGCATGAAATGCCTTCATACCTCTCAAATTGAGTTAATATTTTTTTTAAAGCATAAGGTTAGAAAATGTGTTAATAATAAGGGGAGGAATAGTTTCTTCTTTCATATGAAAATTTAGTTGTGGCAATCTTGACAAAACATGGACCAAAAGATTAACCCCTTAATCCTCCTCTATTTGAACTTTGTTAGAATGGCTTGAATTATCAAAATTCGGTGGCTTGACATTAGCCAACAAGCCATTAAATGTTTGCTTGCGCTTGTCAAAAAGTGTGGCTTGATATTCAACCAAGCCTAAGTTGGCAATCCAACAAGAAGCATGAGTGAAGAAATATTATACACCTACATCACACTTGCATTAAACGTTGTAGAGTTGTTGAATGGCTTCTTGGCCGAAATTGTTTACTTCTATTGGCAATAGAAGTCTTGCCATTATTTTCACGTGATGAAACTGTTTCAACTCTGGCTGAACCTCTAGATATAAATAGAGGTGGAGCAAGAGAGATAGGCGTGAGCAACTAAGTGAGATAGCTTCTTCTGTGTGTGCACGCCAGAGATAGGAAGCTAGAGTGTTTTGCAATTCTTTTCTAAATACAATAGAGTGTTCTCTATTTATTTGAGAGAGACCCAAGGGTGTATTTGGGGTTTGGCTTTGTGAGAGTGCCTTGAAGCTATTGTTATAATCTCCAAAATCATAGTGAAACTTTATTCTGTTGCCTCCTGTGGACTACGCATATTGCCAAACTATGTAAAATTTCCTGTGTCATATTTTCTCCTCTCTACTTTGACCTCAATGTAACCAGATTTTTTTTTCTTCTAAAAAAAAAAAAAACTGGAAAGTTCTGATTCTTGGGGACTGGTCTATTGCTCTTTCCTTGTGCTTATTTCACCTTATAAAGTGTGGGTCTACAAACTTCATGGTAGTACCTCCTGCTTTACAAGTAATGCAACTCTTTAAATCATTTATCTTGCTTGAAGGATCATATGTAGACTGGTCTTTTATGCTGGTAAATCATGTAGCAGCAGTGCACAAGCTAGGATATTCATTTAATTCTCCATTGCTTTGGACATCTGATGTAGAAGGTAAGGGTGGTGAGGTCGCTCCTTAATTTCTATTGATTGGTATTTCTGATGACTTTCATTTTTGCCAAAGAAAGTACTTAACATGTTTTGCAACAAAATCCTATTGGCTTATGTTTTTTCCATAAATCTATTAGCTTATGTTTTGGAGTTACCTTTCACTACTTGGCTGTTCATAGACTAGTTTCTCCTTCATGTCTTTTTCTTCTTTTTTGAAGTTCATTTTTATCCTCGTACAAGTTTTCTTTTCTCAATCAGAGACTAGCTAAAATATGGTGCTTGCAAACTGCTCTCTTTTTAGATTTCATTACAATAATGGAGGAATCTATGACTGGGTTCACATTGAAATGAATGATATATTATTATTATGATAGAAAAGAATTGAAGTAAAATATCATTTCGTTAGGTTATAAATTCTCTATGACTTCTAGTCCAATATGGTTTACGCTCTCATATCATGTCCTGGTCAAATTCATAAATGGCTTATAGTAGAACCAGAATTTTCATGCTCTACTAGAATCATTAGTTACCTTGAATTCTCAACAAAGTTTTATTAAGTCAAATTAACATGGACGAGACTGCATATGCTAGTTCACAACTATCCAATTTAATGTGAAACATAATACTTTGTCCAAATTGGATGCTCATGATGAATCAGACTAAACCAAAACGTAAGGATCTCAAAACTGCATTCCAATTACATTGCATTTGCATTTTTATGAAACTCTCATCAAACAACCAAAGACAGAAGATGCCTAGCCTGCAAACTGTCTTCCAAGAGAAAGAAACACAAGAAAGAAAAACTGAAATATGGAAATTGATTTCGGGAGAATGGGACACAATCTAATGGGATGTAGAAGCCTCTGCAGCTGGTGCTTTCGTTAGGGACATTTGCCGATGAGCTTGGCTTTTTGACCTGTTCTTGCTTTTCTGCACAACACTCGCGCTGCTCTTATGCCCAGAGGCAGAAAATGATCTGGATTGGCTCATTCTCTTCCCTGCTTTTTTACGAGAGCTCCTGTTCCCAAGTGCTGCTTTGGCAACACTATCTGTCAGTAGCTCCCTTGCCCGCTGAGGTTTAATTGGCTGTTTGTTCAGGTACGCTAGCTTTGGTAGAAGATCACAAACTGCTTTACGAAGCTGGTCATCACTGATATTGCTCTGGATTGGATTCCCTAACAGATTAAGAGCCTGCAGAGTGTGGTAGTTGGCTACAAGCTGGCCCAGTGCTTTTGTTGTTGTTATTTTGTTGAAGCTCAGGTCCAGGACTGTTAACTTCAATAGCCTATGTAGTCCCTCAACATCACTAATCTTGTTCCCAGCAACATACAGCTCCTTTATTAGTGTACAGTTGGACAACCCTATTACAATCGAGAGCAATAATTTAGATTTATATGAATTAAGAGAGAAACCAACTAAGCTATCTTAACTTCATATCCAAAGTAACAGGCACAATTAGGATAAGTACCATGTCCAATTCTAGAAATGCGGTTGTAACAGATATCAAGCACCCGTAATCGCGTTAGTTCTCTGAGTCCTTCAACGGTGTTGATTTTGTTTCTTGACAAATTGAGTGTGTGAAGGCCTTTTGGGAGAGATCCTGGAGTAATTTGGACTGCAATTTGAGGAAGAAAAATAACCAATCAGCTCAATTAGGACTTAAAGATAAGTGTAACCAATGAATATTTTATTTATGCTAGGATCATTACCTATGAAGTTATTTGACAAGTTGACAGATCGAAGACTTGAGAAGCTTGAAATGATGGGGATAGCTTTTAGGCCAATACCCGAGATGTGAGCCACTGTTGAGGAGGAATTCAGAGACTCTATGACACTATTGGCATGCAAAATCTCCTGTGTAAAATTGATATCATGCTGCCGGGTCAAGTGCGTTGGACTTCTTGCTGGTGATTTACCAGTCTCAGGAGAAGGTGGGAAGGTAATGCCCTCATCATTTTCATAGTTATCAATCAATGGAAGTGGATATTGCGTTTCGAGACCTTTTACCCACTCATCTACTCTTGCAAAGGGGGATGAATCGGAAGAGAAAGCAACCCATTGGTTCTGGGGCCACAAACCAGAAGCTCCATTCTGAAAAGCATTCCAGCTTTTGTTACCATTATTGTTGTTGTTGTCTCCTTTGTTCAAGGACTCTCCAGTAAATGATCCAGGTGATGCCATCTTGCCCAATTCCATAGTTTGGTTTGGTTCAAGTGTATCTGAAGAATAACCCCCTTGTGGATTCAACACAGCTCTAGTCGGAAGTGAGTGTGATTTCACGGCCCATGATGCATTGTGCAAGTTTCTATGGCTCCAGAGGAACAATTTCCACCACAATCTTCTACTTCTAGAGGGGAGAACTTGGCTTGAAGAATGCTTCTTCAACATCACCCTGTCTGCACTGCAGTGGGTCATTACAGACTTGGGGCTGCCAGGATCAATATTCTGCCTCACTTTTTCAGATAATTCCTGCAACTGTTCAAAAGACTGTGACTTGGAAGGAGGCAAATGAAGATCAGCTATGTTCCTAAGCACATCTCTTGTTTCCACATTGGAGCATGAACGCTTAAGCTTTGGGGAACTCCAGAACTCAGCCTTCCCAACTCCAGGATCACTAATATGTCCAGTTTGAATCATATCAACACCCTTTTCACTATCTTTGTCATCAAATTGTTCTTTCACCAAAGTATCACTTGGATAGGAGAAATCTGCGTTTGCTTTTCTCAAACCTGAGTCTTTATCACCAGAAAGATCCTCATGAGTAGAGAGATCAAAGTCAGAGTTGTTCTTCTTCATTGAGGAGTTCTCTTCATGTTCATCTTCCCCTTCATAAGCTACCTCTACTGCTTCATCCCCAACAGGACTCTTATGGCTCATAATCTTGACGCTGCACTGAGAGTTGTTTGGGATGCTATAAGGTACCTCTACGGTGAAAGTCGTCAAAGCTAACTCTTCACTCTTGGACGAGCTCACAGGGTGTTCAATCTTGACTTGCAGGGTTTTCTGGCCCTTGTGTTCATCATTTCCCAAAGATTCCTTATTCCCCTGAAGTAAACACAGCAAAGATAATGGAGTTAGAAAATCACAAGGTACATAAGTCCCAAATAATAAAATCGTATATATACTTCACAATTCAACTGATTCTTACCTTATCTTTCTTCTTCTTTCCAACAAGTAAGGCAAAGCAATTGAGTTTTGCCATTTTAGAAGATGGGTTTGCTCACAATCCTCAAGAAAACCAAAGTATGCACTTCTTCTTCTACTTCTTCTTCTACTTCTTCTTCTTCTTCTTCTTTATGCAATTGCTGCTCACATCTCTAATGAATAATAATTGAACTATGGCAGAAAGGTTCTCAATAAACGTAGATCACATTGGAAATCTCTTCTTCTTATCGAGTCAAAAGTTAGCCGTAATCAATGGGAAGGCGTGAAACTAATGACAAAGTCCAGCCCAAACACAAACCGATATTGGAAAAGAAAATATCATTGCTTGCTCTGGATTGTGAAGATATGTTTAGAGTGTCGGCCAGAGTTGAACTCGAATCAGCTTCTCTGCAGAAGCCTCACCAAACAATAACGTTTCTTCAAAAACTCTCCTATTTTACATACCAAAAAATACCAAGCAAACATCATATTAGAAACTTTCATTATGCCCCGTGTCAAACACGCGAACCCCATATCAAGAAAATTCCAAATTCAGATCAAACCAAAATATATGATCCTTATCAAGTAAAGCAAGAAAGAAAGAAAAAAAAAACCCATATAAGAGAATTCCAAAACCGACAGTATTCCATACCACCTTTATTAGTAATTTGGAACAAGTGCGTGATTGTTTGTGTAAAAACAGATTGAATGGAAACTCATTTTGAGTAAAAACGATTTGACACAAAACTGAATCCTTTGCTTTTTAAGAATTTTGATACATGTTGGTCCAAACAATATTGAACCTTGCACAACATACTCCATGTGGGTTATTAATAAAGAAGGAAAGAAACATATGTAAAAACTAAAAACAAGAAGGAAAAAAAAAACGTACGTGCAGGTTTGAAAGTATAGTACCTTTTGAAACTGAACTCCGCCAGATTGTCAAATCGAACCGTACACCGAAATAATTTCTTCTTTCTCTAGCAGTATAAACTCACTTAAAAAAAAACCTGTTTAGATCAAAGAAGAGAAGCCCACCAAAAGAGAGAGTGAGAGAGAGAGAGAGAGATCTCTGGGGTTAGTTGACTGGTTGTTTTAGAGTTTGGACATGGATGATTGGCTGGAAATAAGGAAATAGGTAGGGCTTTAGAGTTGAGACTCCTTTTTATAACGGAGTAACAAACATACGCGCATGGTAACGCGGTAATTCTTAACCGTGACCTACCATATAAATATTTTTACATGCGAATAATAAATAAACTACTATTATGATTTTGTTCTGTGATTCTCTGTTGCTTTCTCTATATTTTGCTGATCATATGGTACAAGATTATTACCGAAGCTTTATAGTTTACAGGCTATATAGCACATTTCATGATTTACCGTAAAATCTGGATTCTGGATCCGTTTTTTTTTTTTTTCTTTTTGTAACAAGGGTACCTATCAAGCTGGCTCAGCTGGGTTGCTATTGGTTTGTCTACATTCCCCAAGTTTCACCCAGCCCATAGATTGATTTCAAGCTTTTGTCTTCTAGGGAAATAAATAGTCAACATCAAATGAGTTTATACATGAGAAGAGAAGAGAAGGGATCTGTTCTGAATAGTTCTAGAAAGTGATGATTTAAGAAATCAAGATCCGGTTCAGGCCAGGTGTGTACAACCTCAGGTAGTTACTAGGCCTGACAAACATGATTTCCTTATGCTGTGTTTTATTTGGATTCGGTTAATGCATGTTTTAAGAATGTGTGCCCAAAATCCTTTTAAGAATTTATTTTAGAAAAAATTTTATCAAAAATTGAAAAAAAAGTTGTCAAAAAAGTTTAACAATTTTTTCAATTTTTGATAATTTTTTTTTAAAATGGATATTATGTTAGTTAAACTCTTTTTATTTTATACTGAGCCTCCAATTGTGTTTAACACCATCTTTGGTTGTTGAGGGAAGAAAAGAGAAAGGAAAAGAGAAAAATAAAAATAAAAAATCATTTAGTGTGTTTGAATATAGGAAGGAAAGGGAAATAGGAAATAAGAAAAATAAGAATATTCTTTTGTTGGGTTTTTACGTTTGTGTTCCTTGAAAAAAATTAATGTTTAAAATACTTTTAACTTATGAGGGGTATATTAGTAATTTCAGTATATAAAGTCAAAAGTCATCAAATATTTCTCTCCATTCCTCTCCAAAGTTGGGCTTCATGGAAATTACCTTACTCTCTCATCCAACCATTTTTATCCTCTCTCATCCAACGAAACGTAATTTGGGTGCTCACTGGACAGGTTTGAGTATGATCAAGAGTGTCTTGTATCGTCTTTGACTCTTTGAAGTAGAAAAAACCCATGCAAAATGGAAGCGAGGCAGGTCGGAACTATTTTTCCATCCTTTAATTAGTTGGCTTCGACTTTATATATATATATATATATACATAAAAGGTGAGGCAAGTAAAACCTGTCTATATCCTATCACCATTTTATTTTATGGTGAGAAAAATTTGCATGGAGCAAGACCGGCCATATAAAAGACGGAAAATTTTTGCTGTCTTTATTTTGTTGTATCATATATTTTGTGGGATTTCATGAACTAAAAATTCATAAAAATAAAAAGTATATCTATGTAATAAATAATAACTAAAATTATTGTTTTTTTTTCTTGAAGTTTACATGAAGTTTGTTTTCTTAAAAAAAAAAAAAAGCATGAATTTTCTTATGTCCACTTCCATTAATTTTCTATCCTACTTGTCTAATGGAATGCTTAGGTGACATTGCTTAATTAGTATGACATGGACCAAAAAATTAAGCCCATGTTTGGTTGGCTGAAAAGGAGAGAAGGGAAAAGGGAGAAGGGAAATGAAGGGGAAAATTGGAGTTTTTACAATTTGATTAAAGAAAGAAAATGTAAAGGAAGGAAAATGGGATGGGTGATTTTCCACCCAGTTCTTTACAACCAAATACAAATTACACAAAAAAAAAAAAAAAAAGTTCATAAACTTTACTTAAGTTGAGGATAACATACTTCTTATATACTCATTAAAAAAAAAAAATTATAGGCAATATAGTAAATTTAGACAAGTTGTCTTTTGCATCCTCTTAATTTTCTTTCCCATCAAAGTATCAAACAAGTAAATTTTATATTTATTTTTCACCATTATATTTGTCTATCCTTGAACCAAATACACGAAAAATTATACAATCCTCATGGTGGACCAATGATGTGGTCCATCATTCCAGTAAAAGACTCTCATTTGTTTAAAATTGTGGAGTTTAAAATTGTGGAGTTTTAAATAAATACTGAATACTGACTTAACAATTTTAAATAAGTGGGAGTTTTTTACTATAATGGTAGACAAATGATATGGTCCACCATGAGGACCTTATAATTTCTCCAAACACACATAATAGAAAACTAAATTTTTTTTATCCTTTAACTTTTTCATCATCCCAAAATTTTTCATCATTTCAACCAAACAAAATCTAAAAATCATTAAAACCTATCGCCTTCTTTTCATTTCCCACGTGTATGTGGTTCTACTTTAAAAATGCACTATTTAAAACTACTTTTTTTTTTTTTTGACAATCGATAGTATAACCCTACCCCTCTCTGGGACCACTCAAACTTGGGTCCATGAACCCCTCAAGCCTTTAACGCTTAGGTACCAACTCGACTAACATGAGTGGTGGTTATTTAAGACTACTTATATCATATAAGAAGTCCGTAAGTTCTATGTAAAATTCAAAACTATTGTGTGGGTCGCAAATGAGGCCGATGGGCCCAGCCCCACTTAGGCTCACAACTTATTTGTTTGTTGGGCTGAATTTCTTACTATAGGTCGTTCTCCAACTAAAGGCTCAATGAGATCACTTTTCTCCTCTTCAGCAATACACTACCTCCTCTTCCTCCCCTAAGATATTCTCTCTATTTGAATTTTCTACTCTCTATCTTCTCCCCCCCTCCTTTTTCAACCAACCCCCTCCATCTTTCCCTCCCCTCCTATTTATAGTTCAAAGCTCAGACACAGGTCATCAATGCTCTCATAGTTAGTGCGACAGAGGGTCCAGTAGGGTTTTCTATAAGTGGGAGGTCAGGTATGGGTGGCTTTGGGACTTGGGTTCCACTTACGTTGGTAGCTCGGTAGAGTCGGTGCGCTCTTAGTGTTACGGAGGGTCCAATCAGGGGGATGATAAGTGAGAATTTAAGCTTGGATGGCTTTGGGACTTGGTGCCCACCTCCGTTGATAGCTCGGCAACGGCGCTTAGAGGGACTTCTCTAAACAAAGCAAGGATGACGCGCCGTTCAGTGACCTTTCCCTAAATGCTCGGTAAATCTCTGCCGAGCATAACTTTAGTAGTGAAGCTTGGGCCCCCGGTTGGCGTTAGTAAGGACCGGGTTTTTGGGCGAGTGGGAGTTAGGCCCAATTACTGTACACTTGAAGCGGAGATTAGGGACTAAGTGGGCCTAACTGTTTGGATGCCACTGAGTGGGCCTAACTGTTTGGATGCCGCACAACTATAAATAATTTATATCTTTGCTTGGAACCAGTATCCAAAAAAAATACTATATAGAAAAATGAACATTGAGGGTAAGATTATTATTCAATTACCTTTCAACTTTCAAGATCTTGTAGACTAAGTGTGTGTTTGGGTGGAAATGAAAAATGAAAATTATTTCACTATTTAGCTTATTTTTGCTATTATTTATGAGGCCTACTACACTTTTTGGCACTATTCATGGGTCTGTTGTACTATTTCAACTAACTTTTATTTTTATCTACAGTACTTTCAGCAATAATTTTTTAATTTTAGCAAAATAAATGATATCCAAACACACAATAAATACGATATTTTAAAATTATTTATATCTTTTTTACCTCTACATTATAAGGGGTTTTATATGCTCATATCAGTATCAACTTGGTCATCAATAGAAATCAAGGTAGTCAATACCGTACCGATATCGACCGGTATGTATATCAATATCGAAACTTCAACGTTTTGTACCGGTTTAAATATCGGTCGTACCGGCCATACCGGCCAATTTCGGGCAATACTGGCCAGTACAGAAAAAAAAAAATTATTTATTTTTTTTAAGGTTTGTAATTTTTGAATTTTTGTTAAGACAAAATGGTAACTTATTTGCATTAACTTATTAGTATTATTTGTTCTCTTAGTATGCAATGGAAACTTTTAAGCTTTTTATTTTTTATATTGTGTTTTTTTTTTTTTTCTTTTTTTAATTGATACTAAAGTCTAAAACCATGAATAATTAGTTTTGAATTAAGGAAATGTTTTATGGTAAACTTTTATATTTATTATAATATACACACATATATATTTATTTATTTATAAATATAAAAAATAGCGGTAAACCCGAAACGGTATACCAGTATTAACTAGTATTCGAAATATATCGTACCGCAGGCCAAATCGGTACAGCCTCTGATACGGTATTGACTCATTTGATAAAAATAGTCTCTTTGATCATAGTATTGACTCCATGTGTATACAAAAATTTTATGTAAATCCCGTATAAAGTTTGTATCTTTAAATTAAAAGTTTATACCTTTATGATGCATAATTGCATATTATAATTAATTATAAGGGGGCATATGATCCTGATTCTTTTCTTTAATGGTTTCCAGAATGATCAACG
This sequence comes from Quercus variabilis, assembly GCA_030445155.1. Classification (NCBI taxonomy): domain Eukaryota; kingdom Viridiplantae; phylum Streptophyta; class Magnoliopsida; order Fagales; family Fagaceae; genus Quercus; species Quercus variabilis. The sequence goes on along the minus strand of CP129456.1, from coordinate 33,160,070 downwards.
AAATTTATTGTCCAATCATACATATGCTTGATCATTATTATATATTCTTTTTCTTGTGTTGGCCAGTTGAGGATATATACATCATGGGGTACACCGGTCAAGAGTGTAGACTACCACGCTTATTTTCACCAGTTAATCACTTGCAAATCAGGTGATGCATACCTTGTAAACTGGTTCAACCACACATATAGTATTTGAGAGAATCCTTTGAACCTTTTTATTCTCTTTCTTCGCTAGATTTAGAAATAATGCTTCCTTTATAAGAGCTAGTTTCAATGTTTCATTCACTTATTTCTTTGGTTCACTTGTATTGGAAAAGAAAAAGTAAATATATTCTTTTTCTTGTGTTGGCCAGTTGAGGATATATACTTCATGGGGTACACCGGTCAAGAGTGTAGACTACCACGCTTCTTTTCACCATTTAATCATTGGAAATCAGGTGATGCATACCTTGTAAGCTGGTTCAACCACACATATAGTATTTGAGAGAATCCTTTGAACCTTTTTATTCTCTTTCTTAGCTAGGTCTTGAAATAATATGCTTTCTTTATATGAGCTAGTTTCAATGTTTCATTCACTTATTTCTTTGGTTCACTTGTATTGAAAAAGAAAAAGTAATTTTTTTTTTTAGTCAAGTGGACTAGGTCTCAGAGATGTCACATCAATATGAAGTGAGTAGAATTGATGTTGGGTTAAACAAAAGTATTTCTTTTAAGTTAAAGTTTAAGATTAAGGCCTTCTGACCATAGTTTTCAGGACCGGATTGGACTGGGAGGTCGAACCGTGAAAATTGAGAACCGAAATGAAAACTAGTTTTTGAAGTCTAAAAAACCGTATTTTTAATTAATTCTGTGAACCCTAAAAGCGGAGTTGGACCACACGAACTAGTGACAAAAACCGTGCAGTCCAACCCTTAGCAATTTCTTTTTTTATTTATTATTATTTTTATTTATAAAAACAACTTAACACAATTTTATTCCATTTAATTAAATCATTCATCTCTTACAAGGAATAAAAAAAATTATAATTAAAATCTTTCAAAGATATTCAACTTTACTTCAAAAATTAATCATAAATTTTAATGTTTTCATGGTTATTATTTTATTTTATGAACTTTATTATTAAATTATTAAATATATGCTTAAAAATCATTAAATTTCCCTCACATATAAAGATATATTAGTCAATTTTGCTAGTTTTATAAATTTAATTTATATATTTAGACTTTAATTAATTATGACGTCATCAAAGTTTGACCTCGGTTCGACCTCGGTTCGATTTCAAAAACTTTAAACCTCTTCCTTTTACGGTTTAATGAACGGTTTAGGTCTGAAAACCTTGTTTGTGACTTTCATCCTCTCATCATGTTTTGAGGTTGTACTCTTTCGCATGCATACGACATATCATGTCTTATATTATATATATAATATTGTGTATTATTCACTGCAAGTTGATGCCTTTTATCTTGCTCGATGAAGTCATCCCTTACGCGATCAGACTCTTTAGACAAATCTCTTTCTATAATGTTTCCTTGTTGGCTATCAAGTGAGTGAGTTTTGAAAGTATAGGTTCATCTACTCATTACCTTTATTTACTTGAGTAAAACCTATAAATAGTAAAATTTTATAAAGGGAAAGTTATAGTGAACTTCTTTGAGGTTATTATTATTGGATGAGACTTAGGTCCAGTGCATTGGACCTGTTTAGATAGTGACGTGTATCTAAAAATGGATATGTGTCATTATCTCAACAATCCAGTGCAACTAGGCACTGGACCCAAACCTCACCCTTATGGGCGGCTCCACTTGGAGCCCAGGGGTTCAAATGAACCCCCTAAATTGCCCCCCCCCCCCCCCAAAAAAAACTATATATATTAGTATTTTTCAATTTTTTTTGACCCCCTAAAATAAAAATCTGAACACCGTGATCCTAGATTTTTTTTAAGCTCAGCTAAAATAAGTTTGAATATGATCCTTTTGATAATATCCTGGCATTTTTAAACACAAAACAAAAAGCCCAATAACAAACCAATTTAATCTAAAACATGGAAGAAAAAAATTAGGGTCCGTTTGATTAGAGATTTTTAGTATCGTTGTTTAAGTATTGTGAAAATACGTGTGGATTAAAAAGTGTTGTGGAAATATGTGTTTCAGTGTTTAAATACTAAAAACTGTTAGTTAAACAACTGTATCAAACAGCCCCTAATAAGTCCAACAACAAAAGTAGAAATTTATTAATCTTAGACCTTAGAAAAAACCCATTTAGATCTTAACAAATTCGAAATAAATCAATCAAATATGAAGTTAATGGATGAATGATTGTTTGGTTGTGTACATTGAAATAGATATAACTCATAGGATTGATAATGAATAAATCATGTAACAATTTCAAAATATGAAAAATCATAGAAAGCAATTGTAAAATTTTACGTATTTAAAAAAAAAGAATTTTTTTTTGTTTTGTTTTGTTTTTTTTTTTTTTTTGTGATATTGTTGTATTCAATTTCTCTTTTGTTTTATATTTTTTATAATTTATGTTTCTTATTGACCCCTCTTAAAAATAATCCTGGAGCCGCCACTGCTCACCCTTTATTATTTCACTTACATGCATCCTCTTTATTTTAAAATAATCACTCACCTTCCTTAAATAAAAACTATTTGCACTAATTTCTCTTAGATTACTAAAAAAATTTATTAAAAAATCATGAATTTTATATATTTTTTTTATCCTTGACTTAAATATCCACATCACCTCTAATATGAAATTCAGGATTTGTAAGAGCCCTTTTTAAGGATTTTTTTTAAGTTTTTTTTTCCAATCATTTATGGGAAAACTTAGTGTAAATAGTTTGCATTTTAGTAGAGATAAGTGTTTTATTCCAAATTAGAAAGGAGGTGAGTGTATTGACAAAAATATGGGTCCGTTTGGATGGGAGGGGTGGAAAAGTGAGAAGATAAAAAATGGTGGAAGGATAGAAAAGTGAGATGATAGAAAATATTTTAATTTCCTCCATTTTTGTTTGGTTGGGAGTGAAAGAGTGGAGGGATGAAAAAAATGAGTTTGTATAAATTTAATTATATACCCTTGTTAAAAAATGATGCCCAATTAAAAAAAAATGAGAAAAAAAACAAAAAAATACAATCACCCAAATTTATTAAAAAATAAAAATCATGTCTAAACAAAACAAAACAAAAAAAAAAAAAAAGAAGGAATGAGAACAAAAGAAACACTTAACAAGGTTACTGAAGGCCAGGAAAGCAAATGAAAAAAAAAAAAAAAGAAGAAGAAGAAAAGAATGAGAACAAAAATCATCTAATTATTAAAATTGGAATTATATATATAAAAAAAAAAAAGAAAAAAAAGAAAACAAATCAACACACCCCCACCAAGTTTTCTCCCCATTTTGGGGAGAAAACTTTTTCTTGAGCCCTACCATCTTTTTCCCTTCCCCTCTCTTGACCAAACACCCTCAAAAAAGTTTTCTTTCCTCAATTTTTTTTTTCATCATCTCTAAAATTTACTCTACTAAACACACCCTAAAAGGGAAGTCACCCCTTGCGTGATCAATTTTTTTCCATATTTTTCTTCCTACATTGTTCCCTTACTTATGACTATTAATTGTGCATTTGGGGAAGTGAGGATTTGAACCATAAATATCTTCCTTGGAAAAACAAGATGCCAACTGGTTAAGACAAGACTTTTAGTAGTTAAAATGTTATTAATTGAGATAATTTGATGGCTTACATACACAACCAAATTCATTAAGTATTATATGTTTATAATGAATCATTAAAATAATAGTGTAGTACGCTAAGCCCTAAACTAACCTAACTATTAGAATTAAGGCTATAAATTCAAGCAAAAAAAAAAAGAAAAAGAAAAAGAAAAAAGAAATATGATTGTAAATGAACCAAGCTATTCATAAACATCTCAAGTTTGGCTCAATAAAAAGCTCATTCATGTTTGATTATTTATAAATAAGCAAAGTTTGAGTTTTAGTTTTAGTTTTGTTAATTAAGCAAGCACAACCCAAGCCCAAAAAAAAAAATGTTCAAGAACATACTCATGACTATTATGAGTTGATGATAAAAAAAAAACAAACAAAAAACAATTTGAGCATTAAAGGCTTGGTAATAAGCTTGATTAAGCTTGACAAATATTCCCGTATCTTTCTAAAACCTTAATTAAATAAAAGTTGAGACTCCTTATCTAAAACAATTGGACTTGATATGTGGTTGATAGTAAACTTGTGTTGAATATCAAGCTCAAAAGCTAAGTATGAACTTGAGCTTGACTTGACTAATGAATTAAGTTGAGCCGAATTAAGCTTGAGTTTTTAGAATTTTTGACGAGCTTGAATTTAAATATCATCTATAGGCTTTATTTGAGTTTGAGCCTAGTTTAAATAATTTACTTTTTTTGTCAAGCCAAACTTCAACATTTTACTATTTAACAAAACTCGACTCGTTTAAAACCATGAATAGAATAATTATTATTTCTACTTGTAACGGACAAAACTCCATTTGTTTACAATCCTGAATATAAGGACAATATCTCTCACATTCCTATTATTTTATCCTCTAGGATAAAAGTGTGGCACTAAGGACTGGCCAAAAAATAATTAAAGACTGCCTAGTACACCTTCTCCGGGAAGGGGGGAAAAAAGCAAAAACACTTTTTTCTTTTCAAAACTGTGACCATACTTTCTATCACATCTAAATCTAATGCTCTTTTTCCTCCCTGATATTAATGGTCGCCAGGAGTTATCAGGGGATTTAAACTTTAAAGTAAGCAAGCAACTATTTAGTGCACCATTTAACCAACAAAAAAAACTAATTAGTGCACCATGAGGTTTGCCTTTTTTGCTTTACTTTCCACCATGCTATAATTACATTGCTTGTTAAGATCAGGAAAATAAATTGCTCCAAACTCAGTCGGGGGATTAAAAAAAAGAAAAAAAAAGCATGGCTGCAGTAGCATGACAAAAGTATGTGGTGGGAATTAATTGCAAGTAGTGCTGATTTATAATTTATATATATTTAATTTAAAAAATTAAATCCATTGGGATTTAACCTATTTGCAAGTTGCAACCTGATAAATCTATGAAAAGATGTACAGAATAGTAACTTCCCTTGTCCCAGCGAAATAGACAGAGAGAAGAAAAAAAAAATATAGACAACTACACATGGGCGACAAGTCGACACATACATACAATACAACAAAAGCAGTGGTAGCCACGTACTTACATTTTAAGCCATGTACTTGATCGTTAATAATGACATTAGATAGATTAAGCATTTGCTGAGGCAGACAGGCAACTACTTTGTCACCTTATTGCCGATGAATATGGCGTTTTTTGTGATTTGTATATTTACGCTATGCGTGTGGTGGTTTGGGTATGCATAGGTTGCGTATCTCGCATACTTCGGATTTTTTTTTGGTAAAGCTTGACTTACTGTTGCGTTGCGTTTGCCGTTTGGATTTAAGTGAATGGAGTTTGTTTCTCAAAAAAAAAAGTGAATGGAGTTTTACACTTTTACCGCCCCTAGATTTTGGCGTGAATGGCGGCGTTAGGCTTGCCTGCCGCCATGGAGATCTTGGTTTGGGGAAGGGAAATGAAAATCTAGAATCACAACTTTCTTTTTTTTACCAATTTTTTTTTTTTAATTTTGATATAACAAACAGTAAAAAAAAGAAAAATAATGAATTTATATAAATTTAATAGGTAGTCACTCTACTTTGAACACAAGGGTTGGGTCCAGTGCTCTTGGGCACTGGACTCATCAAGATGTGCACACATGATAATTATTTGATATGTGTCTAAATCTCAATGGATCCGGTGCTTTGAGGTACTAAGCTTAAGCCGATTCCCTACATATAAAAAGTGTGGTAAAGTTGTAGTAAAAAATAGTTGTAGTCCTGCAACAACTACGTGAAAAAGGAAAAAAAATAATTTATTACACCAGATTAATTGAAGTCACCTCAACATTACCTTAGTCACGGAGGAAAAAAATAATAATAAAATCTTAACTAGGAAATTGATAACAGGGATAAATATGTTATCACTTAAAAATTTGGGGACTAACATTGAATTTTTTTTAAATTACATAGACCAAAATCAAACTTACCCCAAATTTTAGGGATAAAAAATCAACAAATTATGATAAATATCTTCTAGCTGCCTCTTCTCCCCTTCCTTTTAATTTATCATTTTTCATCCATACATACGTTATATAATCAACTTCCCAACTACTACTATTTTTATAATTTTTTTTTTCAAACATCTTATAAATATATTAAAATTAGAAGCATAATAATGCAAAATGTCCAAGAAGAAAAAGATATTTTACTAATGGAGATTTGAATATGTGGTTTCTCTACATCAATTGGTTCCACCAACCTTCTTATTGAACTTTAGTCCTTAAGTGATGTATTATCTATGGCTAAATCACTCAATATTAATATCTCAAATTTAATTGTCAATGGGGGTGCTACTAAAGTCTTTGCTCTTGTACCTGCTACCAATGTTACCAATAGACTAACCCAGCTAATTGTGGATGGTTGCAGGGTCATTTTTCAAGATTTCTAGGAAGTTAAACTTCAACACTGTTAGAATTAGCTACAGGCAGCCAAAATATTAACTCGATCCTGGGCTATTACTAATCTTTTATCACCCAAAAAAAAAAAAAAAAAAGCCCCCAAAAGGGCCGAAACAAAAGGTACAATGAAACTTTGTTAGAGATTGGGCTGGGTTCATGTAATTGGGCCTTTGTATATGACCAAGATGCGGATTCTCTAATGGGCCGAGTCATTTTACAAACTAATCTCCAGATCCTCCACAAAATCCTCTAGTTTTTATTAATCCACAATCCAATTCTAATCCAGCGGTTCTCATAATCAGGAAGCAAATCAAAAAACCCCACGTGCCGCCACCCCGCGTCAATCTGACAAATCCAACACAAACCACGCAACGCAATAATAATAATAACTCACACACCCTCGTTTCCCTAAATTAACGTCACTCACACTTAACTCCACCCACCCACTAACTTTGTTTCTTTCTTCCCTATCCCATTCATTCCCAGAAACCAAAACAGTTGCTCTCACTCGTGCAACCGCAAAATCGCAATCGCAATTCTATGTCATGGCCTCCGCCTCCGTCGTTGACAACCTCCACGACAGCCACCGCCACAACCTCCGCGTCGAAACCCTGCCTCTAATCGACCTCCGCCTCCTCTCTCAGTCCGAACTCTTCTCTCTCTCACTCTGCTCTTCCTCCTCTTCCAATGCCTCCTCCCTTTCCTCCTCTAACGACAACGACGACGTTTTGATCCCCAAAATCGACCGCTCCGTTTTCAACGAATCCGCCGGCAGTCGCAAACAAACCTACTCTCGTCTCCGCCTCGCTCCTCGCAAACCCCAGTCTCCTTCCTCCACTTCCTCCTCCCCTTTTTTCCTTCCTCGCCAAATCGACGAAGAGAATTCACAAATTATTTCCCTCCTTAAACAACTCTTCGCCTCCGAAACTCACAATCATGACCTAGTGCCATTTCGGGTCGAATACGAACCGTCCTTACCCGATCCATCTACCGAGGGCTTGCAAAATGTTCGAATCGAATACGAACCGTCGCTGCTGCCTGATTCTTCGAATGCCGGCTTCCAGAGTGTTCCGATTGATGTTATTGGCGGCGGCGGAGAGAAGAAAAGGAAGCGAGGGCGGCCGCGGAAGAATGACGTTATGACGATTGAGCGGAAGGTGGAGGTTCTTCCAATTGTGCCGGTTAATGTTGGTGTTAGCAGCGATGGGGGTAAGAAGCGGAAGCGAGGGCGGCCGCGAAAGGACGATAAGAGTCGAAAAGATGAGAGGAAAAAAGAGAGAGATGCGAATGTGGTGGAAGAGATGGTGATGGTGAATGAGAAAGGGGATGTGGTGGACGTGGCTGCATTGGGGAATGTGGAGGATTTGTATGGTGAAGAGTTGAAGAGGAGGACAGATGGGTTGCAGACCAAGGATGAGTTGTTAGGGTTTTTGAGTGGCTTGAATGGAGAGTGGATGAGCTGGAGGAAGAACAGGAGGATTGTGCCCGCTAGTGTTATCGGCGACCTGTTGCCGAGAGGATGGAAGCTTATGCTCTCTATCAAGAAGAAAGCCGGCTATGTATGGTTGCATTGCCGCCGATATATAAGGTTGTCAATTTCTCTTTGATATTTTATGTTATGTTTCAGTAATTTTGTGTGTGTGTGTGTGTGTGTGTGTAGTTACTTGTTTGTTGAGTTTGACATTTGAGTATGATTTAGTAAGTATTACTAAGGAAGAATAAGAAAAAGAAGACTTATGGAAGTAGGAAATTAAAGCGAATTTTTAACATACAAGATGTCTCAGTTGTCTTCTGCTACTTGTGGATATGAGGTGTCTATTGTTAAACTGTATAGCTATGGTCAGGGAATATCAAAATGTTTATATCCTGTTAATATCTGGTGCCTGGAGTGTGAAGAGAACTTATGATTTTAAGGATACCCCAATGAAGTTTTTGAGCTGTATATCATGAATTTGATAAAATTTGTCAATTTTAATTTCTAGGAAATGTGCCAAGAGCCTTGTAGCCCAATTGGCACCTCCTTGTATTTCCAATGGAGAAAGATATCGAGAGTTCAATTCCCTCCTCCCCCATTGTGACTATCATATATATATATATATATAGGAGTTTTTTTTTTTTTTTTTTTTGTATTTTTTGGAGTGACTACGGCTCACTATGAAGACAATTTGGTGAGGGATTCTTCTGTAGAAGATGGAATTTTGCTTCTAATGCTTGCTGATTCCAAGTAAGCCCAACTGCTTGTGTCTAGTTCTATTGATTTTATCACTTGATGTTTAACTCAAACTCTAGGTGTCAATTTTTAGATCCAATCCCTTTGTTTTCCAAACAAAGTTCCACTCTTAGAGTGCATCAATTTTGGTATAAGAGAAAACATCAATCCATCGATCAGCCTCCTCCACCGCTAATGACCAAAATGCCATCAACACCAATATTACCTAATGGATTGTTTGCAATCAACAAAGCCCACACCCAATTCTAAACAACCGTCCAACAATCAACAATTTGACACGGTCATACAAAATTAATCCCAACAACCCATACGCCACCTGTTCACACCACAATCCACCCATTACAATGAATATAAAAGCACAAGATTAGCCACAACCCGAATCCATGTTTCAGCCATAGTAGCCACCAACAATAAAACAACATTTGACTCAAGGCCCAAAGCCAAATCAAAATTCCATAAAAAAAAAAAAAAAAAAAAAAAAAACCAAACTATTCACACCATTGATAGAAAAGCCTAGCTAGCTGTCCCATAGCTATTGTCTTCGAGCCAAACAGTCCCAATTGCCGCTGATTACTCATCACAGATTGTGACCTTGCAAGCACCAAGCTGCCCCCATCTTTAATCACTGCAAAACAGACAATATTGTGTCATCCTTGTGCTGGTGAACCTGTTTTTTAAATCCCCGTGCTTTGTCGACATCATTTCATTGAAGACAACCTTACAGTGGTTGTCACCACTTAGATCCCCTAGGCAAATCTAACCCTGATTCCGATAACCAAAATGTCTGTTTCACTGTGTCACCTCAAAGCACGATAGGTTCTATCACTAACTGCAAACCATCATTTGCTGTCGACAGTCAACCACTGACTGAGCACTGCATTCGACATCAATTGCAATGCAGTGGAACTGATGGAAGTTTAATGATGAACACAAAATGAACCATACCCAGCCTAATTAGACTTGCCCTGATCCATTGGGGGGGAAAACTATACTTGCATTTGACCCAAACCTTTAAAAGCCAAAGTTTGCAGCCAACCCACTCTAGTCTACCTAAACCCAAGACTTCACCTGAGCCAACCTATATGTGGGGAGAGAAAATTCAATCAAAACCATAGCTTTACAATACCCAAAGAAGGGAACAATCCTTTCGCCTGACCCAACCCATCAAACCAATTTTTTTTACCCAACCTGACCCATTATGCAAAAACAAAGCTCGAGAATTGATCTGACACATTTAAGAGATCCAAGCCTGAGCCATCCCCCACCTAATCCTCAGTTTCCTTCACTAAAGCCTCAAACACTTGTTTCTCAATCACCACCATTTTATTTTCTCTCAATTGGAAAGGTTTGACTTTCTTTAATACAGTTGCCAAATGTAGTTAATTAGCTCAATATGAAAAGAATAAAACTTACTAGAACCTGAACTGGCCTTGTTTTATGTAGTTGGGTTGTTTGTCATGGCCATTTGGATTTTCTGTCTTTAACCTGAACGACTCTGACTCAAGCTGATTTTGCCAAAGCCATCTCAACTGCCATCACATTTATGTTCTTGTTAAGAGCATAAATTTATATAGTCTATGAAAGGATTGTTCTCAAACTTCTTAGATTTACATCAATTATTTGATTTCTTCCTCATGGGAATGGATCTTTTATGTGTAACAAACTAATTAGATTTTACTTGCTGAACTTTTGGGTTGAAATTAGCTTTTTCAGGTTGGATTTTTGGGATCGATCTTGTCTTTAAATGTTAAATTTTTTTTTGGTTTTCTTTAATGTATGTTGTTTCATTATGTTGGAAAGTATGGTAATTATAACGACTTTGAACTGTGCCTGTCTTACGTCAGTTATATCATGGAACTGTTGGATTTTACTTTTTTTTTCCTTTTCTTTTCTTCTTTTGCCTTATGTATGACTAGAAGGGTGTACAGCTACTTTCATTGATTTTGGTGCTTATTCTTAATTCTTTTTAATGTCGTGTGGTTCTTACTCAATTTGCTGTAATTCGGAACCATCCAGCCCTAATGGACAGCAGTTTGTGTCATGCAAGGAAGTTTCATCATACTTACTTTCCTTTTCTGGACTCCAAGACGCAAGCCAACCCAGATCTGGTTATACTGATGAAAATTTTCAGTTGGCCAGCAAAATGGATTTTGGAGATGTAAGTGTCTGGGATCTTCATCTTACCCATTTAATTTGATTTATATTTATATTTACTAGGTTTGCAACAGGATGCAGATCCTAAACTTGAAGATGCGAAGAATTCTGATGACCTTGTTAGTTGTTCACAGCTCCCCATGACTTCTATATTAACTGATGAGAAGCAGGACACCTTGAACACGCAGGATTCAGGGATTCAAACAGGGGAAGTTTTAAAATGCCACAAATGCACCATGACATTTGATGGGAAGAATGATTTAGTTCACCATCTGATATCATCTCACCAGAGTACGGCAAATAGGTGTAAACAAGGTACGTCTATTGCTGATGGTGTAATAATTAAAGATGGAAAATATGAATGCCAGTTCTGCCATAAAATATTTGATGAGAGGCACCGTTACAATGGCCATACTGGGGTCCATGTGAGGGACTATGCAAAGAGTGTTGAGGCTTTGGGAGGATTAAAAGGCATGCAGAAGGGCATTGACCCTGCACCAACCAGAGTTCTGCCATCAGCCTCAAAGATGCATGAATCTATTGGAATTGGCAGGGAAAAAACTTCCACTGCTGGTGTCGTCAATGAATTAAGTTCTGGTTTTTCTCATGGTATAATAAAAGTAGATAATGTTACTGAAACTTGTGGTGACACAGATGGTCATTTGCTCATTCTTTTGTCTCAAGACAATCAAAATGTAAAGGCTGACAAAGATGACTATACTTTAGTTGAGGAATATAGTGATAAGCAGGATAAAATTTGCAACATGAATATGGATGACTTGGTGAAGGTAGATGTGGCTACAGTTTTTGCCAATAGATGTAATGCTTGTCCAGTCGATGAAAATTCTCTTAAAAATGAGAATAAAATTATTTGTGAATCTTCTGATGAAACAAATGCCCACAAATGCATTCCTAGTGGAATTGATAATTGTGTTGCAGAAAGTAAAAGTTTTGGAAGCTGTTCACTTGCTCCACCTGGAAATGAGAGAGCTTTTGTTGTTGAAAACAATGTGATTGAAGCATCTGTCCACTCGGTGAAGGTGCCACAGCTGGAGATTGGTTCTGAGAGCGGCTTTCTTACTTTGAATGGTAAGGATAAAAGTGGTGAGGATTTGCAGGACAAATGTCTTACCAGCACAGTTGAAGATACGAAAGTTGACAGTGGTTGTACATTTGAGAATAATGAGTCAGTATCTGGTTTTGGCAATCATCTCAGTGGGCTCAAGGATGTTTGTACTAATGTTAAGCAGCAATGCAGTTCTGAAGTCTGTTCGCTTTTACAATTTGGGGATGAACAAAGATCCAGTTTAATGAATAATGAGAACGAGATTGTGAGTTCCTTCATGTTGGAGTCTCTGCAGGAAGGGAGCTCTGGAAGCAGTTTATGTAGCTTGTCTGCTGATAAAAGAACATGTTCTGCCAGCAATATTGTGAACAACGTTTCTACCAGCACAGGGGACAAGCCTAGATTTGATGAAGTCAATATCTCTGGGAACAGTGTAATTGCAATTGGTTTTGAGAGCAATCATGCTTCACAGAGCAACGAAGCTGTGATTAGCATTAAGAAAGATGGTAGTTCTGGAAGCTCTTTACACATTTCATCTTTGGATGAGGAATGCATTGTTGATAATAATGTAAATAAGAATCCCCATTGCACAATGGAGGAGCCCTTTCAAGGAGAGGCTTCTAAAAGCCATGTATTTGCCCCATCTGCTGATGAGCAAAGATCTGATTTTGACAATAACATGAATAAAGTTTCTACTGACACATTAGAGGGGCTCAAGCTTGATGAAGTCGAAAGCTGTAAGAATAATCAGTTAAGTATTGCTTTTAACAGGAATGAAACTGGAGTAGGTGTGGATACTACTGCTTGCAGTGAGCAAGAAAAATGTTTTAAAGGCTCTTTACTTGTTTCATCTGCAGATGAGCATGGATATGACATCTGGAATGGTACAACGAAGGAACTTAAACAGACAAGAGGTCCCTCTGAAAGTGGCTTACTTAGCCAATCTGATTATGAACAATACCAGGTTAATATGGATGATGTGAATAAGGTTTCCTGTAGCTCAATAGAGGAGGCCGGAAATAAGAAAGTGAAGAGCCCTTGGAGCACTGAACTATTACCTGCTTTTGACACCCAGGCAGGCCTAGATGTGGATGTGACAAGCACTATGCAGGGACAAAGTTCTGAAGGTTGTTCCTCTGTTCCTTCTGGGGCTGAGCAAACATTCTCCGCTGATAATGACGTAACTGGCGTTTATAGTAGTGCAGTGGGGAAGCTTAAGTGTGAAAGAGGCTCTAAAAATGGTTGTGAACAAGTCGAAAATAAGTTGAATAGGTTCTATACAAGCACAGTGTGGGAGCAGCCCAGATTCGAAGACATGGGGAAGCCTAGGGATGCTGATTTAATGATGGGCTTTGGAAATCATGCCCAATCAAATGAGGATGTCATGGAAGAGCTTATGTGGAGAACTAATGAACAAAATGTACAGCAGAGCGGTTTAGCCAATAGTTCATCTCCACTGATGCCATTGTCTGAATGTTTACCAAACTTTGATGTAATGACAAGCAAGGTATGAAGCATAACTATTTTTGGAGCAACAGTATGTTGCTGGGGATAAATACAGAAATGTTCATGCTTGATGAAATTAAACTACTAAATGTTTTTCTTCAATAAGTTTCTTTTCATTTTTTTTAGTCCTGGATTATTTTTTAATGTCATAGGATTACTCATTTGCCATCAATTTATTTCTGAAATTCACTTTTTATCTGTCAGACGGCAAGAATATGATGGATCCCTTGATTTATTTGTGTTGCACGTGGCTAGATAGATATTTTTGTCCCACCCCTTTTGTGTAAAAAAATGTTAAATTGCTTGCTTAGAGAGGATTATGAATTCCTTGATTTGTACATAGAACCAATTTGGGCTGGCTTGGGTGATGCCCAAATCAGTGCTTGAACTGTTAGAATGGTGGAAGGTCAGTTTCAGTGCCGCAGAGGAGCCAAGGTGTGGCAAGCCTTGATCGTGTGTCATGTGAATTCTGTGTTACGAAAGAAACAGGGGGTCTTTGATGGAATCGAACATCATGCTTTTGTAATCAAAGAGCATATTTTACAGTCATATTTTGCTCTAGGAGGCACCCCCTCCATGTTTTGTTGATTTTAATTGATTGTCTTTTTTATTTGTATCCTTTGAAAGGTGATTGTACAATTATTATGGTGTCTTTCCCTTTTTCTTTTCTAATTAAAATTTTCATTAAAAAAAAAAAAAAAAAAAACATAGAACCAATTAAGACTGCCCCCTTTCTTGGTCATTAAAATTTTTTCTTCATTTATTTACATTTGTTTTACTATAAAGGCTGAAAAGGTTACGCTATGTGGTATTGGAATTTTTCAGCAGCATTAAACACGTGCTACCTTTGTATTTTAATAAACAGGGTGGAGACAAAAGTTTCAGCCCTAATGAGAGATTTGACAGCACATCAGGATTAGAAGGGCTTGGATCAAGTAGCATAGCACATTCGGAATACAATTTCCTGACAATGCAGCCAAGCCCTAATCCAGAGGAATCAAATGTTTTGTCTTATGATGCAGAGATGGAGCAAGGGTTTGATTCCTCTATTTGGCTTAAAAAGGAAGCTTTGCCTTTGTTGCCGAAGTTAGCAAGCAGGCATCAGGTCAGGACTGTGTGTGTCTGGTGTGGATTTGAGTTTCATATAGAATCTGCCAACTCTGGAATGCAACCAGGTTCAGTGGGTTTTATGTGTGGAACCTGCAAGGCTAAGTTCTCTGGGCAATTCAATGTATTGTAATTGTCCACTGTCCTCTGACACCTTGTAAGGATTTCTTCTCATATAACCCACTTCCTGTCAAGAAAAAGATTTTGAGATATGAGGTAATTACTAAATCTAATTGCATGAATGCATTTCTGTGTTTTAAAGTATAGGTTGATCTTCTTATTAGCTTTCTATATTTTTTAAGATGGCTAATTACTACAGCTTTCTTATTCCTTTTTTCTAATTAAAAATTGCAAATGTTACAATCAAAGTGAACAATAACTTACAATTATGATGACATTAGAATAAAAGTTTATAAAAACAACTTGAGTTTGTTTGCTCTAAGTTCTTTTGTTTTCTTTTTTTCTTATTCCAATGCCGTAGCTATAACCTCTCACCTCCATTTAAGGAGGCTTATAATGTTTCTTTTGGTATGTAAAATGTCTGATCCCCAAGGAAGGATAATGATCATGCATAGACATCCACCCTCACCACCCCCCCCCCCCCCTCCCCCCCCCCCCCGGGTCCCAATATATATTGGTAAAACCTAAAAGATAATATGAATATATATGTCACTGATGATTTACATTGATAGCTTTTATATTTTCCAGGTAATGGTAGACACCAGTTGGACAAAATGATCACCTGCTGATAGACTCATACAGCTGCACAGGTTGGTCCTATGCAGGAGCCTGATTTTATAAATCTGGTATGGCGCCCTCTTTTGTTTCATTTTGGAGATCAGTTAGCGCATTATTCATTTTTCCCTTTAGGTCCAAATGATTGTTTATCAGAATACTGACAACAGATTTGTGGGGTTCCTTTATTTTGAGGACCCATCTTTTCCACCCTTGACAAGAAAGAAATAGGATTGCCAACTGTAATGGTTTTATGGGCTGACTTGGGGAACGGTATTGGCATAACCTTGTTGCCCCTTTAACTTGCGCTCTCCAAATATCTACTTAACTTCTTTTTTCCCCCAATTTTTCTGCCGATATAGTTCCTGCTTCTGTTTGTAGTATTTGACTAAGATTGCATTTTACCAAACTCACTATTACCTCTATGGCTCTATATACTTTAAGATCATACATGGTTCTCGTAGTGTTAAGAAGGAAAAAATAGGGGGGAATCTGACCTGGATAACTTCTAGTTTCCCACGAAAAAATGGGATTTTTTTTTTCTAGAGATGCTGCAGGATCATCTTTAAACCCTGTTTGCTAATAATTTGGTCTTTAGAAAAGGTTTTTTTTTTTTTTTTTTTTTTTTTAATTAAAAATTAAAAAGAGGGCATTGTTTCCTGGCCTTGGGTGCAATTCAATTTGGGGTAAGAAAATTCTTTAAATTGCAACAATTGTAAAGCATTGTTTGCGTCTTGAAAAGTCATTTCACTAAAGTCAATTTACAACAAGAGAGATATCAGACATTATGGTTTGGATTACGCTGCAACAGTCAAAGAGGCAGTTTAGAGGTGAGATGCCAGGAAACTTAGGGTCATTTGGTAATGTTCTAGTAACGTTGTTTATATTTTTTGAAAATACGTGTAGGTGAAAAATGTGTAGAAATAAATGTAATGTTGTTTAAACATTGAAAACTTACTCAAATCATCCTACCAAACAGCCCCAATTTCATGTGGTTAGTTTACCTGCAGTTGGCAGTGGAGGCACATCTAGGACTAAGGAGCGGCAGTGCGTTTTGCATCTGTGTTTTTTTTTTTTTTTTTTTTTTTTAAGCTGGGATTGTTGACTTTGACTTTTTAGATGAACAGTGCATACCATCAATGTATACTGTTTACGAGACTTACAAACTTTACTTTTTAGCAACTTTTTTATTAAAAATGAGTTTTACGGTATTATTCACACTTAAAAATAATTTTGCTACAATGTTTTTAGTTTTCAGCTGTATACAAATGGATCCTAAAAGTACACTTTTGAGTTTTCATTGTATCCTTTAAGGTCAACAATTTTCTTTTTAAAATAAAAAGCTTATATATAAAAAGCAATATTTGTCTATTTGCTAGGGGAATAAGTATGATTTTGCTACTTTGTTTTTGTTTTTGTTAAAGAGAGAGTATAACATGGTCTTCGGCCTTGTGAAAAATTTGTGCTCAAGTTATGTATGGGACGTCAATGCTAACGTGGTATCTTGACGATTCTATTATATGTAACTAAGTTCGAGAGCCAGACGATTTGCCAAGGAAGACTTGCTTGTTACCGATCTCCGAAATTTTTATATTCCTTTTAAAATAAAATAAAAAATTTATCTTAGCTCGGTAGGTGGTGTGAGTAATCCTGGCGTTGTCACAACCCAAAACGCTTATTCCATTACTGACTACTCTTAAAACAAATACTGCCCATGCACCTTTACTGGTTTTGGGTTTCCAAGCTTGGTATGATTGACTCGCATACACCATTTTATTTAAGAAAAATCCTCGTACACTCAGTTTCCATCTGCTGCTATTTTATGTTAATATCTACAATTGATATTAGAATATCTATATTTTAAAACATAATTGGATGTTAAAAAATGAGGGTTATCCTTTTATTTGATTCTCTCATATTAATCTATTTATTCAATAATGATCGCAAATTTTGCTATGCAATTCCCTTTCCTCGCTTCAAAATGTATTCACCACGGATGGAAAATGAAAATAATCACTTTGAGGCCAAAATTCTAATCGAGAAGGCTTCAAATCTTCATTATTCTAAAATGTCAGCCCAAGCCCACTTCACGGGCCACTTAAACAACAAAATTTGATCTATGGCTACCCGTGATCAGTGGCAATGGAGATTGCTGAATATTATCTACGCGGGAATCAGTTACTTGGATTACATTAGGGGCGCTTCCAATAGCGCTATCAAAAGTTATTGAAATTAATGAATGATTTAGAACATTGGTGAAGTTATATTTTTTAGCTTTTAGTCACTTAAAAAGTTACTTTATCTATTTTAAATTTTTAACACCACACTTATCAATACATTCAGCATTAATGGTTCTATTTTAGTAATACTTTATTTAAATATTTTTTCTTTATTCTTTTTTTATTCTTTATTTTCCAAATGTCGTATTTTTAAATAATGGTCTAGTGCAACAAGAATATTTTTTTAATCCTAATGTTTCTTATAATTAAGGCGTAAATGCACTTTTAGTTCCTACATTTTGGCTTTTTTTCATTTTGGTCCCTACATTTTCATTTTATTACTTTTAGTCCCTAAACCAATTAACACGTGATATTTAAGTTCTTACCATCATCCAACTAACAGAAAAAGTTGACGTGGCTGATGACACATTAAAATAATAATTAAAAAAAATCTATTTTGGCATTAAAAAATGCCACATCAGCATTTAAATTTTAAAAAAAATTATTAATTTTAACTAAATAAAAAAAATTACAAACAGAATTAAAAACAAAAAATCACATGAATTGAGATTAAGAGCGCCTTGAATAAGAACAATAAGAACACAAATCAAGATTTAAGAACATGAATTAACATTTTCTCTTTTTTTTCCTTAGAAAACAAACCCAAGATTAGCAAGAACACAAACACAAATCTAGTATGAACATAAACACAAACACAAATGCAGACAAATCCAGCAATAACACAAACACAAATCCAACAAGAATACAAACACAAACCCATCAATCCATCTTCAGCAAAACCAACAACAACCTAATTCACTTACCTCCATCTACACAAACTCCTATTACAAAAAAGCTCAAATGAAAAAAACCCAATAACAAAAACCAAATCCCAGACACACATGGCTAAATAAAACAAAACACTCTCTTCGATCTACCCATAAACCCATGGTCGAAGACTCCAAGCTTTACCTCTCACGACCACGAGCCGTCAAGACTCGATTGATTAGGACGACGACGAGAAGGGGTGGCTGAGGAGTCGTTTCGTGGTCAAGATGGCGTCGTTTGACGAGTGGTTGAGGAGGTGGATTATGTCGTTTTGGTGTTAGAGTTGGTGGTGTGAAACAGTGCTATTGGTTTCGAGGAGGCAGAAACGACGCCATTGGATCTACTCCAAACCCAGATCTGCTCTTAAAAAAAAAAAAAAAACCATTTAGATCTGGGTTATTGTTTGTATACAATTGATTTTTGTGGAAGAATTTGTGTACAAATTTTGGAATATTTTGGGCTTCTATTCTTTTGTTCTTGGGATTGAATATTCTGGGTTTGTCGTTCTTGTGTGTTCATGATTAAGATGAATTTGGAATAGAAATTTCATAATTTGAATGTGAAATTTATGAGTTTATGAGTTTATGGGTTTCTAATATTATTGTTCTTGTTCAAGGATCTGAGATCTCCATTCATATGATTTTTTTTTTTTTTTAATTCTGTTTATAATTTTTTTTTGGTTAAAATTAATAATTTTTTTTTTTAATTTAGATGCTGATGTGGCATTTTTTAATGCCAAAATAGATTTTTTTTTTAATTATTATTTTAATGTGCCATTAGCCACATCAGCTTTTTTTGTTAGTTAGGTGATAGTAAGGACTTAAATGTCACGCGTTAATTGGTTTAAGGACTAAAAATAGTAAAGTGAAAATGTAATGACCAAAATGAAAAAAAATCAAAATATAAGGACTAAAAGTGCATCTACGCCTAAAATTAAAGTTTTTTTTTTTTTTTTTTTAATTTCACCAAAGGATTTTTCTAATGTATTTCCTTTATATTTTTTCAAAGAAGGAACAAGTGATTTTGCCTTCAACAAGTTTTAGCTTTGGGTTCAAGGATGAGCCTATTAATATATGTATGGTTAGAGTCCGTTTGGTTGGAGGAGCGGAAAAGTGAGAGGATAGAAAATATTTGGTTTTTCCTCATGTGTGTTTGGTTGGAGAGGTGAAAAAGTGAGAGGGTGAAAAACTTTTTTGTTTGGTTGGAGAGAAAAATAGAATGATAGAAAATGTAGTTTATATAAATTGACTAGTATGTCCTTATTATATAATATATAAGAAATAGATATATTTACACTCATTAAATAATATAAAAATTAACATAAATACATATACATTTATATTACTTTTCTTTATTATTATATATAATTTAAAATTTATGGGCAACAAAAATTGATTATGCATTAACTGGGAAGACATTTTCAAAAAAAAAAAAAAAAAAAAATATCCACATGACCATTGTTATGTAGACTGGGAAGATATTTAAAAAAAAAAACTTTATTCACATGGGCGACTGGGCAAACTTGGCAAAACATCTTTCACCTGGCAGCAATTCAACTAGTTTTTAACACATCCTTCACCTAGCAGCAAAACACCATTCAAAAAATATTTAAATTTTCTTCACCTGGGCAACAAAACTCACCATTCAATAAATATTTATAAATTATTTACCTGTTTCAAACTAAATTTATCAACACACTATATATATATATATACACATTCCTCCACTTCGTGGTCAAAGCAATCATGTTGAACATGAAATGATATTAATTCATTCATCCATAGTACAGTGCAAGTTAAAATATTACATTGTCTTCTAGTGTCTTAATCGAAATACAAAGTCATCAAATATTGCTAATTATGTAATATATTACATTCAGCCCACAAAAGTTAGCAATTCAAAAGTTAGCAAAATGTTAAGTTGTATTGTTTAGCATTATGCAACTTAACTACTACCAAAATTTAGTTGACAATTATCCAACCACAGGGGCTATTTGGGTGTTAAAAAATGGTCATTCATAACTCATCACTTAAATATCATCACTCATCACTCTGTAACTCATTTCCTATCACTCAATAATCCCCAAATATCTCCAAAACCCGGTTTGGCACCTATCTCAGATCTGTTTTTCAACTTCAAAAACTTAAAAATATGGGACCCATTTTTAAAACTTAAAAAACTTAAAAGTCAAAAGTTGCGGTTGGACCCATTCCAAAACATAAAAGAAAAATCAGTTCGGTTTGTCAAAAGTTGCGGCTGGACCTAAGAAGTGCTCTAACCGTGGGTCCCTCAATGTGTGTGTATTTACAAAAAAACCATTATAACTTACTTTCCATAACTCAAAAACACTCAAAACTTGTTTCCAATTTTGCTAACTCATTACTCAAAAATCATTGAATTGAGTGATGGAAACAAAACTTGAAAACAAATCTAAACAACCTTTCTCTGTGTGGGTCCCACTATTTTTGAGTGATGAGTGATGAAAACACAGTGATGGGTGATGGAAACACCAAAATCCAAACAGCCCCTAAGGTTCCTTAGCATACATCATTTTCAATAATATTTGTCGACGTAATTCACTAGCTGGAACACCAAAAAATGCTCTCATTTTGGATGGATCCTTAATTAGGAAGAGCATAGCATCAAGTTGCATGTCTGTCGGTATTCCTATATTCACCAATTCAGAAAATACTTCCTCCTCAGAGTAACAACGTGAACGTCCTTTCTCCATGATAGCAAGTCCCTCCTTAGCAATCTCATGTCCTTGAATCATAATAGCAAGTCTCTCTTTAGCAGTCTTATTTCCTTGCCTTATACTTGCTGCCACATTATCAATTCCGAATTGAAAATTTTCCATTTGCTTTTCAAGCATTTCAATCATTTGAGGTGTTTTCTTCGCCTTCTTGGATGATGTCTCACATAAGTAGGAAGGAGAGACCATTAGAGAATATGATTCTACATTTGGCATACTAAACTCATCAAAGCAATCAATATTTTCTTTCAAATTTACGCTATCCTCTCTTTCATTTTCCCATCGACAAACTTTCTCCTTTGCACTTATCCAACCTTCACCATTTGCCCTATCATTGAAAAACAAATCAAACAGCTTCTCATAATGTTGAATTGAAGTTCTTTTCTATTTTGTAGCATTTAGGTTTGCATATAATAATACAATACACACTTATTAGTATTATTATTATTACAACAAAGTACCAACAAAATGTATCAACTTGATCTAAAAAAAACATTTCACAATATCAAAATAAATATAACTAGCCTCTATTAAAGGTTCCCACACTTCATCTTCAACCTCAAAAAGTCTAGTAATTGGATTTCATGCAAATCCACACATGTTCTTGAAAAGGTCATGACATGAATGGAAAGTACCTTTCAATATTTTGATGCGATTCTTGATGTTACATTTCTCGACTGCATAATCGAACGATGCTGAACACTTTTTACAGATATTTGAGTAAGCATAAAAACTCCATGTTCCATTAGGCCCATTTCCATTGTTTTGTTCCACTAACATGACATTAAGTAAAAAGTCATCTATGTCATCAATTCATCTCATGTTAATCGCTTTAAACTCACTATCAGTTGTCTTCTTCAATGTCTTAGACATTTTAAACACTACATGTTAAATATATTATTCTTTACATGATTACATACAACTACTACAAAGAAACTAACAAGATTTACATACAAATACTACAAAGAACCAACAAAACAAAATACGACATAGCATAATGTTACTATAAATAAATTAGTAATTGAACATTCTTCTAAAACATTAGTGAGGTTCACATAATAGTTGTACAAAAGCAACTACTGTTAAATATTCAGCAACAGTTATTCCAAAATAATTATTCCATAGAGAAAGATACACATAAGCAAGTCAAATCTGATAACATAATGTCTAAAATTATTGATCATGCGATACATAATCATTTCAGATTCTAGTTGCTATACTAGTTCGTAATATTGCTCCTCTTCTAGCATCTACATCACTATCATTTGTATTGTTTTTAGCTTTATTATGTATGTCACCATTTGAAATCTCTTAATCAACTTCTGCAATCAACCTTTCATCCGGATCAACTCCCATAAGATAGTTGTGCAATATACAACAAGTCAAGATACTCTCAGTAACTGTATCAACTATAAAAAAAAAAAGGTTCTGTCATTCCAGATATAATAGGAAATCGTTTCTTCAACACACCAAATTTCCTTTTAATGACATTGCGTAAAGAGGAATGCCAATAATTAAATATTTCCTCAGCATTTTTTGGGTCATGTGTTGAATACTCTTTTAAATAATAACGTACACCCCTATATGGCGTCATAAGTCCACTTCTCAGCATAAAGCCCGCATTTATCAGATAATATTTGCCTATTAAGAAAATAATTTATATAAGTAATTCACTATATTTTTTATAAGTATACTTCGTATTTAAAACTTAACATTATCTCTAGAGATTATAAGTTTGTCTTCCTTACTTAAAGCATTTTTAATTATCCTCGAGTCAGAGGCAGTCTCTTCCCATCAAGGTAAAACGTATGTAAACCTTATGTTAAAATCACATGCTGCCAATGCATTTTGAGTTGTGTTCTCTTTCCTCCCTCAATATCTAGGCGCATCTATTGATGACACTTTTACACCAATATGTGTCCCATCAATAGCCCCTACATAATCCTGGAATTAAAGCAATCTATTAAATCAATAATTTTTTATTCATATTAAAGCAATTCATATAATTGCTTGAAAATATGTTTACCTTAAAGTATGTGTAAAATCTATGACTATTTCGTATCTGATGGGGAACTTCTACCCCATTAGGTTGTAGAAGGAACTAATCTTCTAAGTAGATGACTGCTCTCAACACATTGTGAAAATGACAGCTTATGGTCTCATTAGAACGACGAAATAAAAATGAAACTGTACGAATTCTCTCATTATGTGCTAAAATATAAAGAAACCTGGTTGCTTGCTCTTCAACAGAAGCATTCTTAGTGTCTTTAAGACGGCCAGCGCCTCGAAGAATTTCACATAACTTAGCAAAGGCATAAGACCTCATTCGAATTATGTCTCGACATTTCTTATTGCATCCAAGTTCGCTTAGTAGTTCTTGCCAAATGTTTTCTCTTTCCCCACTACTTTCGATAAGTACTCTATCCACATAATGTGGACTACAATATATACCCATCATCCATATTGCATGCACCACATGTACAAGAAGTTGCAAAATTGCTACATCTCATCTTCTCTGCCAATCAGTCAAAAGTTGCAAACCAAATTGGCTCAATTCATGAATATGGGCCTGTAGGGATTATTTTCCACCCCATTTTCTATCTCTCTTGTTTTCTCTCCTAAACCAAACAAGAGAAAATTCTATTTTCCGCCCTATTTTCATCTCCTTTTTTTCCATCCTCCCTTCTTTCATCCCAACCAAATATACCCTAAAGGTGAGGATATTTGTGTAATTTAGTTCCCACCTCATTTTTTCTCCTTAGTTTTCCTCCCAAATTGGGAGGACAAAAAAATGTGGGACCGGAGAGATTATTTTCCACCTCATTTTCTGTCTCTCTTGTTTTCTCTCCTAAACCAAACAAGATAAAATTCTATTTTCCACCCTATTTTCCCCTCCTTCTTTTCCATCCTCCCAGTTTTCATTCCAACCAAACATACCGTAAATAACTATGAAATGGAGGAATAATAATCAACATACATACAGTTGCTTGCACGGGAAGGGGAAAAAAGAAATAAATATTATTTTAATTGTAGGGAGAATAAAATATATTATTTGCTTTAACATTTGAGTTATAGTGCACAGATATAGATGGCTATGTATTGTAGCTAAGTAGTTAAAATTTTTACATACATGATATACCACCACCAATGTAGCACACTTTTTACATATTGTGGTGCTAAAAATAACATTTTAGCATTTTGAAACCACCAATGTGGATGTTCTTAGGGAGAATATAACCGTATCTAAATTTTTAAGGATTTGATGTCCATGAATCTTAAATGTTTAGGAATATAACTCTACCTATGTCTTGTTTGATTATAAATCTAATAACATTTCCAAGAATGTGATTTCCATTGTTGGTTTATTGTTAGAAAAGTTATTGGAATTATTTATTCTTCTTAATATATCTTTAGATTTATATACATAATGATAAGTTTGTTTCCATATAATTCTTTTTTAAATCTTCCTACAAATAAATAATAAGAAAAGTATTATAAGTTATAAATAAAGTATTATTCTATTGTCGTCTAGCTCTCTTCAGAGCTTTTATTTCTCTCACATTTGTAGGCAAGGTAATGTTTTAGCTGATGCCTTTGCCAAGAGAGTAAAATTTTCTTTTCCGTTGTTGATTTGGATGGAGTCTGTTCCACCAGATGTTTATCATTGCTATTTGTCGAATTATTCAACTATTGAATAAAGTGACCTTTTTGGCCTGTTTCTCAAAAAAAAAAAATCAATTTTAAAAAATGGTAGTCTAATATTTTCGAACGACACCTACAATACCCAATATATGTATAAATTAAAATCATTGTCTTCCCACGCCCAATTCCATCCCCGTCGCTAAACAAGTGCTGCTAGACAAATCTCACAAATATCTCGCGGGCTTCAAACCAAACTTCTTCTCATGCATCATTTAGAGCATCCACAGCAGTGGATCTATAATTTTAGCTATTTAGCACAAACAAAACTTACTTTATCTATTTTAGCTACATACATGCTACAACAGTGAATCTATTTTAACTTTCAATACAATAAAATAATATAAACATCACAATAAAATAATATAACTACTACAATAAAATAATATATACCACTACCCAAAAAAACCAACCACAAATACCTCTACCATCGGCCACAGCCACAACCACCACCAACACCACCACCACCATCGGTCCACAGCAGGAATAAGTAAAAAAAATTAAAAAAAAAAAAAAAAAAAACCCAAATCTCCAATCTTTTTCCTCAGCCACAGCCACAACCACCACCACCACCACCACCACCACCACCAGTCCACAGCAGAAGAAAAAAAAAAAAAAAAAAAAAAAAAACCCACGACGAGCAAGCACCGATCACGTCGGCGAGCTGGGTCGGCAGAAGGGGTGGATCGGCGACTTGGGTGATCGGAGTTGAGAGAGTGAGAGATCGGAGTGAGAGAGCGGCGGCTTGGGTGATCAAATCGGAGTGAGGAGCAGCGGCTTGGGTGATCGGAGTGACAGAGTGGCGGCTTGGGTGATCGGAGTTGAGAGAGTGAGAGGTCGGAGTGAGGGAGTGAGAAACCAAAGGCCGGAGTGAGAGAGAGAGAGTGATGTTCAGAGATGTGAGAGAGAGAGAGAGAGTGAATGAGAGGCATTATTTTAATCCACCAGGTGATTAAAATAATATATTTTTTTTTGCTCCTCATGAATAGTGCACATCTATTTTTAGATGTGTACTGTAGTAGTGGAGCTAAAATTTTTAGATTTAGCTCCACTGCTGGAGCATCATTTTAGCAGCAGTGTAGCTAAAATATAGCAATATAACAATATAACTACACTGCTGCAAATGCTCTAAGACCTCACCACTAAAACATACTTTCTCAATGAGAAGCTAAAAAAAAACATTTTAAAAATTCTAGTGGTAATAAACACACTTGATTTAGAGATAGGGTCCTCGTCATTGCATAAGATTTCTATCTGACAATCTCAACATCACTTGGCATTTAATGTTAATTGAATTTGTGCAATAAAGGTTGCCATATGCATGTTCCAATCTTGTATGTGTATAAGTATATAATTGTCAGTATGAATCAGGCTTATTAGTCGAAATGGTAGCTCTTCATGCACCTAGTGCACTGGGGTCCATGTGGTCAGGTCGAACTGCAAGGGGCAGTGTATAAGTTTAGGATTTTCAACCATTTCAAAAAAAAAGTTTTGTGATATCACGGTTATCCCCTTACCAACCAAGTTATTATTAATTTTCTAACATCTACCATTGTAATCAAATTGCAAGGACTTGAACCACGTAATTTGGTTTCATCTATTTTGTGTCTGGTGAACATTTTGCTGGCCCATTATCATTCAGGCAAAAAAGAGCTTTGTTAGAAGCTCTTGGGAATTGGTGAAGGCTCATGGGCCATTGTCCGTGCGATCATAGGCCATAGCCCAGAGAGCCACGCCAAGACAAAGAACCATTATCATTTCCTTAAAAAAAAAAAAAAAAACTATAACACGTGCACTGTTCCACTTGCATCACTGCTGGCATGATCATCGTGATCCATTAATTATCTATAAATGTCATTTTCCTTTTGTCGTCTAAAACCTACCACCTGATAATCTTTAGCACCCACCAAAAAAATATCCTGATCTTTCTCAGCTTGTCCAATATAATATACAAATTACAAAATACAAAACAAGTTGCTAAAAACCAAGTTAACACCAAAACACACACAGGTCTGACCAGCACCACCGTCTTGCACCCAACCCTAACCAATTTTCCTCTCATCCTCCGCCTCCTCCTCCTTGGGCTCAGCTCCTCTGAATCTGAATCTGATTCCCTAATTAAATTTGATACTCAATCAACATCCTCTAACCATATCATAAAACCTTTTTTTTTTTTTAAATTAAAGTTTAATATAAAAAGTAAAAACACCAACCCCACCACGTATTTTCATTTTCTATATAAAAAAAATTATATATTTATTTTTATTAATAGAAAAGATACCTTGATTCTATTTCTCTCAGACCCTCACAAGGCCACAACTTTAAAATGCTTTTCTATTCTCTCCCTCCTGCTCCAGAACTTGACTTTAAAGTTCTCTCTCTCTTTTTTTAAAAATAGAGACTGATTTTTTAAATATTTTTTTTTTCTGTGGGTCCGTACGGTTTGATTGACAATATCTATCTATCATTAGGGTTATCATAATAAAATCATCGTCAATGGAGATGAGGAAATTGGATTTGTGTTTGGGAACGAGGATCCTGGTGGTTTTGGCGGTGTGGGTAAGGCTAACGTGCGCCGCCAATGAATTTTCTAGTTCCAGTACTAGTTCTAGTTCTAGGGATTTGCTATTTTGTGCTAAGGAGTCCGTTGCCGATTCGATCCTAGGGTTTCGGGATTCCAATTGCCCCTTGTACGCTGATGTTCGATCCCTTGGTTCCGTTGCTGTTACCGAGGTACGTGTTTCTGCAATTTTTCCATTTCATTTTCTCCTAGGTTAATTTTGTTTGGGGGAGGAAATGAAATGTTTGGTGAATTTTTAGCATCTGATGTGTTTTGTTTGTGTTATTTAGGATTTTTTTGTTGTTGTTGGTAATATTGATGAAATTCATGATTATATTATAGCTTTGTTAGGATGTGGATTTGGAATGATTAGATGTAAGATGTTATTTTCAAATTCGTAACATCACAATTCTTCAAAACTTAAATCCTTTGTGTGTTGTTAAATTCATATGTTACAATTTATACTAGGAATTGAATTTTAAACACTTTCTAGAGTTTGGGATTTTAAAGTCAACAACTCAGCCAGGAGTGTTGGAAAATTCTGGGAATTTTATGGTGCTATTGGGAGTTGAAGAATTGTAATATTTGATCTTGCACTTTGTAGACATTGCTTCAGAAAGAATAAATTTACCAGCTCTTCAGTGGTTATTGTTGAATATAGTTTCATAAGGCTTAAATATTATTGCAACTTAAATAAATTGGATAGGTGACTGAGTAGGTATTGGCTTGTGTCATGTAACAAATTTATTGCTGGTAATAGAAAGGATAACAATTGTTGCATTGTAAGTTTGCTCATGCTCTTTGGAGTGAAGTTTTTCTGTTGTTTGGGGTTCAATGGGTGATGCCGAACACAGTTGCTTCTCTTCTATTTTCATGGAGCAATTATTTGGGGAATTTTATTCAAATGTTTCGAATATGATACTGGTTTGTCTTATGTAGTTAATAGGGAACGTAATTCGCGTACGTTTGAAGATATATAGACTGGTGGATCTTGTGAAGTCTTTGCTTGTTGGGATTCTCTTTGAGTGATCTCGTATTTGGGGTTTTACACATTGTACTTCCATGTCTGACTTCTTAATTTCTGTTAGCTATTCGCCTTGATTTGTTTGTATTCATTTCAAGTGCAGTGTGTTTACTATCGTAAACACAATATACTTTTCTAATCAATAAAATTTATATTACCTATAAAAAAAAAGGGATAAACAATGATTAATCGATTATTACTTTAAATGTGGCAACATGCCCGATAGGGATAATGCTTAGTGTTGTTATGTTTTTTTATATGTCACTGCAGACATGGTAAATATATGGATCCTAACAACAGTACATGATCTTTTCTTTCTTTTATATATTTGTTAAGATTAACAACAGTACATAATCAAATTGAGAAGTTGCTTTGCTTTTGTAAGTCTTTTAGCATAATTCTAAAGGATATTTTATACTTTGCTATTGTGAAGGGAGATGAGGTTTCGCTTCAAAGGGCACTAAATATAGTTCACATGAACAGTCATGAATATGTAGCTGTGCTGTTCTATGCATCATGGTGCCCTTTCTCCAGGACTTTTAGACCAAGCTTTTCTATCCTGTCTTCTTTGTATCCCTCCATCCCCCATTTTGCAATCGAAGAATCAGCTGTCAGGCCAAGGTTTGTATATCACTAATTTTCCTTAAGGTTTGCTTATTATGATCTTATCATATTGAAAGTTGACAATGACATTGGTTGAGTTCCTGCAGCATACTTTCAAAGTATGGAGTTCATGGGTTTCCTACCCTTTTTCTTTTGAACTCCACAATGCGTGTTCGTTATCATGGCTCCCGGACATTTGGTTCTCTAGTTGCTTTCTATAGTGATGTGACTGGTAAGGCATTTACTTTTGCTTATTTGCTGTGGCCTTCTGTTTTGAATTCCCATCTCAAACAGTCTCTGTCTACAATGAATTAATACAGCTAGTTGTAGATTAGAACCCTCTATAATGTTGTTAAAATTGTGCTTAGACATGCTTAAAATGTGATGTTTTAAGCTTTCTATGAGTAAAATTATTATCATAGAAAAAAATTACTATATAAATTTTTTAAGAAATTCAAATAATTGATGTTACATTCGAATTTACAAGCTTCTTACAAATGTAGTGCTATTGCACTATCCATTTGAGTTGATAGAAAAAATATATTACAACTTTGAGTTTATTTACTTTTTTCAACCATTTGTCATGAATCTTTTTATGAGAAGTCATTATACATCATATTTGAAAAACATGCTTTCACTTCAATCAGGCATGCACTTGCGTTTTATGCCTAGGCTCCAAATTCCAAAGGCCTTTATGCTTTAGTGCGATTGATGCTTTTACCTACACTGGGTCCAAGCAAAAAATAGGTCTATTCAAATTTTAGTCAAAAACTGGCACGAGAACTAGAACCAGTTTTGATCAGTTTTGTTTAAAATTTTGATTACTTCCACACAAAACAAAAAGGTGCATTACATGCATTTTTTCAACTAATAACAAATGGAATAAGCTATTTATTTAACTTAAGAATATTAGGCCCATTAAAAGTTAGCCTGTGGCCCCATGTATTCAATGCTCAAATACTTAAAGGAGTTTGCCATTTATAAAGGAAAAGGTATGACAGCTTCTGTTATTTTCCTCTGTGTGACTTATAATACTTTTTGTTAAACCTCTCCATTGAGCCAAAAAAAAAAAAAAAAAATCCCCCATAGTGATAGAGAAAGAATCATGGCATCTTCTTCATTCTTTCAATATAGGAGTTGCAATACTTCTTTTTAAAACATTTTCTATTCGTGTTTTTCAACATGGGACTTGCATATCATTTAATTACTTATGTCGTCATCTGGTTTAACTCCAATTCAATCTTAAGACCTTGAACCTCTTCCTTTTCTGGTCCTTTTAACAGTCCAAGTTTGGTTATTGAAGGGTTTTTTAAATTCCTCATTTGCAAATTAATTATTACTTATATGTCATTGAACTTAATTAGGGATTTTTGAATTGTTAGTTGTGGATATATGTATATATATATATATATATATTTTTTTTTTCAGTTTTAGTTAGTGAAATCATGGGTTATTTCTTTGTGTAGGCCAATAGTTGAAATGTCTCCCCTTATTTATTTCCCCACTTGCTTTATTGAAAATTTTATGTGTATACATGAGAAACTATAAGATCCACATGGTGGACAAGTGATATGATCCACCATTCCACTAAAAAACTGACACTTGTTTAAAATTGTTAGTTAGAAATTTTTTTTAAACAGAAATTAATTACTGACTCAGTAATTTTAAACAAGTGGAAGTTTTTTAATGGAATGGTAGGCAAGTGACGTGGTCCACCAGAGAACTCTATAATTTCTCGTGTATACATGCATGGGAGATGGAGAGAGAGTTGGCAGGGGAGGGGGGTTTTTAAGATTACATGTGGTATCAACCATGCCATTGATTTGCATTAGCATGCAGAATGCATCCTTTTTCCTCTGCTATTATTTTTTAATAAACATCTACCATTCTCTCCGTGCATCTATTCTTTTTTACATAATCTTATTTAAGTGTATTCTGTGCGATTTTTATTGAATTTAATGCATGGTTTTAGGCATTAAGACTGTATCATTGGATCAAGTATCCCTTGACAAAGTTGGGCGCCCATCAAACAATGAGACGCATGATAACAGTGAGCAGGAAAGCTGTCCATTCTCATGGGCAAGGTCTCCAGAGAAACTGTTTCGGCAGGAGACATATTTGGCTTTGGCAACCGCATTTGTTCTTCTGAGATTGCTATATTTCATTTTTCCAACTCTACTTTTCTGTGCTCAATATACTTGGAAAAAACACGTTCAAAATGTGAGATTAGGGAGTTTATGGGAGCATCCTTCAGCCTATCTGAAGCGTGCAATACATTTATTCAATTCTCTAAAAGAGCCTTGCAAGAGAAGCAATTTGCAGGAGGGAGCAATGAATGCCAGGGCTTGGGCTTCCAAGTCCCTTGCCACAGTTTCTATCGGTGATGCAAGCACCAGCCGGGATTTGCCTGGAAGCTAATGTAGATGACCTTTCATTATTACCAGATTGGAGACTTGAATTTTCTTTTGAAAGCGTTTGGCTTCAAATTCTATTTGCCAGTTCTTTTATTTCAGATAATCATTGCGACACCCATGATTCTCAGCTGGGTTGGATGTCTTTGTGATGAAGCTGAAATATGTTACCGTATCTTGTTGTTGTAGTAGTCTGTTTCTCATTTGTTTATATGAATTAGACTACACTTTATCCTAGAAAAGGTTAAAATTTTAGTCCGCAATTTGTGAATAGTTCATTATTAATAGACTCAATTTCCAATTTTGTATCAGTTATTGGCGAGTCCGTCTTTATAATTACTGAGTTGTAGCGTTCAAAATTATTTACAATATGGAATTGGAATGTTGCAACCAATGTTTATGGCTGGATCACATCAGAGTATGAAGGTTGATATTAGGAAAAATTAGCTACGGCGTTTTGGGGTTCAATCCTTCAAAATGGGAATGTTATAACTTTTATCATTCCATTGCTGATCTTTCTTTTGTTTTTTTGTACTTTATTTTCTTGGGGAGGTGGAGATGGATCTAAACTTGTTTTATGGTGGAATTCATAATTAGATAAATACATCAAACGTTTCCATTAAAATTCTCCCTTAAGAACAAAATTATAATAAATAGCTACTCCAACTAAATTCAGTTTTTTGGAGGAATTATCCGGGTACAGTAGCGAGCATATCACTTTCTAGGTTCAACTAATGACCTAGAGCAAATTGCAAAAAGCTATGGCCAAGCAACACGCATTGTGGCCAACCTCCATCACAGGAATTGGCCAAGCGAGATTACTGAAGCCAGCTGTTACCCTAATCTCCTACGCAAAATATACATCAAGCAGGTACTCCTTACTCCACTATATTTCTATTTTACAGTCAACTCATCAAAACCGCGAACTCACGTCTGCATAGACAAGGCAAAGGACATTTCATGAGCATCAAGCAAAGCTTTCCTTCAGAAACTAGAGTCAAAAGTAATTTAAAAAAGAAAGCACAATTAGATACTACCTCAATTGGGTTAGCTAAGAGAGTCAGACACTAGTCAACGTCCCCAGTGGCAGCATCTTTCTTCACTATCTGCCAAACATTTATAGAATACCTTCAGAAAGCCATAGTTCAGAAAAACATAAAACATATCAAAAAAATTTCCCCTACAAAAAGGAGCATCTATTATCCTTCTTGTCAGTGACTAAGGAATAATCAATTTGTCATGTGCCAGCTTCACAAACATGTAACTCCTAACATTTCATCAGCTCTTACCAAGTTTAAACTAGTAAATTACAACATAATTGTCATAACATTATAAACCATATCACCAATAAATTACATGACTTTTTCGGTTGACAATCTAATCAAAGTCTTCCAAAGCATCAGAAAAATCCTTGGCTCTATGTACTGTATAAAACATTTATTAGTCCCCATGCATTATATCCACTTCAACCTCAAGCCATGCAAATTGCAAATATGCAGCAAAAAGCCCATTAAATGGGTTCAAGAGGAGATATTCTACACACAGATACTTCTGATGAGCATGGGCAGTAAGAACCTTGTCCTATTAAAGAGTTGACCATGGAATACCAATGACATGGAAAACCTCACTGACAGCTACATTCATCCGCTTACCAACAAATGTAGGTAATCCAAGTTCTCATAGACTGATTAAAAAATAGGAATTTTACGCATTTCAAACAGAACTGATTCTATTATATAAACATGACTTCATTGAACAATCTGGATTGCTAATCAATACCTGTGATATGTATTCTTTAATCCTGTCATTAACTGGTGCATCTAAAGCCCTCTCAGCAAGTTCATAGAATAAAGTACTACCTTCAGGTCCATTAACTTTGTCCTTCTGCAAATATCTGCAAAGAGAAACAAGAATGGGGATAAAAACAACTGTATGTCTGTTGTCATTTAAGAGCACCATAAACGACCAGTCAAAGAAACATTATAACTAAAAACTCTACCCTATCAGACAATTCTAACCTTTGCTGGACAAGTGCCTCCAATGCCTGTTTGACGTTTCCAAGAACCGGATGGATTTCATCACTATCAGAAAATCCCATCCGTCTCAAATGATGCCAAAGATTCTCTGCAATGTTTCACAAATAGTGAGCTTCCATTTGTTAGGAAATCATGAGAAAAAAGATAAATTTAGAAGGAATTTTTTCCCTCATAATTTTTAAGTGAGAATCATAAGCCACCAACAGCCTCTTGAGGTGATGTTTACAATCTGATCTGTAGTAATTAGACAAGCATCCCACTTAATTCCTATAAAGTGAGAGTCCACCAAGCAGATGGTCTGGATCCTCAAAAAGATGAAAGTTTTAACCATGAATTTTCCTGAAAGATAGGCTGTTTCCAACAGAAATATTCTTCCTTCTTGGTGTGCTTTCTAAAATTTATTATCTTAGAACAATTTAAGCAGAGACCATACCTTCCGGAATTTTGCCACCTGCTAGATGTACAACACCAAGTATGACGAAAGTGAAACCAGTGAGATGTGTTGTATTTACATCCTCAACATATTTCCTATATACATCAGCGGGTAATTGACTTATAAGGATATAGGATTTTGCATCTGCAACACCTGGAACAAGGAATTAATGTAACTACATTAGAGCCCATATAGATAGAATATATTTAAAAACAATTAAAAAAATAACCAAGGGACTAGATCTCTTGGCACTGCACACCATCTCAGATGGTTGGGAAAAACATGTTGAGATAACTGCAAGATTCTTTGTTCTTCCTCATTGAAACATATGAACAAGTTATTTAGAGTTAGAGGTTCAATTGGTGAACATGTTTTTAGTGCCTCTTGCAAATATTTTCTCCACATTCACAATATTATAATTTCAACTATACGGGTAAGGAGACAGCAGTCAGAGGTTACCTCAGTGGTTGTTGCAGCTTCTGGCTGCAAGGTGGTGATCATAGTGACTGAATGAACAACATTACAGTAACTAGAGAAGAAAGTGAGATTTGTGAAAATAAACAAACTGGTTTTACTAAGTTGACTATCCAACAGATCATGAATCTACTCTGGGTAGCTGCTCAAGTAGTGGTGAGAGAAGAGAGAAAGGTAAAGCAGAAATTAGGAGTTATAGGAGATGGATTAGAGGGAAGGGAGGAGTATTCAACCCCTCCAGATATTAAATGAATTGGTTAATCTGGAAACTAAGGGGGGACAGAATGACCACTTTAAACGAAGGGAGTTGAAGGCTAAATTGAGTACTTTGCATATTCCTATTGTTTGCCTGGTGGAAATAAGAGTTAAAGAGGAGAATGTATCTAGAGTCAAAGATATTATTACTCCAAGAAGTTGGAGAGTTTAAAGCTCAGATTGTAAATGGGGCATGGTTCTAGCAAGTGATTTTCATGTGGCAAGCAATAATGAGGAAAGAATGGGTAGTAAAGATCTTTCATTATATGATCATCAATTTGGGCAGTGTTTATATAATATTGAAGTCATGGATCGTCCTTTTATTGGGTGCTTTTACAAAAGGTGCAATAAAAGAGAATAATAATTTTTTTGGAACAAAGTCTCTCCAAACTACTTTGGAGAGACTCTTCAAGCTTCTCATATATTTCTTTTTTGGATGTGAATTTTGAAAATCTAATTATTGAATTTCATGTTCCTTATGTTCGTAACATGCAAATCATATTTACTATTCGATCAATACACTTATTTTTTATACATAATTTTAGATCACAAAAACTTAAAATTTTAACATTTGTTTGATTACATAGCAATTGATTTTTGATTTTTGATTTTCTTGAAATTTTGTAAGCATAAAGGATATAATAAGAACATACAATCCAACGGTTAGATTTTCAAAATTCCCACTCAATATAAAGATAAATGAGGAGTTTCTTCAAACTAGTTTGAAGAGAAACTTTGTTCATTTTTTTGAGAGGAATCTGGATCAGGCTATGGGCAGTGAGCACTGCTTTTCTGAATTTGGGCAGGCAGTGGAGGAAATTTTAGCCCCAAGGATCTCAGATCACTCTCCTGCTTTAATTTCCATCGGGGAGAACAGGAATTATGGGTCTAAAACTTTCAAGTTCTTCAATTTCTTGGCTTATAACAATAAATTTTTAGATTGGGTGAAACAAGAATGGGCTATTGAGGTTCAAGGGCTCTCAATGTTCAGGTTGTATTGTAACTAAAATAAGTGAAGCAAGCTCTAAAGAGGATCAGTAAGGAAGCTTATGGAGGCATTACACAGAGTTGCTTGTGCAAGAATAAGGCTTGAAAGTGTTCAAAAATGTTAATTTCCTAGGCAGAATGAGCTAGTTGTTAAAGAAAGGGAATGCATGCATGAGTATGTGTCTGTAAGGGGGGCTGAGGAGGCTTTTATGAACCAAAAATAAAGAATTAGTTGGTTAAATTTGGGAGACAATAATACAGCTTTCTTTCATAGAGCTGTGAAAATCAGAATCTTTAGAAACTCTATTCTGTGTTTGTGTGATAATGAAGGCGAAAAGACTGGATCCTCAGCAAGTAATAAAGATGGCAGTAGAATTCTATCAAAACCTACTTGGTGTTTCTAAAGGACAGCAGCCACAAGAGGTAATTAGTAAAAACCAGATAGTGATGGACTTCCAGATTGTATCTAGGCATGAGGAGAATTTGCTAAAGGATGATTCAGATATGGAAATTCAGCAGACCTTGTTTTCTATGGATAATGAGAAGGATCCAGCCTGATGACTTCAAAACCTAGTTTTTCAAGGCATGGTCTATTATTCAAGTTGATGTGGTGAAAGCTATCCAGCCCTTCTTTACTTCGGGTAAGTTGCTTGGAGAAATGAATGCCACTATCCTTATCTTAGTACCTAAAGTATGTAATCCATCAAATATGGGCGATTTTAGGCCTAATTCATGCCGCAACATCATTTACAAATGCATCACAAAAATATTAGCAAATAACCTAAGGCATGCTAGAATTAATTAATCAGCCCTAACCAAACGGCATTTGTACCAGGTAGAAGTATAGTTAAGAATGTGTTGTTAGCACAAGAAATAGTCAAGACTTACCATAGAAAGGGTCTTGGCAAGTGTACTATTAAGGTAGATCTGAAAAAATGACTGACTCAGTAGAGTGGAAGTTTAGTTGGCTTTGTCATTGTGTTGTTGGCTTTCCCAAGAGAAATGCTGCATCAGTTAAAAAATGTATTACAACACCTAAATTTTCTGTGGCTATTATTGGAGGCTTGGCTGGCTACTTCAAAGGAAGTAAAGGTCTTAAACGAGGGAATCCTTTCTCCTTACTTGTTTGTGCTAGCAATGGAGGCATTTACTAGACCACCATGGATAAGAGAGTTGAAATCTCAAAGCTTCAAGCTTCACCCTTAATGTGGCAGGCTACAGCTTATCAATCTTTGCTTCGCTGACAACCTAATGAATTTGCATTTGCTTATTTGTCTAGTCCAATTGGTCAGAAAAGTGCCGGATGAATTTATGGCTGTCTGAGTTGTAAGCTAATGAATAGCGTTAAACAGCGAATTTTTAGTTCTCTCCACTTCAATGAAGGTACCTCTTTATCAAGATTTTCGACCTCTAATTGATAGAATTACAGCTAGAATGAGCTCCTGGATGTCAAAAAAGTTGTCCTTTGCAGGAAGATTACAGCTTCTTCAGTCGGTTTTGTACAACATACAAATTTTTTGGGTTGGAATGTTCACACCACCTAAAAAGGTCATTACAACTGCTGAACAAAAGTTCAACAAATTTTTGAGGAATGGTCCTGATAAAGCAGCAAATAATGCCAATATTCCTTGGAAAAAATATTTGTGTTCTTAAAAGGAGGGTGGGTTAGGCTTGAAGGAGATTAGGAGATTGAGAAGTGGAATAAGGTGGCTTGTTTGAAACACATCTAGAACTTTTTGCTCAAACAGGTTCAATTTGGGTGGCATGGGTGGGTCATAACAACATATTGAAGGATTCGGTGTGTCAAAGCATCCCAAGATGGTACCTGGGGATGGAGAAGATTAATTAAGTTAAGGGGCTTGGCAGTTGGCGCCACAATATCTGAAATTTGTTGTTGGAGATGGTTCCCAACTTCCCATATCTTCCTTTGGCATGTGATTGGTGGCACCCAGATGGGATTCTATATGAAAAATATGGCTGTAGAGTCATTTACAATGATGCTACTAGTATGGATGCAAAGCTGTCTAATGAGATGAGGAATAATGGAGATTAGAGATGGAAACCTGCAAAATCAAATGAGATTGTAGCAATTCAAAACAAACTCCGCTTGGTTGAGACTGGTGGTGAAAATCAACCCATGTGGCTGCTCTCAAAAACAGGTAAATTCAATTTTGCCATGACCTGGTGTGAAGTTAGATTGAAAAAGCCAGAAATTTCATGGAGAAAACTGACTCGGTTTCCTATAACTACATCAAAGCATGATTTCATTGGATGGGTTGTGTTTAAAAAAAATACTTCCCCCTCATGATAGGCTCCTTCAATGGGGCTACATGGGAATTCAGATTGTGTTTTCTGTAGAAAGGTCTTGGAAAGTAGAGATCATTTGTTTTTTGAATGCTTGCTGATATGGAGAGAGGTGATGAGATGCTACCTTCTTAGAAATCCTTAGTGTTATTGGGATGCTGTAATCAACTGGGGATTGTAGAATTCGAAGCACAATAATCTTAAGACAATGTTATGCAAGCTAGGCTGGGAGGCAGTCACATCTCATGTTTGGATCCAGCGTAATGCCCGAATCCATGCTGAGAATCTCAAGACTGGAAAGTCCATTATCCAGGCAGTAAAATGGGAAGTTAGGGCTCAGGTCCAATCTAAAGGAGGCTTCAAAAAAACTATATGTAGCAAGATCCTATGCTGTAAATAGGAAATATCTTCCTCAGTTCTTAAAGTAGTTTAGGATTCTGTTAGTAGAGGTTGGGCTTTGGTGCGATGATAAGTGTCTTTCACCAAAAGCAATAGGTCGCAGGTTCAAGTCCTAGAACCAGCCTCTCCAAAACAAATTGAGGGTAAGGCTACCTACCATAACCTCTCTTAAACCCCGCAAAAAGTGGGAGCTTTGTGTACTAGGTATGAGAGAACATTGCTATAACTAAATTTCACTATCACTCCCTCAAAATGCTTGGTTTCCATTTCGGTTGTAGACAGGTCACTCAAGGTGTTGGAAATAAACATGGGGGTGGAAAGGAAATTGAAACCTCTTATGGAAAATGCCTATTAAAGGGTATCCAAAGGTGGCAGTTCTTAAAACGATTAATAAATAAGAAATAGAAATGACAGACCAGTGTATTGTCAGCCAAACAACTTATTGGTGAAATCTACAATAGAACAAATTATGATCTGGTAATCTAACTTTGTGTAACTTGGCTTAAAATAATGGATCAAACTGTACTTCCTCTTTTGCAAGAAGTCAAAACTCAAATCCTGTTATATGTCCACATATACGTGCAGGTATATCAGTATATGTGTGTCTGTTAATATATAAATTAAGTTCAAATTACAACTAATGTAACAGTTTCACAATGTTACATCACTTAGTAACATCTCTGGGATCAATATTTCAATGAACCAATCATTGGATTATATGACCTTCGCATGTATATCATGCTTGCCAAATACCAACATAATCAAAGATTAAGAACATCTAAAAATTGTTTAGAATTATGGGTTTTTTATATTTTAAAAACATACTGAATAAATAAATTTTACATTAGCATATAACATCATATTGACATAAAATTCAGCATGCATGAATGTATATCAAGTCAGGAGCATAAAATCCAGTGTTAGTCTTGACAAAATATTAATTTTTTATAGATAGGTGTCTTGACAAAACATTAATACTTTTATTAAAAAGTTAAGTGACGTAACATCACAAAGTATAACCTGGCCAGCAAGCTCTAGTTTAACTGGCACCTCCTTCCCTAGCAAGTACTAGGTGGAGGGTGAGGTTATAAATTCAAGACCAACTAAGTGCATGTGTAACTTAACTATCCTCCATCCCCCACCCACCCCCAAAAAAAAAAGGTGCCTCTGTAACAGGTAACCATGGGCTTGTACTCATAGCAAAACATGGCAAACATGTGATTGCTAATTCTGTTATAGAAATTAGTAAGTCAAGTGACTTGTGATCAATGTGAAACAAACGTGTATATCTAGTGCAAACTGGAGCCTTACACCTTGTGCACACTCCAGAAAATAATACGCTTTATCATAAATTTTAAGGTGATAGTTTCTCACTTTGCTGGGAAGAGCGCCCTTGGTTTGTTGATGAAGGACGAGATCTTTGTAGCTCCCTCATCTCATAGCCAAAAATGCTTGAGAGCCTTTCTTTAGCCTCATTAATCACAACAGCAGGAAGAGCACGCTGACGATAGTTTTTAGTAATGAGTTGAGTAAGCTCATCCCTCTTAATTGGGCACCCAGAATTTTGGTGGGTTTTGAAAAGGACATAGCGGATTACTTCTGCAACAAGTTTGTCCTTTTCCTGGGAAGAATATTGTTTACACATTAGAACAAATATATTTTCTAATTCAAAGACATGACAATCATTAAATGGAAGTGAAATGCAAAACTACACCTCTTTTGAAATATCAAATTGAGAGAAATCTTCTCTAGCACTGGCCATCCTACAGAAAGAAAAACAAGTAGGTAAGAATTACATCAAAGCACCAAAACAAGTACACAAGAAGAGATGCCATATTGGAGTATAAATGGGGTAAAAAACAATACCCTATTTGAAAATTTTTTGCCGTTATGAATTTTAAGAGTAAATGCCATGACAAATCCACGATTGGTTTCAAATCCAGCTCATGTTTTATACATGCACAATCTAAAACATAACAAACTAAACAAGCAGACCAACTGATAAGCACTGCCCAACTGCAAATAGGATTAAGAAACACAACAATTCAATGTAGGCCTCAAATTTTAAACCATAGTCCTTTTCGTGCTGCATTGAAGGAAAAACTAATTAAGTAGGATCCAGGTTGAGATCCTCAATCCTCATGTCTAGGCCATTGTAAAAAGGATATGCCTAGCTTGATGCTTGCTATTACTCGAAGAAAAAAGTTGTAAAGCGAGTCTTATGACCAGTTATTCGTTTTGGTCTGAGAAGGTAGAAAAGCACAAGATCACACCACCAATTTGGTTTCGGATGTAACTTTCTACCTTGAAGTAAGGTGCCATCATTAAATTTATCAAGAAGTTATCGTGATACTTCAGCAGGGAGGGTTGCTGTTGATGAGCTTAAAATGCAGGATGCTAAAAGTTCATTTGATGAGAATAGTATTGACAGGAATACTACGATTGTAGAAAATGAATCATCTGGTGAAATCCCAGTGTGAGAATCAAGATTATGATTGTGCGATCAGTGCTTTTATACAATATCAATTATTATAACATCAAATTCAACAGGAATTGCAAAACAATTCAGCGGCATGAACCTTATCAGTATTTCCTTATTGAGAACTTCCCAAAGATCAGTTTCTTATGAAGCCACCAGCATTTGATTAACATGTATTTTAATAGCTTTCACAAAGAATGTTAAATATTTATAAAATACAAACACATACTTATCAAAAAAATTTATAAAAAATATAAACACACATCGAAGCACAAATTTAACAGACCCTTCTCCTAATCTATTAGCAATGTGTTTTTTTTTTTTTTTTTTTTTTTGATAATCAAGAA
This sequence comes from Quercus variabilis, assembly GCA_030445155.1. Classification (NCBI taxonomy): domain Eukaryota; kingdom Viridiplantae; phylum Streptophyta; class Magnoliopsida; order Fagales; family Fagaceae; genus Quercus; species Quercus variabilis. The sequence goes on along the minus strand of CP129456.1, from coordinate 33,118,864 downwards.
TCTTTATTGAAAGAGCTGGAGAACCAGCAACAAAAGAGAACCACAGAGCCCAAACCAGCAACAATACAGACAAGGCTCTTAAAAGGGAGACCAACAACAACAAACCAAAAGGAACCTCAAATAAGCCCCAGCCAGACAAAGCAACACAACCTTCAAACCTGCAGAACCATAACAGAACTACAACACCCCAAAAAAAAAAAAAAAAAAACAACTAACAAAAGCACTACCAACACTCAACAGCAGATAGCCAACAAAGCAAACAACAAACAACTTCATAAAGCTAAAGGGAGGCCTAGGCAGCATCCTTAAGCGAAATAGGGTTTCTCTGAAGAACAGAATCTGTGAATCCAAACCTACACAGCAGAGTTTCTGATTAAAATCGTTACTAGGGAACACGCTACCCCCTTCAACTCGAATCTTTGACTTGCTTTCTGATAAGCCCCACAGTCTGATCTTCTTTTTAAATCAATCCTTGAAAAACGATTGCATTTCTCTGACTCCAAATGCGGTAAACAGCTGCACTAAGCCCCAGTTTACCACATACAGATTTCAAGGATTTTCCTTTCCATTGTTTTTCTGCCCAGTCAACAACATCATCATCCCAATCATCCCCTATGAATTCTTGGTAGCACCAATAATTAACCCTCTTCTAAATTCTACTGACGCAAAGCAAATCAACTGCTAGTCCTCTGCTCACTAATCTCTCTTTTGTAAACAATCTGTTCTTTATTGCCAACCAAGATATAAAAACACAACGTTCTTTATTAGCATTGTGTTTGGACGTAGCAATTGATTTTTTTCATAGGAAAATCTAAAAATGAAGGGGTTTACAATAATCCATCATTTAAAATCCAAACAATTGCAAATTTCATTGTTTGGCATAGATAAAGAAATTACACTCATCTAAACTAACAATGAAAAAATAAATCAAACAAAACAACAATAATTAATTGCTTTATAATCGTTATAAAGCAATTATAACGATTGAACTAGAGATTTTACCTGATCGTTAGACAAACCAGAGAGAGTTGGCAGAACCTTTTAGCCTGAGCAAATGAAGCCCTGTAGTTTTTGTGCGTTTTGGTTTTGACAAGTGAAATGAATAAAGAAGGAATTCAAATTATCTGAGTTCTCTGTCTGAAACCCTAATCTCCGGCGCGGATCATATGGCGGGAAAAATAAGCATATGTTTACATCCTTCTAATCATATCATGCCACGTCAGATATTTTTAAAGTTAAGAAATAATAGACCTCTTCACACGCAATTCTATCCTACGAAACAAAAATTAAAATTAGAAAACTAAGAGGCTGTTTGGCTTCAAAAATTTCATCACTCAATTTTCGTCGCTCAATTTTCGTCACTCATCACTCATCACTCATAATTCATCACCCATCACCCATCACTCTAAATACCACACCCGTTTGGCACTATCACTCAATTTCCATCATTCAATATTTTTCACACTATTTGTGGGTCTCATATCTGTCATTTGGTCAGAAAAAAACTGTTTTGTGGGCCCCACAATTTTTTCTGTTCTCATTTCCCCTCCTTCATCCCTGTTACTTTCCCAAAACATAGACCCGAACCCAGCTTCAACCACAATAACAAAAACAGCAACAGCAACAGCAACAGTAGCAACAACAACAACAACAACAACAACAACAACAAAATGTGGCCAATCAGGAAAAAAAAAAAAAAAAAAAAAAAAGGAAGATCTGAAGACCGAACCCAGTAAAAGAAGAAGAAGAAAAAAGAAAGAAAGAATGAAAACCCAGTGAAAAGGACAGAAAAAAAGAAGAACCCAAGCCCAGAAACCAAACCCAAAAACTAACGTGAAAAGAAAAGAAAAGAAGAAAAAAAAAAGGAACCAACCCCAGAAAGTGAAAAGAGAAGAAAAGAAGAAAAGAAAAAAAAAAAAAAAGAACCAAGCTCAGAAAGTGATAAGAAAAGAAGAAGAAGAAGAAGAAGGGGAGGAGCAGAGCTGTTTCCCAGACCACGTGAAAGACAAAAAGAAAAAAAAAAAAAAAAAAAAAAAAAAAAAAAAAAAAAAAAGAGAAAAGGAGATAAAGAGGGAGCAAAAGTCGGATGGTGGGATCGGATATGTAATGTTAATTACAACTTTGCCATTGAAAAACATAAAATTAAAAACTGAAAACAGTCAAAAGTTGTTTTCATTTTTCACAACTCATAACTCAAAAAGTAGAGAATTGAGTATTGAAAACAGAGTCATGAAAACAAAAAAAATTGTGCAGGCAAACGAGTATTTTGCTATAGGTCCCACCATTTTTTAGAATTGAGTTATGAAAACTGAGAATTGAGTCATGAAAACACCCAATCCAAACAGCCTCTAAAAATTTACTACAGTCCTTCGAGTTTCGAGTTTCGACCCACCAAACACACCGACGGGTCCAATTTTGAAACCTCGAACTTCAACTTTACTTTTGACACCAAATTTAACATGCACTGCACTCTCACCAGTTCGCACCCTAATTTTGGGTCTTTTCAATTTGGTGGTATCGACTAAGGATAAGGTCAAAGAATGAGCGAAGTGGTGGTGGTAGGTGATTAGATCAAGAGGGTTGTCCTTTTTTTCCTTTTTTTTCTAATGTAATTTTTTTTAATACCATTGTTTTGTTTGATATAATTGCATGTGAAGATGTATATTAGTAGAATTTAAAATATTTGATGGGGCATAATATAATTGGAGAATATAAATGAATGGTTCTACACTTTGTATTTATTAAATTAAGGATTACACTTTACCCACCTGTTGTTTGCCTCTAATTTGATGTACCTACCCGTGGTTTCAATTTTGACACTTTATCTACCTGTAATTCTCACCGTTACTGTGCCGTGACCCACCTCTCCCTCAGCCGTTACTCTAACACAGAATATGTAAAAAAAAAAAAAAAAACCCCAAACGAATTAAAACACTATCACTCCCAAAACTCACTCACTAACATGAAGAACATACACCCAGAAAACTAATACAAATTAAATCAAGCAATACGTACAAACCACAAATCTATCAAAATACAACTAAAAACACAAGAGAAACAAGATCAAAAAATGGTATTGACCTCTCTCTCAATTCACACAAATCTTAAACATGAAAAACATAGACCCAGAAAAATCAAACTCAAATCAACCTCCACAAATATATATTTGCCTTGTTGTCTCTCTTTCACCACAATGGTTACTAATTTGTTCAAAGAAAAAAAAATCAATGGCCGACCACTCACACTTGTTCTTCTTCAACAATCTCTCTCCAAACTCCAAACCCAGCCATGGCCGACCACTCACAACTCATCTCCGCCACTTCAACACAACCTCAGATGGTGGTTCTCAAGCTCGAACCTCCCTCTCACCGGAATCTCTATCTTAACCCGATCTTAGCCTAAACACCTCTCTCTCTCTTCGATCTTTCCGAATCTAAAAGAATTAAAGCTTCCAAGCTCTTTTGCGGCAAACCCCAGCCACCACCATCTCTCCACTTCTCTACCCGGTCTTTCCGAACCTAACTCTCAAACTCACTCTTCAATCTACCATAGTGGTGTGGAGGCCCTGCACAATCAGACCCATGCTCGTTGAAGGAAATTGTTGACTAATCTGGTGGCGGATTTGGTGATTCCGTGGGTTTTGGGTTGTTGTTTAGTTTTGAAATTTTCACTTTACTTCTATTATACCCAACAAATCAAGTAAGTTTTATTCTACTGTTTACGATGTTGTGATTTTTTTCTGGTGGGTTTGTTGTTTGGCTTTGAAACCTTCCTCTCTCATATCTCTATTCCCTTGGTCAAGCTTTGCCGATCCTCCCATTGGGTGCTACTAATGTATATACAGTGGCTTTGTGTAAGTGAGATCTTGGATGTAGAAAATCAAAACTTTAGAAATTAAGTGCTGGAAATTGTTGATCCTCCCTGTTGTCATGTTGTAAATTGTGTTATGCTTTGATTTTAATAAATTTCTTAGTTCAGGCACAAAAAATAAGTATAAGGAAGAAGACGAAGAACTCTCTCTCTCATGGTTTTGCTTCATTTGATTTATATTAGTTTTCTGGGTGTATGTTCTTCATGTTTGTGAATGATGAAAAACCAATACCATTTTTTAATATTGTTTTTCTCTTTTTTTTTTTTTTTTTTCTTGTTTTGGGAGGAGAGAGACATAAAGTGGATGTAAAAAGACTTATTTACCCCTCTTTTTTAACATAGGTGGGTTACGGCACAGTAACAGTGAGAATCACAGGTGGGTAAAATGTCAAAATTGAAATCATGGGTAGGCACATCGAATTAGTGGCAAACCACAAGTGGGTAAAGTGTAATTATCCCTTAAATTAAATTTGTCCATTTAATTTTATTTCAACTACTAGCTGAGTCTAAATTCATTAGCAAGCTATATTATGTGATTCAATTTTGTTTATTTTCTTATTAAAAAATTTAAACAAAAAAAATTATGTGTAGGGTCTCAATTTTCAGACTAAGCCCAAAAATGAATGGGATCTTGGCCCAGTGGACCCAGTACAATGAATTTGTAGAGAGTGGGTCAAAGAGCTAGGCTTTAGTGCATGAATAACAGTTAGAATGGGTTTTTATGTTGATTAAACAGAAATGAACTGAGTTTATCAAAGAAAGCTTGTCATCGGCACAGTCTGAGGAGCTCTACTTTTGTATATATTGAGTGACAATGGTTGCAAGAGTTCTTGAGATGTCCATCATGCTTTCTCTCCCTTTTTCCCAACCGCCCCCTTCTACGGTGGGTTTCTCCTCTTATATAGTCCTCTTTAAACGATCTTGACCTTCCACCCGTTGATCATCCAAGCCTATACTTGAATGCCTGTCCCATCAGGCGTCCTCTCTGGCGTTCTGTGAGTTGTGGTAACCGAGGTAGCACTGTTCAGGAGTCATTTCCTCATCAATGCAATCAGAACGTTAGTTGTGGGCATTTAATGCGAAGGTGACAGTTTCTCCTTGGATTGCTCCTCCACCATGCTCCCATGGCTGGTCTATTGTACTCATCCTTCTTTTTGGAATGCTCTGGGAGGCTGCCTTAGGTGGTGTGCCATTCTTCCCTTCTATGATCTTGGTTGACTGAGGACAGGATCGTCCTCGATGATGTTCCTCGGCAATTTGGGCATTCTTCGTTTGTCCTCGGATATTTCTTCTTCCTCGGCGTGGGCCTTGAACTCAGTATAAAATGGGCCGGAGTTGCCAAATTCTTTGGCCCCACATTATGTTATATGATTCAGTTTTGTTTATTTTCTTATTAAAAAATTTAAACAAAAAAATTTGTTTAGCCCAAAAATATCAATCTTTGTCATTGACTGACAAGCTTAATGTGCGGCATCCAAACAGTTAGGCCCACTCAGTGGGATCCAAACAGTTAGGCCCACTCAGTCCCTAATCTCCGCTTCAAGTGTACAGTAATTGGGCCCATGCTTCACTACTAAAGTTATGCTCGGTAGAGATTTACGGAGCATGTGGGGAGAGGTCACTGAATGGCGCGTCATCCTTACTTTGTTCAGAGAAGTCCCTTTAAGCGCCGCTGCCGAACTATCAACGGAGGTGGGCACCAAGTCCCAAAGCCATCCAAGCTTAAATTCTCACTTATCATCCCCCTGATTGGACCCTCCGTAACACTAAGCGCGCACCGACTCTACCGAGCTACCAACGTAAGTGGAAACCAAGTCCCAAAGCCACCCATACCTGACCTCCCACTTATAGAGAACCCTACTGGACCCTCTGTTGCACTAACTATGAGAGCATTAATGACCTGCGTCTGAGCTTTGAACTATAAATAGGAGGGGAGGGTAAGATGGAGGAGGTTGGTTGAAAAAGGAGGGGGGGAGAAGATAGAGAGCAGAAAATTCAAACAGAGAGAATATCTTAGGGGAGGAAGAGGAGGTAGTGTATTGTTGAAGAGGAGAAAAGTGATCTCATTGAGCCTTTAGTTGGAGAACGACCCATAGTAGGAAATTCAGCCCAACAAACAAATAAGTTGTGAGCCTAAGTGGGGCTGGGCCCATCGGCCTCATTTACGACCCGCACACTTAATTAATTAATAAATCTACAATTTAACCAATGAGCCATTGGTTCAACTAATGAACCAGTGAACCAATTCTTTAACCAAATCAACTTTCAGTGTCGTTTTGATAACTATGGAAGAGAGTGGATGATGATTTTTGTGCGTAAAGTAAGATAAACAATTTTAAAAAAATAAAGAAAATAAAGAATTTTAATGAAATGTAATGTAAACTTTATAATTTAATGTAGAGTGTTTTAAAAAGTAAATTTAGATTCTTATACTTAAATATACAATATTTTATACCGGAGCTGATGTGAATGCTAACAGAGAAAGCAAAAGTAGCATTATTAGCATAAACTAAAAATGGACCTCAAAGTTTGTGATTGGTGGCAGAGTGTCTATTTGAAAATTACTTATTTTTTTATGGTTTATTTATATAATGTGAGAAACATAAAGCTAAAAACCATTAAAAAAAAAAAAACTTAAAGTTAAAGTATTTAAAAAAAAAAAAAGCTGGAATAATGTTAGATTATTTATTAAAAAGTTGGTAGAACCCGCAAACAGCACATTAAAAAAAAAAAAAAAAAAAAAAAGAAAAAGAAAAGAAAAGGAAAACTAGCTTATAATCCAATATCAAACACACATGATACCCCCTCTCAAAAAGCACTAACTTTTCCCAATGATATATATAAAATATCATCGACATAACTATACTAAATTTTAAACTTATTAACTGAATGGTCTATAAATAACACTTTTAAGGAATCTGATTTTGGATTTCAATTTTATCACTGAGAAGGGTATATCATATGGTCCAAAAATGAATTTTTATAAGCTTAAAAAAAAAAAACACTCGCATCAATGCTTCTATGATAACATAAGGATCACGTTTTAGTCAATTAAACAATTCACCCACATCATATCATGCAAACTTAAGTAAAAATACATAATTGTTACAATAACTATAGATATATATGAGCATTGTTCGCATTTTATTTCAATATTTTAATTTATTTTCTCTCTCCTTTTGCTCTCATGTCTCTCTCTCTCTCTCTCTCTCTCTCTCTCTCTCTCTCTCTATGAAGATAATAAAAAAAATGAAAATTGACTATTTAAATAAAATATAATATAGATTGGATAATCTGAAGTGATTATTTTTTAAAAATGGTTAGGTAATATATATATATATATATAAAAGGATTTGTTATACAAAAATAAATACAATTTTTTGCATAAGTTAATGGAAATGGGTTGGTTGTGCTCGTGGGGAGTACATGTGTCATTCTAATACGCTGCCATGTCACCATTATGCATGATTTGCTGCAAGGATAAGTTATTGAGATAAAGATATTGCCTCACGTAGTAGTTATCATTAGACTTTTATAATTCAATTGTGTTGTTAGGATAATTTGATTGTTATTTGAATTAAGTTGTATTGGGATAGAGTCTATCTAGTGGTAGAACTCTAGCTAATAGGATTAGGAGTTATCTCATTTAATTTGAATTCCAATTCAATGTATTCAAGCATCGATATAAATAATATGAGACAAGCAAAATTTAATTCCAAATATCCTTCTCTCCCCTTATTTATAGGAGGGTAGTCGTCTCGAATACAACTAAGTTATTTAAACAAATTGTAATTCACTGCAATAGAGTGTTGATGTGTTATATGATTTGGACTAATTTATTTTATTTAAAAAAAATATGTAAATGAGGCAAAGACTTATTGGCTCATGTGGAAAAAAAAAATCACCTTTCACTCCCTGGACCTTCACTCCTTCCATTCGTGAAACCTTATTCACTGTGAAAACCCCACAACAACAGCCCAATCAGCAACCAAAATTAGCAAAATAGCTTCAATGTCCTAGACGTTTAATCACTCCCTTATAAGGAAAAATTTGTTTATTTGTTGCTTTATGGCTTTATTGAATGTATATATACCGTTTCTATAGCTTGATGGGTATGGGTTTATTGGGGTTGTTGTGCTATTGTGAAGACTCCATCAGACATTGTTATTGAAGACTCCACTGGATATCGTATATAAACCGATTTAGCGGTCCCTACTGTCTATTGTTGAAGACTCCATCACACATTGACGAATTACGCGTTGTATCTAAGTGGCTTTAATAAATCTGGTTGGCTTGCCGCACATGGTAAGCACTAAGCACTATGTAACTTCGACAGCGGCAAAAACTAACGGCGATTAGGGACACCGGTTTGAGGTTTTCAATGAGTGAAGGTGGTGGGTTTTCATGGTTTAAGGATTCTGGGTTAACGCCGGCATGCCTGAGAGTGAGTTTTGGTGGGGTGATTTTGGCCTTTAAAAAAAAATGTGAGCCAATAAGTCTTTGCCACATGTCCATATTTTTTTCTTTTTGAGAATAAAAGGATCCACTTTATTAATGTAAGGATAATTTATGATGTTACATCAACATAAACTAGATACGTAATGTCTAGTGGAACAGATTCTGTCTAGTGGAACAGATTCTATCCAAACAGTTAAAGGAAAAGACTTTCTAGCTCTCCTAGCTAAAGCATGAGCAACTCCGTTGCCCTGCCGCCTAACATGAGAGAGAGAACAAGTTTGGAACAAACCCCTTCAAGACTTATGGTCTTTTATAATATGACCAATACTAGACCGGTTTGGACAGTGACCCACTAATGCTTTTACAACAAACTCAAAGTCTCCTTCAAACATAGCATGTCTTAGTCCCAACTCCTCCATGAATAACATCGCTCTCCTTGCTGCCAATGCCTCAAGCACTTCCACAGTTGATGGCATGTCAATTTTTTCTGCTAGTGAGTCCATAACTTGACCCAACTCATTCCGCACCATAACACCGATCCTTGCTTTCTCCTCATCAACGAAATAAGCACCATCATAGTTTACCTTATACGTTCCTTCAGCTAGAGGTACCCAGCATTGTGTCCGAGCCATGTTTCTCTCAGGTTTGCCATCTGGATTCTCGTGGAACTCAGTGAGTAGTGCAGATGCCGCGTCCAAGATCTTTTCAGGTGGCATGTGCTGCTCATTGAAATGCTGTTTGTTGCGTCTATTCCATATAAACCATGCAACCACCATGAACAACTCCATATTTTCTTCCCGCTATCTCGCCGAGAACACCAAGTCCGCAAAGGAACCCGTACCAAGAACTTGGCTCCTTAATTTCTTGAACTCATGACCCCAGCAGCCCAGCACTTTATCATAGTCCCATAGAGCGTGAAGGGTTGTTTCACAAGCCCTGTCACAATTGCTGCAAAACGGTGACCCTACCACTTTTTGCTGGTACAAGTTTGCCAACGTTGGGAGTGATTCAGTGCACGCTCGCCAGCCAAATTGTTTTATCTTATTGGGGATTCACAAGCTCTATATCCCTTTCCAAAAAGTCTTCAAATTAGCAATATTTGACCCTAAAGCAGCCTCCCTGTTTTCTAGCTCACCTAGTAGCTGATACCCGGTCTTAACCGAATAGTTTCCGTCCCGACTCTGTCACCATACAGTACAATCTGCCTATGGCATTTTGCAAAGAGGAATAGCCTTGATTTTCTGAGCCAAGTAGGGAGCAATTTTCTTATCAATCATCTGTCCATCCCATTCCATCCATTCCATTGTTGTCTGGTCTATGAGTGAACTAACTGTGGAATCACCTTCACAATCCTATATGAGTGGTACTGCCTTGTTTGGAAAATTACCCAGAATCCAACTATCCTTTAATACCCGAATCTGTGACCCATCACCAACCCTCCATAGCATCCCCTTTTCAATGACATGCCTTGCCTTAAGTATACTCTGCCAAGCGAAGGAGCCTTTCTTACTTTTTGCCTCCAATACCGAACCTGTTGGGAAATATTTTGTGCTGAAAACCTTAAACAGAAGAGAGTTCTTATCTGTTTATAGCCTCCATATTTGTTTGGCAGGCATGGCCTCATTGAATCTAACCAAATCTTTGAACCCTATACCTCCCTCCTCTTTCGGTTTACATAAGACTTCCCAACTCTTTCAATGAATTTTTCTTTGGCCACCACGTTCACCCCCACCAAAATTTTCTGATTTGCATTTCAATGTCCTTGCACAAACCCACCGGCAACTTGAAGCAACTCATTGCAAATATAGGGATACCTTGTATCACTGCCTTGAGCAAAATCTCTCTCCTCGCTTGGGATAAGAGCTTTTCTTTCCAACCTTGAAACTTTGCCCACACCCTTTCCTTGATATAGTTGAGACTCGCCTTTTTATTTTTCCCAACAACAGCTGGCAAACCAAGGTATTTTTCATACTCCTTGATTTCTGGAACCCCTAGGAAACTTAGAATTGCTCCCCTCGTTTCTTCAGACACTACTTTGCTAAAGAAAAGGGTTGTCTTCTCCTGGTTTATTTGTTGACCGGATGCCCCTTCATATAGTGATAGGATGTGTTGTATGGCTTGCAAATCCTCCATCCTTGCTCGACAAAACAACAAAGTATCATCTGCAAAAAATAGGTTAGTAATCTTTGGGCCGTTTTAACATAAGAAAAAACCCCGAATAATACTATCCCTTGCAGCTTGTTGGATCATTCTATTCAACCCCTTCGAGCACAATAAAAAAAGATATGGTGATAATGGGTCCTCCTGACGAATTCCCTTAGTAGGAGAGATTTCGCCTTTGGGTTCCCCATTAACTAAGATTGAATAGGACACCATGTTGATACATTCATATATGAGAGTCACCCAAGCATCACAAAAACCCATTTTTTTTCATTATTTCAGTCAAAAATCGCCACTCCACTCTATCATATGCTTTACTTATGTCTAACTTTAAGGTCATGAAATCTGCTTTCTTTGATTTTTGTGTCTTCATATGATGTAATAGTTCAAAGGCCACCAGAGTATTATCTGAAATAGCCTTGTTAGATTGAAACGCACTTTGTGACTCAGAAATCAGATGTGGCAGGACTTTTTTAAGTCTATTTGCAATAACCTTAGAAGCTAGTTTATATATGACATTGCAAAGGGCTATGGGATGAAATTCAAAAACTACAGTGGGGCTTTTTACTTTGGGAATTAAAGTAATGAAAGTGCGATTAATAGAGGGAGGGATAAAACCTGAGTTTCAGCAATTTAGGATAGCAGCTGAGACATCGTCTCCAATAGTAGTCCAGAACTTTTGGTAAAACAAAGGAGGTAGCCCATCAGGTTCTGGTGCCTTTAATGGTTCCATCTGCTGAAGTGCTTCATCTATTTCGGCCTTGACAAATTCAGCAGCTAGCATGGCATTTTGTTCCTCCGTGATGATAGAAGGTACCACCTTTAGAACTTCCTCCATGCGTGTTGGTGAGGCCGTTGTGAATAATTGTTGGTAATAGTCAATTAGAATATTTGAAATCTCATCTTCATTGGTGCATACTACTCATGCTTCATTTTTCAACTCCTCAATCCTATTCCTCTTATATCTATGGGATGCCCGATTGTGAAAAAATTTTGTGTTATGATCCCCCTCTTTGAGCCACAAAGCCCTTGATCTTTGTTTCCACATTTTTTCCTCCTTGATCAACAAACCGTTATCTCCCATTTCAAACGGTTAACTACATCCATTGTCCCATCTTTAATGGCCCTCTGCTCTGCTTGCCTTAATTGTTATTTTTTTTTTCCTTCAAGGACCGATTAATACTCCCAAAGGACACACGGCTCCACTGCTTCAATTTTACCTGACACTCCTTTATTTTTCCTTCCACTTGAGTAATCGGGTTACTTGGAAAGTTTCTTCTCCAAGCCAAATCAACAACCTCGCTACATCTTATATCCACAAGCCACATCTACTCAAACCTCCACGGTCTTCGCTGCTTAATTTAGATTCCTTTTAGCCAAATAATCAAGGGCTTATGACCTGAAGAACCACATTCCAAATGCACCACCTTTGTTGCCGGAAACATATCTACCATTCCGTGGTGGCTATTGCACGATCAAGTCTTTCCCAAATAGTGTTACCCCCTCCCATCCCCCTATACCATGGGTACTTCCCTCCCACAAAACCCAAATCCTTAAACTCACATTCATCAAGCACATCCCGAAAGGCTTCCATTTGGTTCCTTAGTCTGAACCTTCCTCCCAACTTTTCATCTATTCTTGTGATTTCATTAAAATCTCTGGCACACAACCATGGAAGAGTGTACTTACTTTTTAATCTTCTCAACTTTGCCCAATTTTCATGTCGGTTTCTTGTGTCTGGCTCCCCATAAAAGCCGGTAAATCTCCATTCTTCTTCCTTTCCCTTATTAACAATTCCATCAATATGGTTAGGGGAGTATGTATCAATGGAAAAATCACACTCCTTCTTCCGAAAGATAGCCACCCCACCTCCTCTACCAACTCTCGAAACTTCAATCAACCCTTCAAATTTATACCACACCTTAATTTCCTCCAACCTAGCTTTGTCAAGCCATGTTTCAGCTAGGAACACGACTAAGGGATCTTGTGCCCAGATCAAATCTCCAAGTTCCTGCTCTGTCTGTAGATTCCCAAGCCCACGACAGTTCCAACATAGGATATTCATGGCTCTTAGCGGGATTGATTTTCAGCCCCCACCAATTCAATTGTTGTTTCTTGAGCATCCTGAGAAACCTATATTTTCTTCCTAGGTAACTCAGATTCAAAGACTTCAGCACCTGAGTGCTTCAAAGTTTTCAGAGGAGTAGCTATACGGGTGGTACTTGCTTCTTTTCTCACAATTCTTTTCCACGTAGGGCTACTGCTCGGCGTTGCCCCCAGTGTGTTGCCTTGCACGTGAGTCACTTGCACTTTAGGGTTTCCTACATCCTCTGTTACATGGTCATTATTCTCATTATGTTGTTCACCAGCCTCCAATCCACGTTGGAATAGAACTTGCACATCCCCACAATTTTCAGTTTTACCCTCCAAGTCAACCACTGTTTCCACATTAATTGCACATCTATTACCTGAGTCTTTCTTCAATTCAAATTTCATTAAATCTAAATCAATTTCCTTTATTTTCTTCTCAAAATAATCCCCTTGATTCTAGCTTCCTTTTCTAGCTGTGATGCTTCCAGATTTTCACCTGTTGTAGCCTTTGATTGTGTAACTTCCATAACGTCCTCCTCCCTAATTATTGGCTCATTTATTTCACTAGACCTGTCTTCCAACGGATCACCTCCCTGAGCAGCCTTCCGCGCCACCATGTCGGAGTTCCTATGACTCAAAGTGTTGCTCTTCTCCCTCCGATCTCCTTTACCCTCAATTTCCTTCTTTCTTGCTTCATAATAACCTGGTACAACTACCAATGAGTTATTGAATGCAGGTAGTGGAGTTGCACGTGTCCAGGACCCGTATTCTTGATCATGTTTGGTTAGAGTACCACTACTCTGTATCCAACGATCGCAATCCCTGTCAAAATGATCCAACTGGCCACACCAATAGCATACATTTGGAAGGCGTTCATATTTAAAAGATGCCCATCCTTTCGATCTATTCTCGAGTGTGAAGATTCTTCCCCTACAGAGAGGAAGGGTTGTATCAACTCTTACTCTAATCCTCATGACATTGCCACGGTCTACCTCCACTAAGGTTGGCTCTTTACTGACTTTTCCTGCTGCTTCACAGAGCTTCTTAGCAATTTCTCGACTCAAGTATTTCATTGGAATGTCATGCACTTGCACGCACAGTGATACATATTCAAAAACTAAATCCTGAACTGGAAGACTATAATCATACCGCTTAATCATCACCAAATGCTTATCAAAACTGCACGGTTCCCCCTCAATAATTTTCTCAACCTCTTCCTCATTGTCAAAGATAAATAAGATGATATGGTTACCCACATTACGCACCTTAAACCCATTCTTTGATTGCCAAATTGGGTTAAAAGTCCGTATAACAGCTTCTTTATTCAAAGCTCGCTTGGTTAAGAACTTTGCTGCTATGGTGACATTCTTCAAGCTTTCAGTCGCATTCAATTGCACTTCACCACCTTCTCTATCATCCAGAGACACGTTTCCCCATTTCTTAACTAGTGTTTCCATTATTCTTGGTTTGAAACTTGGATGCCTCTCTGCTCACTCAGTGTTTCCCAATTCCCTGAATAAAAAACCCACAAGCCTCCAAGTAACAGTGTTACTGAAGGGACACACTTTTCCTCACACAAAGGATACGACAATTCTACAGCATCAAAAGTTTAGAGAAACAAGTCTTCACTCGTGATATAGAGAAACTAGATAAAAAATGACCATTACCTAGATGATCATGATGTGGACACTTCAATTTGAATCTTACTGTAACATAAACTTCTATTACTACTTTTTGACTCTTTTCTCCATATTTTTCAAATAAAATAAATTAGTCCAAATCAGATACCATATCAGCACCATGTCAAGACACATCAGACATTAAACTAACAGAAATAAATGGAAGAACAAAAATCAGAACGTTTTGCAAAGTTTAGGGATGAAAATAGAACTTTTGAAAGTCCAAGTTTTGAGACGAAAAACAAACTTTTGTAATAGTTTAAAGATAAAAATGTATTTTACCCTTATTACAATAACTATGGATATATATACAAGCATTGTTCACATTTTATTTCAATATTTTACTCTCTCTCTCTCTCTCTCTCTCTCTCTCTCTCTCTCTCTCTCGCTCTCTGAAGATAATAAAAAAACAATGAAAATAAAATATAATACAGAATAGATAATCTGATATGATTATTATTTTTAAATGGATAGGTAAAAAAAAAAAAAAATATATATATATATATATATATATATATAAAGATTTGTTATACTAAAATAAATATAATTTTTTGCATAAGTTAATAGAAATGAGTTGATTGTGCTCCGTGGAAGTACATGTGTCATTCTAATACACTGCCATGTTACCATTATGCATGATTTGCTGCAATCAAGTTTATAGCAAATCCTTACCCTTCGGTTAACATCGAATCTTCAAGAATCACATTTTATTCTCTCATGTTTTGATTTGACATTTGTGTCCAGAATGAGACTTTGGTTTTCAAAGGCCTAACTTAACCTTTTCTCTGTCCCAAAGCAAAAGCCAATGTATTTTGTTTAATTCACGTGTCCAAACAATTCGTAAGCTAAAGTGGAAACCACAAGGTTGTTGCCACGTTATGACGGAGACATTATATAAAACTTCGAAATAAAACCACATGGGCAGACCCAAAGGTAAGACCATAAATAGGGGTTGTGTATTGCCATTGGCTGCTAGGTACCATCACACTTTGGCTTTGTCCCAACATAATCATCTGGTGCTCTTATATGCATTGCGACTTTACAAAAACGTGGCAACCAAGCATTGCAAGATGATAAAGAATTTTCCTATTTCATATTTCTTATTCCTCAACTTTTAAAAAATAGTAAAGTAATTTGAAAAACTTGTACCTAAAAATAAAATTTTTAAAAGTTTATACTTCAAAAACTTTCTTGCAGAACCAACAAATTACAAAGACTCATTAAATAAGTTATGTGAAAAAAATATATACAACCAAGAATAGTTTTATCAAACCGATTCGGAGGTAAACTTTTTTTTCTTTAAAAAAGAAATATTTATTAACAAAAAATTTCACTAACAATTAAATGGCAACTATTGAAGTGGCATATTATAATTAATTTAAATAAAAATGTTGTTGATAGCATATAAAAGTAACATTGCTTTGATTAGAGCATCCACATCAGATGTCAAATATTTGGCACATTTGGCACACCAAACACCAAAAACACCCCTTTATCTGTGTTAAATGTGCCAAATTTTTGCAACATGCTACAATACCATCACAATTTTGGCACGGTACGGACAAATGTTGCATAATATATATTATTATTTTATTCCATTTTCTCTCTCCTCATCACAAATATCACTCTCTCTTCGTCTTCTCATATCCGTCTTCTCTCTTCATCTTCCACAGCACGCCGATCACCAGTGGCCACCATTCAACACCGCCGATCACACCAAAGACCACCACTCGACACCACCGACCATCTGTCTTCCCTATTCCGCTTCGGGTTCTTTTTTCTTTTTTTTTCCTTTTTTCTTTTTTTCCGTTCACTTTTTTTGGCTGTGGTTTGATGGGTGGGTTCGGATGGCCAGATCGGTGGTGGGTGGGTTCAAGTTGTGGGTTATGGCGGTGGGTGGGTTGAGTTTCATGGGTTGTGGGTTATGTGGTGAGTGGGTTGAGATGGGCAGATCGACGGTGGGTGGGTTCATGTTGTGGGTTATGGCTTGAGATGGTGATGGCCGGATCGGTGGTGATGGACAAATCGACTGGTGGTGGGCAAATTGGTGATGGCGAATCGGTGGTGGTGCCGATCTCTATTCTAATCTGTTTTTGTCTTTGTTTTTTGTTTTGGTGGTTGTGATTTGGTGGTGGATTCGGCAGCAGTTGTGGGTTTTTTTTTTTTTTTTTTGGTGATTGTGGCTGCAACAATTTTTCTGGTTGTGGTTGTAGTTGTTGTTGTTGCGGTGGTGGTTGATGATGACAATGATGATGGGGGAGGAATTTAATATATTATTTTAATGTGTAGTAAATATTATTTTAATATTTAGAATTGAAGTATAAAACATCTGATAAATAGAATGTTGTAAAATAATATGGTAAAATAATAAAGTAGGATTTTAGTGTGGCAAAATAGCATAATTTTTGCCACATCTGATGCGGATGCTCTTATAACTTCTCACGTCAATAATTGCGGCAAAATATATATATTTTTAAATGAAAATTTTGTATCCTGTACTATGCTTGTAAATGAAATGTACTCGCTGCGTCTATGTAAGGAATTCCGTGAACCTTATTAGATACAGAGAACATGGAAGCAGAAAGGGACATCCCAACCCCTTTACTTGACAAGCTTCCGGATAGAACAGCTAGTGGGATGTTTCTTTTAGCAGTATATTAAAAAAATGCTCCTATCAAGACCAGCCTCAGGCCCACACTTTAGATATTCTTTACACCACTACCCTCACTACATTTCTTTCAGTTCACACTCCTACAAGCAAAGTCTCAAATCTATTACTATACGTTTATAACTAGTAAATGTTGGCTAAAGAAAAAGTGTGCATTATCATCAAAAAAAAAAAAAGTGTGCATTGATAGCAATAGAAAGTTCACACGCTATGGCAAGTAAGAGGAAGAACAAGAACATGCAAAGATTCAATGATGAACAAATCAAGTTGCTGGAAATTATGTTCGAGGAAGAGTCAAGGCCAGAGTCTCGGACAAAACAGAAGCTAGCTAATGAGCTTGGACTACACCCTCGCCAGGTTGCTACTTGGTTCCAAAATAGAAGGGCCAGATTGAAGACTAAGCAGATTGAACGAGAGTACAGCTTATTGAAAGCTAGTTATGACACACTGGCTTCCAAGTTCGAGTCACTAAAAAGAGAGAATCAGTTATTACTCCTTCAGGTAACCATTATTTTAGCTGCTAACAATTATTAAGAACAGTTTTTTATTAGAATAAGTGTGGGTGTGGAATTTGAATCCAGGTTCTCCCTATAGAGAGAATTTGATGTTATCATTGAGTTACAAGGTTTTTAACATGTTAAGAACAGTTAACTACAAGCAGTTTTGATAAGTATTCTGTGGTACACAAACAGTTGCAGAAACTGAAAGACATGCTGGATAAGCAACATGGAAAAAATGGAATTAGTGACAGCAACTCAGTGAAAGGAGATTCTACTTCTGAATCAAAAGAGAAGCCCAGCATTCTATCAGAAAGTGTCAACCATAACATCAACATGTTTATAGGTGATGCTAATTGTGAAGATGCTGAGTGTACTGAGGAAGAAACTGGCATGCTGAACATAGCAGAACCAATAGATGATTCCTCAACATCATCAGAAGATTGGTGCAGTTTTCTTGACCAGTCAAGTGGTAATTCACAATGGTGGGAGTAATAGTTTTGAGCAATTGCACAACCCCTACAATTACAGTAGCAAGAATATGTATGAAAATAATTTTCCTAGAGAGTTAAGGTAATATGATCAGCATTGCATTAACACACTGTTCACTTTTGTACAAGCATGCCCAATACCCATTGGTCACTTCACTCATTTTCGAGTTTGTTAACAAAGATGGAAGAAGTCATCTACTCAAGTATAAGAATTCCAAAGACCTTCTCAAATAACTAATAAGGATTTAACTGACTCCAGATTCCACAAAGTGCATCCACAACTAAAAAATGACCATCAAAAGAATAACTAAATCCAGGACCTCTATAGTCGTCAGTCCTATAAGTTTAGATTCTCCACCTTATGCACATGTAGCATATCTCAGTTTACCACAGGTTAATGAGAAGGGAAATGTTAGGAACACAGCTATTTTCACTTTCTTTTCTTTTTTCTCCCTCACAACTTATTTGGATGGTAAATTATGATTAGAAATTGGAGTGACATCACTTTCATATCAACCCAC
Source organism: Quercus variabilis (assembly GCA_030445155.1). Classification (NCBI taxonomy): domain Eukaryota; kingdom Viridiplantae; phylum Streptophyta; class Magnoliopsida; order Fagales; family Fagaceae; genus Quercus; species Quercus variabilis. Next base: position 33,100,429 of record CP129456.1, on the reverse strand, counting down.
TATTAACACCACTTTATTAAACCCTAATTACAACATGCCATATCGACAACTTTGCACAATTTGCGTCCCAAGACTTATTGTAAAGAGAATTTCTTACTCAGCAAATAGAATTACTTCAGCCAGCTAGCCTCTATTCATGCAAGTGCACACAAACACACCCATACGTATATATAAAATCAAGTTGTTACGCAAAGATAGCAGTAGGAAGAAACAGGAATATCGGCAGATATTCAGCCCCAAAAAAACAAAGGAATATCAGCAGATGTGTGCTTCCATGCACATGTTTTGATTTATTTATTTCCTGAATTTGCGTTAGTCTTTAATAGTACTGAAGCTGAAACAAACACAAATTCATTAGAATCTGGTGGAAAGTTCAAATTATCAAATAATCTCAGAAATATATGCAATAAAATTCAGGTCCCTTGAAGAACAACTGAATTTGACTGATAATGAGGAAGTTAAGAGCCTTGAAGAACAAAATTTTTATAATGGCCACACTAAATTGCAATCAGTATTTCTTTAAAAACTAAATTGCATATTTGGTCCTCAACCTTTGACCTTTGTTTCAAAATCGTCCTTATATTCTAAAATATTTCAAAAAGGCCCTTACCATCATCTAATAGATGGAAAGTACAACAAATGAAATTAATAAAACTGAGGTCACTTTAATGATGTTGCATGAATTCTGTTGGCCACATCAACATTTTTCATCCAACAAATGACACTTAGAACATTTTCACACAATTATAAAAGTATAGGGACTAAAGTGAAACATTTTAAAGTATAAAGACGATTTTGAAATAACAGTCAAAAGTTGAGGACCAAATATGCAATCTAACCTTCTTTAAATTAGATATGGCTTTATGAAAGGATTTAAGTATGGCCATGCAAGAGTCTGCATATGGACTCTCTTACCTTGCATATATTACACTGGAACTGTCTATATCCCCCGAATTAAGATTCCCTTGCTGTGTAACCACATTAATAACTAATGTCATACCACTTAATTTTTCACTCTAACAAAAACACTAAAGATTCTGAAATCATGCATTCTATAACTTTTGTCCAAAAAATACACATATTCATTACTAATTACATTCTCTCAAATAGTAGGCATGAGAGAGAGAGCAAAAATCTAGGAAATCCAAGTTTATATTACTTGAGTAAGAAAACCCCTAACTGCAGTACATAATTTTTCATCAAACATTGGTTGAACATTAGAATAGTACATACACTCGTCCACAGAGGATATTATACAAGCTAAAAAGCCAATGCATGTCCCATACCTAAACGCTTAGATAGTGCTGACATGATCACCACAAATTTCTCTATTAATGACCTTGAATATTTTCAGCCTCATTCAACGTTCTTGGTAGCCTTTTACATTTAAGACTTTAAGGCAACAACATAGCATATTCTCAATAAAGAAAGTTACCTATATATTAAAATAGATACTCTATCCTATTATTTCAGCTTTGTAGGCGAAAATTAATCCCAAAATGTGCTTTACAACTTCCACTCTACTGATCCTACTAATATTGAAAACTAAATTCCCATATTAGTATGTCCCATAACAACATACTTGGTTCCATAGTTCCTTAGTGTAATGTATCTGAAACAAACCATTAAAATAAAATTGGATGAGATTTTACTTTTGTAAAATACATTGAAGTGAAAGGAAAAGTTTCAAGGCATTCAAAGTGTACAAATACAACGAATGGTCTATTTTAAAAATTCCCCCCACAAAGATCATTAGAAAATATTAAAAGCATGCACATGTCCAAATTTTTTATCAGCATGTATTGAAAAGGAAGTAAAGAAAAATAACTCTGCTATAATAAATCAATGTATCCATCTAGAATTTTAACAACAATCACAAAATTACAGATATGCTGAGAGATGGACATTAACAACCAAAGCAATACTTACATAAACACCTAAAGTTCCGATTTGACCTTCATATCTCCATTTGGTAACATGCTTTGTGCTTGTGCAAGCCGCTTTGATTCCTGCATTAGATATAAAAGGCAAAAAAGCTTAATATGGTAAACACAAAACATAAAAAAGAAGATACACTAGACTTTTCTCTCAGATAGGCTCCAGCTTGGTTTACTTTTAAAGGAAAAGCTGATTAATTACTTGAATAAAGAATTGATTTCAACGTTGGGTGTTTGAAATTCTCATGCCATACATTCAGTTACCAATCTCCATTCAAGATTATGCACATAACTGTTTTTAGTATTTCATTCTTCATTGAGTAACATAACTCAAGTAACACAATTGCTTGAGGAATGAGATGCACATCCAGAATCTTCTAAGACAAATTCTTCACATTTTATGCAACAGCAGAAATAATAATACAGAACCAACAAATAAAGAGGTACCCTCCACAATTTTTTTTTTCTTGATTAGTAAGTTACACAAGCACTCAGTGGGTTTTGAACCCATGACCTCACCCTCCATCGCAATATTATGGTAGGAGGAAGTGCCAGTTGAACTATAGCTCATGGGCAAGAGGTAACCTTTTACAAATGGAGTGGTTTTGATCTTATACATGGCATTAAAGGGAATTGGGTGAGAGCAGGTTGGAAGGAGGTTCTTCACGTAATAATGGAAAAAATAATAATAAATGTTGAATTTAAGAAAATTTATGGAGTGACATATACAGAGAACCATTCTAAGAAATTAGTGCATCAACACAAATATAACTTACAGCAGCAGAGGCTGCACGTATCTCTCTATAAGATTCAACTTCATCAGGAAATGTTTGTTCAAGTTCTTCCATAAGATGTTTGCGTAAACCCTGAAAAAATATGTAAGGTCAAAATAAAACCACAAATAAACACAAAATCCAATATTAAATCTCAAATTTACATGAAGAAATAGAACTGAAAATAAATAATTATATAAATATGTCATATCAGGAGCAAAAGCAACCTTAAAGGCATCAGTTTTGCCTTTGGTGATCTGATTCTTGGCAATACAGCTGTTTATGACATCCCTTGTGAATTCATCTGGATTCTTTCCATCATCAATTAAACTAAAAGAGAAAATAAAATATAAGCAATCAGAAGTAAAGAAAACCTGAATTAAGTTCTAAAAGACCATTTGTAGTTGAAAAAAAAAAAAGGCTAATCATGGGAAAAGACTCACTTTAGCACTTCCATAGGAATTTGAATGTTGCACTTCTCAGCTAATTTAACCATGTTGTCAAGCTCCGTGACAAGAGAATTGCTGCAAAACCAAACCCACAGTGGTTTATGTCTTACAAAAGGAAGTAAAAAATAAAAAGAACTAATTGCAATAGATAAGACAAAAGAAACATACAGGCGATGGAGAAGAGGAAGCTGAGAGGCAGCATTGAAGGAAGAGACAGTAAGGTAGAGCTGGTGCAGAAGGCCCAAAGTTTTCTGAATAGAGTTGATGACATGGTTCAGGTTCTGCTTTGGATTGTCCACAGCAGGTGTAGCTGCCGTATCATTGGTTTGGGAGATCATCATCCCATTGCCACCACCAGCAGTTCCTGCTGTTACAGCACTCTGTGATGAATCCATTGTTGTATTTTACTTCAAAAACCTCACTAAGACTTTTGAAAATATATCTGTTGCAAAGAAATAAAGAATGTACAATATGAATATAAAGAAATTAAAAGTAGACAATTAATTGTTAAACGATAACTTTCTGTAGATATCAAAAGTTTTAAGGAAACCACAAAAATAATTCAATCAATAAAATAATGAACATGCCTGAATATATACAAAAAAAAAAAAAAAAAAAAAAAAAGGCGCTGTCTTAAAGGTATATTCAAATGGATTTTTATCCAGTCCTCTCATTCAATTTCCCATTATTTAAGAAGCAAAAGATTATTTTTTTTTTTTTCGTAGGTAAAAAAAATTATATTTAGAGGAAATTAGTCCATTGAAGAAATGAAGTAGGCAAAGAAAATATGTACAACAGAATGGATTCCCTAGAAGTAATTAGTCACACACATGACCAGTCAAACAAAGTTCCGGCAAATACAGCTAGAAGCTTGTACCTGGGAAGCAAAAGAATTTTAAGAGAACAAAGTTGACTCAATTAGTGATTTAATAATTATTTTAAAATACCATCATATATTAAAGGGAAAATTACAGCACCCTCTCTTGAGGTTTTATGAATACGCTACCGAGGAAGGTTTCATGAAATGACAGTCCCCCTCCTTTAAAGTTTGTATAATTGCAACAGTTAAGTTCATAAGCTCACAAACTGTTATTTTTATTAACAGGATATTCCATTTTTTTTTTTTTTGATAAATAACAGGATATTCCATTTTTAAAACAGAAACAGATTCTTACCCAGATGATGCACAAAATGACACTCCCCTCTCTTGAGGTTTGTGGATGACTAATACTCCCCCTTAAGGATGTATAAATTAATAGGAATCTTTTTAAAAAATAGAAATATTCCATTCATGAAAACTAAACTTTTACATTTATAAAGTAAACCATGAGTGGCATGTTATAGAAATATTCCATTAAAGCTCATGTCATGACCCAAACCCAAATTCCGGATTTGAAACCATGAGTGGCATGTTAATATCAAGCCTAAACTTGATACACTAAACTTGTATGCATTTTTTTTTTTTACTTCTTACTACTTGCTAGTCAGTGCATCTAACCTTAACCTTTTTTCTCCAATGGATAACAAAGCCTCAAAACTTATTAACATCATAATCATATTTCATGATTTAACATCATAAAAGACGTTTCCTATCACTTTAAAACATAATTGTTGATAAGTAAATAATTAATAATTTTCTTTACCATAACATAAAACATAATTACTTATAATGCAACTTTGGTAAATCTGTCGAGTAAGCATGTAAAGCATGAAGCATCCAACCCTCTTGGGCCAGGCATCCAATAGTCCCCACCATGTCAGGTATTCCCAAGTACATACATGCTCGCATCATCAATCACAAATGGCCTTGGCCACTCATGACGATCCTTCATCAATCATAGAGATGATCAGCATCCACCCAAGTTGGTCTTGACCAAACAAAGGTAGGCTACTTCATTCAACTCACAATTTGGCCTAGGCCACATTCCATGGAAAGCCCGTACCATTATCCCTACCGGAGAAGTTCAGAACATACCATATAACTTGACCATAAAACAATCCTTGCTTCTCAAACTTATCGTTTTCATAACATTTAAATGTGACATCACATATCCACTAATTTAATTGTATAATACATAATTATGTACATAATGTTCTTATCAAAATTAAAATAATTTAATGAAATATCAGCTTCTCAAATCATGTCATGACCTTCCAAATATTTAAAAACATAATTTCCCTTACCTCAGAGCAGAAGAAACGCAGGCCTAAACTTGAAGGAGCACAATCCTGGGTACTAGGAACACCTAATCCAAAGATTAAAGCTCAATATTCTTTGTTCATTAATTTAAGGAAAATCAACATATAACTCTTAACCTAAAACACTCATGCAACTCAAGAAAATCCTAAACCACCTAAAGGAGGTTCCCCAAAAAGCAACTTACATACATCAAACATTTTAACGCCCTACTTCAAAACATGCAGTTAACAAAGCAATATCACACATCATTCAATAAATCGAGAATTATTACAATAGAGGTAGTAAAGCTTGTGCCTTTCCTTTGGGAACTATAAATAAACAAAACGAAGGAATAATAAAATTCAACAAAGTAGTAACTGAATCACATAAGGTAAATACAAACAAGAAACTACAAGTCTTTTAAATTACATCTGAGGCATAAGATTATACAATCTGGGAGGCTTTATCAATAGCTCACATTACAATAACAATAGCTCCAACGACGGAAAGAAAAGAATACTCCGGCAACTACCTATCGAATGTCATAGTCAACAAGAAAAGAATACTTTGGCAACTTTTACCTCCACAACTCGGTCTTCTTTGTTGCACTTCTTCAATTCGAACCAAATTTGTAAGTCAAATCAATTTTCAGTTCCTTTCTTGAATTTTCCCATGTATGTACATATATAACCTTTTCCTTTTACACTAAACTGTCTAACCTCCCCCATTGTTTCTCTCTCTAACTAAATCTCTCAGTTGGAGCCTCTCTCTCTCGCTCGCTCAAGTGAGTCCTCCCAAAGATCTGAGAAAACAACAAACATAACTTCAATTTGTACTCCTATATTTTCTTATTTCTAGGCAATTTATCTCTGAATTTTCTTATTTCTTTATATATACACATTTCTTTATTGGTCTCAAATAATCTTGATATTTTGCAAGTATACTACAACTGTATAATCCACTGATTGATATGTCAAATTACTTGTTTAGCATCGCAAAGAGTTACACTAGGTGTAACTTGAACATGACCTATATATGGGTTTCTTGTACCTATTTTTGGGTTCTATTCTTGTTAGGTTGGTTTATTATTATTCTTTTTCCCAATAAATTAGCTGAATTTCATTCAAGAAAAACACTTACAACAGTAATGAGATAATCCCATTAACACTTACAATTCAGGAGCACAGCTAACAGAATCCTAAACTACATTTAAGAACTGAGGAAGATATTTCCCATTTACAGCATAGGAATTTGTTGCAGATAGTGTTTTTGAAGCCTCATTCAGATTGGACATGAGTCTTTAACTTCCCATTTTATGTCCTAGATAATGGACTCTTCACTCTTTAGATTCCCAGCATGGATTCTGGCATTACACTGGATCCAAAGATGATACATGACTACCTCCCAGCTCAGCTTGCATAACACTTCCTTAAGATTATTGCCCTTCAAATTATGCAATCCCCAATTGACCACAGCATCCCAACAACATGCAGGATTTCCACAAGGCAGTGTACCATCACTTCACTCCATATGCTTTTAGAAAATGATCATGTAATCAAAGAATAAATGATCTCTACTCTCCAAGACCCTTCTAAAAAAAATCCACTATTGCCCCATTGAAGGAACCTATCATATGAGTGTGAAGTCTACTTTTAAACACAAGCCATCCATGAAAGCATGCTTCAATATAGCTCTGAGAAACCAAATTAATTTCCACCATGGAATTGTTGCCTTTTCACTCTAACTGCACACCAAGTCATGGCACAATTGAATTAACCTTTCTTTGGGGTTAGCCACATAGGCTAGTCTTTATCTCCATTCTCAACCAGGAAAAATTTTCTTTGAATGGCTACAAACTCATATGATCTCTCAGGTTTTCATCTCCAATCCCCATCCCACAACATGCTAGCCGGCTTTGTATCCATACTACTAGCAGCATCATAAATGACCCTAGGTAAATTTTTTTTTTTTCATATAAAATTCCATCTGGGTGCCACAAATCATGCCAAAGGAAATTTGGGATCATCTCCAATAGAAAATTTCAGATATTTCTGCCAATCCTCTTAACTTCAGTAATTTTCTCCAACCCCATGTACTGTCTTGGGTGCCTTTACACACCAAAAGTCTTCCCCTTCAATATGTTTTATATGAACCCATGCCACCCAAATTGAACTTGTTTGAGCAAAAAGGTTCCAGATGTGTTTCAAACAAGCCAGCTTATTCCACTTCTCAATCCCCTTCAAGCCTAACTCACCCTCCTTAGAAACACAAATGCCTTCCCAAGCAACTTTGGCATTACCTGCTGCTTCATCAGGACCATTCTACAAAAATTAGTAAAGCTTTTGTTCAACAATCTTAATGGTGATGTGGAATAATCTTAATTGGTAAAGCAAACTCGGTTGCAGCAAATCCTGCATAATGGTGATGTGGCAGCGTATTAGAATGACACCTGTCAAGACTATTTTAATCACTTCCAAGTTCTAACGAGACCTTTCACCTCAATCACTTTATCACAAAAAGACCATGACTCTATAGCGATCAAGCAATGAATTAACAAGCAAGCATGCATGAAAGCTTATTTCAAGTTGCAACCATGATCCTGATGTCTACCAAACTTACATTAGGCATTCAAATCAGTCATGTGTTTTCCTATGACACTTCACACAGATTTCATACTTTGAAACAACAAAAGTTAGGCAAACTTTGATATAAAATTGATCCGACCCATAAGCTGTAAGCAATCAAATTTTATTCAACACAAAAGATTAAGAGTTACGCCCATAAAGCCACAACCAGCAGATGCCATAAATAAAATAAAATATAATAATAATAATAATCTACAACTAAACAAACAAACTAAATCCCGATACAACAAATCAGCTTCTAAACACAACCAAACTAGTACAACAAATCAACAGCTACCACCAGTAATCACTACCCAACAAAAACCATCGGCTATTAAACACAATTCCAGCAGCACTCTACGCTACATAACTCAACTAAGATCAGGCCAAACTCAATTATCCAAGCTTTAAAAATAAAAATAACAATAACAAAATCAAAATTCTAAAAACAAATGTAAGGAAATGTGTTAGTTACCCACGCAAAAAGTTACAATGAATTATATCAATTTTCGATGAGTTGTCAGTGTAAGCAAAAGTTTTAATTTAACGAATCTCCCAAAATAGAAGAAATTGTATGATTTACCCACAGCAAACCCTAAAATCCTCAAAAATAATAGACGGATTTGGAGGTCTGTTAGGTAACAAACCTAGAAAAATTCTGAGTTGTAGTCTTCATCTTCGCCACAGAGATTTCTATCAAAAGAAGGGGTTGGAGCGGTGGTTCTTGGCGGCTAAAAGGTGGTGGTGATTTTTCTTTTTGATTTGGTTCTTTCTGCCCCTGCTGCGTGTGAGAGAAAGAGACAGGAGAGAGAAACAGTAGCGTTAGGTTAACGGAACGGAAAATTTGATTAAGATAGTCTTGACAGGTGTCATTCTAATACAATGCCACGTCACCATTATGCAGGATTTGTGTAACGTTGTGGGATTTATCCCCGTAACTTTTGCCATGGGTATTTGAAGTTTAGATGGAGATGGTCTTTTGTCTTAAAAAGTAAAAAGAAAAGAAAAACGCCACTGTCCTAAACTTTTATCTTGGGTATTTGAAGTTTAGATGGAGATGGTCTTATGTCTTAAAAAGAAAAAGCGAAAACGAGATGGAGATGGAGATGGAGATGGAGATGGTCAATTCAAAGACTCTCTTAGTTCCACAAAGTTGTAGTTTATTTGTTGTTCCCTTGTTCTTCTTTAATATTAATTTTTAGTCCAAAAAAATCAAAAATTAAAAAACACAAAGCTTATGTACAATTTACAAATACATACTGTAGGGTCAATATTTGTAATCCAAACTCAAAACAATGAATTTGTAGAGAGTGGGTGAAAGAGTTGGGTTATTTGTGAATTTAGCAACTGTTAACTATAGTCACCAAGAATGAACCAACGTAAAAACACACTTAAAAACTAAACAAAATGATGTTTGAAGATAAATATTATTGATTGAACAGTGAAAACAGTTCTTATAGTTACAGTAAAATCTTTCTCCCTCTTTCGTTCACTTTTTTCCCCCTCCCCCATTATTAGAGGTATCTTCCCTTTATATAGCATCTTTCCACGTTATCTCCATCGTCTACTTGTTCTTCATCTATGTATCCACTTAAGTATATGTCATGTCAAGTATTTTCTTTAGCTCTACGTGAGTGGTGGTAGCTGAGATTACACTGTTCGGGGGTCTTCTCCACATAAATGCGGCTAGGAAAGTCGCTGCAGTGCATTAAACACGGTGATAGCAGCTTTTTCTTTTAGATATTTTTCCGTTCTTTTCATCTCCGTGCATACCTAAAGCTTATCCTTCTCATTGAAGTCATTAGGAAGATCACTCGAACTTTCCAGATACTTGCTTGATCGAGACTTCTTGTATCCAAGAAGAATGAACTCTTCGGACCACTGGTGCTCTCTTCAGACTATATTCCTCGTTCATTTCCAGGTATACCTCTTTTACACAGATTCCTTCTCAACCACTTTCTTCTTTTTGGACATACAGTAGTCTTCAAGTAGGGTCCTAGACCCAATACATAAAGTTGGGCTTTTACCCCCCACACATACCTATGGTAAGGTCCATTAGGTCCCTACTAAATCCAAAGAGGCAGTTAAATTAACCAATGAACCCCAAACCTTATTTTCTCTCTTAAGGACAGCTAATTTCAATGCAACTATATTTTTAATTTAATGCGCCTAAGGTACTTAAAAAAAGAGTAAAATATATAAACTACCATTGAGATTTTGGTTAATATCAAACGTCCAAGGTATTTTAAATTGTTCGCAATCCTCTAAGTATATTTCTACAACATTTTCTAACTTAGTTTCAATTGCATTCTATATTTCTAGTTGTTATATCTACTATTTACTACCGGGACACTTCATTCAATCATTGTGCATTAATTCCCACAGTATTATCATTGTAGATATGCACTGTGGTTAAACTGAATTTGATTTGGGGAAAATAAGCACAAATAGGGTTAAGGCTGGATAGTGTATGATGTGGATGCAATAAATTAACCAGTGTTTAATTACTTGTTTAAGAACGCAATTAATTTAGATTATGCGCTAAAATCAATTCGCAATGGGAAATCTAAAACAAGAAACCAAAGACTGGTTCACTCTTGTAAAAGTATGTAAAAAAGCTTTTATTCATATGATATTTCTTTGTTACAATTATCACTTTATGTGTTTTTCTCTTTGTATTCTGTGTGTTCCCTCTCTCTTTCTTCTTTCTTTATTTTTATATGAGTCATCTCCTTCTTTCTCATGCTTTGCCATTGTCCATTTTGATAATTTCTAATCTTATCGGGCTCTTCTTTCTATGTTTTTCATCATAAATGAAGCTTTCTAAAACTTTTTTTTATTGTTTAGGCGTTTACCTAGGTAACTTCTGATTTTATCAAACTCTCATTTTTTTGGTTATTTATCATGAATGAAGACTTCTGAGGTCATTTTTAGTGTTCAAGCTTTTCCTTCTACATTAAATGCGGTGATGCCAGGCAGGTAACCTCCATTAATATAGGGGTTGTTGTGGAATCATCTGGAAATCTCAAACAGCTTCCTCAGTGAAGCTAATCTTATCTAGGACTTACCTCGATAGTTCGGACACTACCTCAAAACTAGGCTAAGAAGGAGACTAGGCTTGATCAATAGTCCAAGGTTCTATACCTGTTATTAGAATGGGGTGGTCTATGTTGGAATTGTTTTCCATGTTTAGGCTAATGCTTGAAATGGGCCAAACATTTATCCCGTTATAATAAGACCCAATGTTTACCCCACTACATATGACATTAGGCAAAACATTAAGATTATTTTTGTATTGTATATTAAAAAAGGGTAAATTATGTATTTGGTTCATATCTTTTACATTATATTTCAGTTTGGTTTATAATTTTATAATTGTGTTAATTTGGTCCTTAACCTTTCAATATTGTGACAATTTAGTTCCTGCTGTTATTTTTTAGGTGAAAATTGCTAATATGGCTGTGCGGGCCAAAAATGAGACTATTGGGCTGAAATTTCACTTGGGCTCACAATTTATTTGTATGGTGTGTTTGAATTTCCTACCTTGGGTTGTTATTGACGCAGAGACTCAATGAGATCACTTCTCTCTCTCTCTCTCTCTCTCTCTCTCTCTCTCTCTCTACATTGCTACCCTCTTCCTTCACTCTCTTCTCCTCTTTGTTTCTTTCTTTCTCTTTTCTCAAAACCTTCCCACCCTCTCCTTTTCTCCAACTTCTCTTATTTATAGCATTCCGATTAGTGGGGTGCTATGATTACTTTTGCAATTAGTGTAATGTGAGGTCCAATATCATCAGTCATAGGTGGGTGGTTAGGTGAGAGTGGGACGAAGTGAGAGCGGCCTTGGAATTTGGCTCCCACTCTAGCAGACATTTCGGCTGCGACGCTTCTAGGTACTACCAGGCACATTTGGGATGGGATGTTCAGACATTATTCTTCCCTTATTGTCCGGTAAAGGTCCCTCGAGCAAAGATTAAATGATGAAACCCAGGCTTGCAATCCACGTGGGCCTAAGTTGAGATCCTAGGTAAAGGGAGGTGGGAACCATGGGCCTCACTGTCATGTTAGAACTTAGGGCCCAAACGTGCTTGGGCATCATAAGTTCGTACATTAGCCCCTCTTGATTCATGCCCGGCAAAGGGCAAAATCAAGGAGCTTAGAGTGCACTCTCGTTTGAGAAGGTCAACAAGCATAAGCCTAGGCGGCTCTAGAAAACCCATTAATGCGCCATTTAAAGGCGTGTTGTTTCGACCCGTTTGGTTCAGCCGTCATCTTTACTTGACAATTCGCAAACCGAAAAGGCGCGTGTGTCAGTTGGCGCCCGAATGAATCCCTCGTTAATTGAGCCCCATTATTGTTGATTAGGCACCGTTTTCTTCTTCCTTGACCTCTATAAATAGTTCGTTCCAAAACACTTCTCCATTTTTAAACTCTCATCTCTCTAAATTTTCTCTCTGCCGAGCATTCCTCTGCACACCTACTCACCTGCCCAAAGCCCCTCTTTCTTCCTTAGAGCCCAAAGTAAGTCTCCTACCTCTTCCTTTTACTTCGGCATCTTTCTTCAAGTTTTTCCCTTTGATTTTAGACTCTAGGATGGGGTTTGCTTACCTTCTGAATACCGCGGCAGCCTTAGCCTCCTTTAGGCAGAAGTTTGATATTCCTAATAATGTGGAGGTGGCGTATTCCCACGAGAGCGAATTCAACCTCCATAAAGGGGCACAAACTGCCTTCTTTCCTCTTATGGCAATCCTAGAGGGTGGGGTTAGGTTTTCCGTGGACTCCCTCTTACTTGACACACTTCGGTACTATGGGTTGTGCCCCGACCAACTCCCTCCCAACATTTACCGGGTTGTTAGTTGTATTAGTAGGTTAAACCATACGTTCAGTTTACAATTAAACTACCATGATATAAACCACATGTACAGCTTGTGTGGGACCAAGAACACAAATTATTATTTAAAGGTTAGAGATAAGCGGGTATGGCTGATATCATGCCTACTTGACTCAAATAGAAATTTTGTCAGGGAGTACGTCCGAGTGCGCGGCAACTGGTTTGCTGGGGATATCCCCCCTCCCGTCCAAGAGGCTCCTGCTTAACCCGAAGGACTAGTTGATCCCGAGCCTCCAGTGCATGTTACCGAACAAGTGACCATCAACATTACATACCTTTCCGATATAGAATCCGATCACAATGCAGATATGGTGACCCGAAAGACCTGACCATTGACCGCTTTGTGCCCGGGGCACGGCAGGTGACGCAATAGCAACCACCGCAAGGCCAAGGCCAGGTGCTTCCTCCCCCACCTCATTCTTAGACCGGATAAACCCAAAAGAGGCAACACGTCAACGAGCAGACCTCTACTAGGCCAGGAGACACCGTAACCCAGGTCCCCCTACAACCGTCCAAGGGCATCGTCCTACAGGAGCCGCAGGCCCAAACTGAGGTGGGCGCAACGTCCTCCTCTAGGGCAGCTCAGCTGTGGCAGCCCAAGTTTTTCTTGGAAGACGAGCCACTCCTCGAGACCACCAGTGTATGGGTTTGGGAGAAAGGTGAGGGGGGTCGCGTAACCCAAAACTTAGTGCACGAACTTCTCTTGCCCGAGGATGTACACGCCTACAAGCAAGGGACAGAGGAGTCCATAGGGAGAAGGATGCAGTGGTTCACTGTCGCGGTAATCGTTTACTCACTAACTTCCTACCACTCTTTGTACACATTTATTATTTATTATTGCCATTGATAACATGTATACATATGTATACTCATTTTTACCTTCTAACGTACTAACACCTGAGGTGTCATTAGGCGGCCCAACTGGCCCACATTATTGATGGTCATATGAAGGAACTTTTCGAGAATGCCGACCTGGAAAGGGCGGCCAAGGAGACAGCCGCCAAGGCAGTGAAAGAGAAGGCCAAGGTTGTTGATGTTGCCGAGAAGAGGGCCACTACCGCAGAGAAAGCTAAGGTGCTGGCAAAAAATAGGTGCGCGAAGCTGTTAGTGAAGCAAAACGAGACAGACGTCAAATTAGCCGAGGCAGAGAGTTTGAATGTTACTCATGCTGAGGAGCTTGCTGACATGAGAATGGGGTTGGGGGTTGCCGAAGAAAAATGGTACCATGAAGGGTTTGCTGATGCGAAAAACTCTGTAGAGCCAGTCGTGAACCAAGCTTGGAAGCTGGGTTTTGAAACTGGTTGGTTTGCTGCCCTGCAGGCCATGGGGGTTCCCGAAGATTCTCCTCTTAGGGACCCCCGCCAAATACCCTTTCCCAGCTTCACTTCAGCTGCATAAAACCCCCCGACACCCATTGATGTAGAAGACACGACAAGCTTGAGGGAATTGGTGGAATAGATAGACGCCCACGTGGAACCGGATGATGTGAAAGTCACCAGTGTCCCCCGCCCTACCGATCAGCGCTGTGAGGATGTAGTCCAAAACCTTGCCGACCAGTAGCCAATTGATCCTGCCGCCCAGACGAGAACAGATTAACCTATGTGTTGTACAAGACCGTCATTGTTTTTTCTCAGTTTATGTTTTTACTATGTTTCCCTTTTTCTATTTAATTTGCCTATGTCACTGGGCTGTGGTGGCTGAAAAATCATTACTTTGCCTTGTTTTGACTTTTACATGGCCGCTGGACTATGGTGACATGACAACTGTTTTGTTTTCATGTATTTATTTTACTTACATGTTGCTTATTTGTTGAACACTTGCCTTAATTATTTTCACAAAGGCTTACTTTTACATTATCTTTCTTGCCATGTTTTTCTATTTTTCGTGCATGAATGATTTCCTGAATGCTTGGTGAATTATACGGTGCAGAAAACCGAGATGTGAGTTTCTGATCCTAGGCAATGTTTAATTTGTTGGTTTCAATCTTTAACCCTTGTTTTTAGAATACTTTCCACTTGCCTGGTGATAGTAATTGAATCGAGTAGTAGAATTCTGTCTTTAGGAAATTTAGGTTAAGGTTTCCTCCTGCTCGGTGATGGATGTCGGACCGAGGACAGGTTTTTGTCCTTAGGAAATTTAGGCTAAGGCTTCTTCTTGCCCAGTGATGGATATCGAACCGGGGATAGGTTTCTGTCATTAGGAAATTTAGGCTAAGGTTTCCTCCTGCTCGGCAATGGATATCAGACTGAGGACAGGTTTTTTGTCCTTAGGAAATTTAGGCTAAGGTTTCCTCTTGCCTAGTGATGGATATCGAACTGGGGACAGGTTTTTGTCCTTAGCAAATTTAGGCTAAGGTTTCCTCTTGCCTGGTGATGGATATCGGACCGAAGACAAATTTATGTCCTTAGGAAATTTTTTCATAAAGTTTTTGGTTGCTTGGTAGTGGTGATCGAACGGGGACTAACGATGGAATTAAGTATATGTACGTGGGCAATTATTACCTTTGTCATTAGTGATACGCATGCATGGCATTGCATTTAACTTACAACATAGTTTACAATCGATCAGTGATAAATTTTTTTTTTTAAGATTATGGACATTCCACAGCCGAGGTAATGGCCTCTCATCTAGGTCCTCTAACTAATATGCCCCAACGCCAGCGATTGCAGTAACTCGGTAGGGTCCCTCCCAGGTCTGGGCTAACTTCCTGGAGTTTGTATCTCGTATATTCCCCACTACTTTCCTCAGCACCAAGTCCCCAGCGCCAAATTTCCTCGTTCTTACACCTTGGTTATAACAATGGGCAAGTTTTTGCTGATATTTGGCCAGTTGGATTGTCGCTGCTTCTCGGCGCTCTTCCAACCAGTCCAAGCGTTCCACCATTAGCTCGCCATTTCGGGTGGGGTTGAAACCTTCTACTCACACGCTACAAAGGTCCACCTCGGTTGGTATCACTACTTCAGCCCCGTACGCCAAAGAAAATAGGGTTTCACCGGTGGACTTCTTGCGGGTTATTTGGTATGTCCACAAAACGTTAGGCAATTCTTTGGCCCATTTGCCTTTTGCACCGTCCAATCTCTTCTTTAGCCCGTTCAAGATTGCCTTATTGGCGGCCTTGGCTTAACCGTTGCTTTGTGGATAAATTGGTGTGGAATACCTATTTTTGATGCTGAGATCACTACAAAATGCACGGAAAGCTTTACTGTCAAATTGCAGCCCATTATTAGATATCAGCAAGTTTGGCACCCCAAACCTGGTGACTATATTTCTTCATACAAATTTTTTGACATCCGTGTCGCGAATATTAGCTAAAGCCTCTGCCTCTGCCTTTGCCCATTTGGTAAAGTAATCTACGACCACCAGTACAAATCTTCGGTTGCCAATTGCTCGGGGAAAAGGGCCGAGAATATCTAGCCCCCATTGTGCGAAGGGCCAGGGACTGCTCACCGAGTTGAAGTGACCTGTTAGTTGATGGATCAGTGGTGCGTGCTTTTGACACTGTTCGCACTTTCGCACGTATTTGGCAGCGTCCTTCTACATCTGCAGCCACCAAAACCCCTGTGTCATTGCTCAATGTGCCAACGAGCATCCCCCTGTATGACTGCCGCATACTCCACTATGAAGTTCGGTTAGTAGTTCACCCACCCTACTTGGATGCAGACACAAAAGGTACGGCCTTATGTACTGTTGGCATTCTACTGATAACCAAGATCGAGGTGCTACTCGGTGAACCCTACTAGCCTCCTTCTCGTCACTCGGGACATGATCCTCTGCTAGGAATTCGATGATTGGGTCCATCCAGCTCAGTACAGCCGTAGCAATCGCGGCTACCTTAACCCCTCTATGCCAACACTATCCATTACACGAATGCTCGGTTTCAGTATTAGTTCCACCCTGATCTGCCGAGGGACCCACTTTGCCGTCGACGATGCTAGCGTGGCTAAGGAATCGACATGCCTGTTCTGCGCTCGGCCCACTTGGGACACTTTCACCGAGCCAAACTTGTATATAACCTACCTCACCAACTGCTAGTATGCCTTCATTCTGGGATCCTTGGGTTTAAAGGGTCCCTGGTGCTTTGCCTTTGTTTTGCAGCTGATCATCTTCTGGCCATTTGTATTCCTCAATACACCTCATCAGCTGCCTCATATCCTTGGAAGGCTTTTTAGTTAGTGATTCCCTCAGCCCGGAGTCTTTGGGCAATCCCATTCTAAAAGTGCTCGCGACAATCTTCTTGTTCCCCCTGCTAATCTCGTTGTAAAGCTCCCAGTACCAGCCATCATAACGACGAAGGGTTTCCCCTACCCTCATTTTCATGGATAACAATGCATCTACTAGTTGTGGCACCGGCTACAAGTTACAAACCGGAGTCCAAACTCCTGTATCAACTCGGTGAAGTTGTGGATGAAGCCTTTCTGTAACCCATTAAACCATCTCAGAGTGGTAGGGCCAAGGCTCGAGGGAAAAACCTTACGCATCAGTGCGTCATTGTGGGTATGCAGGGACATCATCTGGATATAGTGACTGATGTGCTTTATCGAGTTAATTTTCCCATCATAAGAGTTGAACGGAGGGCGCGCGAATCTGTCCGACATTGGGGCCCACTCAATGCCGGTCGAAAATAGGGACCTTGCAGCTCTTTGTAGTGCACAGCTCATCGTATCCATGGCCGCATTATGGGGCCATTGCTCTTATGGGGAATCCGAACCTCGGTCTGCATACTCCCATAACCGTGAACAGTCTCGGCGTTGATGGGATTCCTGTGAATGTGAACGTTCTTTTCGTCGACGAGATTCCCGTGAACGGGATCGTTCTCAGCGATGGTTGGATCTGGATTGACTGGATCCCATCTCGTGACGATCTTCCCCGGTATTGGATCTTCTTTCTCGGTTGTCTCGGTCTCTTTTACGATGTCTGTTCTTTGCTTCCAACTCCAAATCTCTCACCAACCTGCGCAACTGCTCAAGCTCTTCATCCCTTTCATTGAGTTGCCTGTGTCTTGAAGCAATGAATACCGTTCACTGCGTTTGGTACGACCCTTCTCCGAGGCCGAACCTCTTTTCCTCCCATTCGTGATTCCTACCTTCGCGCCTTTTTTGCCTCCATTCTCGCCAGGAGGATCCCTGACAAGATCCCATTGAACCACTTTCAGCATCACTCCTAGAACATAACGTCTCCTGGACATCCTCTCATGTGTAAGTCTCAGCTGAATCACGACTTTTTAGGAGATTCCCACAGACGGCGTCAATTGTGTGGGTAAAAAATGAGGCTATTGGGTTGAAATCTCACTTGGGCTCACAATTTATTTGTATGGTGGGTTTGAATTTCCTACCTTGGGTCGTTCTTGACGCAGAGACTCAATGAAATCACTTTTCTCTCTCTCTCTCTACATTGTTGCCCTCTTCCTTCACTCTCTTCTCCTCTTTGTTTCTTTCTCTCTCTTTTCTCAAAACCTTCCCACCCCCTCCTCTTCTCCAACTTCTCTTATTTATAGCATTTCGATTAGTGGGGTGCTATGATTACTTTTGCAGTTAGTGTAATGTGAGGTCCAATATCATCAGCCATAGGTGGATGGTTAGGTGGGAGTGGGATGAAGTGAGAGTGGCCTTGGAACTTGGCTCCCACTCTAGCAGACATGTCCTACTGCGACGCTTCTAGGTACTACTGGGCACATTTCGGATGGGATGTTTGGACGTTATTCTTCCCTCATTGTCCGGTAAAGGTCCCCCGAGCAAAGATTGAGTGATGAAACCTGGGCTTGCAATCCGCATGGGCCTAAGCTGAGATCCTGGGTAAAGGGAGATGGGAACCACGTGCCTCACTATCACGTTAGAACTCAGGGCCCAAACGTGCCTGGGCATCACAAGTCCGTACAATGACAAATGACCAAAATAAAAAAATTAGTTTCCATTGATGTGGCAATAAAGTAACTTTTTATTTTGGTCGTTTACTATGTTAGTAATTTTCATAAAAAAGATAACATAAAAAACTAAACTGATACGGCACTAAAAGGTTAGAAGCCAAATTATAATGTATATATTTTTAAAATACTAAATATTTTTAACACATACACGGAGAGAGAAAAAAAAGTTTTAAAGAAACTTACAGTGATGTATATCTAAAATAGTCTAACTTTTGAATACACAGACTTCAAACCAAATTAAAATATGGTGTAAAAAATATGAACCAAATACATAATTTACCAAAAGAAAAAAAAATGATGAGCTACTCCAAATTTAATTATTTCAATAAAAACCACTACCTTTCCTTACTTATCAAAAACCACTAATCTTATCCCAAAAAAAAAAAAAAACCACTACCTTCCTTAAGAAAAAATAAAGAAGTTAAAAAAAGAAAATATATATATTTTGAATACTAGGTTCTTTTGGGTAAAACCAAAATATGTATTTTTGTAGTGTGTGCCCCCGTTAACAACCCTCGTTTGAAATCGGAACCTACGCAATGTACGCATGGTTAAAAAGGAGATGTGGGCCAAGGCAGTTGCCGCGAAGTTCGCTAGAATTCCTCCCTTGGGAAATTGGGGTTGGGACGGTTGGAGCGATAAATACATAACCGTACATAGCTATCTTTCCGTCTACATAATAATGAATGAGAATACTTTTCAAAAATACAATAAAGTTGACAAATTAGACAAAAAGTGGAGCCCACCGCATAACCATCACCACAGACCCACACAAAGCACACAGATTTATCAATCTTCTTTTTTTTTTTACTACTATCACACAGCCGTCAGTGCTCGTCCCAGTCAACATCACCTCACCATGTAACTATCACCAACACCTAATTCTCATCAAACGGCCCATATCTCCTACAAACCATATCATCAAACGGCTGAGATCTCACCTCTCGAGGATCCAAAAGGGTTTCGCAAAATCCAAAGCCCCCATTTCCAACCGCGATTCCTTTCCTATGCACTATTGATTATACAGTAGCCCAATACATCACATCCAACGGCCCGATCGCCTCGTACCGCATATCACAGAAAGCAGTTGGTGAAATCATAACATCAGGCTTCCAAAAGAGAAAAAAGAGAGAGAGAGAAACAGAGAGCAGAGGAACGAAGCTATGGAGAAAGAG
Organism: Quercus variabilis; assembly: GCA_030445155.1. NCBI lineage: Eukaryota > Viridiplantae > Streptophyta > Magnoliopsida > Fagales > Fagaceae > Quercus > Quercus variabilis. The sequence continues at coordinate 33,080,481 of CP129456.1, read as the reverse complement.
AGAGAACATCTGGTTTACTTGGCTAGACTTGCTGAGCAAGCTGAGCGATACGATGGTATCTTTTTTATTTCTATGGATCTTTTTTTTTTCTTTCTATTGCAGCAAAATTTTGATTATATATATATTATTCGTTTTTTTTTTTTGCTGTATTGATTTGTAGGTGCATAATATTCTATTCATTTTGACCATTACGGTTTGTTTGATTTGTGTTGTTTACTTGTTTTTACTCATGTAAATAGTGCTGATTTGTTTCGCCTATTGGATCTTTTTTAACTACAAAATGGAGCATATACTAAATTTAAAACAAAGTTATTTGGTGAAATCTGATAAAATTTTTAAGCAAGTGTTATTGTAAAACAACGAGTTAGAGATTAGAGAAAAGAAAAAACTCTCTGGTAAAGTGAGCTTAACGAATTCATCTAGGTTTTAATTAATTAATTAATTAATTAGTGTTGAAAAAAATGCCTAATTGAGATATTGTTCATCAGTGAGTGATTTCCTTGCCTTATACTTTTCCAGAACCGAAAAAAGCCTTAATGATCATGATTTGGGGTTTACTTATCATTTGACATCGGTAAAGAGTTGATGTGGGTGTTCACAATTAAATGAGTTCGTTCTACCAAAATTTGTTTGGACTGATTTTATGAAAATTAGGCATGATGCTGTGCAAATTTAGCGAATTTTCCGTGCTGATTATTTATTTATTTTTCCTGCGATTACATCTACGGAAATGAATTCAGATCCAAAGGTGTAGTTTGCCTTTCATTATCCTTGCAGAGCAATAGTGGACTTTTAGTAATTATTTGACTTTTTTAATTCATTATTTTGTCACATTTTCTTGTTCCAGAGATGGTTGAAGCGATGAAGAAAGTTGCTAAACTGGATGTGGAGTTGACAGTGGAGGAGAGGAATCTGGTGTCTGTTGGGTATAAGAATGTTATTGGGGCAAGAAGGGCATCGTGGCGGATCTTGTCTTCCATTGAACAGAAGGAGGAGGCCAAAGGGAATGAACAAAATGTGAAGCGGATTAAGGAGTACAGGCAGAGGGTTGAAGACGAGCTTGCTAAGATCTGCAATGACATTTTGTCAGTCATTGATAATCATCTCCTTCCATCTTCCTCATCTGGGGAATCAACTGTTTTTTACTATAAGATGTGAGACTTCTTTTACTGTTTTTCTTCTACTAGATTTAACTCAACTTACTTTGAAATTATGAACTCGTGTATGAAATAATTGCAGTTTTGGCTGTGGGTTTAATTGGGTTGGGTTGAACCATTTAACATTAATTCATGAAGCCAAATTTATTATTTAAAAAAAAAAAAAAAACCGGTTTGATTCTTGGCCAATGATGGGTGAACTTTACTTGCGATTTTGTTGGTTAGTAATCCATATTGGAGGGGATTTTAACCACCAGTCTTCTCAGTCCCTTGTTTTGTGTGCTACGATCAGCTACCAAGTGTCTTATTTCTTAGTGATATTTCTCTATATTTGTTTGGGGGGTGCTTTCTCGGTTGTGTATATTCCTTTCTTTCACAGATTATTTGAGTATGTAGTTTTGGTTTTCTTATGGTACTTTTTATGCGTGTGTGTTGATTATATTTGGACTGTGATCCATATTTCTGTGTCACAGGAAAGGAGATTACTATCGATATTTAGCTGAGTTCAAATCCGCTGAAGACCGTAAAGAAGCTGCTGATCAGTCACTTAAGGCCTATGAGGTATGTTTTACTTGGTTTCTCTTGCTGAATCTCCTTTTGCCTCTGTTACTAACTTCCCTTGCCCCCTTTTATGTTTTCCTGATATTATTATACACTGAACTAAATTGCTATCTGGATTTTCTCTTATGCTGCAGGCTGCTACTAGTACCGCTGCTTCTGATTTGGCCCCAACTCATCCAATCAGACTTGGCCTTGCTCTGAACTTCTCTGTTTTTTACTATGAGATCTTGAACTCCCCTGAGAGGTTGATATGCATCTCTCTCTCTCTCTCTCTCTCTCTCTCTCTCTCTCAGTCTGTATTCTTTAACTATAAGTAGTACTGGTTTGTTTAACCATGTCTGCATTTTGCAGGGCATGCCACCTCGCCAAGCAAGCTTTTGATGAAGCTATTGCTGAACTTGATAGTCTTAATGAAGAATCTTACAAGGACAGTACCCTTATCATGCAGCTACTTAGGGATAATCTCACATTATGGACCTCAGATCTGCCAGAAGAGGGAGGTAATAACTGTCACTAATCTCTATCTCTGGCTCGCTCTGGGGATTTTGAGACTTCTGTTGACTTATTTATGCTTTCAAATTATATCGATTCTTCTAGTTGTAGTTTCTGTTGCTGAGGAGTTTAAGGTTTGGTGCATATAAGTTTCAGAGAACAATTTCTAGCATTTGTTGTTAAATTAAATATAGGCCATTGCTTATGTTGGTTGCACTTTTCTAATTTACTTACATTTGGTGGTAATCTTCTTTGGATCCCCTTGCAATGAGTTATGCATTTGTTTTTCTGATAGATTTATTAACATGAAATCTTGTTTATTTCGGGCTAATGCTAATGAGGTTGCAATTACATCCTGAAAACCAATGGTTTTAAAGTGAAAATGATTCTTTTAGGTTATGAAGTGCTTGCCATTGTGAGCATGAAGTAATCTATTTTATTAATAAATTTTGTTGCTTATCTAAAATAGAAAAAAAAGAATCTGGGATAAATTTACATTTGGTGCAAAAGGTCTTTTTGAAGTTGTGACTAAAGACTTCAGACTGTCCTGATTTGATTTCAAATTGTTTGAGTAAGCTTTTACTTGTAAGAATCAGGTTATAACTGTTGGATGAGAGTTCTTTGGAATAGATTTTCAGCTAGGTTTAGCTATTGGACTTTTTTTCAGGGGTGGGGGGAGAGGTGAAGCAGATATGTAGATCTCAATGCCCTTGTCCTTTGACTTGTGTAATATAGTGTTTCTGTCATTGCTGCAACCAGTTTAAGTTGGTCTGTAAATTCTAGGCTCACAGGATAGAGAGATTTCCCAAGTTTGTAACGCAACATTTTCTCTTTTTATATTAAGTTCAAATTTCAAGCCCTAGTGAATAGTTTTGATGTATATGGCCTTATCGTTTATGATTAAATCTGGTAAAGGAGAAACTAAACTTAGAATAAATTTCTGCTTTTAATTAAACTTGGATGGTGTTAGAGAATATGGTGTCAAGGAGAATGGATGCATGCTGATTTGGGTGGATGTGATGTTTTTGAATTCATATTATCTTGTTTTGAGAAATGAAATATGGTCCAAGTGGGATCTTAATGTATTTTGTTGAGGTTAATCTTTGCAATGAACACATGAATTATAGGGTTGGTTTTCATTGCATAATATATGACAATTCCTATATGATCAAATTTGTACTGTTTTTGTCATAGCTATATGGGGTGTGAGGCATATATTTGATATCAGCCTTGAAACCATTTCCAACCTTGCACCTTGGTCTGCAGCCCATAAGACTGGATTTCAGGATATATGCTTTTTGTATGAGATAAACTTGGATGGCATCTACTTCTTATCCGGAAGTTCCTAACAAAGGAGAGGGGAGTGGTATCAAATAATTGACAGTTTGATATCTCTAAAATGTCAATGTAGTTTCATTATTTTTTTAATTGGAGTGGAAAATTGGTTTGATGACCTTACAACACGTTCAGATGCAAGTTGTTTGCAACTAAATTGTTACTAGAATTTGTTTTTGTGTAACTAAATTTAATCATATCAATTGTCTTCTCTTTTAATAGCCACACAGCCAGTGTTTGTTGGACCAAATGGCAACTCCCACCTTATAAACAAGGCATGGGTGACTGGGTTCAACCCCATAAGGGTTTGAGTACCTATAAATGAATAAAAAGGGAAAAAAAAAAGAGAAAGGGGGGGGGGGGGGGGGGGTTGGGGGTGGGGGTTGTATGTTAAAAGTGACCAGTACACAACAGTTGATATGACATTTCATTGGACCAATGAATCTTTTTGCTTCTTGTTTTATTTGTAAATGGAGCAATGTGTTTTGTGTTGACCTATGTATAAGTAGTGCACCTAGAATTGTTATTACATGTTACATGTCTATCTTTGAATTCACGCTTTTGTTTATCAGTATGCATGTTTAATTTTGTGGGGAGAATATGATAATGCCACAGGAAAGGAGGGGGAGGGGCAAACTTATTTAAAAGATGCACTTGAAACTTTATTTAAAGATTTAAACGTTTGAAAAGGACATTTCAATGACTTCATTTACTGCACCTTGATTTTATCAAACCCAGTGATTGGTCAGCTTCGAGTGTTTCAGATAAGGCACAGATGACTCGTCATAAAGTTTGAAATCTATAATTGTTATTCTGCCAACCATCAGAAAGTTTGAAATCTATAATTGTTATTCTGCCAACCATGGTACCTAGGACAAATCTTCAGATAATCAGCTATTAGTATACTTATTTGTTTGGCATTTGATTATAAGCTAGCTTTTTGCTTATTTTATATACCGTTTGTGGTCCCTTGGGAAATACAATTTCTCAGTCTTATGTTTTTTACTATGTTTTTGTGCTATAAGAATATTGTGTGCTCACCTGGGAAATACAATTTCTTGGACTTATGCTGTAGACTTATGCTGAAGTAGGAATTTTACATTCGACAGTTGATGAGTCGTTTTTTATTTATTTATTGAACTCGCAGGTGAGCAATCTAAAGCTGATGAAGCTCCAGCAGAGGTAAGGTTTTATTTATTTATTTATTTATGCAGTGAAATAGAAAACGCAAATGTTTACCTTTGGGTTCAATGTGAATTTTGACTAGTCTAAAACATCCATTAGCTCTTGTTAGATCCTCTTTCAGATTGATTTTGTAATTTTGTTTACATTACATTTTTTCCGCTTCACATTCCCATTCCTTTTGGATAAATTACTCACTAGTGTTTGATTTTGCAGAGTTAGTTGGGATAGTAAAGAGTTATTCTTTGAACCTTGGTTCGTTGAGGGAGGAATGGTAGGGTGTGCGCAGGGCTTATTTGCTTCCTAGTAGTAGAACAAGGATTTGTGACTATTTGTCTGTACTGTTATCTGCTACTTTAAACTTTACCTTATCTGCTACATTTATGATTGTGATGGACATGTATGTCAATGCGATCTACCTTGTTTAAGTTGCCTGTTTTTAATTTTATTTGCAGGCTGTTAGGTTGATCACTTAGCCTTATCATCTATCAGTTGCAACCTAATATGAAACATCTGTCCTGAACTTATACTTGGTCAAGAGAGATGAATGATATAATTTTCTGGAAAAAAATATACAACCTCATTGTGGAATATCAATAAAACACATAACCCTCATGAAGTTTTGAATGTAACACTTGAATCCCTCGTGGTGGTGCTTTACATGTAAGCTGTTACAGATGTTTCATATGTAACAGATGTTTTGTATACTAGGGAAAAGTATACAAAACCCTTGTCGTTTTGTCACAGATGATTCAAAACAAATAGAGCTGACGTAGGCTGTATAAACTTGATGCAGTCACATTACAACGAGGCCCCCTGATATTTCATTGTCATATCTTATAAGTGCAAGCACGCAGATGTACAGGATGGTAGATATAAGTATTTAAGAGCTTTATTTAGCAACAAAAAAAAAAAAAGAAAAAGAAGAAAAAAGAAGAAGCATACTGGTAGAAACTAAAAGTAATGACTAATATTTGTGGAACTATAAATTCTTATATTAATACTGCTGAAAATGGGGTAGAAGTCGGTGAAAAAGTTACATTATTTCCCTGGTAAAAGACATGTTAAAGTGAAAAAATGACATATTGAGCAGCTCAGTGACATTACTTAGTTGTTCCTACGTGGCACTGCTTCTACGCTGGCCGTATGGGGGAAAAAAGAAAAGAAAAAAACTTGTTAAGAATTGTAAAGTGGAATGAAAGGGTTAAAATGTATTCTTGTTCTAGCCCCCACCTTAACTCGTTTTTTTATCTTGATCCTTGGGAGGTGGACTCGTTGGATTTGGTGGGAATTGCAAATCAACCAGAAAGGATTTCAAGTGCTTGTAGAACTCTTTGGGCTTCTCTACACTGAAGGCGTGCCCTACATCCTTTATGACTACTAGTTGAGCATTATCCCCCAAATGCCTGTATTTCAACAAGTCCCCAGTACATAAAAAAAGTTAATAATACCCTGCATCAAGCGCTCAAACTAATCAATATTAGTACTAAATAGTGAAGGGTCAAAAGTCAGGGTTTATACTTTTTTAATCTGTGACCCAGTTCCAATGGGAATATTTGATCATGATCTCCCCATATTATCAGCGTAGGCTGCATGAGAAGATGTGAAAGAAAATTGAATTATCTTCCACTTTTGCATTCAACTCATTAGCCGTGTGGGAGAAATAAGAGAAAAACAGTTCTGAACCTGAGATATTTTAGGAAGCTTTTCAAGTTTCCGGTCTTTGGGAATAGCTCGGATCAAGTCCCTCTTCTCCTCTACATATTCGGCGCACATTGCCTGCCCATACAGCCAACGAATGTGTGCATTTATTTTAAAAAAAAAAAAAAAAAAAAAAAAAAAAGCCTACAAACTTTTTTTTTTGGGGTAAAACACCAACCTTTTCAGGCTTTCACCATCTCAGCATTAATATATATATATATAATAGATGGGTCCTCAATTCATTTTATTAATCAAATTAAATCACTCTAACCATGTGCTATCAAATTTTTTGTTTTTTTTGTTTTTTTGAATGGAAGATAGAGCATGTGCTATCAATTATTGGTTGCTAGTGAGTAGTAGTTACGAGCAGTTATTACTACAAGTGTCTGCAATTGTATGTCTGTATGTGAGTGTGAATGGGTGGACAAGATAAGAGTGCTAGTCTGAGTCTGAGTATGAGAGAGCTAATTACTTACATCAATGAAATCAGTGAGCAAGCAAGAGGGCAAGAATCCAAAAGGATGAGGCCTGAACAGAGCGTAGGCCATCAACTCCTTGAGCTTCTCAGGCGTCTGAGGCACCAATATCCTAGCCGCCTCTTCCAAATCCGAGACCCTGAAAACACCATTCCTCAGGTCCTTCTCTTCCATGCACACCCCGGCGCAGCATAGCACCACCCTCTCCACCGCCTCCTTAAACTGCGCCGCCATGCTGTACCCGACAAACCCGCCGTAACTGAGGCCCACCAGGCTCAGCTTCCTCACCGAGTTGGCCTCCATGACTCGCATCACGCACTCGGCCTGGAACGACTCGCTCCGCTCAGGCCGAGTCGTGAACGAGTCGCCGAAGAACACGAGGTCGGGGACGTACACGTTGAAGTAAGGGGTGAAGTGTCGGATGACGTCAGCCCATTGCCACAATGCGTTGGCTCCTAGGCCGTGGATGAGCAGCAGGTTGGGCTTGGGCTCGGGCTCGGGCTCGGACTCTTTGTGGGTCTTTGGGACCCAGCAGTGCATTACGGTGCCGTCTTTGAGGTCGGTGATGGTGGATCGGAGCCCCGATTTGGTGAAAGAGGATCGATAGCACCAGTTCTTTGATTCGGTGAAGCTGAAGCACTTAGACATTTTTGCTTTGGAACCAGCTGGAAGTACCTCAGAGTGTAGAATAGTTTGAAATATATGTGTTGAATAGTAGAGACTAGAGACCGAAAAGAAAGCACGTGTGGGTCAAATGGGTGAGTGGGAATGTATGTGCCTAATAAGAATAAGAAGGCGCTGATTGGTTGACTGGGAGAATTTCTTGTGGTTGTGGTGGTTAAAACTTAAACGCTGATGTTTTTCTTTTATAATGGTTTCGGTTAATGTATGATATAAAGACACATATTAATTATTTATTTAAAGAAATATTTTATAGAAATTTTAAAAAATTGTTAAATTTTTTTTCCTCATAAAAAGTTTTTTCAAATAATTTATTAATGTATATCTTATGTGCACACATTAGTATAATCATTCTATAATCAATGAAGAGTTAAAATGATTGTCAATCAATTAATTCAATAATCAGAATAATTAGATATGAAAATAAGTTTTCTAGCTTTTAGAAACAATGAGAACAAGTTTGAAGAGAAACTCTTCAAACTTATTATATATTTTTTTATTAAATGTGAATTTTGAAAATATAATTGTTGAATTGCATGTTCTAAAATGCATGACAAATTTGTTCAAATAGAATGTATTTACAATTAGATCAATGAACTTATTTTTTATGCATAATTTTAGACCACAAAACATGAAATTTGAACATTTGATTAAAAACATAGCTATTAATTTTTAATTTTCTTGAAATTTTGCAAGTATGGAGGATATAATAATAACATGCCATCCAACTGTTAAATTTTCAAAATTCACATCCAATTAAAAGATATATATATATATATATATAAAGAGTTTGAGTAGGGTTCTTTCCACTCCAAACTAGTTTTATGAGAAACATTTTCCATACACAATAAAATTTACTCTTTTTTAATTATTATTTTTAATCTCTTCTATAGAGGAAAATTATTGACATTATTTTTTGTTATATATTAACAACAATCTAACTGTTAGATTTTTAAAATTTACATTCAATTAAAAGATATGTAAAAAGTTTGAGGAATTTTGTTGGGTTACACGTGTGTGAATAATTAGATATGAAAATAAGTTTTCTAGCTTTTAGAAACAACGAGAACAAGTTTGAAGAGAAACTCTTTAAACTTATTATATATTTTTTTATTAAATGTGAATTTTGAAAATATAATTGTTGAATTGCATTTTCTAAAATGCATGACAAATTTGTTCAAATAGAATGTGTGAGGGGAGAAAACCCAGCCAAAGGCATTGGGCCCAAGGCCCTACCTACGGCCCACCGTTTCCCGAAGAGCTGAGAAGGCCTGGTCAAAGGCTCGGATAACATCTGGTGAAGGGTGTCCACGATCCGAGGATGGGTTCGACGATCCGAGGAGTCCAATACCCTCGAATCTGACGTTCAACCTTTTGCAGCCCGAGCGATTCTCTCGGCAGGTGTAGTGACAGAATGGGCCTCGGACGCGGGGGAACATAACTGGATCGGAGTAGCATCTAAAAGACAGACCTCAACCACCGCATTAATTACACCACACCTACCTCCCTGGCCGCATTAATGTGGAAGAGACCCCTGAACAGTATCAACCTGCTATCGCCACTTACATAAGTCTGGGGAACACCCTTGATGGGACAAGCACTCGAGTGGATGTCTGGGTGATGAACAAGTGGACGATCAAGATAGAGTGAGGAGGTACTATATAAGTGGGAAAATCCCCTGATGGACGGGGAGGGGAGAAAAAAGTGTATTTCTTACTGCAGCAGCAAGAATTGTAACCCTCCAAGGGAAGTCACCTCTTCGGACGTTGTTCTTATACCCATCCGAGCAGTTATTAATTAGAATTCCTTCACTAGTGTGGCTGTTGCATGCTGTTATTTTTGCTGTTCGCCTTGCTCTTCCACCCACACTCTACAAAATTCATTGTTTTGGGTTCAGTGGGCTCCAAATCCATCCCTCCTTGGGCTTGGGCTGCCAAACCTGACCCTACAATTGGCGCCGTCTGTGGGGAGAGCACGTGCAAGAGTGAAAACAACAGTCGACAATGGCAGGACTAGGCGAACAACAGGCAGAATCCAGAGCATCCCAGCACGTGGACCATTTCGTCAACTTGGAAAGGAGACAAAACCGCGAGGGGAGCGTGCACACTGTGCGTCTTAGCCAGAGCCAATCACAGGAGGGAAGCCACATGGCCCATGCAAAGGAGAACCGTGATCTGCAGTTGGAGGTGGAAAAACTAAAGAGGGAGTTACGCTACGCGAAGAGGAAACGGGCCTCCTCATACTCTGAGGATGATCTTGATGACGAACAGGATGTCTCTTATCAACACAAGTCCAGGACACCAGCCAGTGAGTCCTACACTTATGAGGAAGAGTCTCATCGTAAGCAACAACGTAGGAGTCCATCACGTGGAGACATGGAGAACGATGCCATGAATAGGGCTCTGAACCAGATTTCTAAATCACCCTTCACCCGCCGGATTGATGGGGCTAGACTTCCTCGGCGTTTTAACCAGCCCACTTTCACCATCTACAACGGTAAAACTGACCCCGTAGAGCATGTGAGTCAATTTAACCAGAGGATGGCTGTCTACTCCAGAGACGAAGCTCTTATGTGCAAGGTCTTCCCCTCCAGTCTGGGACCTGTCGCCATGAGGTGGTTTGATGGTCTGAAGGCAGGCTCCATCAACTCCTTCAAGGAGCTTACTCAAGCATTCGGCTCCCGTTTCGTCACGTGCCGAAGGGTGGCCAGGCCTTTTTCTTCGTTGTTGTCACTGTCTATGCAGGAGTCTGAGTCATTGAAGGCATACTCAGACAGATACTGGGAGATGTTCAACGAGGTGGAGGGCAACAATGATGCAATGGCCCTCAGCACGTTCAAGCTAGGCCTCCCCGCCGACCATGGATTGAGGGCGTCTCTATCTGGCAAACCGGTCACGAACGTACGACAGCTAATGGACCGCATAGAGAAGTACAAGAGGGTTGAAGAAGATCGGCAGCAGGGCAAGGGAAAGGACAAGATTGTCTCTCAGGACAGGAGGGAGTCGCGGTCCGACCGTTATAATTACAGCAAACCCAGGAGAGACTTTGCCGGGCAATCAGGATTGACGAATCCTCAAACAGTTAATACCGTGTTCAAAGAGCCAGTGCATCAGGTCCTGGAAAAAATCAAGAATGAATCGTTCTTCAGGTGGCCGAACAAGATGGTAGGAAACCCGGAGAAACGCAACCACAATCTATACTGCCAGTACCATCAAGACCATGGGCACACCACGGAAGATTGCAGGAGCCTGTGGGATCACTTGGACCAGCTGGTTCGCGACGGTAAACTGAAGCACCTCTTGCACCCCTCCATCGGCCAAGGGCAGGCGGGTTCAAGGGCGCACGGAGTTGATCCCTCAAAGCCACCGCTAGGCACCATAAATGTCGTCCTCGCCGCGCCGGGGAGAACGGGGTCCTGGCCATTGAAAGTCATGTCGGTAGGCCGACCATCAACTGGGGAGCCATGCCGAGAACCGAAGAGGGCTGAGTCGGTTGCCCCCTTTATCATGGGGTTCTCGGATGAAGACAAGATCGGCACCATCCAACCCCATGATGACGCACCAGTCATCACCCTCAGGATAGGGGGGTACGATGTGAAAAGGGTGATGGTGGATCAGGGCAGTGCTGTGGAGATAATGTACCCGGACCTCTACAAGGGGCTGGGCCTGAAGCCCCAAGACCTAACGCCGTATGATTCTCCCCTCTTGAGCTTTGAAGGACGCCCGGTCATCCCAAAAGGCCGGATACGCTTACCGGTGCAGTCTGGCTCCGAGGTGGTGGAACTGGACTTTATAGTTGTGGACGCGTATTCGCCCTACACGGCACTCGTGGGCAGACCCTGGATTCATGCGCTTGGAGCCGTTCCTTCGACTTTGCACCAGAAGATCAAATATCCGTCGGAAGGGCAGATACATGAGATCCGAGGGGACCAGTCCGTCGCCCGACGGTGCATGGTGGCTGCCATCCAGCATAAGGCCCCGGCCGAGTCCTCGGACGTGACGGGGGGGAATTTATAGCAATTACAGTCCCGAGGAGTTCCCTCCGGAGTGCCAGATGAAGACACTCGGTGTGAGGAGCTAACCAGAGTGGTCATTGGAGACGATCCTGACCGGTTCTTCCAAGTCGGATCTCAGCTGCCTCTTCGAGAGAAGGAGGAGTTGATAGAGTTCCTAAAGAAAAATCTCGATGTATTTGCCTGGAGTGCGTACGAAGCCCCCGGGGTTGACCCGGAGTTTATATGCCATCACCTGAAGGTGAATCCCCTAATCACCCCTAAGAAACAGCCTATTCGGCGCCCATCCAAGGAACATGCCGAGGCAGTAAGAGATGAGGTAGCGAAACTCAAACAAGCTGGGGCTATCAAAGAAGTTTTTTACCCCGAGTGGCTCGCAAACACCGTGGTGGTGAAGAAGAAGAGTGGGAAGTGGCGAGTGTGCGTAGATTTCACGGATTTGAATAGGGCATGCCCCAAGGATCCGTTCCCTATGTCGAAAATAGACCAGTTGGTGGATGCCACTGTCGGCCACCCTCGGATGAGCTTCCTGGACGCCTTCCAAGGCTACCACCAGATACCGTTAGCGATGGAAGACCAGAAGAAAACTGCTTTTGTCACTCCTATTGGCAACTACCACTATAAAGTGATGCCGTTCGGCTTGAAGAACGCGGGAGCTACCTACCAGAGGATGATGACCAGGATGTTCGAGCCATGGCTGGGCAAAAATATCGAGGTTTATATAGACGACATGGTGGTGAAGAGTAAGGTCATAGCTGAGCACATAAGAGACCTTGAAATTACTTTCGGGACCTTGCGAAGGCACAAGCTACGTTTAAATGCTTCTAAGTGCTCGTTTGGTGTAGGATCCGGCAAGTTTTTAGGATACATGGTCACCCACAGGGGAATTGAAGTCAACCCCGACCAGATAAAGGCCATTAATGACCTACGTGCTCCTCGGAATCCCAAGGAGGTCCAAAAACTGACCGGAATGACCGCGGCCCTCAATCGGTTCATCTCCAGGTCGGCAGACAGATGCCGTCCTTTCTTCTCTCTACTCAACAAATGGAAGGGATTCGAGTGGACTGAGGAGTGTGCTCTCGCATTCCAGCAACTCAAGGATTATCTGGCCCGGCCACCCATCATGTCTAGCCCCGAGCCCGACGAGGTGCTGTTCGCCTACATCGCTGTAGCCCCCTATGCAGTGAGCCTAGTGCTAGTACGATCGGACTCTGGAGTGCAGAGGCCTGTTTATTATGTAAGCAAGTCGCTGCACGAGGCCGAGGTCCGTTACTTGCCTCTAGAGAAAGCTATCCTTGCAGTGGTGCTTGGCACGCGGAAGCTACCTCACTACTTCCAAGCCCACACGGTCATCGTTCTAACACAGCTACCACTCAAAGCGGTGCTCCGAAGCGCCGATTATACTGGTCGGATTGCTAAGTGGGGTACAATCTTAGGGGCTTTTGATATAAGGTATATGTCCCGCACTTCGGTCAAGGGACAGGTTCTTGCTGATCTGGTGGCTGAGTTCACGGAACCCCAAGCAGAAGAAATCGAACCCCCGTCGGGCATGGATGAAAAATCAGTTGGCATGATCTCGCAACAGAATCCCCCCCATTGGGAAGTGTACGTCGATGGCGCGACAAATCAGAGAGGTTCCGGAGTTGGGTTAGTACTGATATCCCCTGAGAAAATCATTATCGAGAAATCGTTAAGGCTGGACTTCTCAGCAACGAACAATGAGGCGGAGTATGAGGCTCTGTTGATGGGAATGACTATGGTCCAAAGAATGGGTGGGAAGTCTGTGGAGTTGTTCTCGGACTCGAGACTGGTAGTAGGCCAAGTACAAGGCGAGTTTGAGGCAAAGGACGAGAGAATGCAGGGGTACTTGAGCCGTGTTAAACACCTCCAATCAGAGTTCGACTTTTTCAAATTGCTGCATATCCCCCGAAGTGGCAACTCACACGCTGACTCTTTAGCCACGCTTGCCACCTCTTCGGTGCAGGACCTGCCGAGGATCATCCTCGTCGAAGACTTGCTCAGGCCTACAGAAACAAGACCAGAGGCAGTCCAGGTTCACCAGGTCAGGGCAGGGCCTTGCTGGATGGACCCCTTAATCAAATTCCTCAAAGAAGATGTCTTGCCTGAAGGGAAGGATGAAGCCGATAAAGTTCGGAGGAAAGCGGCAAAGTTCTGGCTATCCGAGGACCGGAAACTGTACAAACGCTCCTATTCGGGACCATATTTGCTGTGTGTGCACCCCGAAGCGACTGAAATACTGCTGGAGGAGCTGCACGAGGGAATCTGTGGGAGCCACACTGGAGGTAGATCCTTGGCTCACCGAGCTCTCACCCAAGGCTACTGGTGGCCTAACATGCAAAAGGAGGCGCATGAATACGTCAAAAAGTGTGATCCGTGTCAACGCTTTGCTCCGAACATTCACCAACCGGGGGGAAATCTTAATCCGCTATCTAGCCCATGGCCCTTCGCCTAATGGGGCTTGGATATTGTGGGACCTTTCCCCAAAGCTGCAGGAAACAAGAAATACATCCTGGTCGGAACAGACTATTTTACCAAGTGGGTCGAAGCCGAACCGCTAGCCAATATCAGAGACGTTGATGTGCAAAAGTTCGTGTGGAAGAACATTGTCACTCGGTTTGGAGTTCCTCACACTCTCATCTCGGACAATGGCTTGCAGTTTGATAGCAGGGCATTCAGGAACTACTGCAGCGAGTTGGGAATCACGAACAGATACTCCACTCCTGCCTATCCCCAGGGCAATGGACAAGCGGAAGCCGTCAACAAAGTCATACTGAATGGCTTAAAGAAGAGGTTAGATGATGCGAAGGGTAGATGGGTAGACGAGCTGCCGCACGTACTCTGGACTTACAGGACTACGCCTCGTCGATCTACCGGGGAAACCCCTTTTTCAATGACCTATGGGGCCGAAGCTGTCATCCCTCTGGAAACCGGGTTCCCAACGATAAAAACAGGCACATTCAACCCAACCGACAACGATGAACAATTGCAGAAGAGCTTAGACTTGATTGAAGAAAAGAGAGAGAATGCAATGGTTCGGCTGGCACACTATCAACAAAAACTCAGGCAAGGTTATGATGCTAACGTAAAGGCAAGACCCCTAGAACCCGGTGATCTGGTGCTGAGGAAAGTTGTGGGCACGGCGAAAAACCCAGCTTGGGGAAAATTGGGACCTAATTGGGAGGGACCATACCGCATCACCTCTGGAGCAGGCATCGGAGCATATTTTTTGGAAGACCTTGACGGTCATGTAATACCACGTCCGTGGAATGTAAACAACTTGAAGAAGTACTTTTATTGATCAAGCCTTTTTCGTCAGCCAGCATGTCCACTGTGTGTCAACTCAGTGTTTAAACTTAAATCCGAATCATGCCTGTAGTCCTCGGACCAGATGATTTGGGTTAGTTAACACCATCAGTGTTTAAACTTAAATCCGAATCATGCCTGTAGTCCTCGGACCAGATGATTTGGGTTAGTTAGCACTCCATTAGTGTTTAAACTTAAATCCGAATCATGCCTGTAGTCCTCGGACCAGATGATTTGGGTTAGTTAGCACTCCATTAGTGTTTAAACTTAAATCCGAATCATGCCTGTAGTCCTCGGACCAGATGATTTGGGTTAGTTAGCACTCCATTAGTGTTTAAACTTAAATCCGAATCATGCCTGTAGTCCTCGGACCAGATGATTTGGGTTAGTTAGCACTCCATTAGTGTTTAAACTTAAATCCGAATCATGCCTGTAGTCCTCGGACCAGATGATTTGGGTTAGTTAACACCATCAGTGTTTAAACTTAAATCCGAATCATGCCTGTAGTCCTCGGACCAGATGATTTGGGTTAGTTAACACTCCATCAGTGTTTAAACTTAAATCCGAATCATGCCTGTAGTCCTCGGACCAGATGATTTGGGTTAGTTAACACTCCAACAGTGTTTAAACTTAAATCCGAATCATGCCTGTAGTCCTCGGACCAGATGATTTGGGTTAGTTAACACTCCATCAGTGTTTAAACTTAAATCCGAATCATGCCTGTAGTCCTCGGACCAGATGATTTGGGTTAGTTAACACTCCAACAGTGTTTAAACTTAAATCCGAATCATGCCTGTAGTCCTCGGACCAGATGATTTGGGTTAGTTAACACTCCATCAGTGTTTAAACTTAAATCCGAATCATGCCTGTAGTCCTCGGACCAGATGATTTGGGTTAGTTAACACTCCAACAGTGTTTAAACTTAAATCCGAATCATGCCTGTAGTCCTCGGACCAGATGATTTGGGTTAGTTAACACTCCATCAGTGTTTAAACTTAAATCCAAATCATGCCTGCAGTCCTCGGACCAGATGATTTGGGTTAGTTAGCACTCCATTAGTCTTCCTCAGTTATGTTCAAATCGAAACCGAGGGACAATAACATATGTTTAATCTGGAAAGGGATGCGAGACTCGCATAAGTATTCATTCCAACCATTACTCATCAACAACTCTTATTTGGCCTATCCTTTTCAATGTTAATTCCGATTACTCACGTCATCAATATGACGTATCAATCAAGTTGCTTGCATTTTTATGTCATAATTGCAACGTGTAGTTGTGTGTGTGGCAATAATAAGTAATAAAACATGTATCAAAAACATTGAAGGCAAATGGGGAACTATTCCATTAAAGAAAGGAGGTCTACATATAGAGTCAACAAAACAAAAAAAAAGGGAAAGTTACAATTCTTTAAGCAAAGGACAAAAAGTACAAGTACAAAATGAAAGCCCTATGCATCTACTCTCTTGCTGGAGGAGGCCCAGGGTCAGCAGCGTGGCCTGTCCGTTCAGATGCTCCGGAGGCTTGGTCCTTGGCTTCAGCAGGAACTTTCTCTTTGCCCGAACCATTGGCCGGCTCAGCTGGTTCGCCCTTGTCGTCCGGCTGTTCCTGGAGGGTCTCTGGAGTCTGAGTGGCAGGGAGGTCTGATTCTGGGAGCTCTCGGATCTCAGGATGATAATACACGCTCCCAGGCAGCCTCAGCTCTGAATCGGCCGAAATTCCAGCGGCATCCAAGGCTTTACCCCAACTTGCGAGGCAGTAATCTCGGCTGACCGAGGCGAACTGCTCCACAAGCTGGGATGTAGTCGTCTCTACCCCCATCTGGTACGCCGCTTTCCTTTCGGCCTCAACTGCCTCCTTAGCCAGCCTGGCATTTTGTTCAAACACCTGGGCAGTCGCCTTGGCCTTCTGCAATTCAGCTCGCAGACCCTTCACCAGCTCCCTCTCGGTTTCCAGGTTGATCTCGGACATGCGCAATTGGCCACGCTGTTCCTCGGCCTGCTTTTCAGCATTCTTAAGCCCGGCCTCGAGGCTTCGCTTTTCGGTGAGCGCTAATTTTAGTTCCTCGGATGTCCGAGCATGCTCCTCCTTCAGTTGACCAAGAGAGGCCTCCGCCTCAAGCTGGGATTGGGATGCCGCCCGAGCTTTAAGCCATGAGTCCTCGTTCATTCCCTCGGCCACGTAAACCTGCTGGGTAAGCTGCATAACAACATTTCCGGCATCAAGCTAAGGAATAAAGCCAATTGAATGTAAAACCTATACTTAGGGAGGGTACACTTACCAGGGCCAAATCCCTTTTAAGGGACATGAACAGCTCCTTTTGGGAGAAGCGCCCGAAGGAGGACATATCATGTGGGAGGAGGAGCGGCTGCTGCAGGGCCTCGGCAACGTAGCCTGCCCTCCCTCCATCGTAATTCCTGAGGGAGGTGTCCCACAGGATTGGAGCGCCATCCAGCTCCAATCTTGGAGACCAGATTCGCGGTCCCCCTCCTCGGCGCACGTCTGCACCAGTGGGCTCCTCTCGGCTCTCGAGAGAGGAAGCCCTGTGCGTCCTGCTGTCCTTCGCCACCTTTTGCTGCTTGCCCCCCTTGGCCGGTGGCACCTGTTTCCCCCCAACCTCATTGTGGGGTCTCTTTTTCTGAAGGTTTGGTATCACCTTCAAATTTGGGTTAGGGACCTGAGTAGGCGCAGGAGGCGCAGGAGGAAGTGTCGCCACTGCCGTGGAGGTCCCAGCACCTTTCGGATCGGGCTTTTGGCCTCTGCCCTTCATCAGGAGCCTCAAATCCATGTCGTCTTCGTCCGAGGAGTCCTCTAAGTGAGCGGCTAGCAAATTAAGACGGACGTCCGGCCGATCGTAGGTTTCCTCCTCGGCGTCAGAGACCTCTACCACCTGCTGAACTCCTGAAGCGTCTCCTTCGAACCAAAAGCCGTCTATCTGCTCTTCTAGTGAGGAAGTTGAAGAGCCGACCCCCTCACCTTCAACCTCTTGTCCGGGGAGAACTTGCTGGAGGGGTTGAACAATGGGAGGCACGTTCCGAGGATTTGGGTGGGGAACAGGTTCAAGATCGTACGGCGCCAAGAAGTTCGTCCGACCAACGTCAATTCTTGCTAGGCGATGATCTCCCTGTACGATCGCGTTGCCGGCCGGTTGTATACTCTTCGGCTTCGCTGTGTATCCGAGGATGAGGGGAGCAGACCGCAGTTGCCCGTCCTCGCTCACGAAGATCTCTGACCTCAAAAGGAAGTTGAGGGCGGCGACGTTCGTGAGGCTAAGCCGAGGAGAAACGTGTCTTTTATCTGTTGCACGGCAGTACAAAAAAGGGGTCAATCTCAAAAACAGAGAAGTAAAAAAAAGGAAGAAGGAAAAACGTCAAAAACGAGGTCCCTAAGCCTACAGTTAGTGAGCCTAGATCTAACGTCCCACCTGGCTCCCCAAGCCTGGTCGGGCAACCATTGCCGTCATGCCAGGCGCCCGAAATGATCACGTAGTCGTCCTTCATCCCTTTGTTGGACTTGGGAAGACACGAGATGAGCCTGACAACATCCGACCGGGATTTTAAGTAGTACCCGGCGTCTTGCTGGCTGTGGCATTCGTACATATGTACTACGTCTAGCCAGGTGAGGCCCAACCCCAGATGGCGCTCAAGGTCCTCAATCGCTCCCAGGATCCTAAACATGTTGGGCGCGCACTGCCAGGGAGTAAGCCTGTGGTTCCGGAGGTAGTTAGTGGTGATGGGACCCATGGGGATTGTCATTCCTCCTTCTTTGAAGGCGATGAGGGGGATGACCACCTCCCCAGTTTTGCGTTCTGTTAGTATCTTTTCTGGGGGGCAATATTTCACGCCCACGTTAGGGGGTATGCGATATGTGGCCCTAAACTCCTCAAGTCGTTCAGGGCTGTCCACCATGTACTCAAGCTTTCCCATAGTGCTTAAAGGAGACGGTGGGCCGAAGAGAGAATTAAAGGAGTTGTGCGATGACTCACCAGAAACAAATCTCTGGAAGGGTTTCAGGCTCACAGGAAGGTTCGTGGTGATTCTGGGGGAGCTTGAAAGCAGTGACTGAAGGATTTGTGCGGGGCAGTGCGTCTGTTCTTGCTGGAGCGTCTGAAGATTTGCAAAAGTGGGGAGGAAATAACTTCCTCTGAGGCTTTATACCGAGTCAAGCGAAAGGTCGGGGCATTCCCGCCCAAATTCCAAGGAAAAGACCACCACCGTCTGATCAATCGCTCACCGTTGGATACGAAAGACAGGGCGCCACCTGGTGCAATTAATGCTGCGGCTTGGGAGTGTGGAAACCGCAATGGCATTAATGAAGCATCTGTCCCAAGGCCCCCACACACGTGCCAGCTCGAATTGGCATGCACCCAAGCTTCTTGTTCCGTGGCAGGTCAAAATCATATTTTTTCCCTTCGGATATGAAAAAAAATACAATTTTGAGGGGCTATTGTGAGGGGAGAAAACCCAGCCAAAGGCATTGGGCCCAAGGCCCTACCTACGGCCCACCGTTTCCCGAAGAGCTGAGAAGGCCTGGTCAAAGGCTCGGATAACATCTGGTGAAGGGTGTCCACGATCCGAGGATGGGTTCGACGATCCGAGGAGTCCAATACCCTCGAATCTGACGTTCAACCTTTTGCAGCCCGAGCGATTCTCTCGGCAGGTGTAGTGACAGAATGGGCCTCGGACGCGGGGGAACATAACTGGATCGGAGTAGCATCTAAAAGACAGACCTCAACCACCGCATTAATTACACCACACCTACCTCCCTGGCCGCATTAATGTGGAAGAGACCCCTGAACAGTATCAACCTGCTATCGCCACTTACATAAGTCTGGGGAACACCCTTGATGGGACAAGCACTCGAGTGGATGTCTGGGTGATGAACAAGTGGACGATCAAGATAGAGTGAGGAGGTACTATATAAGTGGGAAAATCCCCTGATGGACGGGGAGGGGAGAAAAAAGTGTATTTCTTACTGCAGCAGCAAGAATTGTAACCCTCCAAGGGAAGTCACCTCTTCGGACGTTGTTCTTATACCCATCCGAGCAGTTATTAATTAGAATTCCTTCACTAGTGTGGCTGTTGCATGCTGTTATTTTTGCTGTTCGCCTTGCTCTTCCACCCATACTCTACAAAATTCATTGTTTTGGGTTCAGTGGGCTCCAAATCCATCCCTCCTTGGGCTTGGGCTGCCAAACCTGACCCTACAGAATGTATTTACAATTAGATCAATGAATTTATTTTTTATGCATAATTTTAGACCACAAAACATGAAATTTGAACATTTGATTAAAAACATAGTTATTAATTTTTAATTTTCTTGAAATTTTGCAAGTATGGAGGATATAATAATAACATGCCATCCAACTGTTAAATTTTCAAAATTCACATCCAATTAAAAGATATATATATATATATATATATAAAGAGTTTGAGTAGGGTTCTTTCCACTCCAAACTAGTTTTAAGAGAAACATTTTCCATACACAATAAAATTTACTCTTTTTTAATTATTATTTTTAATCTCTTTTATAGAGGAAAATTATTGACATTATTTTTTTGTTATATATTAACAACAATCTAACGGTTAGATTTTTAAAATTTACATTCAATTAAAAGATATGTAAAAAGTTTGAGGAGTTTTGTTGGGTTACACGTGTGTGAATGAAGTTCCATATTGAATAATAATGAGAATAATGAATAGTTAATATAATATAATTGAGCACATACCTATTGAGCTTAAACTTTTCGGATTAAATAGTGTCTCTATATGTTATACTAATTATTCAAGAAAGCTTTTCCAGGTGTGTTTATCTCGTCAACAGAGTTTCTCTCCAAACTAGTTTTGAGAGAAACATTTTTCATACACAATAAATTTACTTTTTTTAATCTCTTTTATATAGGACAATTATTGACATTATTTTATTATAATATATTAGCAACAATCTATTTATGTTAATAATTATGAAAAAAAATTTGTAAAATTTGATACCGTTATATCTAGTTATTGTTTTGAAAAAGAAGCAAAGGCTGTGTATGATTGCATATGCTGATATATATTCAGCAAAACGAAAAATGATGATATATAAGATGAAATAGTAACTACTAGCAGTCCCATGTGGATATGGAGCCAGAAGGAAAGCTACGTACGGCCAAAATATAAAAGCCACCTACTAGAATCCAAAGAGTCAAAGAGAGATGGCGGAATTTGGATCACATGTTCAGTGATGTCGTGTGATGAATAGATTATTCAATTTTTTTTTTTCGTTAAAAGGAACCATTTCATTATCAAACCAAAACAACATAAGTATTGGCAAAGCACCTTAGATTATACAGACCCCGTGTATTAGAACTTAAAATATTACATAGTTCAACAGAGTCCAGGTTTTCTAATATAACAAAATCAAAAGGGAAAGAACAGCCTTCCTTAGCAAGCATGTCCGCCACTCTGTTGGCTTCTCTGAAGACATGGTTGACCTTAAAGTGTTGGAAACGACTAAGGAGAAACTTGCAATCATTTAAAAGGGGGGAATAAGCTCTATTAGAGTTGTTATTTGAAAGTACAAGCTGCACAATAACCTTAGCATCAAACTCCACAGCAAGATGGGTTATTTCCAGTTGGTCTGCTAAAATGAGACCATCTCTGAGAGCCCAAAATTCAGCTATGATGCTTGTTGCAACCCCAACTCTTCTTTTATAACCTTTAACCCAGTTGCCATTACAGTTGCGAATTACACCACGACCTCCTGCTTTGCCCGGATTTCCTAAGGATGCTCCATCTACATTTAACTTAAACCATCCTTCCTCTGGTTTGTTCCAACGTACCAGGTTGGTAGAACAAGGTTTGGGAATGCGTATTTTGCTCACACAGAAGTGATACTCCATGGCTTGTTGAATGCATGATTTGTGGAGGCAAAAATTCAAAGGGGTGTTTTCAAAAACCACCCGATTCCTGTGTTTCCAAAGGCCTTAAATGGAAAAAAGAAATTGTGTGCTCCACGACAGTCCATTAGCCTTCAACTGATTGCTGTCAAGGCAATTCTTTTTTAACCATTCAACCAAGTTAAGATGGCATAAATTGAAAAGAAAGAGAGGAGTTTTGATTGCTTGCCAAAAGGAGACAGCAAAGGGGCAATCTCTCAAAAGATGCAATATAGTTTCCTCTTGGTTATTACATAAAGGACAGGTAGTATCACAATTAATACCTCGTGCAGCAACCACTTGCCTCATAGGAACACTATTGTGGTGGCATTACCAAAGGAAGGAGTTGATTTTCGGCCATATGTCCAACTTCCAAACCCAGTTGCCCTTAAAAACTTGGGGGTTATTATCTGCAGTAAAGTTAGAAGCATATGTCGATGCCATATTAAACTCACCATCATGGGAAGACTTCCACAATAAAGAATCCTTCCTATTACCATATAGTTGCACGGGTGTGGCATAAATCTTGTCTTTTACCTCATTCGGTATATCAAAAGATATAAAATCCCATCTCCAATTCCCACCTTGGAACATATCATCTATAGTCAATTTAGCTTCCCCTTGGGTGAGGGGGCCTCCAACCAAGCTTCTTAATGAGTTGTCTTTAACCCATTTATCCCCCCAAAAATTTAGCTTAGAATTTTTACCTGCACTCCAACACACTCCCTTTTCAAAAATGGGAAAGTATTTTTTAATTGTAGCCCAGCAAGGAGAGCATGATAACTTGTCTAGGTCTTTTGAATTTCTTTTTGAGCTTGAACAATATTTTTTCAAAATGACCCTTGCCCATAATGATTCTTTTTCCCGATATACCCGCCAATTTAGTTTTGCTAGTAAGGTAATGTTCTTTGCCTTTGCTTCTTGGATCCCCAAACCACCCTCCTCCTTTGATTTGATGATCTTGTTCCAACCAACCAAGTGTAACTTCCTCTTCTCTGGAGATAAGCCCCAAAGAAAATCCCTATTAATTTTATCTAATTTGTCATAGAGATGTGTTGGAAGAGCAGCCCCTTGCATAACATAATTGGGGATGGTTGTCATGACTGATTTTATTAACACGCACCTGCCCGCAAAAGACAAAAATTTGGCTTTCCAACCAGCCAGTTTAGAGATTACCCGCTTTGCCACAAAATTAAACTGTCTCCTAGTTGCCCCTTTGTGTCTTAAGGGAAAACCCAAGTACCTCCCTATATTGGTGGTTGCATGAATCCCCAGATACTTATAGACTTTGTCCTTTGTATTGGATGGAACATTTGGCAAAAAATAAATCCGGGATTTTTCTAAACTAATCTTCTGCCCAGAATCTATACAAAACACATCTAGAACATCTTTAATGGCCTCACACCCTTCTTTACTCACCTTAGCAAACAACATTAAGTCATCCGTGAAGAAAAGGTGTGAGATGGCAACATTGTCCCTAGTAGCTTTCATCGGAATCCACCTTTTGGCAATGCCTTCCTTCTCAATGAGGGCCCCAAGGTACTCCATACAAAGGATGAACAAGTAAGGAGAGAGGATCCCCTTACCTAATTCCTCTAGATGGCTTAAAGGAGTTCAACTTACTTCCATTGAAAAGAATTGAAATGCTAGTGGTGGTCACACAACTCATAATCAATTCGATCAAATTTTGGGGAAAGTGGAAGGCTTTAAGAACTTTATGGATGAAGCTCCATTCGATTCAGTCATAAGCTTTGGCCAAATCCACTTTGATTGCCATGAATCCATCCTTTCCTTTTTTCTTGTCCAAGGAATGAATTAATTCTTATGCAATGATGATATTATCTAGACCCTTTCTTCCTAGAATGAAGGCTGCTTGAACTGGGAAAATAAGTTTGTCCAAAAATGGTCTAATTCGGCCAACTATAATTTTGGTGATCACTTTGTAGGCAGCACTAATGGCCTTTTAAAACCCTAGGAGCTGGTGTATAAATCGGCCAGCGTGAAGGCAGCACTAATGGCCGCTTGAGCTTGTTCAACGCCTTCGCTTCCACTTCTAAAATCAACGGCATGTCTGTGAGGAATTTCCACCAAGGATTTGGTGTTGTTCCCCACGCTGAGTGATCCAATGCCAGATTCCCTGTTCTCATGCTTTCTGGAGTGATTGGAAATATGTGTTTTCATGCTATGCAAAGATTCTCCTCAATTCCGCCCATTGTGACCGTGGGAGCTAACTGAATTTGAGCAATAACTTCGTCTGGGATAACTACAGCCTTGTTCTTGTGCCACATTGCCCAACCCAAGAAGGGGAGGGTTGGTGGCCTTCTACTGGAGCGGTCCATGGAGGGAGCTGGAGGAAGAAGAAGTTGAGGTTGAAGGAGTGGACTTGGACAATTTCGTGCTTGGCTTAGGACTGGAGCGCTTCAAGGACTTAGTTTCTCTGATATTGGAACTTTTTTTAACTTGGGGTGACCTTGAGTTTTTGGCTTTACTCTTAACCATCCCATCTGTCTGGCTTAAGTGGCAGCCCAATTCATTCTCCGAGATCAGCCCATGACTTCCTATACCACCTATCCGAATCTCATTCAATGTTTTTAACATAATAATATGCTTGAACAATTAGGGTGGGCCTGTATTTTATTTTGGAAATTAAGGATAAAGAAAGACTACAATATTGTGCTAGTTTTTTTTGGCTATTTACACGTATCAAAATCAGACTTTGTAGGATTCTCCAAAAAAAAAAGAAAAAGAAAAAAAAAAAAAAGAAAAAGAAAAAAGAGAAGACTTTGTAACGAAGGGAAGAGGCCTTGAGAATAACTGAATAAGTTAATATCGTATTACTATATTGATAGTTTTAAGACATTAATGATTTCAACTTGACAAATCCTCCAAGAATTTTAACCCTTTAAAATTCTATATAAAATTAATGAATTTAAAATGAAGGCAACTAAAATTTATTGATTTGAAACAAATTTAAATCAAAATTCAAATTTCCAAATATAACCATGATCGTGGATCTGTAAGTACACGAGACCCTTAATTTATGTGTAAATCGCTCTACCGCCTCCATTAGAACATAGCAAAGTTTTTACCATGGGTACACCTTATATTAGCTAAAAAATTAGCACACTCCCTAAACACATGTTTTATCTCTTTTCTCCGAATCTGTTGGACGAGAAACTGTAGTCAGCAACAAGAGCTTTAAACCTTGGGTGAATTTTATCTAGATTATGCATGTTAGAAACAAGGAATGCATCCAATTTTGTAACCAAAGCCGAAAATCACATGTAAATAAAGTAACTATTTGCAACCCATCCTTTAAATCCCATGTAAATTTCCATATTATGATTTATTTTTTTGGGATCTAATAGTGTAAATGCAACAATATACATTTAAAATTTTAAAATCTATTCTAAGCCATGAAATAGATGGACAAATTTTGAAATAGAAAGGATCCTTCTCTCACATCTCACCAATTTTACTTGCACACCCACATACCCTCTAGCTAACCCTGGGTTTCCTTTAGCTGCACTATCCTTGTTCACTTTAGTCATCCCATGTTTTGGGGTTTGTCATTTAACTAGCAATTGTTCATCTCGCTCTTTGTTGTGTAGCATTAGCTAATTTACAAGCAAATTTTGTGATAAAAGTCCTTATTCGTTGAAAAGAAATCCTACCAAAATCCATATGAGCATTACCCATGAGAAATTCTCTCATAGCAAGAGAAGTTTCATGGGAAAATAGGGTTCTCTCAAGTCTCAACCAAGCTTCTTGGAAAAGAAGTTCCTAACCTAAAATTTAGGTCCCTTCTTATTCTCCAACCAGTTCTTTTTTTAGAACAAGTACCAACCCTTTTTAGGCATGCCCAAAAACTTGAACCTTTTTAAGTCTCTACAAATTGCCTTGGAATATTTTAGTTTCTAGGCTCGGTCATGGGTGTTCATGACTCTGCCAATGCGCAACATAAGCATAAATCAAGGTAACTAGTTTGATATGGTATCAAGGATTTGATGAAATAGAAATTGAATTTGCATTAATTATAAAAAGAGTACAAGGCTTATATATACAATCTGTACAAAAGGAAGTAGAACTGTAACTGCAGAAACAGAACTAACCACCTACACATGTGCCTATCACTAGCTATAACTAACTATTACATGTACTGCAGTTTACAGAGGCTTAATCACTTAGCTATACTACAAGCAGTATATACATTGTGTAACTAAAACTATTGTCATTTATTCTCCAACCAAATTTGCAACTTTTGCTCTATTCCTGGCCAAGTCTGTCAAGTCCTGTTGCTCTTGTTGCTTGTTGCTGCCTTCATTCTGATAATCCCCCTCAAGAGCAGCTGCTGCTGTATGTATGTTTATCATACCCATTTTGCAGACAAGATTAGAAAATTGATTAAAACTCAATGCCTTAGTGGGCATATCTGCTAATTGACAGTGAGTTCTAATATGGTTTAGCTTAATGACCTTCTCCAAAACCTTATACCTGATCACATGAAAATCAATCTCGATATGTTTTGTCCTCTCATGAAAAACTGGGTTAAAACCAATGTGTAATGCTGCCTAGTTGTCACAAAATAGTAAAGCCTCTCTATTGTGCTCTATCCTAATATCTCTAAGGAAGTACAAAATCCACACTATTTCACATGTTGCCACAGCCATGGACTTGTATTTAGCTTCTGCTGAAGACATTGAGACTGTGGATTGCTTCTTTGACTTCCATGACACCAAGGAATCTCCAATAAAGATGTTATACCCTGTCATGGACCTTCTAGTATTAGGGCATGAGGCCCAATCAATATCTGCAAATCCCTTTAAGTGAATCTCTATATTGGAAGAAAATGGAAGTCCCTTTCCTGGTTCATTCTTCAGATACTGCAGGACTTTATATGCTGCATTTAGGTGTGGTTTCCTTGGCTTAGACATGTATTGACTGAGTTTATGAACAATAAATGTGATGTCTGGTCTAGTGATTGTCAAATACAACAACCTGCCAATCAGTCTTCTATAACTACTTGGATCCTTGAGCTCTTCACTCTCAAACTTGCTCAATCTGAGATTTTGTTCCATTGGTGTTTTTACAGGTTTATAGCCAAGTAATCCAGCATCATTTAGGATTTCAAGTATATATTTTCTTTGGCAAAATGCTATTCCTTTGTCTGATCTAGCAACCTCCAAACTAATAAAATATTTCAAATCACCTAAAGTCCTTCAATTTAAATTTTTGATCCAACAAAATCTTGAACTTGTTTATCTCATCTTTGTCATTGCAAGCCACTAAAACATCATCCACATAAACTAAAAGAATCATAAATGTATGTCCCTACTGCCTTGTGAAAAGAGAATAGTCTACCTTGGATTGAGTGAATCCAAGTTGAATCAAAGTGGTAGAAAACTTAGCAAACCACTATCTAGAGGCAGGTTTAAGCCCATAAAGAGACTTATTGAGCTTACAAACCATCTCCCCTTGGCTATGAAAAGAGCCATATACACATCTTCATGGAGATCACCATGCAAGAAAACATTGTTCACATCCAATTGGTTTAAAAACCAGCCCTTGACTGTTGCCACAGAAAGAAGAACCTTGACAGACACCATTTTTGCAACTAGTGAAAAAGTCTCAATGTAGTCTATTCCCTCTTTTTGGGTAAACCCCTTAACTACCAACCTTGCCTTTTATCTTTCAATTGAACTATCAGCTTTATATTTAATTTTGTATACTCATTTACACCCTATAGGTTTCTTACCAGTGGTAATGGGGTTAATGTCCATGTGTTGTTGGGCTCAAGTGCTACTAATTCAGCAGCCATGGCCTCTTGCCATTTCGGGTCAGAAAAAATTTGATAATAAAAAGAAGGCTCAATACTAGAGGAAATGGAACAACATAAAGATTTGGAAAAAGGGGAAAGATGCTGATAAGAAACATGGGAAGACAAGGGATGAGAGACACCTGATTGGAGAGGTTTGGCAGTGAAAAAGGATGATGCTTGATTGCAATGATATGTTTGGAGGTATGATGGTTGTTTAACAGTTTTAGAAGACCTTCTAAGAGGAACAGGATCAACAAGAGGCTTAGGGGGTTCTTCTAGTACATCATCAAGAAATTCATCATCAAATTCATGATGAACTTGAATGATGGAGTCTTGACAAGTAATAGAAGAATGAGAATTTGACAAAATAGTATCAACAAAGATGGAAGGAATAGCAGGAACACAAGGTAAAGGCAATGAAGAATTAGATTCAAAATTAGATGACATTGAAGCATAAGGAAACATAGATTCATGAAAAACAACATCCCTTGAAATGAAAACAATATGGGATTCAAGATCGAAAGGCTTATATCCTTTTACATTGAATGGATAACCAATGAAATCACACCTTCTAGCTCTTGGAGAGAACTTATTTCCGGTTTGAGCAATGGTTAAAGCAAAACACAAACAACCAAACACCTTGAGATGACTATAATCTGTGACCTTTTAAAAAGAAGATCAAAAGGAGTTTTGTTATTCAACAAAGGAGAATGTAATCTATTGATTAAGTAAGCTGCTTTTAAAACACATTCACCCCATAATTGGATTGGGAGATGAGATTAATTTTGTAAAGCTCTAGCAATAGAAAAGAGGTGCTGATGTTTTCTCTCTACAGCAGAATTTTATTGTGTAGTGTAAACACAACTTTGTTGATAAATGATACCATTGGAACTAAGAAAATCTGGCATGTCAAATTCTTTGGCATTGTCAATTCTTATAGCTTTGATTTTTAGTGCAAACTGAGTGTGAACCATAATGTAAAAGGATTGAACTAATTGCCTAACTTCAGATTTGGCATTAAAAAAGTCTTATAGTATTGCATTAAAAAATAAAAGAAAAGAAGAAGAAGTAAGAAGTAAGAAATAAGGCATCTCACTTAAAAAGGGGAAAAAAAAAACCATCTTGTCTTCTGTTTTACGTTAAAAATTTTAATAAATAAAACTTAATTTTAAAATATTATATTCTTTTCGAATGTTCAACATTTTATTAACATATTTTACTATGTTTGCGGTAGTTTAAGAGTGTAAATTTTTTTAATATTCCAAAATTTTTACTCTTCCTTTTTCTCTCTATCAAAATTAAAATTAGAATTAATAGTTTTTGAGACAAATTTATTATTGAATATTCATTGTTCAATAACTATAGTCCAAAATTGCCAAGAGAGACAACGACCATTTAAAATAAGATATTTATTCTCACATTGATTGCTTCAAAGTTTTTAGAATTAAAAGTTTTAAAATGCATTTAATAAATATATGAAAATAGTCTAATTAATGTATTAATTTATATAAAAATGTTGGATTCTTTTTTCTAAATCATGTATTGCTTATAAAATATTAGGTCACAATACATTTTATTTTCGCTTATATTGAGTATGCCTGAGACTAGGCCCTATTTTTGCAGTTGGTGAATTTGAGCAAGGTATAAAAAAAATAAAAAAATAAAAAAAATATGTTTGAAATTGAATTGAAGTATTTAATAGGATAATAGGAATGACCCTGTTTATAATTTTCAAGTTTTTTAAATATTTTATTTTAAGTTTAAAATACTCTATGCATATGAAATTTATTTTATAGAAATATGGTCATAGACATTTAACATGCCAATAACATGGCAAATATTGCATAATTTTAGCATTATCATAGTGATTTTAATACAAAGAAACCAATTTAATCAAGGCTAAAGTTATTAACAAAAATATATCAAATTGATGATTTTTTTTTTAAGAAGTGTTCAATGAGTACTACCATTAGGATATTGGAATAAACTAATAATTTTTTGTAAAATGATTAACTTTACATTATCATAGAAGATCCACTACATAGAAATTAATACAATTCTAGTTCAATGCTAGTTTTGTTGATGATTCCTTCTTAACTATGCCTTAGCAGCCTTAACATCTTCATAAACCTTGCTATGACTTTCATCATCCATGCCCCCATTGAGTTTAAGCTTCTTTTGATAAGCTTTCTTGGAACAACTTCAGGTTGGACCTCTGAATGACATTCAACTTTAAGGAGGACTGCACAATATTCACCATTATTTGAGCTTGATGTGCTAGGAGAGAGTGAAGCCAAGTCATTGATATCTTTCTTAAATGTTTCGACCATTAAATGACATGGTGGTTGCCCTTTTCTCTCTCGTTCTCCAAAATCAACGGTGCACTCAATATAATTTGCACCACCATTGCTAGAGCTTCAATAGAAGCCGACATTTTCTCTATAGAAACCCTTCAGTCAATAGCAAATACTAATAAACTATAAATAAATAAAAACCAATTTATAGAAGAAATAAAATTGAGTTCAACTATTCTTTGAATCTTAATTTTTTTTTAAAAAAAAAAATTGAATCTTAAATTTTTGTCTTATTTAAACTAAAGAGATATTTCATTTAAATTAAAAATTAAAATTATTATCTTATAAACCGCTTTAGCTTATCCAAAAGCTATCATGATTGTATAGTTATTACAAAAACTGACAAGCTTTTTTTTAATAAAAACTTTCTTGGGTCTCATGAACTTACTGATTTGTTGGGCCTAATTGTGCTAAACCATGACTAGTTTTATAAGGAAGTAGAAATAGATTTTTTTTAGTCCTGTCATGGGTTGGGCTCAAAGTGCGTAGGTCCATGATTAATTTTTATGAGAAAGTAGAGGTGGAGGCAGCGTAATTGAATCCTGGCATACCTTTTATCTTTTTGATTTAGGTGATCCTAGCCTTAGGACAAGGATTTTAGTCCATGCAAAATCATCTTCTATGCAATACGTCAAACAAAGTGTCACTAGATTTTACCAAAAAAAAAAAAAAAGTGTCACCAGATTCTAGACATCCAGTTTGATAGAAAATGTGTTTATATATTGTTTAATAAAATGCTTACAAAATGTTTCATCCAATGTTTAAGAACATGTGTTGATGGATGCTAAATAAAAGTAAATAAGCATAAAATTACTCTTCCTAGGTGTTAAAAAAAAAAAAAAACAAACAAACAAAAAACACACAAATAGCTCTCTACCCAGCCAATCAAGTGCCCTGAACCACCTACAAAATGAGGACCTTTTTCTTTCACATAAACTATACTTTAAAAACAAAAAGGCATAACGAGTAAACACAAATTTGGTTCTTAATGAAATATTACACATACACAAAAAAATGGAAGTAAAAATACGAAAAAAGATATACAAACATGGGATATTAAAGAAAACAATATAAAAACAAATGAATTTATGAATGAGAAATTCATGTAAAAGATACCTTGATGCTTAAAAACAAAGGGTTTGTAGAAACAAAAGAGCAAAAACGCTTTTGTACCCTTGAAGTTGCCGTGCAAAGTGCACACAAGGGTAAAGTGTTACCAGCAGTGGTGGCAACGAAATAACTATAACAATGAGGTTTAATGGTGCTATATTAATATAGTATTAGGTAAAGTAATAGTGGGTTAAAACTCCTTAGATTGCTGAGTAGTAAATATTCAAATGTTTTCGGTTTGGTTTAAAACTCTTCATTTAGTTGAATAATAGTTGGTTTAAAACTCTATAGTTTGTTGTATAATAGTCGGTTTAAAACTCTTATTTTGACATAATAAATAAATTAATAAAAAAACAATGTGTAAAATGTGTAAAATTAAGCGACAAG
This sequence comes from Quercus variabilis, assembly GCA_030445155.1. Classification (NCBI taxonomy): domain Eukaryota; kingdom Viridiplantae; phylum Streptophyta; class Magnoliopsida; order Fagales; family Fagaceae; genus Quercus; species Quercus variabilis. The sequence goes on along the minus strand of CP129456.1, from coordinate 33,048,972 downwards.
CTTACATGGCAAAATATTCAACTAATAGTCAAATATCTTTGACTACCCATGTAATGGATGAAAAACTATCAAAAATAAGATTTAAAGAAATCTTAGTTATTTTTTATATTCATTTTAGATGCTATTAGATGGAGATTACGTTAATAATATCTTATAATTGTAACAATTTTGCAAAATAGCAATTACAAATTTTATAAAAAAAAATTGAACACTCATAATAAATTTAAAAAACAAAACAAAATACCATCCAACAAATATTGAAAATATGCTAAATGTTGTAGCAATTTTATGAATGATTCATTTTGTTTTTTTTATAGCTGCAGATGTGATCTGGAACGCCACTATCATCATGAACATTTGTGTGAGTTTAATTGCATTGACAATTTGTAAAATAGAGTCAAAAACCTTCTTTATGAATTACCTAATTCCTACATTGGATTCAATGCTTACAGTTCAAAGAAAATTAGCAACAAAACATATTTTTGGCTAAAAGATCAAGTTGTGAACATTATCCAAGAGCACTAGCAATAGTGGTGCTAAATAGTTATATAGCAATTTTTAGCATAACTAAAACTCAAAATATATTCTGCAATAGTGGAGCCAAAGTAATATTTTTTGGCTTCACAGTTACAGTGCACAGTTATTTTTGGCTATGCACGGTAGCTAAAAGGTTAAAATTTTTTTTTGCCTTCACACTACTTTTCTTATATTTTATTCTTTCTTCTGCATTTCATTTTGCATTCCACTACTTTTCTTATATTTTATTCTTTCTTCTGTATTTCATTTTGCATTCACACTACTTTTCCTCTCTCCGTGGTTTCTATGGCTTTGATGGTGGTTGTGGTTATGTTTTGGTAATTAAATGAAATATTATTTTATTGTAGTGTTTATATTATTTTATTGTGTTAAAAACTAAAATAAAACCACTATTGTTGGATGTGAGAATGTAAAATAAATAAAGTGACTTTTTGTGGTGCTAAGTTAAAAATTTGGCTTCACTGCTATAGATGCTAACGTAAGTGTATTATTAGATTTCCTAAAAGCCTCCCTAACAACTGGGCACTGTAGCTGAAAGGTGTAAAAAAAAAAAAAATTATTTTACATTCACACTATTTTTCTTATTTTTTATTTTTCTTTCTGCATTTCATTTTGCGATCACACTACTTTTTTATCTCCTTGTGTCCCTGTGCAATAATTTCTATGCATTTTATTTTGCGATCACATTACTTTTCCTCTCTTCGTGTCTTTGTCTTCCCCCTTTTTTATGACTTTGATGGTAGTTGTGATTGTGTTTTGATAGTTGAATGAAATATTGTTTTATTATACTGTTTATATTATTTTATTGTGATCAAAACTAAAATAAAACCACTGCAGTTAGATATAAGAAGGTAAAATAGATAAAGTAACTTTTTGTGGTGCTAAATACTTTTCCTCTCTCCATGTCTCTGTGCAGTGATTTCTATGACTTTGGTTGTGGTTGTGTTTTGGTGATTGAATAAAATATTATTTTATTGTAATGTTTATAATAATTTATTATGCTAAAAACTAAAATAAAACTACTGCTATTGGATGTAAGAAAATAAAATAGATAAAATAATTTTTTATAGTGCTAAAAAGCTAATAATTTGGCCCCATTGCTGCCTAAGTGTATTATTAGATTTCCAAAAAGCCTCCCTAGTACAAAAAAGCAACTAATAGTTCAAAGAAATAGAGCTTCAAACTACACTTTTCATGAAGCTGAAGTAGACAAAAGAGTTTTTTGACTGTTAAGTTATAGCAACTATTGAGCAACATAAACAACTCCTTTTATTTTTGAAAAGACAATTAGGCAATCTCTCAAACACATTGAGGGCATGCCAAGAATGCTCGTCTAATAAAAGGAAAGAAAAGATCCTAACTGTCCCAAAAGATGAGCTTCAAGTATGGTAGAAACCTTAACTTGTTTAATTCCTTCCAGCCATCACCTTTGTTTTGTGCAAAACTCCTTACACAACCCAAAATACAGTTATTAACAACGTTTATACTCTCTCTTAAAAAAATAAACTCTAAAACACCATATGGATTTCCTATCCACTAATATGAACCCCACGATTGGCCAAGAAAAATAATATTCATAGAAACAAAGGTGAAAAAATATCCATATCTGAAACAGTTTCATTCATTCATTCAAATACTTATAACCCAGCTTTTCAATATTTCATACTTACAACCCATCTTTTCAATTTCGCCATGAAAAATCTCTTGTTCGAAAGTTTCTGCTAAAATTTTCTCTTTTTCTTTTAAATACATATGATAAATAAAATCATATAAATCTCACAAGAAACAAACTTTAACAATGATTGAGACCAATAGACAATAAACAATACAGAACTTGGTAAATAGTTGAGACCAAAGCTTTAAGCCCTAAAACCAACAAAATCCAATAGAACCATGTTAAAGCACAATCCCAAGGAAAAAACCAAAACCTAAGTCCAGCAGTCTGACGATGGCAGAATCCATGCCTGAGGGTGGGTGGTGGCTCTCTACCTTACGTGGCGAAACATTAGTAAGTTTACAAAAAAGTCTAAGACTTCGATATATAGTATTTATAGATAAGTATAAAATTATTCCCCCTAGATTTAATAAAAATGCGCACACAAATAGCTCTCAATCCGGCTAATAAAGTACCTTTTATTTTTTGAATTAAGCCAATCAAGTACCTTGAAGCCTTGAACCACCTAAAAAACCAGGACCTTTTTCTTTCACATAAACTACTAGCCATATGGAGTAAAAACATTGTTTCCTCTCTATTGTGTCAATGTCTGGACTAACACAGGAATATATATATATATACAAACACACACACACACACACATTCTTTTGTTTAATTTACAAAGTGAAAGGAAAAGAAAAAATTATGATTTACTTCTATGTCCTTAAAGAAAACATTTTGAGTGGCAGAATCTTCCACTTTGATTTACTTAAAGAACTGATTAAAAAACACTGAGCACTAAACAATGATTGAAATCTTAATTAAGAGGACAATTTACGATAAACTTTGATTAACTGGCAAGTGTATGAAATTTTGCTGACGCAATTCTTCTGGAGTTTAAAAAACAACTCGAAAAACAGAGGGCGGAATAGGGGAACATGAATGCTGAGTCACAAACACAACCTCTTTGTTTTGCTACCATCCCTCTGTGAATGGTTATGAAGCTATCCTAGCATTTAGGTATGACAAATTATAGGCAATTTGAGATCAAAAAATTTGAAAAGGATTTTGAAGAAAACAATTGGAACAAGACGTAAATAATGCCTGATGCAGCAAAATACACTAATGCCACATAACACAGCTTCTACTAGCAACCAGAAAAGCCTCATTGCCCTTATAAGTGTTTTTAAACTTTTTCATTTTTAACCAAAAAAAATAAATTCCAACTGCATTGTTTCATTCCTACTCCTCTAGCAAACTGTAATTCTCAGAGCACTTGCTAGTCTTGTTAGTAATTCTTATAACCTAATCACACACCAAGCATCTCATTAACTAATCTGCCTGCATACCAACTGCTGCAATCCTTAAAAAAATTTAAGTACCATATAAAGCTAACCCTTTTCTCCTAAAACATTTTCCAATCCTAAGTTGAAATCAAAAGCCATGCTCCTATCCCACCCTCTAGACTCCAACAACGCCCCATTACACTTTTAGCACAAAATCAAAAGGCTAACCCCTATAATGGAAAGAGGTTGAATGATTTCAAGCTACAAAAGACCTCTTCAATCCAAGACTTCCTCTTAACACACAGTCATAAAGAAACCAAATTAAAATCGTCAATAACACATTAACAAGGAAAGGGAAGGCAAACAAAAAATTGAATTGTTATGTAGAATGAAAATGACAGTAGTGAAATGCAAGCCTTTAAGGGAATACTATAAATGCCAATCCATGCCCTTTAACATAAAAGACTGCGCCAAAAACATAATTTTTTCAAGCAGAATCTTGAAAAAGTAGATGTATAAGCACCTGTGCTTGATACCACCATTGGTCAGCACTTGTAAATCAACATTTTGCAATCAATAAGTCTAGAGTCAAAACATATTTCACAAAAAATTTCACAACTGCAGAGGTGACAGGTTATTAATAATGAACCAATATGAAAATCAATAATAACCTACTAACTCAACAGTTGTGAAATTTATTGTGAAAAATATTATGTCTATAAAGCATTACTTTATTGCAATGCAAGCCAAAGGTTGAACCATTAATAGACTTCAATGGCAGGCAAAAGAATACAAACTTGCAACATTCAACAAATGATCTCTACTTGTTCTCTATTGATTGTTCCTCATGGTGAAGACCAACATATAAGAGAAAAACCAAAATGCAATAAAAACAATTTACCAACAGACTGCATATTTTGAACTTTATTACAATTAGTAAAATTTCCAATACAACTTAATTGTTTTCCTTTTATTCATGTCGATCCAGTTCTGCACATTTTAGTTTGAAACACATCTAATCTACACCGCATCTAACTTGCAATTAGTTGCATACACACCACTCTCACATGGGTGAGAATTCCAAATCAAAGAATGGCTATTGCAAGATGTGCAAATAACATCTTAATGGAACCCACACCCATGTGAGAGAAATGTATAAATCACTTGATGTGCAAGTTACACACAACCAATGAGTTTTGAACCCATGACTTTACCCTTCACCCTTTTATGAGGAGGAGGTGCCATTTGGGTTAAAGCTCATTGACTACACAAACTTTAAATTGGCAACAAATGGACAGAAATGAAAAGGAAAATTCTTCAAAAAAAGACCCCAAGATCTAAGATTGAAACTTTCCTTTTTCTTTTCCTTCCATTCTGATGACCCAACAGAGCAAAAGCAATTCATAATCCAAAAATCAAATCACAAAGAATGATTAGAATGTATCAAAGAAAGGGGAGCCAGATAAACAAAAACGAAATATCTGGATAAAAATAAACCCCCAAGACATTGAAATTCAGTCTATGCCTCAAGAACAAAGCCATCAAGAAACAAATCCTTGCAGCCGAAAGGAGAGGCAAAACACACGCAAACTACCACAATCAGTTATATCATCCAAATCATAGTTGACCCCTATACGTTGAAGTTCAAAATACATTTTTAAATCATATACGCTCCCACCTCGTGCACTAACTCAGTTAACAAAAAAATTGAGAACAACACCCATATGTTGAACAGCCTAGCGGATTTGTCAGGAACAGCTTAGCTAGCTGAATCCATGAATGGATTTTTTTTTTTTTTTAAATCCAAATTTATCAACAACACACATATGTTGATTATGTTCTTAAAACCTTAGCTAATTCCTTAAATAAATTTAAATTAAGAAAAAACAACAACAACAACAACAACACCACAATTATCTAAACTTGTTGGATGAATTCCTATAACGCAAATAAGATAATAAAATAACAATAAAGCTGTCTTAGCTAAGACATTAAACCAGAGCATTTCAAATAGAAATTATAGAGAACAAAAATGAAAATGTAGCAAAGGCAAGGGGAGGCCAGAGAAGTAAGAGGCGACTAAACCGGATAAAGTTGAACCCCCAGGCCATTGAGCTAAATTGATTTATGCCCCCAGAACAAAGCCATCAAGAAATTGATCCTTAGATCTTAGCCCTTGTAGCTGAAAGAAGAGGCAATCATTATCACACACTCACTCACTCACTCACTCACTACGCTACCACCTTCACCATTTAACAAAAGCAAAAACCCTAAAAAGAGATAGAGATAGAGTACAGAGATAGAGAGAGTACGGCTATAAATGAATTGTGAAGCGGCATATATAGAGCGGCAGCTAGCAGGGCTTCAAGTTAAACCCTAGAAGGTGATCACATGACATCACATCCCTTTCCTTTATTACTGTCTATAAAGATGCTAATGGGCTTCGAGTTTAGCCCAACCCAACTGGACCCTCTTTGAAGTAGAAAGCTCTCCGTCCCAAAAAAAAAAAAAAAAACTCTCTTTCTCATTTCATTACTCGGATTAAATATTGTAAATTAAAGGAATATGCATAATTATTAAAATATTAAAAATTAAATCTTTGACCCGAAATAAACTTTGGAGATCAGATGATTAGATATTAACAAAACCAATTGGGGCATTGATTTTCACATTCTTTATTGTATATTATCTATACATGTCACCTATTTTAAGTTGTAAATGTAAACATCACATGTAAAATTATACACATTAAATATACGAGATGTACATCAACAAATGTAAGAAAACAATTACCGTTAGCAACGTGTTTATCCTTGGAAGTATATCCATTTGATCTTCCCACTTAGATGTATCCATTATCCAAAATTATCGAAATAAACAAAAACAAAAACAAAAATGGTTGTGTCACTATCGGGAGGACAAGGATAAAATATTCTAATTTGCTGGGTACAGGTGAAGTATATTCTCATCAAGTTTTAGGATTGAATCGCATCTCCAACCAGAAAGCGTGCAAAAAGTCCAAGAAGGGTTTGGTGGTGAGGGTTTGGTAGTATATTTAATGCATAAATTGGTACGATTCAGGATTCAATTTGAAACTATCGAAAATTATATGGTTTAATATTTCAACAGTGTTAAACTTCAAGGTTTTCTAAAGTCTAAATTATAATTTAAACAAAAGAATATTTGAAACTCAAAAGGCCAAAGCTAAATATGGCCTATTCCAAAAATTTCCAATGATCAGATGATAAAACTAGGAGGTACCAACACCAGAGTATTAAACAAAGGCAATCCTCCAATCACATAAAAGCATATATTCATCTACACGCCGCAAGGAAATAGATCTTGAGAATAAAACAATATATATCATTTCAAGCTCCTAATTCACTTTTAAAAAAAAAGAAATCAAACAATATCAAGCACTGATCGAGAAATTAAATTTACAGTAGAGGAATCCTTCCTTTTCTTCTCCGTTTTTTCCTTTGACGAGTTCATGTTTCTGGAAAATCCAGTGTGGATTACCCCAACATGGTATCTATTTGTTGTCGGTCTAACCATAAATTGGCATACAGTGTAATAACTCTTATTGTAGGTATATACCGCACCTTGAAAGCAACACTGATTTAAAAGGTATCATCCCTTAAATCTAACAACAACACACGATATGTCATCTTTACTGTCTCTTTTCAATGCTTCAGCTGTTAATTGCTTAGCCGCTTTCTGCGGGTCTTTGATCCTTCTTGCAATATCAACTGCTTCTTGATTAGGCATTACCTGAATATAACGTGCAAAAGGGAAAACGTTCTCTTAAAGGTTTACACTAATGCAAGGACAATGTAGACAATCATGTGCCATTTTTTGTATGAACGTGTAGATAGTACTACAGATCTTCAGAGTGAAACAATTACCTTCCAAAGACCATCACTAGCAAGGATTAAAAGTTCAGTATTGGCATCTACAAGAGTCTCTTGTATGTCTGGGTCAGATCGCAAATGTGATTTGAGGCTCTTGTCTCCAAAAGCACGAGAAACTGCCAGCTGCCCGTTGACTCTAGGGACATCCCCTGATAAGATGGCATGACAGAGATCAGGATTATTGCTGTAACATTACCCAACTTCCAAGCTTACTTAATCAAAACACCACAAAGAAAATACCATATCCAAACAGTTATGAATAAACATCATAAGACTTATTGTTTCATTCATAAAAGCTGCTACACTGTGTCTGTGACATATGCAGATCACACAGATCTTTGGCTTAAATCTATTTTATTGGCACTTAGCAAAGTTACTAATGATAAAGATATTTCACATTATTGGAAAGAAAAACAAGTGAGTAGTTTGAATTCATTAAAATTTGCAAGAGACAAGGATAAAGTGGTAAGCAATAGCCGGTATGGTCAAAGCACCTTGACTAAGAGAAAGAATACACTTGAATTAAAACTCTTGGCATGGTTAAAGCAAACTGAAGAAAAAACATGTAAAAATCAGTATGGGTGCTCCTTCCTAAGCTTGGACCCACTTTATTCTGCATAAGTCCCCATTGAGAGCAGGGACCATATTTTCTTTGAATGGTCTTTCACACAAATAATTTGGAGGAAGATTACATGCCTGTGTCTGGTTAAAAACTCAAAGTGTCAATGGGATGCTGTGATTGAATTGGGTACTAGAGAGATCCACAAAAAATTTCTCAAAGCCATATTATGTAAATTGGGCATGGCTGCCACTGTTTACGATATCTGGCTTCAAAGAAATGCCTGGGTCTACAGAAGGCATATCAAATCTGAAGATTCCATCATCACCTCCATCATGTGAGATGTTAAAGCTTGATTTGAGATTTGCAAGAAGGTGAAGGTGAAGGTGAAGCTGTCACTGCAGTAAAAGTTTTATGTTCAAATTGGAGCATCACTTATAAAGTTTTTAAGAACTGAGGAGGCTTTGCTGTTCTGGTTTATACTTGCCTTAGTTTTACTGTGTAGTAATTCCTAATAGTGCTGATGTATGTGTTGGTTGTTCTGTGGTATTAGGGTACTATTGTCTTGTGCTGCTGTGGGTTTTGGTGTGGTTCTGTGTGGTGCTAGTATGCACTGAGAAGTAGAAATGTTGTGTTCTTTTTTCTTTATTAATGAATTTATCTCTGTTTCATAAACAAATATATTTATATATATATATATGACCAACATGATAATAAGCAGATTGCTGAGCAGCATAGATTTGTCAAAGGAAGCCAAAAAAAAAAATCAAGTGACACCTAAGATATACAGAGTAGCACGTTAAAAAAAGATATGTGCAGCAGGGACCCACCCACTTCCTTATAGAGAATTAGAAGTCCCTATTTCTGAAAGAAAGCCCTGAACTTGACCACCACCCAAACTTTTGGTGTCATCTGATATTTACCTAGTATCAACAACTCTGGAGAAGAACAAAACAGCATCATAGTCATCAAGAGGTATAAGCCACATGCTGAGGTATGATACCAAGTTACAAACTCAAAGGAAGACCAAAGCAGAGGGCATCCATTTTCACTAGGAGATCGTTTTCTTAAGAGTCAGTTTGGGAATACCTTAGGCTGGGCGTACTATGTATATCACAAACCCAAGACATTGGAGAACTCCCACAAGCCTACAACTATTCCATATGATGACAATAGAGTTATCACCTTCTGCATGGATGCAGGAAATTTTTCTTGTTTTTCTCTTCTTATAGCAAAGAAGGATATCCACTCTGTTTGTGTTATCTCATCCAAGAGGCTCATGATACCCCTAAAAAAAGAAGTCCCTCTCTCCCAATCAACCTGGCTACACTATAGAGCAAAACCCACAATTCAAGGTCATCAGATGTGGGTCTTTCAAAGGGCAGCAGATGCAGTACTATCAGATACTTGTTGACAAAAAATAGTGTAATACCTTTATGATTTTGGACAACACGGATCAGATCGTGAACTCCCTTGTATTTTTCTGAAGTGCCCCAGTGGACTATAAAAATAATTAAGTTATTCCTTGGTTTATTTGATACAGTAACACTAGTGACCAATAGACAGTGTAAGCAAACTCTTTTTTCTGGGTAGTCTTGCATCCAAAGTGAGGAGCACTAAATCCCACCCAACCTCCCAACATGAGAGACATCTAGATGCCTTAAAGATTCAGCACTGAAAGCCTAAAAAAGTGTCAATACAATGAAAATTTCATGCAGCAATCATATGAGAAATTTGGGATAAGGCTTCTTGTTGTTGTTGTTGCGGTAATCATATGAGAAATTTGAATCGAACAACAAAACTTTTGGGGGAAAAAAAAAAATCTTCTTCTTAGCACCTAATTTATAAGTAGAAAGCTACCAGTGTAGTGGACAGGAATATGATTTGCATGGTAACAACACGGCTACAACATAATCTAGTCCTTGCAATGTGGATCAGCAGAGTTTTTTTTTAAGACAAAGGCAACTGATCACTTAAAAACAAAATATCTTAATAATAAACCAGGAGGCAGGATGTTTAAAGGCTTGATCAAGCCATGAAACATGAATTCACTCTTTTACTTTCAAAATTATTTGGGTGCATATCAAAGTAAATGGACAGGCCACCTAACCATTAATGGACTAGTTCCCACAAATGCTACTCTGGCTCCTGACAATCAGATAATCACAGAGAGATCTACCAACACTTGTAAGTTCTTATGAAATAATTTCTTGTAGGTGATGATTGATAGTTTTTTTTTTTTTTTGGATAAGTGGGTGATGATTGATAGTTTAAATAAATAAATAAAAAGTTTTGGCCCCAAGGGAAGGAGGAAGGGGAGATTCAAACTAGTGACCTCTGCTTCATGAGGCATGGTCGCAGCCGATATTTTCTGAGGAGAACTGGCCATTTGTAAGATGCAATTGCATAAATTAATCCAAAAAGATTTTTAAGAAAATAAAAAATGATGCCAGAAATTTGAAGATGAAACTCCATTTAAATGATGATTAACAAATTCTAGCTAGGTAATTATTTCGAATAAAACATCAGCCATGTGTATATTAACTTCAGATGAGTACACATTCAAACAAACTCTTTAAAGAGAGGTGGCTGTGAGAAACCTGGCATGTTTGAGACAAAACCGCCTTTGTTCTCGATGCTGCCTCGCTCGGTGTTGGGCTCATGGTCTATAGACATCTGTATTGCCTGGCCCCCTCTTGAGAGAACTGCTCGTGAATCTCCAACATTGGCTACCCATAATTTTTGGCCATTCATCAAAATTGCAGTTACGGCTGTGGACCCACCCCGCCCCAAGTCAGAACTGTGAGAGAGAATTGCCTGGTCTGTCTTCTCATAGGCTTTTGAGATAGATCTGTTGGGGTCAACCCAAAATTCTTCCTAAAATGATTACATTAGATTGTAAGAAACTAAGAATACACCCTTAAAAGTTATTACATAACCGAGCAAGACTGAAATTTAAAATTCTGTTAAAGTTTAAAAGCAAGACCCCACCTCCTTTAGGATATTGGAAAACAAATGTTTCTGTAGGTAGGAAGGAACAGTATCTCCCAAATGGCCATCATAGATAGCAAATAGTCCTAATTCATGTCCCTCAATCTGCATAAATTTAGCAACATGGTAATCCTCCATGGGATGATTAGCTTTCCCTTTTACTAGGCTGAAACCAAACTTGATTAACCCCTCATGGCTTTTTCCTTTGCCAGAGCTAGATGAGGAACGCCCTCCTACAAGCTACATAACAAAACTATAAATAACAAAAACCTTAATATTAATCTTGCGGCAGTTATATGGTACAGAAGCAAACAAAAGTAGTTGCAAGTTGCAACTTTGAAAACCATTTGCATGAGGCTGCAAGAAGAAGATTAAACAAAGAAATTACTATATTTAATTAATAACTATCATTCCAAACAAATGAAGCATTGAAAGTTATCAAGATAGGAACTTTTTTTTTTCTTTCCCTTCTTATTTTGGTCTCTATTAGTCTATTTTGCTATGTTTATATGATGGTTCTTTTTTTCTTTCTTTTTTTTAGAGTGGGGGAGAGAGAGGATGAAAGAAGAGGGTCACCAAAAGTTAGTTAAAACAAACTGCAAGTCAGAAAACATGCAGTTGGTTCAATTCCGATCATCAGTTCTTCCTAAAATATGTGGCCTACCAGTGTAAAAATTTCAAAATCTCTTATACCCAATTTCAGCAACCCAGCAAATATCAGTCCAATTCTGTGCTAAAAGTCCCCCATCAAACTCACTAAAGAAGCAAGAAGATAACTTGAACAGTTGAACCACTCAAACTAACTAGATGTGCCATCATCACCTCCAAATCCCCCCAATTATCCATTCTATACAAGTGATTATACAACAAAGAATGATCAATAATCTCACTAAGAACCTGCAAACGTTGAATAATTCAACTGAATAACATCACAAAATTATCATATTCACTCGAGAATCTATACCCCTACTAAGAAAATTGGAGACACAAATCAATCACACAACACAAATAATCCTCTAACAAACAATTAAAGACTATGCCTTTTCAGTTTATTGATTAACCTTTTCACAACACAGAACATATTGATTGGTATTAGAGACAAACTGAAAGACACATAAAGTTTAAAAAAAAAAAAAAAAATTCCTTACCTTAGAGTAGGAACCACTAAAACAGCAGAGCCTATCCATAATAGGAATTCAACAGCCACTTAACTTCTTCAACTAAAATTTCAACATCCAACCCCTGTAGCCACCTCCAACCCAGATTTCAAACCAAACCCACCTCCCCAATTTCACAAACTGCACAATCAAAAACAATAGTTGATCATTATAATATGAAATGAACAAAAACCCTTCAACTATTAAAACCCTAAAGCCTTAAAGTCCCCCAAGAAAAAGCCACAAAAGCTAAAAACAAGTAACAAGAACAAACCAAAACTGGGTTATTGAGAAATTCCTCTTACCGATCCAACTGAAAGCCAAAAATGGCTGAACTTTGTTGTTTTGGCTGTGATTTGTATGCTTGCTCCTCTTGTTGTTATTAGCTCGCACACAAGCTATTGAATAAAAGAGTTGATAATTTTTATAAATAAATAAAATAAAATAAAATAAGAAAAGAAAAAGGGAGAGAGAATATTTGAAATCTTTTTTCTTAAAAGAAAAAAAAGTTTGTGAGACGAAGGAATCGAAGGAGAGCTATGTGTTTCTTTATGGAGGTGATGATTTTTTTTAGAACCGTTTGGAGGAGACTTGCCAATGAGAAAGATATTATTATTTATAAGTAAAAGATAAAAAAAGGCTGACACTTAGCAGAGCAGACTTACTTTCCTGTTGACTTTGCTGTATCTATTTCTACTGTTTCTTTCTTTGTTTATTTATTAGTTATGGTTAGGTATTTATTAATTAACTATTTTAAGAAATATTTTATATTATTTTTAAGATAAATATAAAATGTAGTAAAAAGAGAAAGTTATTTTTTTAAAATTATTTCTAAAATTATTTTATAAACTAATGTTAGGGAATATATTAGCTTTTTGGATGGTAGTACAAATTTTTTACATGTATTAACTCAACCCAATCTAGTTTACTATTTTTTTTGCTACAATTTTGACGTTACATACTATGGATGATTGCTTTTTACTTGTATATAGATTCGCAATTTTTTTTTTCTACCATTCACACTTTACCACATCATAATTGTGGCAAATAAGTTGTGAATAGTTTGTTGCCCTATATTTTTTCTCAAGGTAATTCTATTACTAGGTAAAAAGTAGTTGTATCAGAGTATTCGCACTAGGGATTGCAAATGCCAAATGTAAGGTGGGGTTGACATTTCAAGCCCAAAACTGCTTGGCATTTGGGATTGTAAATGGCTACAATTGTAAAAATATTTGGAATTATACTACAGTGCAAATGTACTACATGTAGAATTGCACTGTAGCTCAATTGTAAAAAAAAAAATATATATATATATATATATATATATTCCTTTGACTCTCCCACTCTCTACACTCTGTGTCTCCCACGTCTCTCTCTCTTTCAGATTTCTCCCTCTCCTTTTGCTCTATCTAAGCGATTTCTCCCTCTCCCTTTGCTTTCCATCAGGCCACCGTTGGCCACCATCGCCTAGCAACGCCAAGCCTAGGTCGCGTCTCAATGTTTTGCTCTGATGTGGCTTTGTTGTTTTGCTCCAATGGGTTTGCTCCGATGTGGGTGTGGTTTGTGGGTTTCTTGGTGGAGATTGGTGGGTTTCTTGGTGTAGATTAGTTCGGCATGGGTCGTGGCTCTCTCAAGTCTGGTGTGGGTCATGGGTTTTGGGTCTTGAATCGGTTGCATTGGTTGGGTTTTGAATCGGTGTGGATTGTGGCAGGTTGTGATGGCTCTAGGGTTGAGGATTGTGGTGGATTGATGGGTTTGGAGTTTTGGGATCTGTGGGTTTTTTTTTTTTTTTGGTTATTGCTGTGATCGGTTGGGGGTTGCCATGGTTTGGTTTGGTTTGTTTTTTATTTTGATTTTGTGGGTTGCAGTGATTTTGATTTTTTTGTGCTTGAAGATGATTTTGGTTTTCAACTGATAAAAATCAGTTTAGGTACTAAGTTTTGGAGATAAAACTCAGTTTGGGTATGTACTTGGTGGTGGTGGTGGTAGCAGGTGGTTGCAGAGGTGATTTGGGTTTTGGGATATATTATTTTATTGGGTAGATATATTATTTTAATGAGTACAATAGGAAAATAAAAGTTGAGATGTTGGGAGCGTTGTAAAATAGTATGGTATAATTGATAAAGTAATTTTTTTGGATGGTAAAATAGGATAGAGTAGCATTTGCTGATGTGAATGCTCTCACAATTATTCTACGTCATAGTGTCTTTAACTTGTACATGAAGTCACCATTTTTTTCTCCGTTACTCAAATACTGCAACATGGACAATTATAGTAAAGATTATAGTTTTTTTCTTTTTCTTTTTTGTGGTCCTATAATATGTGGTTCATGGGCCTCCACTAACCCCCCCCCCCCCCCCCCCCAAAAAAAATCTAATGGTAAACTACATACGTTGAAAGAATTCTGCCCCCTTTTTTTTTTTGGGAGAATCCTTTCATACTTGTATTAAAGATAAGGCAAAAATGCAAAACTCACCTTTTAAGTTTCATCATTTTTCATTCCAGTCCTTTAAGTTTAGGTTTTGTCATTTCAATCTTTTAAGTTTCATTCATTTCCAATTAAGTCTTCTATTAGTATTCTGTTAATTGTTGCCTTAACTCACCAAAACGATGCAGTTTTAAACTTTTTTTTTCTTCTTAATTTTAGAAATATGTTAAATAAAAAAAAAAATAATCCCCACCCCACCCACCCACCCAGTATCTGAGAAACTCAAAATGAAAGAGGGGGAAAGAGAGATCGGGAGGGGGAAGATCGAGAGGAAAGTTCCATAAGATTCTCTGTTCATGTTTTACAGTTGTAGTACATGAATTGCCATTGGCCGAACATGTCTTTCTGCAACTTGCTAAGAAACTTGGTAAATGGTAAGAATGGAAAGTAAGAACTTGCAACTGAACGAGAGAAATTGTGGCTACTTTAGGTAGACAATTCATCTAACAACCTAGACTAGACTATGTGTATGGTTTTGTCTTTGTTTGATCGAACCAGTTAAAGATGCAATTGCATAGCAAATCCATAGTTTGTAGTTTGCAAAGCAAATCCTGTCAATTCCCTACTGATGAGAATGTAAAATGTCATATTTTTATTCCTTAATGTTTAGTCTTTTATATTTATTTGGTGCCTAAATGTACTCATTATTATTATATTTTGATTTAGGATTCAAATGGAGGCATAAAGTGCAAAACGTAGTTAATTGGGTGATTCTGGCAGTTTTGACATTGCTTCGTAATCTGGGCATAACTCTCTCATCAGAACTCCGATTGAGATGATTCAAGATGCTATGGAATGCCAAGACAAATCTCTACAACTTTCATGTTTTGAGTTTTGAGAGATACGAGACACATCAAGGTCGAAATTGGGCTTGAAGTTGCTGCACCTGCACTGTTGACGTTTTGGAATGTTCCTTTGCTTGAAATTCTAATATGCAGATCTGATGTGGTTTATTTTTGGAAGGTTCTAGATCTGACGCACAAAATTTCCAGTTAAAAAATACCACTTTCTTAGTTATATTAGGACTTTCTTTTATTTTTAATATTTTTCCTTAATTAGTCAGATTTGGATGTTATTATTTAGAATATTTTTATGAGATTTTGTAGGCTTGGGAAATGGGGAATTAACGTGTAAAAGGGGAGGAGAAATCAGAATTACACAGACACACACACGCCTCTCTCTCCCCTCTTCTCTAATTTTCTCATTTGAGTTTTCTGTTATGGTTCTGCGTGGCTAAAACTTTTATACTTGGTTGAAGGAAGCTGAAGCCTCGGAATCAATAAAACTGTGAGATCTAACTTGTTTTTATTGTTTAATTTATGCTTTGAATATGGGATGTTCTTCTGTGCCTATTTTCATGATTGTCTCGTTTAATTACTTGAGGCCTACTAGTTTATTATTCATTGCAATTAACTGCTAAGTTAGATATCAAATCTGTAATTGTTTGATCTCTCTAACTTGTGAAGCAACCAAGATTTAATGATTTACTGCGACTTAAATTATTAAATCTTAGGAAGAACACTCGACTAAATTAAATGCAACCGCTTGTGTTTATGTTGTTTAGTTTCATCGATCTCTCTAGTTCTTAAGGCTGCTATTGGATTAAATATTTAGCGCTTGTCTTGGGTTGTTTAATAGTTAGGGTTAATTAGATTGCTTATTTTCTAATTAACTGCAACTAAGGAGAGATGAGAAAATAGTTCCAACGGTGAATATTCAAAGTATGAATTGATATATACTTGCATCGATGATCAGTTATAAAATTCCGATGGTAGATGTTGACTTGGACCAAGGTTTGTTCTCTTGATTGATTTTGATACTTTAATTTGAATTGTTCCTTAGTTGTTTTTCTTAAAATTGTTTTCATTATACACAAACCCCCCTTCATTGTTCACGTAGCATAAAATTAGGCTAGATACTCTCTGTGGGAATGATCCTTATTCGCATTACTACATATATTTTTAGGAGTATAGGTTTTATTTTTGGTTGCCTACGACAGCACACCACCTACCCACTGCAACTGCAGCAAAGTATATAAGCAGATCTTGTTGGATTGCAATGTATCAAGACCTCTTTGCAATTGAAAGGCATATATATTGTTAGTAAATCTTATTAATCTTCCACCTTTTGACCTCTCTTTCACCATCTCTCATTCTGGGTTTCTCTGTTATCAGGTGGGTGGGTGGGGATTCATTTTGTTTTTATTTTTTTATTTAGCAATTTTCTAAAATTAAGAAGAAAAAAAAAAGTTCAAAACGGCGTCGTTTTGGTGAGTTAACGGCAATAATTAACAGAATACTAATGGAGGACTTAATTGGAAATAAATGAAACTTAAAGAATTGAAATGACAAAACCTAAACTTAGAGGACTGAAATGAAAAATGGTGAAACTTAGAGGGTGAGTTTTGCATTTTTGCCCAAAGATAAGTACATTCCATCTTACAAACTACTAAATATAGATTTTTGTTTTAGCTACTATAGAAATTCTAATACCTACACCCCACCCCAAACCCACCCCTGAGGTCAAATTAGCGAGCCCATGAAAACACAGAAAGCCCTTATGGCAAAGGAAGGTACCACTTGCCCAACGTGAACTGTAATTACTAACTACCAAGTTTAATAACACAAGGGGGTATTATAACACATAATAAATTCTTTTTTTGAATTACATCCTCCTTGGTCAACTCTTCGCAATTAGGAAATTTATAAAATACTTTTGAAGTACAGTAGATACATATTTTTTCATCTTAGATGAATAATGGGTCTTATCATAAATGTAATTAGTAAAACATATTATTATGTAAAGGAAGAAGCACACAATTATTGTACATCTAAAGTATTCTATGATTATTCTATGATCAACCACAATATATATTTTTTTAATGGAAGTAAAATGATTGTTATTTTTATTCAATCAAAGAGTTTGCAAAAGTGACCAGAGGAATCTAGAAAAATCATTTATCCATATTTTATACTAATGGAAACATTTGGTATTTAAATCCCCAAATCCATTGTTGTAACTTGTAACTGTCACATTTAAAAAAAAAAAAAAAAAAAAATTCATATTCAATCCTAATACTACATTTTTATTAGGTTAGAATATGATAAGGTCCAATAAAATAATATTTACATGAAATGCAATGATAAATTATAGCATGCCACATGATAACATGTGTCTTTTAATTTTTTTTATCCTTACATGATAACCATTTTGTAACCTCTCCTAAAAATTCATGCAACATTAAACAATAACTTTATGGTGGATATCATACCCCAAAAAACATTGAAAATATTTTCTTTTTCCTTTTTTAAATAATTATTAGCTGAGCTCAAGTATTTTAACCCGTTATTTATAAAAACTTGTGAAGTTAAGTAGATTTTTTTTCTTAATATAGAATAAGAAAATTCATATTAAAATGATTTAAAATTTTTAATTATATTAATTATGATGTCATTGGTAGGAATATCGATCAGAATCCAATCCAACCAAAGAAGCAATAACCAATAACTTTTTTCGGTTCTTTTATCTGGTCATAGTTCAAGAGGGCATAGCAAAAAAGAATGAAAGAAAGAAAATACAGAGGAACAGGAATAACCCAAAAAAGTGTTTGATGTTTCATTCTTTTCCTTTTTCACCCCGAAAAAAAAAAGTATCATGCTTTTGCTGACCATGATTGAACAAACTTCATTGACTCAACGATTGATTTGTCTCGTAATTTGTACATGGAACGCAGGAACAGCCGAACGGAGTAGTAGACATGTCGACTGCACTAAAGACTAAAGCGTAAAGACAAAACTGGAATTTGGTAAAGTTTTTTGGTTTTCTCATAGTTTAGTCCGTTAAGGGTACGGAGTCCCTTATTACATCAGTCAAACGACTTAAACGGTCAAACCTACCCACACTAAACTGTATCATCCTTTTTTGGTTTTTGTTAACGACTATCCCACAGACAGAAACTAGAATGAATTTAGTACTATATTAAATTTAAAATTTCAAACCGCACACAAATGTCAAGAAAAAAAAAAAAAAAAAAAAAAAAAAAAAAAAAAAAAAAACTCAATCAATCCCTTTAAATTCGAGCATAGGGAACTCTGGTTGAAAACTAAATGCAAAACTACGGTTCAAGTCTTTAAAGTTTACCTACTGAGTGTATTTGGTCTCTAAAATTTTAAGTGAACACTATTGGCCTTTAAAGTTTTAAAAATAAACATTATCGGTCTCTTTGTTACCTTCTGTTAGTTTTTTTTGCTTATTTGTCTACAAAACAATGATGTGTCTTTTTTTTAATGACATAACAACTATTTTTAGTATTAAAAAATTACATGTCAGCAAACACACCACTCACCTCAGGCCAAGTTCTCTCCTAAGACTGCCATTGCTTCAAGCACACCATAGTCTTCGGTGCCATTGCTAGATCCGGCCAATACTTTCATCTCCCTCCTCCTTGGGTCTCCACCCCAACCCGTCCTCCTTGTCACCTACATCGGCAATGTCTGGACCCAATCCCTACAACCCCGATTTTGCTTACCGCACATTTCTTGTTTGGCCCCAAAAATAAAAGCCAAAAACCCAATCATTTCCTATTCCTTCGAATCTTATTCTATAACATCTATTAATATTGCTATTGTTCAATATACTAAACTAGCCACCATCAATTAGGAGCAAGACCAAGTTAGCCCCACATCAGGGGCGGCTCTACAGCCAGGCCAGGGGGTTCAAATGAACCCCCTAGCTTGGCCCCAAAAAAATAAATTATATATAAATTTATTTTTTTTTTGACCCTTAAAATAAAATTTTGAACACCTTAATCCTAAATTTTGTTTAAACCCAATTGAAATAAACTTGAAATATGATCATATTAGTGCTACTTTCACAATATTTTTACGATAAAGGTTAAGTGACAAGTTGTAATTGACTTTTTATTTAAACCCTTAACTAACATCACTTTTTTACATACCTTTAACAACTTGCCATCTAAATTTTATTGCGTGTTTTGTCAATAGCACTACTCTTAAAATTGCTCATTTGTTAAAAAATAAATAAACATTCTCTCTATACTCTGTCTTACTTTACTATTGATGGTAGAATGAAACTATTTTTTCTTACACTTTTCTTCTTCATCAACAAAAAATTACACCACTTGTACAACCAACTAATTTGTATTTAAATCTATGATTCTTTTCTCATACTCTCTTTCTCCCTTCTATATCTCTTTCTATCTAATCAAGTAGTTTGGTAAGTGTTCTACAATTTTTTTAGCCCAAAAAGTCTTTTAGTGTTTGCTCCAATTTCAAGAGAATGACCACATGTGTGATTAAAAATCCATACACTTCAAAAGCAAAATCTTATATAAGTTACTATTTATTTTCCTTAGTTTAACGTTTACTCTCAGACCAACTCTTAGGTGTGTTACTATTCTTCTTTATCATATATTTTTATTTAACTGATATTACATATGATTATAATAAATTATTATTAATTTGACAAATATTATGATTAGTTATTTATTTATATGCATTCTATCGTTGTTTTCTTACCGATCTTTAAACTATTAATAATTTTTTAGAATATTTTACAAGATAGTTGTATTGTATACTATTTGGAATACTATGTTAGATTATTATATGTAATATGACAATTGTATATACCAAAAAAAAAAAAATCATTTTATCTTTTACTCCCCACAACAAAATCCTAGCTCAAGACACTTTGACCCCCCCAAAAAAAAATCCTGGAGCCGCCACTGCCCCACACACACACACACACATATATATAGCAAGACCCACCTCTTTGTTTTGTGGTTTCGTGAGCTTAAATGTGTTCTCCAACAGACCCACCTCTTGGTTTCCACCATCTATTTTGTTGCAATTGGGTTATTGAAAAATGGGTTTTGTAATTCAAGCTTAGATCTTGGGCAAAATTTTGTCTAATATTGATTTGAGATTGGAATCTGGGTACCATTTGAAGAAATTATTGAGTTTGTTTGATGAGACTTATTAGAGATAATCCATATGAGGTCGCAGGAGGTGTCCACAACAAGGAGGAGCGCTTGGGGAGGTGAGCCGAGGAGGGGGACTAAGTGCTGGCCTGAGCCAGAGGTGCGCTGGAGACAATGGCTGACCTAAGGGTGGTGTGTTTGCTGGCAAGTAATTTTTTAGAGAGATGTTACGTTTACAACAATTTTACAACAAATCACATATGGTTAGTTGTTATTGGTTCAAATTTGAAACTAACACTAAAATTATTTTTTTGCCCCAACAATAACAACCAATAACAACTTGCCACTTAGGATTTGTTGTAAAAATATTGTAAAAATGTTGTAGATATATCATTTCTCAATTTTTTAATACTGAAGACAGTTGCCATGTCATTAAAAAAAGACACATCATTGTTCCATTTGACACATAAGCAAAAAAACTAATAGAAGTTAACAAAGGGACCAAAAATGCTCATTTTTAAAACTTTAGAGACTAATAACACTCACTTAAAAGTTTAGGGACCAATTGTGCTAAGCAAGTAAACTTTAGGGACTTCCTGTGTAGTTTCGCCAAAACTAAACTGATGCATTTTATATATTAAAATATGGCTTTTTTTTTTAATAAAAAAAAATTACTTAATCTCTATTTTATTGTTTTAAATGCAAAATTATTAATTAACCAGGTTTTTTTTTTTTTTGAGAAATTCTATAGATAAAAAATTGACAAAACTTTTCACACTTATTGATGTGGTAGAATGATAATGGTAAGTAAAAATGTGATATCAGTAGTGGGCTTAAAAAAGAAATAGTAAAAGTTTGTCTATTCATTTGTTGTGAAAAATGTTGTGAAAATTTTTATGCATCGCTAGGTGTTAAGTTGGTTATTAGTTCTAATTTAAATCTATTTTAAAATTATATTTTGCCCACCAATAACAAGCTGCTACTTAGAATTTGTTGTGAAAAATATTATGAATATAACATTTCTCTATTTTTCTTGTTTTTCATATGATAAAAAATATTATTTTATTTATTGGCTAATATTTGAGCTTAATTAATACTATTAAATTTGAAGGTCTTTTTTCACTTAGAGGCCTTAGGCTATTGCCTCATTTGCCTACACTAGAGAGCCAACCTTGATGCGAACTAATGAATTATTGATAAGATTTGTTTTTATTAGTTATGTTTTCTTTTGCATTTTAACTTATGATTGAATTAGTTTTTTTTTTTTTTTTTTTGAAGGTATGATTGAATTAGTTGATACATTATTTTAAGAAATAACATTTGGTACTATGTTGAAATTATGACTAAAAAGGTAATCATGTTGAATGGAATTGTCAAGCTATTAGAGAATGTATTTTTTTCATAATCTTTCGCCACAAATCACTCACCAAAAAGCAAAACAATCAATTCCTAACGCTGAATTTTGTAATGAAATTTACAGTAACAAAATCTAATTTCTTTCTATCAACCATATACTTCATACAATCTCTCTTCCACTGTACGAAATCAAGGGTTAAAAAAAGAAAGAAAAAAAAAAGAAAGAAAAAAAAAAAAAGAAAAAAAAAAAAAGAAAAAGAAAAAAAAAGACTGATTCTCTTCCACTGTGGAAAAGTTGGCACCAATGTCCAAGAAAGGGCAAATCGACGAGATGACGGTGTTTTCAATGTTGCTCTTACATCACTGTCGTCGTCAAAGAAGACTACCAAGAAAAGATGGAAATGATTTTGTCAATAAAGCATACATCTACAAAATCAATGGTTGGCTGTTGTTGTTGTGAGCAAATTGATAGTTGCACGTAGCTACAGATAGACCTCACCCTTCTGGGAGTTTATGTCCAGTCGATTTGTGATAGAGATCGAAGAAGTGAGAAGAAAAAAAGAAAGGAGAATATATATTAGGAAAACAAAAAGCCATTGGTTGCCTCATTGGGTATTTTAGAAAAATGAGAATGAGAAGGATTTATAAGAGGGTTTTTGTAGGGATATTGGGCCAGAAGTTCATTATATATTTGTCTATTGGGCCCAAGCTGAGGATAATGTCTTATCCGAGGGGGAAGAGCCACCATCTGGAGAGATTGTGTTAGCAAATAAAAGAGTTGATCTCGGCCATAAGGGCTTAAAGGGATTAGTCGAGGATAAATGTCTCCTTGGCTAATTAAAACCGAGGCCAGGAAAAGTAGCCTTCCAACACTAAAGAACCTCCTAGGAAGTTCTCTCAGTATGAATAGACATTGCAAACACATTAGACAGGGAGAAACTCTAAAATATCTTAGGAAGAAAGTTGCCACCATCGCATTTAATGATCTGCAGCTAATTTCCTGGCTGCATTGACGTGGAGAAGATCCCTGAACAGTGTAAAGTTGGCTGCCCCAAGGCATACACAATCAGAGAAGGTGTTTGATGGGACAAGCACTCAAGTGGTAACTCAGGTAATCAATAAGTGTGGGATCAAGATGCTTTAGAATGAACTATACAAGGGGAGATATCTTTCATGGGAAGGGGATCAGAAATTAGAAGAAGAAAGACTATAGCATTCAGGAACCAAAATTGTAACCCAATTTGAGAATAATATACAAGAATACTGCACCTCCAACCTTGCCGATGACTATTTTTCTTCAATACAACCCTATTTCTTTTCATTCTCTTATCATCTGAATCTATTCCAATGTTTGTTTGATCAACTAAAGCCCAATTTTCCAACCCACTCTCTATAAATTTATTGTTTTGGGCTTTTTGGGCTTGAGTCCATCCACACAGTAGGCTACGAGTTCAAATCTGGTCTTTACAGTTTTCATTCTGAACTATTTGTAGGGGTACTCTCTAACTATTGATGAGAAAACCAAATACAACGATGTTAGATATCACTTCATTTGAGAGATTGTATCTTAGCCAGGGCACCATTAATTAGAGTGAGCAAAATTGTTATAGTAGATAATTTACCATGCATGATGACTACACTAATTTCTTTGGGCAAGTTTAATCATTATTTGAACTCGATTGATATTTGTCGTTTGTGATAACCCTTAGGGCTTTGGTGGAGACAATTGGTGAAGGCTATGAAAGAGTTTCGTTCATATAACTTGATTCAATTTAAGTTAAGGTGGATATATATATATTTTTTTTCAAATATATGTTTTTTAACGTGGCTTGAATTTGCCATGCCAAATTTTATTTAACTTATTGAATATCGATGACCCTTTAACCTAATTCATATGGCATTCGAAGTTACACTTTTAGTTCACTTTGGACTCCTTTCCTTACATGACAAGATCCTAAATCCTAATTGTGTATGCGTTAGCCCTTAAAGATGCACAATTTCAACTTTTTTTATGCTTTGAACTTAGAGAATAAGGAATTCTTGTGGTGTGTTAATTGTGAGAGGGATTTAGTTCTTTAGGTTTATTTGGGGGTTGAAGCGTTTGTACCACCATTGTAACCCTTTCTCCTTGATGTTGCTTATAGATGTAGGCTTAAAGTCAAATCATGTAAATTCTTTGTAATTGTGTGTTGTAATTTGTATAAGCTGGTAGAATTGATTATACTCAATAAAAAAAAAAAGTATAAAAACTTCTTCTATCTCAACATCATCAGTATTACTATTGGCTTTGTTACCTCCATTGATTACCAATAACATGAAACCATACACCTACTAAAATTGAAGACATATAACATTTGGTTGATTTCATAATATTTTGCTACATAAGTTTTTGAGACTTCATAATTTTACACATAATTTTAATTTAAATATTTTGAATTTATTTAAATACTATTATATATTTTAACTCTCCATTATAATTTTGACATATCATATGTATATATATTTTTTAAGTAATAGAATATGTAGTTCCATATATAAACATGACCACAGTAAAAACCTAATATTAATTTTTTTTTATTTGAGATAGAAATTCTACTCTAACCTAATCCTAAGCGTATAATGTATATATGTGTGAAACTCTCTCCTAAATATTTGAACCTCAGCCCTTGCCCTCTCCCCACTCAATAAGAACTTATAAAAATACAAAAATAATAAATTTCTATTAATAACTATCATAATTATCAAAATTTTATTTAGAAAAGAAATTAAAAGAGAAAAAAATCATCTTATATTAAACTTTCTCCTGAATTATTCTAGTAATAATTAACTATTTTTTTTTTTATTATTAATTATCATTGAACATCTTAATTTGAGTGGTACTCATATTTTATTCCCTTTTGTGGGCCTTTTATTATAAGGAAAAAAAAAAAAAAAAAACTACAATACTCCATTTTTTTTCCCTAAATTTTAGATAAATACTATAAAATTAATTCTTAAAATGACAAAGTTTAGCTACAAAATTGGTTGTAACTTAAGGTTATAACTTTACTCAATAAAATAAAAATTACTACATATTTTGAAAAATTAACCGTTGAATTGCATATTATTTACTCTCTTAATACACATGTCAAATTTTCTGTCAATCAAATATTATTATGGGTATGTTTGATACACTGAATGAAGATTACGACAAAAATTGTAATCTTTATTGATAAGAATCCAAATCCCTAATTGTCTATTGATTCTCAGTTTTGTAATTCTTCGAGGGAACTAGGCCTCCGTTGATTGATTCTTCGAGGGAATCTACCTCTTATAGCAATTTAAGGAATTAGCTATTCAATGTGTTATTTCTTCGATGAATTCTTTACAATCTAAATTGTAGTTTATATCTTATTCTAACTAAATAGGTACAACACCTCACAACTTATCTAACTAAGCTCAACTAAGTAAGTACAACACTTTAATGCAATACAGCCAAACTGCAACAGTACAACACTTTAAGGCTATTGGTGAGTGGTGACTGTCCCTTGACACTCTATCATAACAGCACACCCTACACTCTTCCCTACATTGCCCAACACACTGCCCTGCACTGTCCCTCACACTGCCTTGCACTCTGTACTAACTAACCACACTGTCTCAAATGCACCTTAGTGAGGTCCAAACATTTATTACTAGTAATAAAATATATTGTAATGTAATAATTAAACATATTCATTAGTTTGATTGTGAGTTATAACATTAGAATAAAACTTAACATTTATTTTAGGAAATATTTTACACATACAATTATATCTCCTTAAAAATTGTTATTTTTAAATTTCAGAGAGATATGTGTTATTTTTTATGATTTTTTATTTTTATAATTGTTAGATGTATAAAGAAAGTTTGTTTATTTGAAAATATATTAAGTTTTGAAATTATTGCATTTACTAAAGAATAAATAATACAACATTTTAAAGTTGAATAGTTATTCCTCATTTTGAAGAATAACTATTCATAAGGAATGACTATTCTTTGTAATAAAAATATAACCAAACTAAAGAATAACTAAACTATAAGAATAACTATTACATTATAGTGTCTATTATAGTCTACCAAACATGCCCTTACTATTAATTTATAAGTTTATATTCTATGCATAATTTTAAATTACAAAAACTTGTAATTTAAACATTTTATTAATGACATAACTATTAATTTTTAATTTTTTAAAGATTTTACAAGTATGAAGAATATAAAAAAAAAAATGTAACATAATAGTAGGTTTATCAAAACCCACATTTAATAAAAAAGATATTAAATAAAGTTATAACTAATTTTGCATAAACTTTGTCATTCTTTAAATATCTTCTGGAAGTCGGTATCGTGAGAATTCCAATAAAAAAGTGTTAGGTGAAATCATCCATCATAATGGATAATGGGTCCGTTTGGATTGAACTTATTGTTACTAAAACTGAAAACTGAAAACACTGTAGTAAAATAATTTTAAATTATGAATAGTACAGGTGGGACCCATTTTTAATATTTTTTAGTGCATGAACAGTGTATGCATAGTGCATAAACAGTGCATACACTGTTCATGTACTGTATCTTTTGTCTCTAAACGTCAACACAAGCGGCTGGGAAAAAAAAAAAAAAAAAAAAAAAAAAAAAGAGAACCAAAACGCTAACGCCAGACGCAGACGTGCAATCCAAACTGCACCAATATGTTGACTTTCTTAATGACATTGAATATTTCGCCGGAGAATGGGAGATTGGACTTCTTGGAAGTAGACTATTAGAACTTCCCAACAAGTTAGTCATTGTATTAAGAGTATACTTGGGTACAGTTTATTTTATTAAAAATTAAAAATTTATTACTAAAAATATTGTAGTAAATAATTTTTAAAGGTGTAAATAGTACTATAAAATCTAAAAATGTATGGTTATATGCGTTTTGGCATTTTTAATTAAGTTGCGAATATTGCCGTGAAACCAATCAAAAACGCAAGCTCAAAATAATTTACACGCAAACACACGCTAGGTGTCATCATTTAGGTGGCAACTTCAACTATTTATATTACTAGAGTCTGCTGGCATGAATTCGTGCACTCCCTTCAGCAGCAGCAGCAGGAGACAAAAGCTATGGCACAAATTCCAAGTATGCTGATCTCTGATATTAGAGCATTTGCAAAATATAAAAAGATATCAATTTTACAGCTACAACTCTTAAAATCCTATATTAACTGAGAAAATTTATGTTGGTACTATTTACTTTTTCATATAGTCTTTTATTCTTTCTTTATATATTTCAAGGTTAAAGGAAGAGGATGAATGATAGTTATTATATGTGAAAAAATAATTAAAAAAAAATTGATATTTTAATGTAATGTAAAATAGATAATTTTATGTGGAAGGATTCAAAAAAAAAAAAAAAATTGTGTGGAGTGTTTTGAAAAATGAGTATGTAAAATAGAAAAAGTAAGTTATTATCCTAAAATAGAAGAAATTTTTTTCATGCACTAATGTGAATGCTCTTAAGCATTTTTTTCAAATAGTCCTTCTTTGTTTTTTCCCCTAAACAAAAAGAAAAAGAAAAAAAAGACTAGTTGGTGTGGTCATTGTCCTCAAGGACCTCAATTCACTTACACCCTACTCAAACTTGAGAATTCCTGTCCAGATCAAAATTAAGCTACCCTTCTGAAGTACACATTGTGCATATAAATGAGATGTATACGTGTAAGAAAAAAAAAATGAACTTATATAATTGACAAAATCTAGGACCAGCTAGATAGGTACATTGTTTAAACCCATAGGGTTAGCCTAGTCATTCATAAGCTCTCATAAGTTTGGATTGGAAACCTATAAGCTGTATCTTTAGGTTGTTTTTAAAAGGTTCATTCATATAATTATTTGGTTTATGTGAGACGAAGCGCTGCATACACAATGTTTAGCCAAAAAAAGGGCTACATACACAAGAGAATGTATTCTCAAAGAGTTTTGGACACTCTCTTCAACACCAAAATTTGCGTTGTAACAATGCTAGGGAAATTATTCTTTTATTTTGTTTAACAATCTTTTGACAACTTGTTAACATGGTAAGTTTTAATACTTCTATCCATTCATCTCCTCGCTTACTTAGCAAAAAATAACAAAAAGTGCTGCCAAGTCTATTTCACCTTCCATTACAGTTTGAGGGGGGGCCATGAGTCCACCCCTAAACTTGGGTTGCCTGTTAGCACTCAATTATGGAAGAAAAAAAGGCCAGTCATTCCCGAGAATTTGCCATTAAGGCTGACACATCTTCATCTCTATCCATTTTCTGTATCACAACTATGCACAGTTTTGTACAACCTTAGGCAAAAGTCTCACATTTATTCATCACACACTGGAGCTTCTATGAACCATGCAAGGAGTATAGGCACTGCCACTGTCTCTGATGTTCATCAAAATCTTTGGATCTTCACTGTACATGGTTCCTATTCTAGGAGCCCTGGCTGCTACTTTGTGTATATCCTTCTACATTACCTAAACCAGAAAAATTTGAGGAGAGCACCAAAAGCATATACAATATCTTCTTCTTCTTCTTCTTCATTTTTAAAATTTTTTTTTACATGTTGATCCGTAGATACACACATATTTGACAAATGTGAAGTCTATCACGACTCTGAGCTATTACTCTGGTACACCATGAAAAATCACCCTGGCCAACCTGAACAGATCAATTTACTTGCAATTCCCTCTAGGCATCGAGAAATGAAGAAAGGTTTAATATATTCCATTCTCTTCATATCTATCGATTTACATAAGGGGCCCTATTAAGTTCAAATCATTCTTCTTCTTCTTCTTCTTTTTTTTTTTTGGGAAACCAGAACGATAGTTGTATTATATTAAATCTTCAAGTACAATGGGAAGGAGAAAAGAGGGACACCCATTTGTCCAAACAGATTGGTTCTCGCTCTCCTTAGCATAAGAAGCTAAATATTGAGCAAATCTATTACAATTCTTAGTGACAGTGCAAAAAGAAATGTGCTGGAAAGATCCAGCCAAGCTAAATATCAGAAAATCATAGTTCAAATTATTCTTTGATACCGATTGGATTTTTTCACCTCTTCCTACTCAATATCTCATGAGATTTAACTTTTTAAAAAAGGGATACAAAAACTGAATCTTCGTAAAACAAGAAAACAATCTGAAAGTACTAGTCAAGTGCAAGGCCGGAACATTTTTAATATAAGAAGCTACTATATACTTCAAGCCTGTCATAACCTAGTTAAATTTCAATTTACTTCCTTGAACCTAAAGAAGTCAGCAATGTTGCATAGGGGAGAATATGTGGATAATATAAACACAAACTAGAATAAAATATCAGCCTACTTAATAAAATGAGAAAGCACAAACCTGGTTTATTGGAAAAACTACACATCCCTATTATGACTCTCCTCTTCCCTTACAAAGACAACATTTACTATACAGCATATATGGTACAACAAGAAAGGAAAGAAAGGTGGAGAAAGAAGTATGTGGGGTGTTGGTTCACCATTCCATTGGCCCACAGGATTGCATGACACTTATCTTCACCTCTGAGCTACTAGTCTTCTAGTGCGTATATGTTCTACATGTTGACAGAAGATAAATTATGACGACTTTAAAGGTTTTTTAAGGACAAGATAATAAAAAATAGCGAAAACAAAAACATGGTATTTTGCTGTCAATTACATTTGTTAAACATATTGATCCTTGAAGAAACTTGAAGGATATTAGAGCAGCTGAAGCAATTCCATCTTGGTAGTAACTTTCTAAACTGATTGGGCAAGAGGAACTTGTAGAACAATTTTTTTAGACAACATAATCCAATGCTTCAAGAGTTCTTACCCAGTTTGAGATAGCCGCCTCCAATTAACTATTTGGTGAGACTGAGGATGCCTCTGCAAGTACGATGAACTAGTTCCAATACCATTTTCATCACCTACAAACTGCTCTGAGTAACTAGAGGTTGAAGGAGACCAAACTGGAACTACACCCCCATCCCTCTCTCTCCTAATACTACTAGAAGATTCTGCTGTGGAGTCTTCAGCAGCATTCCTCAGCACTATTGGAGTATTAAATTGTGGAAGATTGTGGCTATGAACATTCTGAACAACTGCTGGGTTTAATGTGTTTCTTGTTGCTTCTTGATTTACATGTCCATCGGTTGGGACTTCAGCTCTGCTATCTGCTGCCAAATTTTGAATATCCAAAGAAGGTTCTTCCTCTTCCACTCTCACCAAAGAAGAAGTCATGCTTGGGACCATCTGATCTTCATAATGCCGAATTGTGGTAGGGGGGTTGTTCCTCACTGGTTCATGATTCTCTGCCATTTGTATATCTTGAGGAAAGGCAATTGGGGTTGATTCAGAGGAGTCTCCAAGCCCTTCCTCAGTTCCATTTTCAATTACAGCTCTTGAAGCTGCTTCTTGTTGCCATGTCTCTGATAGTGCTTCTTGCAACCTGGCTTTTGCTGCATCTATCCCTACAATAGGAAGAGGGTAGTTTGACCCCAGCTCAATTCCAGCAGCTTGGAGGACAGGTTCTGGTGCATTCCATGGGTGGTGTATCCATTCAGTTGGTATCCTAGCAAGTTCAGGAAGCCAACGTCGTACATATTCTCCATGAGGGTCGAACTTGTAACCCTCAAACTGTAAAAAAAGCAACATAGCTGAAACTTTTTTTTAATAAAGTGTATCATCCACAAGAAATTCTGTAGCTGATAGTAATGAAAAAAAATCAAATGTCAATGTTTTATAATTTAGAGTTTTATATAGATATTGGTACAGTTTTCAGAAAAAGACATCACATGAAAAGAACATAAGGGTCCCAAAGAAAACTTGTTGAGAACCCACAAGTAATAAGAATCACTCTTACCAACAAATTTTCCAATACAAGGTTTTTGTGATCATGCATGTGACTATGCCATGGGCAAAAATCAAATGGTGGATTTCCAGAATTTGGATCATGCAAACTGAAAACAAATGCATCAAACAAAGCCATCCAAAATCAGAATTTCAAGCCCCCCCCCAAATAGTTATCTATACTATAGAGTATGCCTGGTTCCTGTGGGGAAAAGCACAGCTAATTTTACTTGTAAGGGTATAAGTCCAGATTTTCATATTGCTAATCAATTCACTAAGGCAAATCTGGGCTTCACCATAGTAGCTAGTCATAACATGGAAATGGAATTGAGGCACAACATGTCTCCTATGCTTCTGCTATAATGCATTTCTTTGGGATAATTAGGAGCAGAGGCTAACAAAAGTTACACAAGGACAATTTATTGCTAAAAAACTATTAATTAGAAAACACTAGAATCTTGACCACATGTAAAACATCTAAGTTTGAAAGGCCAAAGAATATATAGATGGGACAAAATTTTCCAATCTCCTCCAACCTAGTACGTGGTGATCAAATGACCATCATTGTATATTTTAATCGCATAACTCATTAAGTTAAACTTGTTACATAACAATTAAATAAGTCATGTTTGTTTGACTGGTTATATGATAGCCCCATAATTGGTTGGAGGAACTTTTTTCCGGACTGGTTTGGAGGATATAGATGAATAACGACATGGTGAAGATTTAAAGACGTTTGTGCGTGTGTGGAAGGTCAAGAAACAGAACCAAGCTTGCCAGAACTGTTAAATACATCCATACCTGTGGATTATCTATGCGGTCAAATTCACGGCCATCAGGGAGAGTACCAGATATATACTGCCAACCAAGAGCATCACTCTCAAGATCCGCATCTAAGAGTGTATCCCAGAAATACTTCATTCCCCATCTCCACGGAAGTTGCAGAACCTTGACAAAAAAACTAGAAACCACTACTCGTATTCGATCATGCAGCCAGCCAGTGGCCCATAACTCTCTCATGCCAGCATCCACCAATGGATAACCAGTTCTACCTTGTCTCCATGCCTTAAAATAACCTTCATTCACGACCCAAGGGAAGTACTTAAGGTGCCCAAGAAGAGGCCTTTCGTGACTATATGGATGGTTAAAACTCAAGTACCTAGAATATTCTCTAAGACCAATAGATTTCAGAAACAAGTTGACACTCTCTTCCCCAGCCTGGTTGCCTTCATTGGCCCACAGAACCTGCTTGATACGGACAAGATGAAATACTTTTCTCACACTCACCTCCCCAAAATGCAAGTGGGGAGAGAGAAGTGAGGTTGTATTGCTATCAGCTTTTCTGCGATTTTTAGAATACTCTATCAATGGTCCATTGATGAATGTAGTCAGAGTCTTATCAGCATTGCTCCACCCAGGCGACCATGCTCGAGCAAGAAGTGCATTGCTTCCCTTCTCTGATTCATCCTCAAACACTAAGGCATCAGAAGGGCACCTTGATACGTCACCTGAAAGAGGACAAAATAAATAAACAAAAAGTTTCGGGATTAAATACATAAAAAGTCCTGGTTCATTCTTTTGAACGGTAACAACATGAGTTAACTGCAAGACTTACAATTTGGAAATACAATCAACTTTGAATGCAGGAAAAGTTTTTAGTGTATTCTGTTTTATTCAAGTAAAGGCATTGAATTCCATTTTAACTGTTAACATAGTCATATTAGTTACCATGGGCGAATTGCTACATTCTTAGATTTACTCTTGTCCACCGGACATTTTGTAGGCTAAGCTTAAAGAATCTGAATCACTTGGTTGACGGGGTTGGGCAATTAATGCAGTGATCAAACTAAATTACCAACAGGTTTTGATGTCAATAATATTTTAATTTATGAAGAGTAGCCACAGAAAGAAGCTTGCTGCTCCTTTTCCATGCTTTGGATTATCTGCTACTTCTGTCATATGAACTGTAATATGTTTAAAAACTAAATAGATTCTAAACCCTCCATCCAAACAATATGTCACAGGTCAGAGTTTAGGAATTAGCTTTTCCAAAAATTGAGGGTAAGGTTGCCTACCAACTACTTCTCCCAAACCCTACGGAAGTGGGAACCTTGTGACATTTAAAAATTTTGATATAAGTCAAATATTATCCAAGTGAAAATCTAGGGACTAAGAGACCATCTCCCATCCTTTTCTCCTTTATGAGAATATATTTTTCTAGCAAAAAGAACCCTCCTTATCTATATTGCATTTCTTAAAAAGTCAATAAACATAAAGATATTGTCAATGAAGACACAGACTTTTCTATGCGACAATCTCTGCAAAACTTATAAAAGCATCTGCCACTAAAAGAATATTTATTGCTCAATCACATTCAAAATTCTAAAAGCACTAGCTGGTAGGAGAATATAAAACCATAATAGTTTAAGGTTTCAATAGTCTAGATTTAAACGAATGTCTATTATGGAGCGCATCTTAAACACTGTGAATTCATACATTCTTTCAGCATAAAAAGAAAAAAAGAATTCATACATTCTTGCCAACAAACAATTTTGCTCCCTAAATAAGATTTAGGAATCCATATAAGACTCTTATTGACTGTATTATCTTCAGTTGCATATGTTCAAAACCTTTGGAAGCTCTAAAATAAAGTGGTAGGGTTTTAATGGTGATTTTATTTTGGTTAAATTACAAATTGCACTCGCTAACTTTGCCTAAAATTCAATTCGGTCCCTCTAATTTCACTTTCATTTCCTCTAACTTTCAATTTTGTTCAATTCAGTCTTCCCATTAGTTTCTGTCAAAACTGTGCCATTAACTTTCAACTTTATTAAGTACAAAACTACGTCGTTTTGGGGTCCTTAATGGCTCAATTTTTAAGGAGACTAATGGAGGACTGACTTTAACAAAGTTGAGAGTTAGAAAACTGATTTGAATTTTAGGCAAAGTTAGAAGGTGCAATTTGTAATTTAGTCTTTTACTTTTCAATACTCTATAAGAGCAAGCACAATTCCAATCTCAAGAAGGCTCAATGGATTGCCTGAACACAATATATAATCCCTTGTTAACCTATAAACCATTTCATCAAAATATTGAAAAACTTGAATAAACAAAAGGGTATAAAGATGAAAGTTTAGGAACATAATTGATAGAATATAAACCTGAAACTATCCTCATGGGTGGAAGAAGTGGAGACTCCGGGTCATAAGGCATGCTGAGGCATCTTTCCCAAAAGGCAGCAAAAGTTGTGAATGGGCGGCCATGGGCATCATTAACATCCCAAGGTTCATAGAGCAAATCTGCATTGAAGGAACGAACAGCTATGCCTTGAGCTGTTAAAACCTCCTTTGCACGGTGATCCCTAACAAGTGACAAAGGATCTGAAAAACAGAAATTAACCACCAAACATAAAATGCAAAAGTGACTTTCTTTTACTTGGAACTATAGAATGTTATCATATTTAAAAGTTTATAAGCATATGAATACAAATAGGAAAATTTTAGGTTAACAGTATACTACTAATGAGGTTGTCCAGTGCTGTTTCAGCACTTGATTATTTCTAAGGCGTGTTCAATCTCACATTTACCAGCTTGTTCCAAGGAAGAAATCCCAAAGGTTAGCCCAAGATGTTGGCTAGGAATTTTGAATCCAAAAGACCTTAGGTTTCCCAATTAAATTAAATTACACGATTTATTGGTAAATGCAAAACAATCATGTGTCTTATTGGCTTATTAGGTAATGTGTATAGTTACAACTTTCAAGACCACGTTGTTGAGTTTAATTGGAAGAACCTAAACTACCTAAGTTTTATCCAATAGAAATACTTTAAAAAAAATTATCCTTTGTGGTTATTGGTTAATTAAAGAAATTTAGACGCCTAAAACTTTAGTTTATAAACATGAATAGATATAAAATGACACTAGAAGAAGATCAACACAAAATTTCATATATATGAATATACAAAGAGAGACCCAGTTCTAAATTACATCTATTATAATTTTAACCATCCTACTTATAATCAGGCTTTAAAAACTAAGTGTTCAAATTACAGTTTTATGTGTTTTTTTTCTTTCTTTTTCTTTTAGATAGGAAGATAGTAGGGGAGGGGGAGATGGGGTTTGTTCCACAAACTTTGAATACCATAAAGGATACCATTATCATTAAACTATCACTTGAATCCATTTATGTATTCTTAAATATACTAAAGAAATTATTATATAATTTTGATAGTAATAACATCTAATTGTAGTGAAATTGTTTGTGCATGATAAGTTTATAGAAGACCATGAGTTTAGTAAAACACTGATTTTTTATATAAATAAAAATTAGCGTGTCATGTAACAAAAGTTACACAAAGAGCAACTCTTTAAGATGTTCTACTGTTCAACAACTTTTAGTTCATCTAATATTTGTTAAGCCGTGATTCTATATATATATATATATATATATATTTGTTAAGCCGGATCATACATCTCTATATGCTTATATGTTTAGCATGTATACTAATTCACATAAATTGCATGTCACATCCTATTAAACCCCAGAATTTATTTGTTTAGTAAAATTTGTAAATATGAAGAAAAAATTTAATATTTTTGAAGATAAGGTAGTTCTAAATATTTGATTCTTAAATTTTGATAAGCATAAACATAATGGACATGTGGAGGTATATATGTTGCAAAGGTAGATTAAGCAAATGATTGATCCCTAAGATTTTTTTTATTTTTATTTTTATAGAACTGATCTGATAAGAGATTATTAATATTATTATTATAAGAAGCTAATAACTTTTATTCAGATG
Source organism: Quercus variabilis (assembly GCA_030445155.1). Taxonomy (NCBI): domain Eukaryota; kingdom Viridiplantae; phylum Streptophyta; class Magnoliopsida; order Fagales; family Fagaceae; genus Quercus; species Quercus variabilis. The sequence continues at coordinate 33,013,421 of CP129456.1, read as the reverse complement.
AAGATAAATCCATTACATCATGAGCAAGAGCTTGGCTAGCAAAACTTGAGTTTTCTTTTATACAAGTTACATAATCAAAGATAATTTAAGCTAATAAATGAGCCAATTTGTTGCCCATATGGAGTAGCGTACATTGTGGGTTAAGTTAGCTTTTTTTTAAAATTTTTTTTTAATATACTTTAAGAAAAAAAAAAAAAAATAGGAACAGGTACTTTGAAGTTTGAACCTCACCTACATGGAGTACAGGTACATAACACCTACATACCTAAACTCATTACTTATTTCTTTGATAGGTTACCTAACTCATTACTTTAAATAGGGGAAAAAAAAAAAAACTCATTACTTTAAACAGCTAGTGAGCAATAAATCATCCAGAAACACCATGTTGAAGAATCAAGAAACCATCCAATTTATGCAAACATATAACAAGCTCGGAGGTTGGAAGCTATCAAGACTATAAACAGAGTTAATAAATCACCCAAAAAGTTCATATTTAAATATCAAAAAGCAAGAAATATATAATAAATTAAATGCTGAAAAGCAGACGATAGCCATAAGAAGAATATTACTATATTACAGGCCAATCAACATGATCCATGTAATCCAAACGAAACAAATAAGACTTTTATTGATGAAAGTATATAAAAATAGGAGAGACAAAAAAAAAAAAAAAGGAACAGAGAAAACAGACCATATAAGTGGTTGAAGAAGAGTTGACTAGCACCAGTGGACTTAACAACCTCAAGTAGAGAAGAAATGGTGTCAGTGGATCTTTTGGTGATGAGAGAAGTGCCAAGGCTTCTCAAAGAGGAATCAAGGTGAGCCAAACTGTGATTAAGCCACCACCTTGAAACTCTTCCAGGGTAGTAGTGGCCTTCCTCTTCAGGTGCCCATATGAAAACAGCAACCACAGCACCTGCTCTCACTCCAGCTTGCAAAGCTGGGTTATCTTCTAGTCTCAGATCTCTTCTAAACCATACTATGCTACACCCACCACCTGACATCTCCAAAAAAATTTTACAAACCAAATCATAAACATGAAACACCGTCTCTCTCTCTCTCTCTCTCCTCTGAGCAGATCAGGGGTGTTGTAAGTAATCTTTATCTTTTTGCCTTCTCTCTATACTTTCTGGTAATATAAGGAGGGGATTTTAGGCCATAAACAAGAATAAAGTACATTTGATTTTGAGGTGGATAGGTTTGGTTTAGCTCTCTTATCTTCTAGTACTTCTCTTTTCTTGTTATGTGATCATATTATTAATATAAATCTAATTTTGTTCATTTTTATAAAAAAAAAAAAAAAATTTCCACACTTTTTTGGGTTAGTTTCTTTTTCGTGCATATGGGATTTTAGTCTTTATAGACAATTTGCAACCAAAAGGGTCTTTTGAGAGAGAGAGAGAGAGAGAGATGGGATTGGAGGGTGAGTGAAGGGGATTGGCTAGTGGGGGTGGAGATGCAAATTGATTGGCAAATTGCAACCACAAAATTTTCTTTTCTAGATTTCTATTTCTATTTTTATATTTTTCTTATCCAATGCAACACAACAAATGAAATCCCACCCACCTCTCTCTAGTTCCTTCCCTAATCCTCTCTTTGACAGCGTGGAAATTATATAGTTAATTGAAAGAGTAGTCCTATGCCTCAACTTATTTTATAAAATTTTTGCCATAATTTTAACGTGGTAGGTGGTGAGCGATTAACTATTACTTATACATAGACTAATAATTTTTTTTGCCAAACACATTATGATATGTTACAATTATAACAGAAAGTTGTGAAAATTTTTAAAATCCTAACTTTTTAAGCACCCATAATTATTAATGACCGAGGCACCATGTAGTGAAATAACACCTGCTATCGTCAATGTTTCTGTTTTAATAAAAAATGGCATGTTTTGGGCTTTAGACAAGGTAAATCCCTCATATTTTTTTTTCTATTTTTTTTTCAATGTTTTTGCTTTGTTTGCACCTGATGGCTGATTCTGGTCCCATTTTGCTACTTTTTTTTTTATGGGATTTTTTATTTTTATTTTTTATGGGAATGTTCCATTTTGCTACTTGGGTAATTATATTTACGATAATTTTATTATTTATTTTCAGTTAAACTTGCATTCGCTCGGAGTTATTGGAAGGGGACGGCAAGCAAAATATGGAAGAGACAGGCATTGCTGACTCCTTGGAGTTTTGGACTTTTTCTCTTGAGGTGGGCCTTTTTTGCTCCGTTTCTTGGGGCTCCGCATGTTGCTGAGATTCCATTTATATGTCACTGTTAGAGGTGATTTATGATGTGGCTCTCTCTCTCTATGTGGCTCTTGTTTAAATTTATACTTAGAATAAAACATCCAAGTTTGATTATACATGAGCTTCTAAGTTCTTTTTTGTTTTTGTTTTTGTTTTTTGTTTTTTGTTTTTTTTTGAGAAGGATAAGCTTCTAAGTTAAGGAGGCAAAGCTTAGTTATAAAAATAAAAACGTGGTGGTAAGGAGGCAAGTCTAGTTATAAACAGCCAGGTTTGATTACTCATATAAGCTCAACTTAGAGATAGCAATGAGGCTAATTTTTAATAAATACAAATTAATATTATCCAAAGTATTTAACAAGATAATATAGCAATAAAATAAAATGTTTTAATATTCATGCATTTAAATACTTAATAGTACATAGTACAAACTAAGTTTTTAACACTAGCATAGCAATGCGAGACAAGGTTAAAAAGTATAAACCCATCTTTACCCCAAGGTGCGAGAAAAAAATCTTATCACATTCCCGCCACACTATCTTTGTTGAGCAAGAAAAGCCCACAAAAAGCAAAACGAGAAGAAATTGCCATTCCTACGTCAACACAAACTTTTTAAGTCGTAACCTAACCCAACTAACCCATCCAACTACACACAAAAAATAACAAACACATATATTTCTCTCTTTTATGTTCGTTTCTAAGACTTGAATTTAATTCCATGTTAAAAAGATTTCGAATCTTTTGATGTTAAACCTCACCCAAAATGTGGGATTTGTTGGGATGTACGGGACAAAATAATTATAGTTTTTTATTCATTTTAATCTATGATATTATTTGTAATTTTCATGTCATCCTGTATAATCTTTTCTTTGCTTCAATATTTTTTTTCTCTAATTACTTCACAGTCGAAAAAATCCTTTTTTTTTTTTTTTTTTTTTTTTTTTTTTTTTTTTTGTGTTGTTGCTAAATTAGAAAGGCAAAAGGGTAAACAGATCGTGACAAACTTACCCCGGCATAAATAGTACTAGCCCATACCTATGGAATAAAACAATGCATAAATGAGTGTTTGTTTGTTGCAAAACTTTTAATTTTTTGTTTTTTTGTCTTAGTTTTTATTAAAAAAAAAAAAAAAAAAGGGTGTGGTTTGGCCCGAAATATTTTTTTAATAAAAAAAAAAAAATCAGCTATTTTTTAGATTTTGTCACACATTTAACATTAAAAAAAAAACTCATATATTTTGATAATCATTATGTAAAATAAGCTGTCGGAAACCGTAAAGATACCTAAATGTACACTAAAACTAGATGGGCCTACGGGAAGAAGACTCAAGTGGAGCATTTATAATTACAATGACTCCCTGGTTGACCATAATTTGATCTTAAATCTTAATTACACTTAAATCCAACAATATGCGGTGCTGAACATTAATAATACTGATCCAAACAAGTGTCACGTTGTTACCCCTCAAATTTGAACTCAGGTTGTAAGATTTAATTTTTTTTTTTTTTTTTAAATTGTAGTTTTTTTTAAACATGTAGTAAGTAGTATTTATGAAAATTTCATGACATTTTATAGGAATACAATAGTTTTTGTTTTTGTTTTTTTTTTTTTTAAAGTAATGGAAGTGAATGCCGAATGGGACCTCGCAAGGCTAAATTCGGAAATAGCATGTTTGTGAAAGCTTTTTTTAGCCGTCAACACAAACAACCAATTTCAATGTGCCATTCAGTTTATAGAGTCAAGTAATGCCAATATGCCATTAATCACCTTGCAGTCATTCTCAATTCAGTTGTTGAAAACTTGAAATGATAATACTACGACCCGGCAGTCGGCACATCAATATTATTATCAGTTTACAAAACCATTTATTTTTAAAGAAATAAATCAGTATCAATCTAAAATCACTATTTCTCAGCTAAGATATTTATGCAAAAATTGAGAATTATGTAGACATAAATTCAGATTTGTGTGTGTTATGCATTAATTATAGATAGGGTGCTGTGGATATTATCCGTACGAAATGTACTCTAGATAACATGCATATGTTTCTGGATGTTGATGTGGGTGGGGGAATTGGGCTTTTTATAGATATACATTCTATTCCATGTATATCTCAAGCAGTACTTAGGAGCTGCACAAGATCAATTGTGGAAGAAGGGGTCTCAAATCTTCAAATGACTAGCAACCAGTGCCCCAATTAACATATGGTCCAAAATCATTGAACTTGACATGGGTTTGTAGTCCTGGAAGGAAACCGATGTGTTGGCTATATTATTTAGTGTCGTAAATGTCATTATTACTGACTTGGAGTACTAACGAATAAGGTGGAAAAATTACACTTTACTACCCTAAATTATACCTCATATTACGCTTTGCACCATAAACTTTTCGAATACACGTTTTGCACTTTAAATTATGACTCGTGTTACACTTTGCACTCTGCCGTTTAGTTTGTTGTTAACTTTGATGAAAATTCAAAGTTTAGGGTGCAAAGTGTAATAAAGAGCATAGTTTAGGGTAGTAAAGTATAATTTATTTTTTGTTTTTTAAGTATTGAGAAGAGTGGCAATTAAGTCTTCTCATGTGGTGTCATTTTTTTCCATCCAAGTTAACAACAAACTTAATATTGGGATGCAAAGTGTAATAAAGGTCATAGTTTATGATGCAAATTGTGTATTCAAAAAATCTAGGGTGCAAAGTATAACATGAGTAGTTTAGGGTGATAAAATGTAATTTCTCCTGAATAAGGTGTAGAGCTTTATTTATTTATTTATTTTAGAAGAAGTAGAGCTTTATTTATTTATTTATTTTTTTAGAAGGTTAGAGATTTTTAATTTGAAGGTAAGGTTGTGTTGGATAGACCAACGTCCCAATTGAGAGAGAGAGAGAGAGAGAGAGAGAGAGAGAGAGAGAGAGAGAGAGAGAGAGAGAGAGAGAGAGAGAGAGAGAGAGAGAGAGAGAGAGAGAGAGGCATGTGCCTAGTCAAAAAATTGGTCACGGCGTATGCTCAATAATAATTGTTGATATATTATTATCAGACCAAAATATTAATTAGTTTTTAGTTCAAGAGAAATTTTGAATCTCAAATTTCTTATTTGACGATAGTAAACTTTATCAATTGAGCTAATTAGAACTTACCCAATTAAACATTAAAATTGTGAGGTATTTTTGGATATCTAATTAAAGCGCTGAATACTAAAAAGGAAAAGTTAGGGCACTGATTTAGGAAATAAATAGATTATGTTAGGATTTAGAAGGTTTGACACGATTATTAAATGGGTTAGGTTATAGTTAAGATATTTATTCAAATATCTTAATTTTGATACAACATCGATACGTCTTCCTAACATGAATTGCCATTCTTGAAACTAAACGAGTCTTTGTTTATACTATTTAATAACCAAAATTTAACTTTTTCTTCTTCTTACAATTGAAGATTTATTACTTTTTTTTTTCTTTTCGATTTTATCAAAGAATATGTCAAACCGATAATTCCTATATTTCTTTTATGAAAACATAAAATAATCTGTATATCTTCATCTTATCTATAATCTATATTTTGTGTATAATATGACATCAACGCTTTTGACCTTTTTATTAATTTTTTCCAAAGTTGCAATAGTTGTAAGCTCTAAACGGTGAAAAAAGAATATGTACATTTGATGTATAAGATATTTTCTTCTAAATTTGCCATGAATTCTTAAATACCTTATTTATTTTCTATAAATGATGTAATTTGATTTTATTAATTTTAAATTTTCTCATGTAATGTAAGACTCAGCAACTATTAATTAAAAAAAAAAAAGTGAGGAATTGAAGATGTTTAATAATATTAAAAGAAAATAAATAAATTTGACGAGATAAGAAAACTGATGGCCAATTTGAAGGAAAGGATAGTCAAGGAAAGTTGGCTGAAAATTTTGAGAGATTCATTAGTCATTAGCAAGACAAGAAAACTGATGGACAGTTTGAAGGAAAAGATAGTACAGTGTAAAGTCGGCCGAAAATTTTGAGAGACTTGTTAGCAAGAATCTAGTTTAGGCAAATTTGAAGTTTGTTTGGTACATTAGTTTAAATATATGTTTTTAACTTTTAAATAATATTACATATATTTTTATATTTTTTTACTTATGTATATTTTAAAAAAAATTAAAAATTATTATTTAAACACCCTACTAGACGGTCTCTCTCACCGCAGTGCATGAAAGGAGGTCAGTACTAAAATATTTAGCACGTCATGTGGGTGTGGTCCGTCTCCTAATGTTTATAAATTATTAGCTTCCAGCGCATGATTGATTGATGGTCATGGGTCATAACCCACAGGGTCCCCTCCCGACGCTCTTGTCAATCAACGAAGGACATTTCGTAAGTCAATCAACCAGAAAAATCCACATTGGATCAGCAGAAACCCATTTATGAATCTTAGCTATTGTAGCAGCCCATATCCTCTGCATCTCAGACACGTTGAGTGTCCGTATTTCAAAATGTCCATTGGACACAAGTCGTGTCCTACACTAAAAGGAGACCTAAGATTTTATATAAATATATAGTGTTCTCCCAAGTTACATGTATTCAGTGGCAGAGCCCAGGAACGTAGTTATGCTTGGACTGGGGGCAATGGCCTTCCCGGCCCAGTGAGGAAAAATAAAAAATAAAATATATAAAGCTTGGTTTTAAATTTTTATGTTCCATTTTTATTCAATACTTCCATACTTTCACAAAAAGTACACTTTTTTTATTCAAATTTTCATTAAATTTTGATTCTTTTTGTAAGTTTCTGTTAAGATTCTAAATGACTTATGAAATTTATTTTAAAGCATTAGCATAAGATAATTGTAACTTAAATGTTTGATGAAGTTCCCCAAAGAAGCTTGGGATAAAAACACACACACACACGCACACACATATTCTTTTATAAGTAGCTTGAATAAAAAAAAACATGGTTGTCTTTGGATTTAATCTAGAGCTACAATAAGCTACTTGTGGGACTTGAAGAGGTTGCTCGCTTCAGCAGAGGCTTTTTCAGAAACCTCTTTCTGTCCCGTAGCATTGGTGTTCCTTCTCCGAGGAGTCTTGTCCCTGAGAATAACAAGTTTATTCTCAGGCTAGTTGGGTTTTTCTTTGGGTCCTCAGGGAAACACTCTTCTTCCCCTCCCCCCTCCCCTCCCTCTATTTTCTCCTTTCAATCCGCAAAATGGAAGATCTATCCAAACAGTGGAAATCCCTTTCACTATCTGAGAAGGAAGGCCCAGGCCTAGCGCCTGACCAAGCCTCCTCTGAATTTTCCTTGGTGGCGCGATTCCTAACAAAACGCCCGATCAACCTGGATGCCATTGCAAACACCTTCAATCCCCTGTGGAGGACGAAAACAGGTTTTAGAATGAAATTCATTGGTGATCACCTAATTCTTTTTTCCTTTGATTCCAAAGAAGATGTTGACAGAATCCTAGCAGCAGAGCCGTGGAACTTTGATAAACACATCGTGGTAGTTTCGAGATACGACAACGAGACAGCTGTGGTGAGCTCGGATCTGACCACGGTGGCTTTTTGGGTGCAGATTCATGACATTCCATTACGCTTCAGAAACAGAGAAGTGGCTGAGCAGATCTGTGACGCAATGGGAACTGTTATTCAACCAGAGAACCCAAGTGAGTGTGATGGCGGTAATTTCATCCGTGTACGAGTAGCTCTAAATATTTCCCTCCCCCTATGTCGTGGTCGTCTTATCACTTTGGACAATGGTGAGGTTCATTGGGTTTCCTTCAAGTATGAACGCCTACCAAATGTTTGTTACTGGTGCGGATGCCTCACTCATCCTGATAAAGATTGTGAGAAGTGGATAGAGAGTGAAGGATCACTAAGCAAAGAGGACCAAAATTTTGGTCCCTGGTTAAGAGCAGCACCTCACATGGCTTCTAAGAAGGGCTTCCTGTCTGTTCCTGGCTTCTATGCCCATAAGAAAGCAGGAAAACTTGGTCAAAACCAGACCGGAGCTCAACACCAAAACCAGAGTCCTCCAACTTCGATGATGTGTGAACCTGTGCCAAACCTGCCGCCAAAAATTCAAAAACAAAACGTGAGCCTTGCATCTGACAACTCTGCAGAAGTGACCACTCCCAACTCAGTCTCTCCAGAGCCTTCCCTTTTGGTTCCCCCACTGAAACCTATCCAACCTATTACGTTTGATCAATTAATTACTGAGATTGACAGAGATATTCAATGCTTCGACAGGGTGGCTACCGTGCAACTGGCTCCAAATGATACTCAACCAGAACTAATCACACCACAACACGATGGGCCAAACATCTCTAAAATTCCACCCCCCAAAAACAAACCAGTGGAGCCCATTAAAGCAAGCCCACTCAGTGATATTACTAATAACACTCAGGCCCATGTCACAATAGAATCAGCTAGTGAAAAAAGATGGCTTCGGATTCAACGGCCCAATCTCATGTCTAATGACGAGCTTCCAAAGATCTCCTTAGGCAAAAGAGGACCTTCTTCAAACTTAGAAGACTCAACTCCTCAGAAACGTTTAGCAACTTCAGATGAAGACATCCTCTCATCTTCTCTCCAAAAGGCGGTGGCTGGCTGACAGCCCCGCCGAGCAAGATGAGTCTTTTATTCTGGAACGTGCGTGGGCTTGGGAACCGACGCACCGTTCATGAGCTCGAGAGTTTTATTCGAGCACAAGATCCCTCCGCCCTCTTCCTAGCCGAGACGTGGGTGGGAGAAGCTAGGCTGATCAGTTTGTGTTCAGAGCTGGGTTTTGATCAATTTTGGGTCACCCCTCAGGTCAATAGATTGGGGTGCTTGGCTCTATTTTGGAAGAATTCATTAAAGCTAGCAGTCATAACATCATCGCCGAACCACATTGATGCAGTGGTTGGCGACTCACAAGAAAATTTTTGGCGTCTCACTGGCATTTATGGCTTCGCTGACCTTGCCAAAAAATGTGACACTTGGGCTCTCCTCCGCCAACTCCATACAAACTCCTCGTTGCCGTGGGTGTGCGCCGGGGACTTCAACGAAATCCTCTGGTCCCACGAGAAGTGTGGCTTGAGTCCTAGAAATGAAACTCCAATGAAAGCTTTTCGTGATGTCTTGGATGAGCTTGGGCTAAAGGATTTGGGTTTTGTGGGGGAAAAAATTCACTTGGAAAGGGAGGCGGCATGGTGGTTTTGTGCTTGAGCGCCTTGACAGAGCAGTCGCCAACAACCAATGGCTGTCCCAAAACCCAGGTACCAAAGTTCAGCACCTACACTCCAACTCGTCGGACCACCAAGCCGTTCTTGTGAAGCCAGAAGGTATCACTCCTAACCCAAAGCGTTCTTTTAAATTCGAACAAATGTGGCTTAGCGATAGGGGTTGTAGTGACACAGTAAATAGTGCTTGGGGTCCTCCTACTGTTGGGGCTACAATGCCTGTGGTGGCTGGGAAAGTAAAAACTTGTGGTGTGAAACTCACTGAGTGGAGCAAAAAATCCTTTGGTAGTGTTAGGAAGATGCTTGAGGAGAAGAAAAAACTCCTCTCTAAAGCTGAACTGGATGCAGCAAATGGGGGTGATCTTTTGTTGGTAAAATCTCTTCAGCAGGAGATAAATGACATCCTCGATAAAGAAAACCAGATGTGGCAACAACGGTCTCGTGCGCTTTTCCTGAAGTGTGGAGACATGAATACTGCTTATTTCCACAATAAGGCTTCTCAAAGATATCGGAGAAATCGGATTTTGGGATTGAGAAATTCCCAGAATGTTTGGTGTACGGATGAGTCTCAAATTAAAAATATTGCTGTTGAGTACTACCAGACTCTGTTTTCTACCTCCTCTCCAGCTGCTTTTACTGACATTCTTGGAAAGATTCAACCTATTGTAACTGACTCAATGAATGCGATGCTACTCAGAGACTTCAACAAGAAGGAGGTGGAGCGTGCCATAAATCAGATGAAAGCCATTACAGCCCCAGGCCCTGACGGTATGCCCCCGCTCTTTTATCAATCTTTTTGGAATACTGTGGGTGCTGATGTATGCTCTGCTGTATTAGACTGTTTGCAAAATTGTAGGATTCCAAGAGATATAAACCTTACACATATTGCATTAATTCCAAAAGTTAAATCCCCGGAAAAAATTTCTGAATTCCGTCTTATAAGCTTATGCAGTGTGATTTATAAGGTGGTGTCTAAGGTCCTTGCAAATAGACTTAAGAGTATCCTTCCATCAGTAGTATCAGAAAATCAAAGTGCCTTCCAGGCTGGTAGGGTAATCACAGATAACATTTTGATGGCTTTTGAAACTTTACACTATATGAAGCATCACCAATCAGGCAAGTCGGGCTTCATGGCCTTAAAACTAGACATGAGCAAGGCATACGATCGGGTTGAATGGAAGTACCTGGAGCTGATTATGAAGGGCATGGGTTTTGCAGACAGATGGGTGGCCCTAATGATGGAATGTATTTCAACAGTTAGTTACTCGATCCTTATTAATGGTGAACCCTCTCCAATTGTCCATCCTACGAGAGGCATTAGACAAGGAGACCCGCTCTCCCCCTACCTCTTCCTTTTCTGCACAGAAGGTCTACATAGCCTTCTCCAACACTCTGCGGACTCTGGACAAATCAGAGGGGTTTCCATTTGCAAGAAGGGTCCTCGGCTAACACACCTCTTCTTTGCTGACGACAGTTTGCTCTTCTGCAGATCCTCAGCTACTGAATGCCTCAAGATCCAGGACATTTTAGACAGCTATGAAAGAGCCTCAGGTCAGCAGTTAAACAAGTCAAAAACCTCCCTCTTTTTTAGCAAATCCACTTCACCAGAATCCATTGAGCAAATCACAAGCTTTATTAGGGGTTCAAGAGGTCAAGCAATATGAAAAATACCTCGGTCTCCCTACCCTAGTAGGCAGGAACAAAAAAGCTAGTCTCAGGTTCATAAAAGAGCGGGTGTGGGCCAAGCTACAAGGCTGGAAAGAACAGCTCCTCTTCCAGGCTGGACGAGAAGTATTACTAAAGGCGGTGGTGCAGGCTATCCCTACCTTTGCCATGAGTTGCTTCAAACTCCCCATCACTTTATGCAATGATATTGAACAGTTGATCCGTAAATTCTGGTGGGGCCACCGTGGTAACCAAAGGAAGATTCATTGGTCGAAGTGGAGCACACTTTGTCTTCCAAAGGACTTTGGTGGCATGGGTTTCAAGGAACTTCAGAAATTTAACAATGCAATGTTGGCAAAGCAAGTGTGGAGACTATTAGAAAATAAATCCTCCCTCTTCCACAGGTTTTTCAAAGCGAAGTTTTTCCCAAAGGGTACCATTTTCGATGCAAAGGTAGATAAAGGTTCTTTTGCCTGGAAGAGTATCCTTAAAGGCCGGGAGATCATAAAATCGGGGACCCAATGGCGAGTGGGAAATGGCGAAAACATCCAAATCTACAATGACAATTGGCTTCCTGATCCACAATACCCAAGAATTCAATCTCCACCATCTTTCTATGGCTATGATGCTCAGGTATCAATTTTGATTGATAAGGCTCAAAGATGCTGGATTGAGGAGGCAGTTGATAACAATTTCTCGGCTCATGAAGCCAAGCTGATCAAAGCAATCCCCCTGAGCCTCGTTGAAGCTGATGACAAACTTTGTTGGAGTAACAATGTGAATGGGTTGTATTCGGTGAAAGCTGGATACAATTTCCTGGTGAATGATGAGCTGAGTTCAAATGCTGGTGCATCTTCTAGTTCCTTGGCAAAGAGCTCGTGAAAGGCGCTTTGGAAATTGAAGACTCCCAACAGAATAAAAACTCTGTTATGGCGAGCCAACTCGGATGCCTTACCAACTCGGGTCAACTTGGTTAAGAGGAAAATCCTCACTGATCCCACCTGCCAAGCTTGCGGTGTTGCTCAAGAATCAACTTTGCATGCCCTCTGGTTGTGTCCAAAGCTGAATGAGGTTTGGTCTGCCCATTTTAGTTTGCTAAGGAATGAAGCTAGAGAGTGCTCTTCTTTCTTGGAAGTATTCAGCCTATGTTTGGAGAAGTCCTACCCCTCTGACCTGTTTGCAATGATAGTATTTCAAATTTGGTTCAGGCGAAATAAACTAAGATTAGGTGAAGACGTTGCTGCTTTGAAGTTGATTAATTCCATGGCTAAGGATGCTCTTCTTGAATTCCAGCACGCCAACACAGCGCCTCAAAAACCACTCCCTGCCCGTAGCATCTCCAAGTGGTTGCCTCCCCCTCCGGATTGGGTCAAAGCCAATTTTGATGGGGCTACTTTCCAAGAGAGTGGTGTGGCTGGTCTTGGAATCATCATCCGTAACGACTACGGTCTTGTTATGGCTGCTTTAACACAAGTTATTCCTCTACCCACTTCCGTGGAGATAGTGGAAGTGTTGGCAGCAAGAAGGGCCATGATCTTTGCCAAAGAGTTGGGGTTTGATCATGTCATCCTTGAGGGAGATTCTGAAATTGCAATTCGAGCCATGAACTCTGAGGACTACTCGGCTGCTCCCTTTGGGCATATAATTTCTGATATTAAGGCCCTTTCTTCCCATTTCAGGTCAGTGGTATTTCAGCATACTCGAAGACTGGGGAACAAAGTAGCCCATAGGCTAGCTCGGGCAGCTTGTAACTTCTCTTCTTCTCTTTGTACTTGGATTGAAGATGTACCTGTATGTTCCTATGCAGATTATTCTGTAGAAATTATCAATGCAACTTAATCCCCTTCTCTTGATGGGAAGGTTTCTCAAAAAAAAAAAAAAATCTAGAGCTACAATATTAAGGTTTAGGCTATAACAAATTTTTTAAGTATTTGGGTTTGAGTGTATCTTGCCCCCTCTCACTTGAAATCTTAGCTCCGTCCCTGGCGGAGCCACATCCATGCTTGTGGGTCTTGGCCCCTTCAAAAATTTTAATTTTTTTTAAAATATAGGTATATTCTATAAATATTTAAAGGTTATATGAAAAAAAGAGGAGTTGACCCCCCTAAGAGAGAGAGAGAGAGAGAGAGAGAGAGAGAGAGAGAGAGAGAGAGAGTTTAGAGGTGAGTTGATATATGATTGCAATAGAATGGAATGATTAGGTAGTAAGTTTTTTGAGTAAATAGTGCAACCCCTAATTTTTAGCTTAATTTCAAATTCTATTAATGCGTTCAAATCATTCAACATTGATAATATATGCAATTTGGTTGAAATTTTCTATTCTCAAGATTTTATCAAGGGAAAAAAAAAAAAAAAAAAAGCTCATATGAAACTTCAATTGTAACTTTATGATTTTGATTTGAGTTTATCTTCACACAATAGTCCCCCCCCCCCCCTCCCCCAAACTCGAAATTCCTGGCTCTGCCATTGCACATAATCCTTTTTTTTTTTTTTTAAGGAATATTTTTTAGGTGAGTGATATGTTATTTGCAAGTATGCAACCTGTGGGTGCTTGAGTACCAAGGATGAAGTTGAAGAGTTGCTGTATATATATGGGGATGCCACGGGCCACGAGTTTGAGAAGGAAGGTCACCTGAGGAGAGGGAAGGATGAGTCATGGGACTTTAAGGCGTTCCAGGTTGAAAGAAGGATACGGAGAGAGAGAATTTGTGATTATAGGGGAAGTTTCTAGTTTGAAGTAGCTTGTTGCCTTCGCATTAAATGGTGGACAACAGCTTTATCAACTGCATTGATGAGGAAGTGACCTGAACAATGCAAGTCATAGCTAAATAGATTCTTTCCACCACCTTCTTTAGATACAGAGGGAAACAAGTGTCATGAGAGAAAAGATGTTAGATAAGGATGAATGGTTGAGATATGAGAGAAGAAGAAGTATATAAGAAAAACGGGGTTTATAGAAAAAAGGGATCGAGACACAAGGACCGAGAGATAGAAAAGAAACAAGAAGGAGATTGAGAGAAAAGAGAGTGAACAATAACATTTCTTATGTAATTGTGGTCTCCTCAGGCTAGTTTGTATTAAAAAATTGGTTCATCCATTTAATAAAACTTGCTTTTCTTCCTTATTTTCCTCCTCGGACGGAGCCCCCCTTAGTTGTTTGTTTCTCTCTCTTACAAATTCATTGTTTTGGGGCCACAGTTGGACTGATCGGGTCATAGTTAGACTGATCCAGTCACTGTTCAAAGTGGGTTTGGGCTGTAAGTTTTTCTAGTCCTTACACAACCATTACCATGACTTTGTATTCTATAATTATTGATTAACATAGTAAAATGAAGAAGGTTAAAGTATACATTCTTATTAGTTTGTCATAGTGTCTCTTGACTAAGAGATTATCTCATGAGATCATCCTCTCATAACATATAAAACTTACACATATTGTAAGTCTCATAAGACCGTTCTATAATTGCCCTTTTATATTTCAAAGAATCGAGGTACTTTTTCTTCTTAACTATTCTAGACACTACAATATTAAGATAGGCTAATCTAAAACTACTAAACTTTCAATTTTTAGAAATCTATTCTCATTTTCTTTCTTTAAGTCTAAATTATACCAACCTCTCTTGAGGTTTCACAAAATAACATTCCTCTGAAATATTTGGATAAATTAACACCCCCATTGAGGTTTGTATAAAGACAACAAATAAATTCATACTTTTTCACACTTTGATTTCCTTAATGAAACTATTAAAAATGATAGTCTGTGCAACAATTTTATCCTTTTTGCAATAGGCTGTCTAAAGAGTTTAACCAAACATTTATCGCTCTAATTACCAAATCGCACTGAGCAAGCACTATTGTAAATTAAATACCAACTTGTGTGTAGTTATAAGATAATTCTAAGCTTATTTCGACAAGAGTGAGACCAAAAATGAATAGGTTGATCTCTACCTACCAATCAGTCTTTGTACTTCGCAGATGGATTCCGGAAAATGAGGTAATAGTGCATGAAATCCTGCGGAGTTTTAAGAAAAAGAAGTTTAAAAAGAACAAGAAAAACTTGTATGTTAGTAACTTAGAAATAAAGGTAGACATGAATAAAATTTATAACAGGGTTGAGTGGCAAATTTTTTTATTTATTTTAAAGTAAACAGTAATCCTTATTAGAACATACACAAGTGACAATTCTTATTGGTTGAAATAAAAGCCTTTGTTTTTGTTGAGTCCTTCATCTTAGGGCTGTCCACATAACTGGGCAAACTAACCACTTGACAGATCCAACCTGATATGAACTTGAAATCAACTGATCCGATTACATCAACAATTGACGGTGAGTTTTCTCCTACAAAATTCAATGAGCTTGGTTTACTTCACTCCTCACTATCATCCACATGGATATAATATTTATTTTCAAGTAAGTTAGGCGAGTTCAGCTATTAAAGTGGTGGGTGGGGTTGGGTGGTGGATTGAGGTTTTGAAGCATCTAAGACCCGACTCGACCCAACTCAACCTCTCTCTCTCTCTCTCTCTCTCTCTCTCTCTCTCTCTCTCTCTCTCTCTCTCTCTCTCTATATATATATATATATATACATCTCTCGTAAATATTTCATATCAAATTTTAAGGTTTTTTTTTTTTAAATAATTTTTTTTAACTCCATGATTTACATATGTTGATATGAAAAATGTGATACTTTTCCAACATATTTGTAAGCATATATTGACATGGATATGCTTATTTTTATTTTATTTTTTTTTTTTGTGGAGAAAAAGTTAGAAAATACTCTTACCATAAGACATGTACTTTAAATTCTTTAATCTATGAAAAAGTGAACACTTCTTATGATTTCCTTTAATGATTTATATATTTTTGTTGCAAGTCTTTCAATGTTTATAGGATTTAAAGGAATTTTTTTTTTAAATTTATTCGTAAATTATAAAATAAAGTTTGAATTTTCTAGAATACAACACATAATTAAAATTAATCTGCTAAGTTGAAACCCTCTACATTTTCAACCGACTTGCCAATAACAAATTGGTTAAAAACATTTCTATCAATTTGACCTATGCATAACCCTACTTCCAACCCACTGCATGTGGTAGCTAACTTGATCGCCTTTGACAAGGCTAGGTTTATTTGTAATCAAACTAGGAGTATTTGCATTTAATCTACTTAGAAGCTTTTCAAACCAATTTTTTGAAACTATTGACAATTATTATTATTATTATTTAATTAAGGTGGTATTTTAATACACATATCAAAATTAACCTCACTTGAAAAATACTCATCTTTCACAGTTTACTTGATAATACTGGAGATAGGTCTTATTTGGTACACCCATTCAAATATATATTTTCAGTTTTTAAATAACATTACACATATTTTTACATATTTTTTTTACCTACACATATTTCTCCATATGTTTTAAAACACATATTTTCTCCATATGTTTTCAAACACATATTTTTAAGTGAGTGTAATCTTCCCCACACCCCCCCCCCCCCCTCCCCCAATTTCTTGCTTGGCAATCAAGTAGTCCATGTGTCCTAGATATTAAGTATTGTTTTAGATTTTGGATTTTATTTTTTGGCTAGAACTTTTAGTGCATCTCCAACAAGCTAGCCTTCTCTAAAATTTGGAGAGCAAAAGCTACCGTTCACGCAAAATCACCCCTCCAACAAACCGGATCCGTATCTCTATTTTTTTTAAAGATTTGCTACAGTAGCTCTCCATGTATGGAGAGCACTGTAGTAATCACTGTACTATATCTAAAGAATATTCACACATAAAATAATACCCAGTTGAATAAAAAAATAATTCTTTCTCTCTCATCCCTTTTCTCTTTCGTTCTTCAATGCTTCTCTATCTCAACGGCTACAATCTAAAACATATCATAATCAAAACAAAAGCCCAATCAAAAGATTTGAAACACAAAAACAATCTTCCTCATAAACCTAATTAAATCTGAACAATAAAATAAAACTAATCAAACCATGTAGAACGCTGATCTGAGTCATCTGACCAATATGGTGATTAAGTTGCATATTCTTAGAAGTGGGGAGGACTCTAATCTTTGTTCTCTGCCGGTGATCTATGCGTGTTTGAAAGAGAATTTGTTTGTGTGAGATTGAGGGAGAGAAATTTGTGCGTGTGTATAAGAGAAAGAGAACGAAAGAGAGAGAGAAAGGGAGAAATGTTCTGGAGATAACTAGAGAGACAAAAGGTCAACAAAGAGTGAAGATAGATATTGGGGGTAGGTGGATGTGTGTGGAGGAGAAAAAACAAGAAAAAAAGAAAAAAAAAAACGTATGGATGAAAAAAAAACGTATGAAAGAAAGAAAAATAAAATGAGGAATAAAAGAAATCAAAATTGAGTAACATTATTACAATATTTTCATAATAAATTTTAAGTGACAGATTATTATTAGTTGATATTAGTGAGTAAAAAAATAATTTAAATAATGGGTTCAAATTAGAACTAGTAACAACTTTTCACATAAATTTTGTTGTGAAAGTATTTGCGTAAAATGTTGTGAACATAACACTTCTCATTGAAAAATATAGTTGTTAAAAAAGAATAAAGGATGATAAAAAAAGAATAAAGAAAGAATGAAGAAATAATATTTAAATGGGATAGAGAAAATGATAGAGAGTTTGTTGAAAAGTGTATTTGAAAAAATAGGTAAGTAAAAGTTAAATATCACTGTTCATTTTTCAAACAAACAAAATTAAGCAAAAATTTAGAGAGAATGCTAGAAATACTTTTAAAAATTAGATTGGAAAGCTCAACTAAAGTATTGAAAAGCGCTACCGTAGCCGCAAAATAAGACTTTTATGTCAAGCATATAGCAGTACCTCCTTGAGGATAATAATCATTATTGACTTAATTTTCAACGGACCAGGTTTCTCGGAGGGAACTGCGAAGGCAATGAAGTAACCATTGACCAACTAATCATACCCATGTTATCTAATTATTATTATTATTTTTATATAAGGTAATTTTTTTTTTTAATCTAATCTAAGTATATAAATATATGAAGCTCTTTTGAAAATTTGTACCTTAGGGTTCGTTTGTTTTGTTCTTTATATCTAATAAGCACTTATACGGTTATTGGAGTGATCACGCACTAAGAATGTGCAATAATGCATATTATTTTATTATTAATAAGGTTAAATAGGGTCCTCCAGATTGGATGCAAACAAGCGTGCCAGCTATATATAACAACTCCTATGATCATTTAGGGAGACCTGTTAGTGCGGCAAGTTGTTATTTCCTAGTTGTTGTTTCCGATCAGTGAGTGACAACGTTTTCAACAATCCAAGACTTTAAATTTTAATTATTAGGATGCGTGATGTTGATTGACTTTTTTTTTTTTTGGAGAAAGTCTTGATGTTAATTGACCTGACTGATTCTGTACTGTTCAGAAAGGTATGCTCTACATTCAACCAAAAAATATATATAAAATAAATAAAAAAAAAGGAAAAAAAAGAAGAAGAAGAGGCATGCTCTACAGAGTCTCTCCTATGCTTTGCTATCTTACACTAAATTTTTTTTTTTTTTTTTTTTGGCAGCTTGGTGGGCTATGCAGAATAAGCTTAAAATTAAAGATAGGCTTGCTGATTGGGGGTATAGAGGTGATTACCATTGTGTTTTCTGCCGGGAAGAATTGGGCCTAACCATGTTGTAAAGCCCAAAGCCTGCATGGTTGGGCAACTCTCAACAGTGAATGATTGTTCTCATTATACATTGTTTTATCTCTTGAAACATAGGACTGCAGGCTGCAATTCATGATAACTTCACAAAAATGATTGATACACTTTCAGAACAATAAAAATCTTTTGTTCTGATAATGCCATAGAATGCACAAAAAAAAAAAAAAAAAAAATCGATTTTGCTAATCTCTTAAATGCTTATGGGACAAAAAATAATTAAGTTGAACTGCGCATAAGCATGCATCACCATTACTCAATTATGTTCTTTTTTCTGCTCATCTCAGCTTCAGTACCTAAATCATTTTGGGGTGAAGCTGCCTTAACTACAATCTATACCCTTAATCGGATTTCTTCGTCTATTCTTAGCATGAAGTTTGTTTATGAGTGTTTGTGTGCATCAATTATTCCTAGTTTTTCCATCTTAAAAGTCTTTGGTTGTAAATGCTTCGGTTTTCTTCAACCTCATGAATACACCAAACTCAAACCTCACTCTTGCTTGTGTTGTTTTATAGGTTTCAACATTAAGCATAAGGGATATAAATGTTACAACGCTCTTAATTTATTGTAGTTGCGTAATTGTCCATGTGTCCTTAAGAGAAAATACTCAATTTCTCCAACTTGTCCAAGTTTCATCCATCGTCTACTCCTCCTCTCTTCACAAATCCTTTTACTATTCTTTTTCTCAGAGAATTTCATTTATTGTTGGATATTTCGTGTATCCAAGTAAATTGTAATAAAAATTTGATCACAATTTGACGGTGGAAGAGTTTTATTTTGATCCCACTTTGGAAGTGTAAAAGTGTTATTGTCTCTTTATAAGAGATAAGAGTGAAACTTTGAAAGCAACAATAGAAAAGCAAGTGAAAATGCATTTATTGTGTTTTTGTAAGACTGTCGATGGACCTTTGGTAGTCTAATGAAGGTCTTAAGAGATTTCTGTCTAATGGTTATTGTGGACACTGTCGACCGAGGTTTAGGTGAGATTATGATGAATTGTGTTTTCTGCAAAATTTATTACTAAAAGTTGCACCATCACTTGATATTTAAAATGTTTCTAAACGTTGGGGGATTGGTTCTAAGTTCTAATTATTTTCTAACAGTTATAATATTTTATTTGTGACTTTTTATGGTCTATATATATTGTTTAAAGTCCCATATATTATTCCAATCTAATGAAATCTTGTGGGTTTTCTGACTTTTTCTAAAGTTGCTATTTCTAAAATTCAATAGGCTTTGTTGTGTTTTGTGACAAATTTATAGTTACTTTTTAACTTATGTGTGGAGGTAAATATTGTCTAAGTACAACGATTTCATAGTGCTTCCAAACCACTAGAGTTCTCTTATTTATTCATTAAATTTTTACATGTTTTCTTCATTTTTTACTCTTTTGATGTCCAACATTTATTAGGTTTGAATCTTAGTTGTTAATTCTCTACTATACATGATATTGTTGAACTAATGGTTGGTTCGTTCCAGCTGTGTGTGCATGGCAATGTGTTGTAGTGTTTGTACAGTTTTTGGTGTTGTTAATTACTAGTTTTCCGTACTTTTAACACGATAGTTTTGCGTGTTTGGTGATAATTTTTCATTTATTAAAAAAAAAAAAAAAAAAAAAAAAAAAAAAAAAAACCCTGTAAGCCATTTCCATCATGCACAGATTAACGTTGTCCTCCATGTGGTATGATATCCTTAACCATAGCAATTAGCCGTTGAATTGCTACCTATATATAAATCATAAATGGCAACAGGAGTTACAGGATGTTCCCTGCCTAGATTTTTAATATGAAATAATGTATTTGTTATATATATAGAATAGTTAACGGATGCTTAACGTATTTGCTATATAATGTTTTTAATATTTGCCATGAATACATACAATCTCTCATATCGTTATATGCCAAATGCATGAGCTTTAATTTATATATTGATTAGCCTAATGATGCACAAATACCACTCTCATATATAATGATAGAATACGATCAAAACTTGATTAGTATATATATATGATTACTTTAAACAAAAAAGCAGCTTTCTTGATGTTGCCAATTGTTGTGGTGTTTTCCATGTCGTTGGCACCAACTCTATATTCTATGATCACTGGTGGAGTCCCAATTCATCCATTGTACGACCTACATATAAATATATAACATGCATATATGAATTATATATAAATGAAAATCTTATTTGACATGATTGCTATGACATAAGAAACTTTGGTTAGCATCCAACAAATGGGGTAGGATTAGGTGGTGAAAATTTTTGCTTTCTCGTTTTAATAGGAAATAAAGAGGGGGAAGAAACCTAACCATATCCTATTTTTCTATGTTGCTTTGACAACCACGACTATTTGATCTTAATAAATCAAAGTCTAATTACTTTAAAGCGGCCTTCTCTCAAAAATATACAAGTAATTGGTTTAGTCCATTAGGATAACAACACTTGCGTATGAGAAATTAGCTTCACAATGAAGACTTCATAAATAGGTGGATGAGTTAACTTAGCAGTCAATGTCTCAAAAGAGAAGAACCAGTCTAATCTAACCACTCAACAAGGAAATAAGATTAACCATACTACAAATTCCATTTTCTTTAATCCTAAGGAAATGGTAATTAAGAACTTTTGAATATCCAAATCTTCTTCACCTATTCTGATTGCGATTGTTATAACAAAGCAATCACAATCATTATTATTGATGAACTATTTGCAGTAAACCATACCCAAGTGGCCAAGTGTATTTAGGGTCTATTTGGGAATAGCTTATTTAGCTAAAATTAAAATTTTTTTGTTAAAAATCTAGGAAAAAAAAATTTTAAAAAAAAGTTTAATAGTACAATGAGATCCATAAATAGTAACAAAAATAAGCTAAAATTGCAAAAAAGCTGAAAATTTCAGTTCATCCCAAACGAATACTAAGGATTTATTTAGATATCGCTTATTTTACTGAAAATTGAAAACACTGTAGCAAAATAATTTCTAAATGTGTGAATAGTACTATAGGGCCCAATTTAATTTTTTTTTTAATAAAGTACATGTGGGTCCCGTGAACAGTGCACGGGACCACTGAAAAAACATATTTTTGTTTTCTCTTCCTGCACGGGACCCACAGTTTGTAACACTGGTGCTTTTCAACATTATCCAAACGAAGGTTAAAAGTCTGTTTGGATATTGCTTATTACTAAAAACTGTAAATTGAAAACTGAAAATACTGTAACAAAATAATTTTTAAAAGTGTGAATAGTGCTGTGGGACCCAATTTTGAGGTTGTTTTTCTGGAAAAAAAAAAAGGTACTTGTGGGTCCCGTGAATAGTGTATGAGACCCATCATTGTTTCAGTTAAACGTTGGAACACACGTTTTCCATGCGTTCCAAATGCACACTAAGTGTGTATTTGACATTTGCTTAAAAAGCTAGTTTTTTTTTACTATTTAGCTTATTTTTGCTACTATTTATGGGTTTCATTGTACTTTTTGGTACTATTCATGAGTCACATTATACTATTTCAGTTACCTTTTAACTTTATTTATGGTATTTTCAACAAAAAGTTTTCAATTTTATCTAAATAAACTATTCTCAAGTGAATTCTAAGTAGACTTACAACAACAAACTAATTAAGCTAGCTAGCATCTTTCATAGGCCGTAGCATAATTGTGGATGTTTTCTATTTACAAATTATATTATATAAATCATACAAATTGATACAAATTATATTAAATAAATCTTACAAATCGGTGTATCATATTTAAAAAAAAAAGTATTTATTATACATTTATACTATTGAATATTTTTATATTTCTACCCAAAAAAGAAAAGAAGAATATTTTTATATTAAAATTAGAGTAATATTTTTTACACAAAAAAAAAACTGTTTTACACAATATTCTTACACACACCCTAAAATCAATTAAAATCATGACTTCATTTTAGTTGTGTTTAAGATTGTATAAAATAGTTTGTGTACACCAAATTTATCCCTTAAAAATTATATTATCCCAACACTTGCAGGAAGGTAATGTACGAAAGTCAAAATGCAGCAGCTGGGTAGCCCACGTGAGAACGATGAAAAGTCAAAATGCAGAACTTATCAAATGAAAGTTTAATCTTCTACCCCTGATATCATGCATGGCTGATGGCCTTTGCACATAGAAAATTGCTCAAGCAATAAAGCTTAATTAGAAAACTTTCCCAATGGGAACCAACCCTTTGCACTGATGACTGATGGATTTCAGCCTTCCCACATTTACATTCTAATGTCATCTTGCGGCATTTCTTACAACTATACATCACTCTAATGGAAATCCATCTCTCGTAGCCAAATACATCACTACTTTAATGTTATAAAAATTTACAATTGAAAATTGTATCTTGTAGCCGTATAGGTCCGTACAAAAGTGTTTTTAACTAGACCTGGAATAGTTGCTTCTCTGTTGATCAAAGATTCAAAAAAAGAATAGTTGCTTCTCTCTCTCTCTCCCTCTCTCTCTCTCTCAAAAGGCCAAAAAATGGAAGTTCAACCAGATAAATAATTTTGCGTAAGATTTTATACAAAAAAAAAAAAAAAAAATCTTAGATATCTTGGCTTTTTGAATGGAAAATGATTATTTTGTAATTTTTTAAAAAATGTTTGTGGACTTTTTCACGTTAATTGTGTAGTTGCTTTCCACAAAATATATGTATGTTATGAATGAGAGTTTTATTTCATATAATTGTTTTGATTATAAGAAATATTATTGATTTTTTGTACGTACAAAAACACCAAAAAACATTTCCAACTCATTTTTACTGTTAATAACAATCGCATGATAAACCAGTTTCTAGAAGAAAAAAAATTCATTGAAACAAACCGTGCATTAGTTTCATATAGATCTAAATCCATTCTGATAAGGAAGCTAAGAGGATGGTCTGTCACACCTGGCTGGCTGATAAATGCTGACGGAAATATATATAGAGCAAGTTCTTGATTAGTTACCAATAATTACATGGAATTAAACAAAATAAAGGAATAAAATAATTCTTGTCTCTGCGAATGCCATTATAGCAAGTTCTCTGCTGTCTGCTCATGTAAATCATCCAATACATTTTATTCATTAATTCACCAGATTTTCATTATTTTCTCTGGGAAGTAATTCCAAAATTCTTTCCTCTACAGACCCATTGAATATTACTATCAGAGTATCAGCCATAAACACAAACTACAAAGCAAACAAAATGCAATATCAACAAAGAAGAGAGATGGGGTGGAGCTTAGGAACATGTTTCTTTTTGGGGCGAGGTTGACATAGAGTAGTTTTAGATTGGATGAAGCAAACAACTCAAAGTCAAACTAGTACAATCATACTATTCGAAGACTATATATTGATAGATATGATGTATATATGTGTCATATACATGCATAGAGATGTATTTGTGTACACATGTGGTTGATGTGTCTATCTGCAGGCATTAAGTGTTTACAACTAACAAACATAACACTCAAAAAAAAAAAAAAAAAAAAAAAAAAACCAAGAAAAAGAAAAAAAGGTGTTTACAAACATAGAAGGGTGATGCAACTCCAAACGGTCCAAAATGAAAGAATTAACTAAGAAATCTCATGCATAATAGGATCTTCAAAAAATAGTTCGGGCCAAAATGACGAAGCTCCACCATAGCTAGAGGTACTACTACTAGCATCCCCAGGATTGCTTAAAGACATATCATCAGTCATAGTTGAAATAACAGGAGTGGGAAATGGGAAAACCAAAGACGAGTCATCATGTGGGTTATCTCCTTGGCTGACCATTGTAAAGTTACAACCTTGACCCATCTCACTATTCAAAGAAGTCTGAAAATTGAAAGGGACTTGTGGGTCTGACGAGTGAGCAAATAAGCTTGGGTGGTGGAGTGGTTGAAAGGTAGTATTTCCAGGAGAAAATGAGGATGAATTCTCCACATTTGACGAATTTAAAACTGGGTTTTCTTTGAAAGCAGGAATTGAGCTCAACAAATTAAGAGCCTCCATGTCTGTGATGTCATTTTGGCCATACGAGTTGGTGGTTATTGAAGCCGAGGATTGGAGAAGATACTGTAAGTATTGAAGCTTAGCCAACTGCACAGCTTCTGCTTGTAATCTCATAGCTTGTTCATCTAATGGGTGATGATCCACCATCAGGTCTCTAAGGTTAGCAAGGGCTAAAAGATGGGGCAAGCTGGAAAAGAGGTCAGTTCTTGGTTGATGGGTCATTGGATCAAAACCCATTTGAATCAGCTTCTTCTTCAAATGTGTGTTCCAGAAATTCTTGATTTCATTGTCAGTCCGGCCTGGTAGGTGCGTCGCAATAGCTGACCATCTTGTGAACAAAATGCAAATAAAAGTGAAAGTCGTGATCACAATCAAAATATATAGGCAAAGTTGGGACATTTTTTTTTTGTGAAGTTTCATAGAAAAAAAGATTGAAAGAATTAGTACTTGTTTCCAAGTATGGAATGGAGATGTAGAATTGACTGCTCCTCTTCTTGAGAAAATTTTCCTCTCTTGATATCTGGCCTCAAGTAATTTGTCCATCTTAACCTACAGCTCTTGCCACATCTGTTAAGACCTGCCAAGAAAATAAAAGATTGTAATAAAGAAAAGCCTTGAGAGAGAGAGAGAGAGAGAGAGAGAGAGAGAGGTGGTTTTGTAAATAAAAACCTGCAAGTTTAGGGAGGGCTCTCCAACTTCCATGGCCATGTTTTTGGATGTATTGAACAAGCTTTTCATCTTCTTCAGGAGTCCAGGGTCCTTTCTTAAGGCCATTCTCATCACAACAAGGAGACCTTCCCATGGTGATCTGTTCCTATATCTAATTATATTTGCTTTCTTTTTGCTGTTGCTTCCCTCTGTTTCAAGAATACCTTGGGCTTGCTATTTATATACAATCATCTGCCTGATTCTGGTCGTTGATTATTCTCAATTAAAAAATCTCTCTCACTTTTTTATTAGGTGGACCGTGGATCAAATTACAATAAGCTCACTATCACATCTGGTTACATACATACTCTCTTCTTCTATGAAATGACAAATACATCCTTAAAAAAACTATTTTTTGTTAATCACTTGACTCTTAGCCGACATGAAAAAAATGGGGAGGGGAGCTAGACTTAATTTCTTAGAAGAGTTGTGTTCGCACTTTAATTAAGTTATGATTTTAAACTTCAAAATTGTGACTTAAAGATATGAGTTCTCTTGTAAATTGTAGTTTATGTGTATTATGTATACACTTAGTTGTGTTCAATAGTCATTATCCTTCTTAGAATATAAGAGAGGTGCAATGATCAATGTCTCAATAAATTTTAATAAATTTAGTGACACAATATTTTTTACAATTTTTATTTAATTGTTGAGATAATTTTTTAAAAGTGATGTTATTCCAATAAAAAATTGCCATCTTAATTAGCAAGTGGGAAAAAAATTGTACCCCTAGTACTATTCTCAATAAATTTTAACCAAAGTCAGCTAATTAAAAGTAATAAAAATGCTAAAAATTATTTGTTGCCCCACCATTTTTATCTTTCCAACTTGTTTAACAAAATTAAAAAGAAATATAATTCTTGTACCCAAACAAAAATTCTTGTACATAAATTAATTATGAGAGAAAAAAACTAGCTACATATATATTTACTTTATCTAATGGTCAAGAGTCTTATGGTTCAATTGCAAAGTTTAGTTATTTTGTTTAATGTATGACTCTTTCAATCGTATTATTTGGAAAAAAAATTTGTTTACAAACTTAGTTGTAGTCTAAGGCTTTAACTCCCATTAAAAAATTAATATGATAACATATTTTAAAAATCTAACTATTAAATTATATGTTTTTAATAAACATGTCAAATTCTGTACAGATAAGATATTATTTATAATTCGATTCATAAACATATTTTTTATATATAATTTTAGACTACAAAAACTTGAAATTTAAACATTTGTACGTTCTATATATATAAGAGATTTTATGGAAAAGTTCAGATTGCTTTCATTATTTCATACTAGTATATAACCCATGTGTTCTTTATCATAAGATAATGCCAAGACACCAATCGGTTTTTGATGTAGGCAGAAATTAAATTACAGATCTTTTATTCAACTATCAGAAATTTTTCCAGTTGAACTAACTGGAACTCGCATCTTTTGCACAACATTAACTCGCCTACAACAAAAATTTTAAAAACTTAGATAGGACACAGTACAAAATTAGACAACAATTAAAATCCAAATTAGAATTTAATAGAATTTTCACTTAACTTTGCCTTTAATTATATATATATATATATATATATATATATATGATTAGGCTTTGATACTTCAATTTAATTACTCATTATATAAATAGAACTACCCCACTTCCATGTTAAATGTAAATATATCTAAATTCTTAAAGGAAAAGGATTTGCTGCAAATTAAGTTGCAGCAACTCCTGTAAAAATACAAACATGTCAATGTCTTAAATAAATACCTTGGGCTTATATTTAAATGAAAATTTTCTTATCAAGATTGAATTTTTCACCAAATAACTACTTAACATATGTGCATTTTGCAGAAGTTGCTGCAACTTCCAGCAAATCCTCACTCTTTCTTAAATAATCGAACAAGAGTCCAATTCAATGTTTCAAGCTGCTGTCGGAGGCGAGTAGGCAACCAATATAACATTGGCAATAATTGTCCGCTTTTTGTCATGAAAACAATTTCCTGATAAAAAGTAGTCGTGTAGGGTCTGAACACAATTGGCATAATCTGTAAGGAAGGATAAACAACTGGTCTTTACGGGCTATAGCCTCAATCAGCATTTCGTTTTTAATTCCTTCACTAAAGTAACCTCAAAGGCAGAATCTTTCAAATCAGATACGTAATAACAAATGGCACGTCCCTACTTGTCAAAGGAACCCATTCCATGCACGCAAAGAAGAAGCTCTTTCGTCATTTTTTGCATGGCTTCAAAGGACTTACGTCTTACATTTTGGATTCATATAAGGCCATATGCATTAGGGAACCTACGTATTCTGGATTATTATGTTTGATTAGCCAGTATGTCATGCCACAAAATGATTTTATATGTTTACGAGGCAGTTTAGGGTTTCTTTTTTGCCTCGTCTCAATTTTTTAAACAGTTGATGCGATTAAATCATCTACACATTATAATACTAGAGTTATTCGCAAATCACTTACAACTTTATCTTAATTTCTTTTAATCATAAAAGCAAAGTATAAATTTATTAATTGAAAGGTGACAACGTTTGTGAACATAAAATTTAAGTTAGTTTATGATTTGAGAATGGAACTTTGTAAAAATAGAATTATTATATGTTTGTAATGCGTTCATTTTATATTTTATATTTTTGGTTCTTTTTGGTCAAAATAAAACCTACCTATATACCCTCCATAGTAAATTTATATTACTACTAGATCAATATATTTATAGCATAAATACACTTTTGGCCCCTACATTTTGGGCCATTTCTCGATTTAGTCCCTAAACTGATTTTGCTCATAGGTGAGTCCCTTCTTTTTCATAGTTGTTTTTAAAATGTTCCTTACCGTCAACCTAGTTACAAAAAATGCTAAAGTGGCAAATAGAATGCATTGTTGGCATGTTAATCACTGACGCGGCTAATAAAATATTTTATTTGATATTTTTTAAATGCAACGTCAGCATTTTTTGAATTAAAAAAAAAAATCCATGTCAGTTTAATTAAAAAAATAAAAATAATTTACATTTTTCAATTTCAATTTAATTCAAACTAAATTAAAAAAAAAAACTTTTAAATCTATTATTATTATTATTGTAAGGACACGTTTTGGAGCCCAAGCCCAAAATATGAAGGGAGTTTGGTTTAGTGAGCCTAGAACAATATATTTGTAGAGAGTGAGTTAGAAAACTAGGCATGATAAGTT
The DNA here is from genome assembly GCA_030445155.1 of Quercus variabilis. Taxonomy (NCBI): domain Eukaryota; kingdom Viridiplantae; phylum Streptophyta; class Magnoliopsida; order Fagales; family Fagaceae; genus Quercus; species Quercus variabilis. The sequence continues at coordinate 32,984,702 of CP129456.1, read as the reverse complement.
GGACAACAACTATAACAAATTCAAACAATAATCAAACAAAGATGGACAGAGTTCTTGAAGTAAATTTATCCTTGGACCAATCCGAGGAGGTTAGTTCTAGTCTTTATTGATTGAAAAATGTTATAGATATAATTCCAACTGTTACAATGTTTTCTCTTCTAAGTTTTTCGATCCCCCTCTCCATGGAGGGTTTCTCATGTTATATAGTCTTCTTTTTACGATGTTGATCCTATACTTGTTGGTCATCTAAGTCACTACTTGAGTGCTGGTCTCATCGGACAACCCCTTTGGCTCTCTGTGAGTTGGGATAGCCAAAACAGCATTGTTCAAGGATCTTCTTCACATTAGTATAGCAAAAAAATTAGCTGCAGAGTATTTAATGCGGTGGTAGTAGCTTTCCCTTAGATATTTTTGAGCTCCTAGCCCTCTGGTGCACTTAAGATGCACGTCTCTATCATTGGAGCTTCTTGGAAGGTTACCTTGAACCTTAGGATACACGTTTGAGCTATGCTTAACCTATCCGAGGAGACATTCCTCCTCGGATCACTCTCCCATTCGTATCTTACTCATTAGATTCTAAACTTGACCTATCTAACACCACTAATTTGTTCTCGAATTACTATGCTCTCGGCCATGATCCACTGCCTAATATATAATCTGAGCCCTTAACCCTACAATTATTATTATTGCTTTTGTGGGGTATAGGAATTTGAAAAATGTAATTGCACCATGTGTCATGCCTATGGCGGAGGGGGCTATTATTGTGCCGAGAAGGTCACACTCTCGAATAGTAAGACCACATCAATGACACGTTACATCAGTGGCATGTTACCAGAGGAGGTCATATTATAGAGAAACAACTTCGGGGAAGGGGTTAGCCCTAATATGACTCGAAAGATGGTGGTTGCCGCCACATTGAATGCATCCCACCAACCTCTTGATTGCATTTATGTCTTGGCTGTCGCAACTCACAAGGGGTGTGAGAAGGTGTTTAATGGGACAAACACTCAAGTAGTGGCCTGGATGATCAACAAATGGAGGGTTGAGATCATCTAAAGGGAGCTATATAATATAAGAGACCCTCCAGGGAGAGGGGATGGGGAAATCTGTAGAGAAAACATTGTAGTAACAAGAACTAAAATTATATCCAAGTCTGAAAGAACTATATTCAAGAACCACTCTCCTCGGACTTTGCTGAGGAAGGATTCCTTTGCATAAAATTTGTCTTTCCTTGCTTTCTTATTATTTTTGGTCCATTGTACATATTGCTTGATCCGTTAAAGCCTAGTTTTTAAGTCAACTCTTTACAAATTTATTGTATTGGGCTTTTTGAGCCTGGATCTTCTACCTTTTAGGCTCAGGAACCAAAAACGCTCCCTTACAGCTTTCATTATTTTTTAGGTAAGAACACAAGAATTTGTTCTTCATGTTCTTCCCGAATCCAAGAACAATTAAACCCAGAACAAGAGCATAATCAAACCCAGAACAATGCAAAATTTCATATAAAATTCCTATCCTCCACCAAAAACTCTAGAACTTGAAAAAATCATCAAACCTGATGATGCCGAGAAAACCAACCTAGAAAAATCATCAAACCTCCAACCTAAAAAAATGTCAAACCCAGAAACCTCCAACCTAGAACTTCATTCTTCATGTTCTTCTCCAAATCAAGACAAACCCAATTGACTAACCCACTCAAAATCAATCTCAGCACAAAAAATTCCAACACAATCAACATAGAAACCTCTAGGAAATCAAACCCATAAATCCAAAAAAAATATATACAAATCTGCATTTAAAAAAAAAAAACAAACAGACAAACCCAAAACAGTTTAGGCGAAATCTCGGAACACAAACAAACTTAGAACACATACAACTAGAACATTAGGGGCAAAAAAAAAAAAAAAACACACACACAAACACACACAAACACAAACAAACCCAGAATTCACCATCAACAACAACACCCCGTCAATCAACAACACCAAATCTGATATCAACAACACCAAATCCGTTGTCAACAAACCCAAATCCGCCATCAACAATACAAAAGCACCAATGTTCTCTACCTTCCATCTCTAGCGGAAAACTCCTCATGCAAAGCAACCTTGACCACTCCGATTCGGTGCTCCAATGCCATCATTCTCTTACACCTAGGTCGAGTTCATTTTTCCAGCGAAATCCATTGTTCCCATCGTTTTCTCCGCATCAAGAGAGAAGCTTGATCTGCTCACATCGATCTTCTCACCATTGGTTTGCTTGTGAGCTCTGGTGCCTGGTGGAGAAGAAGGCTGAGCTTGTGAGCTTAGTGGTAGAGAGAGAGAGAGAGAGAGAGAGAGAGAGAGAGAGAGAGAGAGAGAGAGAGAGAGAGAGAGAGAGAGAGAGAGAGAGAGAGAGAGAGAGAGAGAGAGAGAGAGAGAGAGAGAGAGTTTGAGATTCGTGGTAGAGAGTGTAGAAGATTTTTTTTAAGCTGACGAGGTTAACCAAAAACAAAGACAAAAAGAATTAAAATGATTATAAATTTTTATTTTTTAAGAAATGATTTTAGTTTAAATTAGATTTAAGGTTTTTTTTTTAAATTTTTTTAAAAAATTTTCTTAGCTGGCTTTTTTTTTTATTAATTTAAAGACTGGCATGGCATTTAAAAAATGCTAAATATATATTTTTTTACTATTATTTTATTAGTCACATTAGCAAACAGTGCATTCCATTTGCCACTTCAGCATTTTCCGTAACTGAGTTGATGGCAGGGACCATTTAAAAAACGACTATGAAAAAAAAGGGACTCACCTAGGAGCAAAATCAGTTTGAGAACTAAATCGAGAAACGGCCCAAAATGTAGGGACCAAAAATGCATTTACGCCTACATTTATAGTATAGTTCATAATACCATTGTATTTCCAAGCTCATGTTTACTGCTTTGGGGGCAAACTATAATTCCCTGATTAATTAGCTATTTTAAAGCCCTAAAAACAATATCATTGTTTGAATGGTATATATGCCTTGCTATTAGCTCGCTATCTTTTCAATTCCTCATCACTTTTGCCGTCTTATTTCATATGCCACTCAATCTTTTCATCTTTTTTTCTTCATATTTAAGTTCCAAATCATTTTATTTGATCGTTCGATTTCTCCTTCAATAAGTATTTTATTTGATCATTCCATTTCCTTCAATTGTAAAGATTTCTTTATTAATTCTAACGGCACTCCATGTCTTTCTTGAGCATCTTGAAGATGTGTGATCATAGTGATAGTATAATTGTGATGTACTAATGCCGCAAAGGTGACATATATATTACTTTCTATAAATTATTTTGAAGCAAAAACCATAATGGGCATTAGGGGTGGCAAAATTAGATACGACCTGTAAACCCAACACGACACGACACGAAATTAACAGGTTATGGGTTGGGCCTTAATGGGTTCGTGTCATATTCGAGTTGACACGATGGACCCGTTTGATAAACAGGTTGGGTTAGGGTTCAACCTATGGAACCTGGTTGACCTGTTTAATCAAATGAAATTTTACTAATATACCCTTCAAACCCTAGGTATATAAACTTATTAGTTGTTGTGGTTTATTTTCTTTGACATATTGTGATTGATTATTTATGATATTGAGATATGCTTTAATTTTGAATGATTATTTGTGATGCAATTACTCATTAGTTTTGAATTTTATATTTAAAATATTTATTTGCTTATTTTTTCATAAATATTATTTTTTTTTTCATTTTGATAAAATCAGATAAACAGGTTGACATGACTAACCCGTTTAATAAATGGGTCGTGTTAGGGTTGAGGAATCTTGATCCGTTTAATAAACATATCGGGTTAGTATTGACCCATATAGTCGAATATGTATGAATTGACATGACACGAACCCGACATGCGAACATGAATTGCCACCCCTAATGGGCATGTGCAATAATGCGTAGGTCATCATCTTTAGAGCATTCACAATGAGAATTTTAAATGCCATATGTTAGTAACATTTAACATCAAGCCTCAAAAGTACTCAATAGCTGGCCTGCTAAACTTGTAAAATTGTAAATTTTTTTGGCATTGTGCTACAGTGCCATTCTATTTTTATGATGGCACTGCAGCTCAATTGTAAAAATAAAATATTCAAATTTATTTTTCATATCATTCTTTTGATAATTCTTTCTCTCTCTTCTATCTTTCTCTTTCTCTGGTCTCAGACTCTCAGTCCATTTCTTCCTCTCTCTCTTTCCTCACATCTCTAGTAGTTGGGCCTCCACGCCGACGAAGCAAAGATCAAAGCTTCTCCACCGATCTACTGGCTGCGGGGTATTGTGAGTCGAATCTAGTGGCAGAGGAATGGTGGGTTGTGGGTTTGGGTCGGGGTGGGTCTAAGGCATGGTGGTTGTTACTGTAGGTTTGTGGTGGGTGGGGTGTGGTGGGGGGGGGGAGTGGTGGGGGGGGCGAGGGGAGTCGTGGTGGTTTGAGCCATGGCGGTTGTGGGTTTAGGTCATGGTGGTTGTAGGTGTGAGTTGTGGTGGGTCTGTGGTGGGTGGGGCGTGGGGAGTCATGGTGGGTTTGCGGCATGGTGGTTATGGGTTTGGGTCGTGGTGGTTTGAGGCATGGTGGTTGTGGGTTTGTGGTGGGTGGGGCGTGGTGAGTCTTGGTGGTGCAGTGGTGGGTTATGGGTTGTGGGTTTTGTTTGGTTGTTGTTGTTGTTGTTGTTGTTGTTGTGTGTGTGTGTGTGTTTTTTTGGGCGTGACAGTGGCGTGGTTTTTGTGGTCGATGTCTGGTGGTTTATGTGTGCATGTATATTTTTTTTTTTTTTGGTTAGTGGTTTTTGTTGGTGGGTTTGGTGGTTTTTTTAATGGGTTTGCAAGTTGGCACTTGGCATGGTTGTGGTGGTGGTTGCTGGCCGGTGTCTGGTGGGTTAAGTGGGATGTGAATGGTGGTGTTTTAATGGGTTTTGCTGGAGCTAGTTGAGAGAGAGAGAGAGAGAGAGAGAGAGAGAGAGAGAGTAAAAAAAAAATAAAAAAGAACATTTAAATAAAGTAACAAAAGAAATAAAAGTTGAGATGTTAGGAGCATGGGCGGCTCTAGGAACAGTTCAAGGGGTTCAAATGAACCCCCTGAGCTAGCCAAAAAAAGAAAAAAAAATTTATATATAATTTTTTAACCCTCTTAAAATAAAATTTTGAATCCCCTAAACCTAAATTTTTTTAAAGCCTAGTTGAAATGAACTTGATTATGATTATCTTGACAATATTTTGGTCTTAAAAAAAAAAAAAAAAAAAACTCAATATCAAACCAATTTTTCCTAAAATATGGGAGAAACAGTAAGCCTAACAACAAAAGTATAAATTTATTCTTCTTAAATTAAAAAAAAAAAATCATTTAGATCTTAAAAATTTGAAATTAACTAATACATAAAAGTTTATTGTATTTAGATAACAACAATAATTCATAAGTTTATAGTATTAAAAACAATAAATAATTTCCAAGATTTAATCTTAGCAACAATAATTAGTATCTTTATTATATTAATAAACTACTATAAAAAAAATCGTATTAATAAACAATATACATTAAACTTATAGTTTATCTTATATGAGAAACGCTATATTCATAATACTTTCACAACAAATTTTAAGTAACAGATGTTACTAGTTGTTACTAATGGAAAAAAAGTAATTTTAGTAGTAAATTTAAATTAAAACTAATAACAAATTATTACCTAAAATTGTTAGAAAAGTGTTATGGAAATTTTGTAAATATAGCACTTTGTAATAAAGAAATCATGTAGACTGCAAAATTCATTTGCATCTTCTTATTGACCACCCTAAAAATATATCTTGGAGCCGCCACTGAGACTTAGGAGTATTGTAAAATGGTAAGTATAATTGATAAAATAGTTTTTTGTGATTGTATAATTGATAAAGTAATTTTTTAATATTTTAAATCCTAATTTAGATTATCTTATTGTGGGGGAAAAGGGGGCCAGGCCCAAGGTAATGGGCCGAAGGCCCACGAGAGGACTATTTTACATCTGAAAAGAGAGAGGATAAAAAGGCAGGGCCCAGCTGGGAGTGGGATCCTCAAAATGAAGGATCATCGCAATCCGAGGAGGATATCTCCTGCCCGAGGAGGATATCTCCTGTCCGAGGAGGAGGTTTTCCTCTAACATGATATCATAGATTAATTGAGCACGGGAAAAGCCAGAATGACTGTCCGAGGACTCCACTTGATCAAGATAAGCTCAGAGCATGTTCTGGAACGATAAGGATGGAGAAATATCTGAGGGAAAGGCTGCTGCCACCGTATTCAATGTATTGCAACAGCTTTTTTGGCCGCATTTATGTGGAGAAGACCTCTGAACAGTGCATCCTAACCTACCGCCACTCACACAGAGTTGAAAAGAAGATGCCTGACGTGACAGGTACTTGAGCAAGTTCATAGATGAGGAGCACGTGGACGATGGAGATGAGAGTAGGAGTGGCTATATAATAGAGGGGAGCATCTGTCAATGGCCCCCCGGAAAAAATTGAGAGAAAAGAAAAACAAGGAGAGAGTTCTTCAAACTATCAATGTATACAGACTGATCAATATTAATCACTGTTTAAAGAGTTATGATCTATTGTTGTTAATTCCTTACTGAATCTAGTTCTTTGACCCATACTCTACAAATTAATTGTCTTTGGGTTTATGCAACGAATCTGAACCCTACAATTGGCGCCGTCTGTGGGAAGAGCTTGAGCGTAAGGGAAGAGTAGCAGCGGTTGGTCATGGCTGATCAAGGGCAACAACCAGCAGAATATGGGGCATCCCAACATGTTGATCCCTTTCTTAATCTGGAGCAGAGGCAGGACCGTGAAGGCAGTGTGCACACTACACACACTGAGCGAACCCAGCCCCGTGGCGGAAGTCGCGTTTCCCATGCAGAGAAAAACAGCATGCAAATAGAGATTGAAAGGTTGAAGAGGGAGCTACGCCATGAGAAGAGGAAACGTGCTGCACCACACCCTGATGACGACTTGGACGACGGACAAGATATTACCTATGAGCAGAACTCTCAAACTCCAATCAGCGAGACTTTTTCGTATGAAGATGAGCACCCTCGTGAGAAGCGACCTCGAGGACTACCATATGGAGGGGTGGGCAATGATGCCATGAGTAAGGCCCTGAATCAGATCTCCAGGTCACCTTTTACACGTAGGATCGAAGGAGTGGAGCTGCCTCGGCGTTTCAACTAGCCAACCTTTACTATCTATAACGGCAAAACTGACCCTGTGGAACACGTCAGCCATTTTAACCAAAGAATGGTTGTCTATGCCAGAGACGAAGCTCTAATGTGCAAGGTATTCCCCTCCAGTTTAGGTCCTGTAGCCATGAGGTGGTTTGACAACTTGAGGGCCGATTCCATCGATTCTTACCAAGAGCTTACTCAAGTTTTTGATTCACGATTTGTCACCTGCCGAAGGGTGCCTAGGCCCTTGTCCTCCCTTCTGTCCTTAAGCATGCGTGAGGGTGAGACACTGAAGGCGTACTCGGATAGATACTGGGAGATGTTTAACGAGATGGAAGGCAATTTCGATGCCATGGCTTTGGAGACGTTCAAGTTGGGTCTCCCCACTAATCATGGTTTAAGAACGTCCTTGTCCGGCAAGCCTGTTATTAGCATGTGCCAGCTTATAGATCGCATTGAGAAGTATAAAAGGGTTGAAGAGGATCGGCAACAGGGGAAGGGTAAGGATAAAGCTACCACCCAGGACAGGAAGGACTTTAGGTCGGATCGCTATAACAACAGTAAGCCAAGGAGAGATTTCGCTGGGCACTCAGGTTCAGCAAATGCCCAAACAGTTAATACCGTGTTCAAAGAGCCCGTTCATCAAGTCCTAGATAAGATAAAGAACGAGCCCTTCTTCAGATGGCCGAATAAAATGGTGGGGAATCCAGAGAGACGCAATCATAATGTCTATTGTCAGTACCACCAGGACCACGGGCATGCGACTGAAGACTTCAGAAGCTTATAGGACCATCTGGACCAGCTGGTCCGTGAAGGCAGGTTGAAGCATCTTTTACATCACTCCAGCGGACGAGGAGGGCAGCCGATTTCGGATGCCGAGAAGGTGGATTCTGCAAAACCCCCTTTAGGTGTTATCAATGTTATTTTTGCAGCCCCAGGAAGGACAGGATCCCGGCCGTCAAAGGTTATGTCCGTGGCTCGGCTGCCGGTGGGAGATACTGATAGGAATCCGAAGAGCCCTGGGCATGCTGTGCCCCCCATTTTAGGCTTTTCAGACGAAGATAAAGCTGGGACCATTCAACCTCATGAGGACGCCTTGGTAGTTACCCTCAGGATTGGGGGATATGATGTGAAGAGAGTAATGGTAGACCAGGGCAGCACGGTGGAGATCATGTATCCTGATCTTTTCAGGGGATTGAATCTCGTGCCTAGTGACTTGACTCCATATTGCTCCTCCCTATTCAGCTTTGAAGGAAGAATGGTTATTCCGAAGGGGCAGATACGACTGCCTGTGCAAACTGGCTCGGAAATTGTTGAAGTGGATTTCGTTGTGGTAGATGTTTACTCCCCTTATACGGCGATTGTGGCCAGGCCCTGGTTACATACACTAGGGGCTGTCTCCTCTACTCTGCACCAAAAGGTCAAGTATCCTTCCAAGGGGCGAGTTTGTGAGATCCGCGGGGATCAGTCCTCGGCTAGGCAATGTCTAGTGGCGGCCATACGACACGAGTCCGAGGGTGAGCCTTCGGAAAGGGTGGTCAAAGACCTATAGCAGTTAAAGGGACGATTATCACCTGCCGACGGGCAGGATGAAGGTGTAAAATGCGAGGACTTAGCACGGGTCATGGTTGGGACTAATCCTGAAAGATATTTTCAAATTGGATCCCAGATACCTCAGTCAGAAAGAGAAGAGCTAGTTGAGTTCCTTAAAAAAAATATTGATGTATTTGCGTGGAGTACTTATGAAGCCCCAGAGGTAGATCCGGAGTTCATTTGTCATCATTTGAGGGTTAACCCTCTGAGTATACCAAAGAAGCAACCTCCTCGGCGGCCATCTAGAGAGCATGCTGAGGCAGTCAAAGAGGAGGTGCGAAAGCTCAAGCAGGCCGGGGCTATTAAAGAAATTTTTTATCCCGAATGGCTGGCAAACACTGTGGTGGTAAAAAAGAAAAGTGGAAAGTGGCGAGTCTGTGTAGACTTCACGGACTTAAACAAAGCCTGCCCTAAGGACCCTTTCCCTATGCCGAAGATTGATCAGTTGGTAGATGCTACTGTCGGCCATCCTCGGATGAGTTTCTTAGATGCTTTTCAGGGGTATCATCAAATCCCCCTTGCTCCAGACGACCAGGAGAAGACCGCTTTTGTTATTCCCATTGGTAACTACCACTATAAAGTGATGCCTTTTGGTCTGAAAAATGCAGGTTCTACATATCAGCGGATGATGACCAAGATGTTTGAATCACAACTAGGCAAAAGCATTGAGGTCTATATAGATGATATGGTGGTTAAAAGCAAACTCGTTTCTGAGCATTTGAAGGATCTTGATATGGTTTTTGAAGTTCTAAGGAAACATAAGTTGCGCTTGAACGCTTCGAAGTGCTCGTTCGGAGTTGGGTCAGGCAAATTTTTGGGCTACATGGTCACGCACAGGGGAATCGAAGTTAATCCTGATCAGATAAGGGCTATCCAAGACCTACAGCCTCCTCGGAATCCGAAGGAGGTCCAGAAGCTAACAGGAATGATGGCTGCGTTAAACCGATTCATATCCAGGTCTGCGGACAAATGCAAACCCTTCTTCTCGCTGATTAACAAGTGGAAGGATTTTGAATGGACTGAAGAATGCGCCCCGGCTTTCCAACAGCTTAAGGATTACTTATCTCGGCCACCGATTATGTCCAGCCCTGAGCCAGATGAGGTTTTATTTGCCTATATCGCAGTGGTCCCTCATGCTGTAAGTTTAGTGCTGATAAGAGTGGATCAGGGAGTACAAAGGCCGGTCTACTGTGTAAACAAGTCGCTACATGAAGCCGAGATCAGGTACTTGCCGTTGGAAAAGGCCATCTTGGCCGTAGTGCTTGGAACGCGAAAATTGCCTCACTACTTCCAAGCCCATACTGTCGTGGTGCTCACGCAACTCCCACTCAAGACAGTACTTCGAAGTGCTGATTATACGGGGAGGATAGCCAAGTGGGGCACTATTCTAGGGGCTTTCGATATCAAGTACATGCCTCGCACGTCAGTCAAAGGGCAGGTCCTTGCGGATTTGGTGGCCGAATTTACGGAGCCCAGTATAGGAGATGTGGCAGTAATGCCGAGCATGGATGAAAAATCGGTTGGCATGGTTTCTCAACAAGACCCTGCTCACTGGGAGTTGTACGTAGATGGCGCTGCGAATAGGAAAGGTTCTGGAGTGGGGCTGGTCTTGACATCTCCGGAAGGAATCATCATTGAAAAGTCGCTAAGGCTAGATTTTGGCGCGACTAATAATGAGGCCGAGTATGAAGCCCTATTGATGGGAATGGTTATGGTTCGAAGAATGGGAGGAAGGGCCGTGAAGGTGTTCTCGGACTCAAGATTGGTTGTGGGCCAAGTACAAGGAGAGTTTGAAGCTAAGGACGAAAGGATGCAAGGTTATTTGAACCGAGTCAAACGTCTGCAAGGGGAATTTGAATTTTTTAGCTTGCTACATGTTTCCAGAAGTAGCAATGCACACGCAGATTCTTTGGCCACGTTAGCCACCTCTTCGGATTAAGATCTGCCGAGAATTATCCTCGTGGAGGATCTTCATGAGCCCACTGGAATAGGAGGAGACGCAATTCAAGTACACCAGTTTCGAGAAAGTCCTTTCTGGATGGATGCCCTAATCGGATTCTTGAAAGATGATATCTTGCCAGAGGAGCGAAAGGAGGCTGACAAGATCCGAAGGAGGGCTGCCAGATTCTGGCTGTCCGAAGACCAAAAGTTATACAAACGCTCTTACTCGGGGCCATATCTGTTGTGTATTCACCCAGAAGCGACTGAGTCATTACTAGAAGAATTGCACGAAGGGATTTGTGGGAGTCACACCGGAGGCAGATCGTTGGCCCATCGGGCCCTTACCTAGGGATATTGGTGGCCGAGCATGCAAGAAGAAGCTCGCGAATATGCGAAGAAATGTGATTAATGTCAGCGATTCGCACCGAACATACACCAGCCGGGGGGAATCCTCAATCCGTTATCTAGTCCATGGCCGTTTACCCAGTGGGGTTTGGACATCGTGGGTCCGTTCCCTAAAGCTGCAGGGAACAGAAAATATCTACTGGTCGGCACCGATTATTTTACGAAGTGGGTTGAAGCTGAACCTCTTACCAATATCCGAGATGTGGATGTGCAAAAATTTGTGTGGAAGAGCATTGTCACTCGCTTCGGAGTTCCGCATACCCTCATTTCGGACAATGGCTTACAGTTCGACAGTAGTTCATTTCGGAATTATTGTAACAAACTTGGGATCACGAACAGATACTCTACTCCCTCCTATCCTCAGGGTAATGGGCAAGCTGAAGCAGTTAATAAAGTCATAGTCAGCGGCTTAAAAAGGAGGTTGGATGACGCAAAGGGAAGGTGGGTCGAAGAGTTGCCGCATGTGCTTTGGGCTTATAGAACCACACCTCGCAGGTCTACTGGGGAGACTCCTTTCTCAATGACTTATGGGTCTAAAGTTGTCATTCCTTTAGAAGCTAACTTCCCAACTCTGAGAACCAGTTTGTTCTGTCCGGCCAACAATAGTGAACTCTTAGAAGCCGGATTGGATTTAATCGAAGAAAGGAGAGAAAATGCAATGGTTCGGCTGGCTCACTACCAACAAAAGCTTAGACACGGCTATGACGCCAAGGTCAAGCTAAGACCCTTAGAACCCGGTGATTTGGTGCTCAGGAAAGTTGTCGGCAACACGAAAAACCCAGCCTGGGGAAAATTAGGACCAAATTGGGAGGGACCATATCGCATCACTTCGTGTGCAGGCATTGGAGCATACTTTCTAGAGGACTTGGATAGTCATGTAATACCCCGCCCCTGGAATGTAAATAACCTCAAGAGGTATTATTATTAATCGAGTTATTTCCTTGTCTATTTATGATAACTTGACACTATTTATTTGTTCTCTAAGTATTTAAACTTAAATCTGATCATGCCTGTAGTCCTCGGACCAGATGATTTCGGATTAGTTAACACTATTTATTTGTTCTCTAAGTGTTTAAACTTAAATCTGATCATGCCTGTAGTCCTCGAACCAGATGATTTCGGATTAGTTAACACTATTTATTTGTTCTGTGTTTAAACTTAAATCTGATCATGCCTGTAGTCCTCGGACCAGATGATTTCGGATTAGTTAACACTATTTATTTGTTCTCTAAGTGTTTAAGCTTAAATCCTAGGGTAAAGTCTACCTGGCACTAATGATTGGTTAATATCACTTTTTGGCCTCTATGAACCTTCCTAAGTACATTTACAAAAGATTTTATCCATTGTTTTTTTTTTTTTTATGTAGCAGTAGGCAGAATTGTCCTTTAACATTGGCCGCTATATAATGTCTTCTTCGGAAACGATGTTAATTGCATACATTGTTTGCAAAGCAAAGTAATTATGTTTCCCTGTGGCTATAATTACCGGGTGAAATTACTTGTAACACGAGAAAATCATATTAAATGCAAACACCAGCGTTCAAACAAAAACTAATTCATTAATAAAAATCACAGTTTACAATTTCCTCAACTATAAAAAAATAATAATAATAAAAAAAAAAAAAAAAAAAAACGACAACAACAATGAAATAACATCTAAGTCTGTGTTGGGACTTGGTTGGGAGGATCCGAGGGCACTTTCTCCCCTTCCAAGAATTCGCCTTTTTCTTGCTGGGGCTCGGTAGAAGAGACCTGATCACCTAGCGGTGGAAGACCCTGGTTAGGCTTAAGGGTAACCGAGGGATTTAGCTCAGTCAAAGGCTGCTCAAAGGCCTCTGGGAGTTGTGCAGGAGGAGGGGCATCATCATCTGGGTGCTGCCGAATATCTTCGCCATAAAAGATATTTTCTGGCAGTTTGAGATCTGAATCAATGGGCACTCCAGCAGCATCCAGTGCTTTGCCCCAGGTCAAGTCACAGTAATCCCGAGCAACTGAGGCAAATTGCTCGGTGAGACTTTTTTCTATTGTCTCCACCCCCAACTGATAGGACGCCCTCTTCTCGGCCTCGGTGGCCTCCTTGGCCAGCTGGGCATCCCTCTGAGCTTCCTCGGTAGCCTTTTTAGCCTTCAGCAGCTCGGCGCGAAGCTCCTTGATAGTTTCCTTTTCTGTAGCCAAATTTTTCTGAGCTTCGTTTAGCAGTCTGCGTTGGGACTTAGCCTGGGTCTCAGCATTTCTGAGACCAGCCTCGAGGCTATCCCTTTCTTGGGCTACTCCCTTTAGCTGATCCGAGAGCTTGGAGGTCTCTTCCTTCAGGTTGTCCAGGACTTTCTCTGCTTCGGATCTAGCTTGGGCCTCGGCCTGGGCTTCCACAAAAGTCTTACGATTCCACTCTTCGGCTACAAAGACCTGCTGGGTGATCTGAACAAAATGATGGCGTTAGCATATAAACATAGAAAATCAACATTATAACCGAGGAGTGGAATGGGTATACTTACCATGGCCAAATCCCTCTTCAAAGACATGAAGAGTTCATATTGGCTAAAACGCCTATATGAATCCATGTCTCGGGGCAGAAGTAAGGGTTGCTGCAGCGCCTCGGCTATCAGTCTAGCACGGCCCCCGTCGTAGTTCCTGACTGAGGTCTCCCAGAAAAATGGGACGCCGTCAAGCTCTAGCCTGGGAGACCATGTACGTGGTCCTCGGCGCACCTCGGCCAGGGGAGGCTCCTCTCTGCTCTCTACCGAGGATCCCCTCTTTTGGCGGGAGTCTTTGGCCACCTTTTGTTGCTTGGCCTTGGGTGGCAATACCACCTCCCTGTCCTCTTGCTCCATTTGTCTCTTTTTCTTTAAATCCGGTATAGGTTTGAGAGCCGGAGCAGGAACCTGTGGAGCGGGAGGGGGTGGAGGTAAATTTGCCGTTGGACGAGAAGTCCCCGTCCCTTTGACTTCCACTTTGTTGCTCCTTTTCCTGAGGAGTAGTCTTAGATCAGACATTTCTTCCTCTGAAGAGTCTTCAGGGATTGTAGTCAATAGCAGGGGAGGTCGGACGCAAGACTGTCTATCAGGTTCCTCTTCGGAATCCGAAGGAATTATCTGGACACCTCCTTCGCTTTCCCCTTCAAACTTGAACTTGTCGATTTGTTCGTCCAAAGAGGTGGATGAGGAGCCAACCCTTTCTCTTACAACCGGCTGTTCAAGGGGGACTTGTTGAACTGGTCGGATAAGCAGCGAAACACCCTGGGGATTAGGATGTGGAACAGGTGCGAGATCGTAGCGCGCCAAAAAATTCTTCCGAGCAACGTCTATGCGTTGCAACCTGTAATCGCCCTGAGTAATGGCGTTCCCTGCTGGCTGGACATCGGCTTTTTTGGGGGTGTAACCGAGTATGAGAGGAACGGACCTCAACTGTCCGTCCTCACTAACGTATATCTCCGAGTGCAATAGGTAGTTGAGGGCGGGAGCGTTGATAAGGCTCAGCCGAGGAGCAGTATGTACCTTATCTGTGAAACAAGCAAACCAGCCAGATTAGAAAACAAATACAAGATGAGATAAAGAAGTAGCTACGGAAAGAGAAAGCCCTAAGACTATGGTTAAAGACCCTGAGTCCGAGAAGGCACACCTGGCTCTCCTGGCTCGGTCGGACAATGTAGACCGTCATGCCATGCGCCTGAGACGATCAGGTAGTCGTCTTTCATCCCCTTATTGGATTTGGGAAGGCAAGAAAACAGCCTTACGACGTCGGAGCAGGATTTAAGGTAGTATCCCCCCCCTCTTTAGCTACGACACTCATATAGGTATGCTAAATCGTGCCAGGTTAGCCCTAGACCTAACTGTTCGTTCACGGTATCAAAGACCTCTAATATCTTAAAAGTGTTGGGCGCACACTGCTCGGGGGAGAGCCTATGATTGCGAAGGTAATTTAGGGTCACGGGACCCATTGGAAGGGTCATTCCCCCTTCAATGAAGGCTATCATGGGAATTATGACCTCTCCTTCTTGTCGGGCTGTCAATAATCCCTCCGGAGGACAATACCTCAGATTTACCCCCCGTGGGATATGATGGTTTCTCTTAAATTCCTCTATCAACGCCGGACTATCGACGAGATATTGGTATTTGCCCATTTCTAAGAGAATGAGTGAAACAGTGAGAAGAAAGATAGTGTAAAGGGGAGAAAATGTTAGCCGAGAAGAAAATAAAGGCTCAGGAGGTGCCGAGACTTACACTAGCGTGAGTGAAGCGAATTTCCTAAACTCGAAATGTGCTTTTGGGTGGGATCTTGAGGGCAGAAGACGTAGGAATCCGAAAGGGCGTGAAGGGCTTTTGAAGGAGGGAACTCTTCGGAAGCTCTGAAAATTCTCTGGGTGCTATGAATGTGTGTAAAGTAAAGGAAATTAACTTACTGCAAAGATTTATATATGGGGACAAATAAAGCGGTGTCATTCATCCCGCCCGAATCCCGAGGGCAAACCCTAACTGTTTGATCAACAATCCGCCGTTGGATGCAAGAGACAGAGCCGCCTGAAGTAGTTGATGCGATGCTTTGGGAATAAGAGATTTACAGCGGCAATAATGAGGCGCGCGTCTCCACAATCTCGCGCATGTAAACAGGGGCATTTATGACTTTTTTACTTTTGTTGATTTCTTTTATTTTATTTTCCTTTTTATCCATTCATTCCCGCGTAGCAAATCAAAATCTTATTCTTTCTTCCCGCTTGCGTGGGAAAAAATAAAATTTTGAGGGGCTATTGTGGGGGAAAAGGGGGCCAGGCCCAAGGTAATGGGCCGAAGGCTCACGAGAGGACTATTTTACATCCGAAAAGAGAGAGGATAAAAAGGCAGGGCTCAGCTGGGAGTGGGATCCTCAAAATGAAGGATCATCGCAATCCGAGGAGGATATCTCCTGCCCGAGGAGGATATCTCCTTTCCGAAGAGGAGGTTTTCCTCTAACATGATATCATAGATTAATTGAGCACGGGAAAAGCCAGAATGACTGTCCGAGGACTCCATCTGATCAAGATAAACTCAGAGCATGTTCTGGAACGATAAGGATGGAGAAATATCTGAGGGAAAGGCTGCTGCCACCGTATTCAATGCATTGCAACAGCTTTTCTGGCCGCATTTATGTGGAGAAGACCTCTGAACAGTGCATCCTAACCTACCGCCACTCACACAGAGCTGAAAAGAAGATGCTTGACGTGACAGGTACTTGAGCAAATTCATAGATGAGGAGCACGTGGACGATGGAGATGAGAGTAGGAGTGGCTATATAATAGAGGGGAGCACCTGTCAATGGTCCCCCCGGAAAAATTGAGAGAAAAGAAAAACAAGGAGAGAGTTCTTCAAACTATCAATGTATACAGACTGATCAATATTAATCACTGTTTAAAGAGTTATGATTTATTGTTGTTAATCCCTTACTGAATCTAGTTCTTTAACCCATACTCTACAAATTAATTGTCTTTGGGTTTATACAACGAATCTGAGCCCTACACTTATCTTAGGGGAATATATGTAACATATATAGACTCTATTTTTCAAATATTTCCAATGACATCCCATAAATTGACTTGAAGAAGCCCATATTTGTCAGTGCCAGATATGCCTTAAAGCACTTCTTCACCTCTTTGATTAGATCAAAAGGGGTAGGTATTAATTAAAAAAAGAGTAGTAATATAAATACTACAAATTTTATTACATTGATCTTATAAATTGATATGTCACCAATTAAAAAGATATAATTCAAAATTTAACTATGAGATTGTTGAATTACTATTTATATTTATTGCAACATCAATTTTTAAGCTTTATGCGGTAAAATTTATAATAATTTTAACATTTTTCTTAAAAAAAAAAAAAAAAAAACATATTCAATCATTGATACCACAAAAGTAACAAAAAGATAGCGGTAGCAGAGATATTTCGATTTCCATTAGAAAGAGACAACAGGATGTGACCCATTTGACCAAGGGGGTAGGGCAGTTAGAACGGAAGTTGTTGCAGCAAACACCCAAAGTAACACCAATTTCGATATGTAGTTTGTACACGCTTGAGAATTCTTCAATGGCATTCGTTTATATATGGTTTGTCCTCATTCTCCTTAATCTTATACAATTTTTTCCACCTTATTCTTGATTTTAAATCAAAGTATATATTCTAAACTAAAAGGTTATCCTGTAGCACAAGCCAGTGTATTTATTGAAGTTGGTTAGTGAGTGAACCACCAACCGAGTTCTAAAATTTGAGAACCCAGATTTTGGAGCATCTAAATCTACTATGACCTATCAAATTTCAATGCGTATAACTATATGACCCTAGAAAAAAAAATGAAAATTAAAGTAAAAAGAGTGTGTTCATTTCTATCACACAATTTGGGTTAGTGATTTTTTTTTAATAAATAGTGCTTACCTTACTTTTCAATCACAAAATTTCAAACCTAATTTCTTATTTAATTATCAACTTAGTCCAGTGTCAGTGTCAATTGCCAACAGAAAGAGAATTGAGGGGACCATTTTATAATTAAAATTTTATTTCTTTTCTCTCAGTGCATAGTTGCATATGCTGTAAAACCCTCATTTTCCCAACTCCTTACATCTGTTAGTAAACGGTTCATACTCATAAGACACAAAGATGCCCAGAGAAATTGGTCTAGCCTAGGTTCCTTGTCGGGTGGACCATACATTTGAATAAAATGGTCTCTGATGTCACATAAATTTGTGGTGTTTTCTATTTTCTATTTCTAATATAATCTTTGTTTGTGATTTCAGCAAAACGAACTGATTTGCTGGCGTCAATAAGTTTCTAACCAATACATCTAAAACCCAGACTTTGTGGCCATCTACGTGTTCCCCTAAATCACCACGTTTATTTCTCTTTTGTCTCCGTAAAAATTTCTCACAAAAAAGAACCTTCCCGTTTGTATATATACAGTATATACTATATAGTATAGTACTGACTGTTGAATTCACATTAAACCTTTTTATTTTTCTAAAAAGAAATATTTTCTTGTTGAATTTCAGGTAAGACAAGTTAGATATTCTGTGCACAATCTTGTCTCAAGCAAAATGGGCAAATTTGCATTTGTCGTTGTATATATGTGTGATTCACATGGATCATAGATACAAGCATATATGCATGAATTCCTGGGTAGAAAACTAGAAATGTATCTCACTGATGGAGACATGAAGCTCAAATATAGGGGAATTCTAGATAGAGAACTTGTTTCGAAAGTAACTTGTGTAGTGTCTCTTGGGTAACCTAATTCATGACTTTGCAAGATTATAGAAATCACAAGGTAATTAATCTAATTGACTTTCAGTTAGCATGTGATGGCTCAGTTCCATAGGGTCTTAACTCAGTCGGATTCGTGCCCCATACCTGGCTTTTTTCACAAGTATAGGAGCCAACTGGACCTAACCTATCTGTCGACGAGGTTTTGTATATGTATTTTTTTTTTTAATTATATGTATTTTTAGAGCTAGTACAGCGACACAAAGTATTTCATAGAAAATTTCAAAAAATCTGATACGTCCTGCCACCTCATACTCACAGACCTACCAAAATCTGAACTTAAACTCAAATCGTCACATATGATATGATACTTTGTGAAATTGTTTGTGTTGAAAACTTATGATATATTTACCATATGTACGTATGCCTGCATCGTAATGATAGCGACAAAGATGGAATTGATAAATGACTTCCTTTGGGTGGAAGACAAACTACAGTGCAATAGCAAATTCTTCAACAATTAGCCTAATGGCATAAACATTTATTTAAAGAGCAATAATCTCCTAAAATAACTAGATATAATTACTAGACAATTATTCAAATAGAGATAAGATACCTAGATAACTAGGACTGCTCAAATAAAAATAAGGTAACTAGTAGAAAAGATAAGAAGAAACAATAAGGACTCTTAAAGGTTAGGTAGTAGTAGGGCTTTCATGAGACATTTACGCCCCCCCCCCCCCCCCCCCCCCCCGGCGGCGGGCACGAAGTTGAACCTTGTCCACAAGGTTTGTCATCCCAAGATGAATCTCCACCACCTTCTACGAATTCTTGATGTGGACAAACTTCAATAACAAGGCTTGTGAAGTTGCACAACAATGTCCTGGTGTGAACTTCTCATGCAATTGAAGCATATCCCTTTCTCCCTCCACCTTTGCATTTCCTCGCAAGAAATTTTTTTTGTACTTATAGTTCCGTTTGTTTGACTCGTTGGTCCAAGTGTGCTGGTTGGATTGACACTTCGTTCTGACAAGGCTGCCTTATTTGCTTATGGCTGATTTGCCTTTTTTTGTCGTCGTTGTCTATCCATACTCTCATCCTTAATTCTTGCTAACTCAATAGCCTCTGAGAGTGTTTTTGGTTTGAACATCCAAATTTCTAAAGCAATGTCATCCTTCAGTCCACCTATGAATGCTCCCACCAATGCCTTTTGAGGCCAACCATCGACCCGATTAGCAAGTCTCGCAAACTCTTGTTGGTACTCCCTAAGTGTCCCACTTTGACATATTCGAGACAAAGCCTCGTCAAAATCCTCTGCCTCAGTTGGCCCAAATCGGACCAGCAACTCCTTTTTAAATTTTTCCCAAGTGACTTCAATCTTCTCCTCGTGATACAACTTCTTCATCCATTTCCACCATTGGTTCGCTTCCTCTTCCAAATGAAAGGCTGCCAACGTGACTTTATGATCTTCAGATGTCTCTTGTGTTAGGATTAATGCCCTTAAATCCTATTGTATGATAATATGTATGACATTATGTATGACTTAATGTTGTGATTAATAAAGTTGTTTTATTATTATCTGAAATAATGGTAACAAGAATATTTGGACATTATCATATAGTCCATGAGATGCATAGTATGTGATTTATGTGATTTAGTCACAGAAGATATAAGTCACAAGTTTTTTGTAAACTCAGAATTTTAGTTCGTAGTTGGTGATGAAATTGGGCATTTCATCTACGAAGACTATAACATATCAACTAAGATGATTTGTCTTGATCATGGAAGTGGAGACTTCTAATTGATGTGTTAATATGTTTTAAGAGTTAAGACATATTGAACTAGACCGCTGTGAGATTTGTTATTCTCCTAACGACTGTCAATTGAATAATAAATCTCACAACTTATATTTGCATGAATTCTTAATCCTGAGAGAATAATGGACCTAATCATGAAGTGTAAGTTGCTTTGATATATCAGGAGTAAGATCTAAAGTAACGGTCAAAACCTCAGTATGTTGGGCAACCACATTTCGTGTTGATGGAACATATATTCTCAAGATGGAATTCATAGTCTCTTAACAGAGATTTAAAATATTCCCTTAAGATAAGTTTAATGGGTTTAGTTATTCAAAGAGTTCGGCCTAACCACTTTGGTAAGAAATTACTAAAGTATATATTTATGAAATTGGATTTCATAAATATATAATGAATAACTTAAAAGGATAAAATCGGGTACTCAAGGATTAAGACGTAGTAATCTTCAAAGTGACAGTTTATATTTATGACTTTGAATTACTACGAATATTTTATGAAGGGGTTGCATATATAATAAAGTTTTGGGATATAATTTATTAATAAGGCCTAGAGTGCAATTATATTTATATAATAGTATTAAATATAATTAATGGTAACTTTGGACTTGTCAAGAGTTAACAGAAAAGCCCAAAACCCATTAGAGCTAGTGTCTTATTGGTCCTTTTGGTCCCACTCCAAGCCACACAT
Source organism: Quercus variabilis (assembly GCA_030445155.1). NCBI lineage: Eukaryota > Viridiplantae > Streptophyta > Magnoliopsida > Fagales > Fagaceae > Quercus > Quercus variabilis. The sequence continues at coordinate 32,963,809 of CP129456.1, read as the reverse complement.
TAAAGCCCAATTGGAAAGGCCCAATAGGCCGGCCCAATTAGATAATTAGTTATATATAAAGGGAGAGACATACAAATTTTTTTTTTAGAGAGATTAGAGAAAAAGTGAGACATTATTGTGAAGTGGTGTGTATGTGCGAGTGAAACCACTCAATTATTCTCCCTTGGAAATTGATTGAGAGACCACACTTCTTGGACGTAAAGTGGAATTGGAGTGAAGATTAAAAGTGTTCCCAAGTACTTATAATCTTTTGTTTTGAATTTCTCCACACCAAGGTACGCTATCTTGTTCTTAAATTCTAGAATTTATATAGTGCAAGTTATCAATCATGAATGAAATAGATCTTTGTTTGTTACTTCCGTTATGTGTTTTGTATGAGATACAAAACCAAATTTAACCAACATCTTGGTAGTCAAAATATTGCATTACACGGTCAAGCAAAACTGTTGGATCATCACCCGAGTACTTTGGTAAATCCAGCTTGGTGGGTCGTGGTTGATTGTGTGTTGTATTTCTAAATCCAGTTGATTGATCTAATTTCTCTCCAGTGTGATGAGGTCCCCTGCTCATCGAATTTTGGGGTTGAGAGAAAATCTGATTTGTCATGGGATTTGGACAGGATTTCTTTAATTTCATGCATAGATGAACCAAGAGATTGGGACTTTGTGGTCATCTTTTGCATGTTCTATTTCAGCTCCTACATTTCACTCTCTAATTTCTCAATTCTGTCCTTGTTGGTGGCCATGCTCTGATACCAAGTTGATAGCAATAGAGATGGAATTGATAAATGACTTCCTTTGAGTGGAAGACAAACCACAGTACAATAACAAATTCCTCAACAACTGGCCTAATGCCATAAATGTTTATTTAAAGAGCAACAATCTCCTAAGATAACTAGATATAATTACTAGATAATTATTCAAATATTCAAATAGAGATAAGATACCTAGATAATTAGGACTACTCAAATAAAGATAAGATAACAAGTAGAAAAGATAAGAAGAAACAATAAGAACTCTCAAAGGTCGGGCAGTAGTAGGACTCTCATGAAACATTTACGTAGTACTCCATCATGTAAATTCGTAAATGGAAATTTTTATGAGTAAACATTTTCATCTATAATGAAATGAGAAGCCCAATTAAGCCATAATGAGCCAATCTTTATTGAGTAGTGAATGTTTGAGCTCAACTCAACAATAATAGTAAACTATTCAAGCTTGACTTGAGCTCAAACTCATCAAAAAGTCTAAAACTTGAGCTCAACTTGATTAATTTGTCAAGCCGAGCTCAAGCGCTTTTGAGCTTGAGATTCAATAAAAGTACAACCCATATCAAGCTTATTATCAAGCCCATTTGGTTTGGATGAGTTGTTCCAACTCCAAATTAATTAAAATCTTAGTAAGGTTTAAGTTTTTTTTTTTTTTTTTGAGAAATAATTACAACATGCTGCTAACCCCGCAGCTCGACCCTTTTCCCCCTTAGACCCCTAAGCACTTTGTACATGAGGAGGTGCCAATTCAGCTACAAGGCCTTTGGCTAATAAGGTTTAAGTTTATTTGTCAAACTCATATCAAACTTATTACTAAGCCCATAAATGAGTCTAGGTTCAACTTATTTTTTATTGAGCTCTATTGTTCACAAGCATGTTTATTAACTTTTTTTTTTCTTCTCTTTTTTGGCTTAGGCTTTAGCTTGTTTATTAAACAAGCCTAAAACTAAGGTTCAAGCTTAGCTTGTTTATAAACAAACAAATGAGTTTTTCATCAAGCCAAGTTCGAACTATTTATAAACGGCTTAGTTCATTTACAATCCTATGCTCAATTGTAAATTTTCTATTCTATAATTTTAATAGAGATTAGCCTTGAATTTTCTTCTTCCACCAAAAAAAAAAAAAAAGGAAAAAAAAATCACAAGAAACACATTTTAAGCTTTTAAGGTTACCCGCCAACATAACCAAACACTAGATTGCATTTGCAATATAAACATACGAATAGAACTATAAATGAAACAAGCCATTTATGAATAACTCAAGGCTCGATTTGAAAAAGAAAAAGAAAAAAAAAAACTTGTTTATATTCATTTATTTAACAAGTGAGCTAAACTCAAGTTCAAGTTAGACTTGACTATTAAACGAGTCAAACTCAACTTAACAATGTATTTGTGAACAAGTTTATGAGTATAAGACTCAAACAAAAATTTATATATATTCTTGAAATTGGATTATGAAAATTTGTAATAATTAAGTTCCTTAGATATTAAATTGTCATTATTGAAGAAATTTATTTAATAATTAATGATTGGATAAGTTTGTAATATGACTTTTGAATAAACAAGATAATATGATGCAAAATTAAATACATGGTATTCGCACATACATTTCCAGCCAACTCCAAAGAAGGTTACTACTCAGTTTGAGCAACCTTAATTTGTAGGATAACACCATCTAGCCTGCTTTCCCTAGCAGGGTTCAGGCCCAAAGACGGAATTATGAGGGATGGGTCATGGTGTCTAATATGGGCTAAAAACCTTGATCTAAGCTGAACCCCTATTTTGCACGTTTCAACCAGGGCCTGGTTTTAGTCGAAGCGCAACTTTGACTTTAGAGTTTAGTGGACTCTGGAGTCTAGCCCACATGCATATGCATGCTAGAAATTTAAGAAAGCAAAACTTTGCTGAAACTAACGGGGATAGAGATAGAAGTACGGTAGATAAAAATTAATTAAAATAGTGTAGTAAGACTTATTTATTTTGTTAAAATTGAAAATTTTTTGTTAAAACTACTGTAGATAAAAGTAAAAATTGCTGAAATAGTATAGTGAAACCTATGAATAGTACTAAAAAGTGCAGTGAGACCCATAAATAGTAGTAAGAATAAGCTAAATAATAAAATAAGCTGACTTTTTAATTTGAAGTCAAACGTACACTTAAAAGATTATAAGATAACTTTTTACTTTATGCATAAATTTTTAAAACCATTTTTTTTTCTTATTTTATATTTTTCAAAGTACAAGTTTATTTTATTACATTTTTAACAAAAATTTTTCAATAAAAAGTTAAATAAATTGCTTCCAAATAAACATAAGCAATTTTTTTACTCCTTACTCAAATTAGATTTCTTAATTCCTTTTCACAAAAAATAAGCACAACATAATTTTAGGAGTGAACTAAGAAAACTCACATCATTTTTTCTCTAAGTGTGCATTTGACACTGCTTATTTTACTATTTAACTTATTTTTGCTATTATTTATAAGTTCCACTGTACTTTTTGGTACTATTTCTGGATCCCACTATACTATTTACCTTTATTTATAGTACTTTTAGTAAAAAGTTTTCAGTTTCAACAAAATAAGCAGATCTTAAATAGACTCTAAATATTAAAAAGAAAAAGAAAAAGAAAAAAATGCAAATCAACTAGAATTAGTTCTTTAAATCACACAAAAATACAAAAAAAGTAATTATGAGTATCCAATCAAAAGTAGATCGGTGGTTGGGTTTCTACTTTCTACATCACAAGTTGAGACAAGGGTGTTGCATGCAGGGTTCTACGCTTCTGGGGGACGAGACAAACATTTATTCGGGGAGCATAAAATAATTTATTATGATATACCCCGTAGTAAATTAAATGACCGTTTGTTGGAAAGCGTTTCCTCAGCACGTCTAATTATTATATATTTTGTTGGGTCCTATATGATACTATTCATATTTAAAAATTATTTTGTTACAATGTTTTCAGTAATAAGTTTTTTATTTTTAACAAATAAGCGGTATTCAAATAAACCTCAAGTATTATTTTTCTTGATGGATTGAAATTGTTTTCCATTTAACCAGCATTTTTAGCCATCCCAAATGCCTTAAAAGATCATTTTATTTAAAAATAAACCGGACCAGCATTTTATTTAAGCATTATTTTTCTTGATGAATCGAAATTGTTTTCCATTTAACCAGCATTTTTAGCCATACCAAATGCCTTAAAGATCATTTTATTTAAAAATAAACCGGACAAGTACAACTGTACAACTATATTTTTAGTTTTTACCTAACTCAGATGAAGCAATAAATTTAGTTATCCCAAATACAACACGTATGGAAAACTCTTTCCCTAGTTCCCTGTCTCTCCTCATATGTTTTCCTTTGATGGCTCTGATCCCAAGTGCAAACAAACACAGTACAAGAAAGTAGATTTAGCGCTAATGGAGTGTAGTGTTTATTAAGAAGTTAAGAACAGCTTAACGGTTAAAAGCCCGCTACTTGGGGACTGGCATTTAAAGCAGTGCTCAACTACCTTAGCCAGTTAAGTGTTTCGTGTCAAAAAGGCAAAGTAGTTCTATATGGCCATCCCTGTCCATCACCGTTATCTTCTTCATTACATTAGTACTCCTAAAGCTTGAGCAAAGCATCTGAGTCTATATCCATGGCAAACGACGCAGCACTACGCACCTCTCTGATATGGCTAGCCGCAATCATAGTGGTAGTTGGGATAAGCACGCGTTCATTCAAGAAAATGATGGCTACGTACGTGGTGGGTGGGCTTGGAATTGCTGGGGTTCTCTTACCCGATTGGGGCTACTTCAACCGTGATTTCTCTAGGTGGACCTCACCGGTTACTGTCGAGGAAAGGGCCTCTCATATTGCTTCTACAAGATCTGGATCGAAAAGGTTATTGGTTTCTTCCTTTCTTTTTGTAACTCAACTTTTCAACTTTAATTTTTTCTTGTTTTGGATTGAAGCATTGGGAAAAAGGAAAAGAAAGAAACTAGGGGTATTGTATTGGGTTGTCCTAGTTTTCAATGAATGTTATAAATTTCTTCTCAATTAAGCTAAAGGACATGGTTAGAAATGGAATTATCAGTGTTCTTGATGGAATTTGGACTTGGGGTTAGCGAAACCACGTTAAAAACAAAAATAAAAACATTTAGAATGCATTAGTCCACCAATAAATCTATAGTCACAACATTTTTCACAACCAGCTAAGACATGTACGTACTTAGGGGAGAGGGGTTGTGGTTTAAGAACCCAGAGAGTGGTTTAAGACCCCAGAGAGGTAGTGGTTGGGTAGATTAATTTAGGATAAAATTCTAACCATGATATAAAAAAAGTAAATGTTTCACAACTGTCGAGATGAAAAGTTATTAATAATGAATAATAAATTGGTATGTGTTGTTAATAACAAGAAAATTGATTTCTAATTATAACAATACTCTAGCAACACCAACCAATGTCTATTATTAATGATATGGATTATAGGCATAGTCGATGAATTCAGGTCACGAGGTTGCACCATACACAAAAGCCTGTCTTCTATGAAAATTTAGAAATGCGATAGGTAGGCAGCCTTGCCATAGTTTTAGAGAGATTGCTTCAAACTCATGCATGTGGCCTATTGCTCGGACTGAGGGCATTTGTTATTGCATCAAAGTCCAATCTCTAACCACACAACAATATGGATAAAAAATTCATGCTCGGTTAAGATAAGAAGCATGGTTAGGAATGGAGATTTTGAATGCTTCATTGTAAAAATTTCCCACTTCTAAGATTTGTATCAATAACTAGATGTGGCAGTAAGCGAATCCCCTTTAAATCCAGTTCTGCAATTTATGCATTTCTGTAAATCTCAAAGTGCACCTCTTTGAGACGCAGCACAGATCAAAATCAGTATCACCTTACATGTTGGTCTGCCTGGTGTATCATATGGTGTCTTCCAATGGTGTAGATGGAGATGGCCTACCATATTTTTGGACCAAAAATATGGTAGAATTAAAGATTATTTGGATGTAGCTTTTTACTAAAGACTATTTGCTTAAAGTTGGTTAAGGTATAATTGTATCTAGAAAAAGTAAGGCTTAAAAAACTTTACATAAACAAATAATCTAAAATACTAAAGAAAAAGTTGTTAACAAATGCCGAGTGAGATTGAAAATGGATTATATGAACTAATGTTTTGCTTGAGTAATCTACATTAACTGGTTACTAGGGATGATCACCAACATTTGAGATGATCTGATCTGATCAATTTTAACGTACATTGAAACGAATGGCTTGTCATTCACATGGTGTATAATGTATTTGAAGAATTAGGTCAATGTCCAAGCCTTTATAGTTCAATGTCAGTGATCTTAGGACCCCGAAGGCTTGACTATAAGTAATTGAGGATCAAATGTTTGCTGATTTGTTTTAAAAGTTCCTCTTTTTCTTCGCAGGTTTAAAGTTTACCCTATCAGAATGACTGTCTACACCACCGTATATGGGTTTGCTCTGTACAAGTGGTGGGTTTTTGTATCAAACTAGTGAACTAGTGCCACCGTGTTCCCAGAGCATTCTGGTATGCCTGCTTGCTGCTTGCAATATAGAATGTTCGTTTGGTTTGTTCAACTGTAACTTTGAGGTTTGAGTGATTCCATTTGATATGTTTGTGATGCTTGGATTGGCTATGACACTGACAGATGACCATACATCTATGTGAAAAAAATGATCAACAGTGTTAGTGTTTTTTATTCCCTATTTTTGTCTTTCACAATGGTGATAATTGATGCTTCAATTTTGTAGCTCGGATTTTGATGGGAGTCCTCCAACCAAAATTAAAGTTACTGTTTTCAAATTTGGAGAAAGTTTTGGTTTAGAATTAAAAACTTCATTAAAAGTGTTGGCCAACCGACTACATGTTGTTCTCATCAAATAGCTTAAGTGGCCTTAAAACATTGTCTGCTCGAAACCAGCTGGTTTTCTAGTAAAGAAGATTAAATGTTTTACAGTAGTTATCATATCTAGTACCTTCTTCTAGAGAACAAATTTGATAAGGACTTGACGTAAACCTCCTTTTACACCCTCTCATTCATAACACCTAATCATGTTATATTGTTATCACTCTTCACACATCAAAATACTTTCACAGTCTCACCCACCTACATAAATATGAAACATCACTCTTAAAATTTATATATATACTATAAAAATAAATCAAAATAAAAGAGATTCTTCACCCATCAAAAACACAATCTAGAGAGAGAGTGCATAGACTAGAGATAGAGTTGGTGACCTAACTTGATTTTGAAGAGAGGATCAGAAAGGCAGCCGCACTAGACTACCAGGGAATTGACAACCAAACGTTGGCCACTCGAATCAAGATCTCTTCAAACTTGGGCTAGGTTGCCCTTTAATGGTTTGAAGTATCTCTTTGGTTTTTTTTTTGTTTTTTTTTTTTTGTTTTTTAACAATAATATGAATTTTAAGATGGCTTTTTATGTGAGTGAGAGTATTGTGACATATGAAGGTAATGATGTTAAAAAGTGTTATGAGAGGGTGTAAAGGAGAGGGCTTACATCAATTCCTTGTTGAATTTATTCTCTTTAGTCTATGATTGCTTATGCTATTCTAATCAAACATGGGAGAGGCAGTAATACCTCAGTAACAAAAATAGTATTCTAAAAGGTATAATAGAATATAAAATCTAACAAAAATCATAATTAGAAACATTCAACATAATAGCAATAGAGCAAGACTTAGGTATAGTACTTAGGTGCTAATTCTTAAGTTCTCCTTTTAAAATTTTGCTATGTGGATTTTTTTTCATGAAATGAAAGTGTATTTTTTAGTTAAGTAGTCACATGTTTAAAATTTAAGAGGTGAACCTAAGGAACAGTATTTATTGTACCTAAGTTTTGTCTATAGCAACAATACCTTAATCCATAATAGCAAAAAATAAAATAAAAAACAAATTTCCAATCAGCATTTAAGATTTTTAATAATAGGTAATTATTTAAAATATAATATATTGCATACATACTTTATTAAGTTAAATATAATCATAAGAAAGATATTTATTTAAACCTACAAGATTAAACATTTTTCAAGAGGATTCTGAAGAAAATTAAAAAAGAAAAAAAACATTTTGAAAGAGAAATTCAATGAAGAACCTTCCTTTCTACGTTTCAAGTAAATATATGCATATAGATGTATGCTACATATACAACCATATCTACATGCTTGCCAAGAGCATTAATTGGTCAACTGGCATCTTCTTGCATTTCCAATGGGAATTCATCCCCCTCTTATGTATTAAATTATAAATAATAATAATAATAATAAATACATTTTTATTTATAAAGGTATATATTTTAATTCAACTAGCACAAAGCCCTATGCAGTTGCATAGATATAATTAAAAATAATCACAATTATACATTTCAAATTGTACTTTTTTTTTAGAAATGATTTAAATTATACATGGTATTAGTTTATTTTTTTTTTTTAAATCATACATTTTTAAAATATGTAATCGTTTCTCATTATATATATATATGATTTAGAATTTTATTAGTTTTAGAATCTTCGGTTTTTTCATCAAATAATTTACTTATGACACAAAATTAAAAATTCAATTAAAATCTAATTGAGTTTTCTATGAACTTTAGCTATTAATATACATAGAGACTAGATTTCTACTATATCATAATTCAGCCCCAAACGAATATTCCTAGCTCCGTACGTGGTCATAGGCTATCGGGTTGGGCCATGTGGATGAAGTGAGGAAATGAACTGAGCTAGAACTTGGGGTTTGGTTCATGCAGGGTTTGGGCTGAGCGGGTTAAAGAAAGAAAGTGAGATCGGTTTAGGGCCATACAATTTTACCTATTCTACCCCTTTATACTCTAGGATAAAAAGGGCATTTCCGTCCATTGAGTAACTTCAGCATCTTTTAGGCAAAAACAGCACCCGACCCAGCCACCCTCACCCTCCTCGACTTCAAAATCGCGAGACAGAGATGAGGCTGTTAACACACAACATGCTTTCATCAAACATCAAGGGCGTTAGCAACGGGTTTCCTCTTCGAATCGAGGTAGAGAAAGTGGCGGAGAAGCAAGTCGACTTCAACGCCGACTTCCTCCGCAACATGTTTCCCAAGATCGAGTGGAAGGCCTTCGTCGACGCCGCTAAGACCATAGGCTACGCGGAGCTCCCTGAGGAGGTCGATTCGTCTGCGCTCGAATCGGAAGAGTTCTTAAACAAGTTCCACCATGCCCTTCTCGAGCTCCACCTCGAGGAAGGCGCCCTTGTTTGCCCTGAGACCGGTCGCCGCTTCCCTGTCAGTAAGGGAATCCCCAACATGCTCCTCCATGAGGACGAGGTCTGAATTTTGTGTTGGTCTTTTCTAGTTTATAATTAGGGTTCTTGGCTTTGCTAATAGGATCAAGTGAAGCGATCACTGATTTGAATTGGAAAACAGGGTTTTGTTAATTGTGAATTGGAGTATTACCTCTTTTTATTTATTTTTTTTGTTTTGGTGGTTGTTTTTGAAGTATAATTATGTGCAAAAATTCTGAAAAAAAAATGTGGGTGACGCTTATTTATATTTGAGTTGAAATTCAAAAATTAGGGCTAAACTAATATGGTTCTGACTTCTGGTAAACCCTAAACCCTGAGAAGTATGTAATATTAATTCAGGTTTACTAATATCAAATAAAACAATCTTTGAACATTTGACATGGAGTAGGTAAAAGCATCGGGTGCACAAAAGCCTCTTGCAGCCTAGTTGCAAAGCACAGCGTGCACATTTTTTTTAATATAATACTGGAGTGTATAATAAATTCTTATAAAATGATAAATAACATATAATTATAAAATAATAATAATAAACTCAAAAAAGTAATGTATTTTGCTTAGTTAAAATGGATAGTGCAATTGCAGAGTTTGTAAGTTCAAATTTGAAGAAGTTATTTCAACTTCATAAAATTTTTATATGGTAAAATTGAAAATAATTGTTAATGGACATCAATATGATAATAATCTATGCATAGAAATTTATAGAAATACAAAACTGGAATAGCTATAATCAAATGAAGTATATGGTTCAATGAAAATAATTCGAAAAGGGTTGAAAAGGGTTAGGATAAAAAACAATAAGAATAATAAATTATCCTTCTTCATGTCTTTCTATATGTTAAAAAAAAAAAATTGTGGTTTGTGTAATACAGTGCTTTAAGAACAATGTTTGTTTAAAAAATCAATGTCCATGTTATTGCCATCAAGATCAAAGAGTTAATTTTAAAAATTCATATATCTTTTTAGCGCAAAAAAAAGAAAAAAAAAAGAAACAAGAAGCGTACCTAAGCACGCTTCATTAATTGAGTTTTGTTTCAACCAAGCTAGCACAGACCTTGGGACTTGAGATTTACATTTTACTTTGGATTTCCATTGGTCTTGCCTCCCCTCAAAAAACAGTCCCATTTTGTTTAATATCACAATGTTATCAGAAAATGCAATCTTTATCAATGACCCTTAATTACTGGAGAGAGGTAATGATTGTTATTCCTCTGCATTTTCTAACTGGAAGGTTAATCATCTCAGCCCCCATACAAGAGCAGCAAACACTGCACACAATGGCCAAGCATAAAAAAACATCCATGTACGCCTTTTCTCATTTGAATATCTTTTGAAAGCACAACTTGAACCAATCTGTGACAACTATACAGATGACACCAAAAAAAAATATTGATATGGAAAAAATGTGATTCTGATTTCTTTTAGGCATGAAAAGTTAACGAACAAGGAATATATTAACCCTAAATCACTTGTAGCAACTAGATGCTGCAAGAATCATGGTACATAAACTTCCCAGCAATCAATTTGGGAGAAGTTTAAACAACATCTAAACCTCTCCTCAATAATCAAAACCAAAACTAGCTTCTAACTATCTTTGCAGCGTGGGGTTTCACATGGAGAAGGAGGAGGCACGCCAAACACCCAATCAAGAACGTTCAAGTACTTGGATCGAAACACTTCCCTTTCCTGGGCATAGCAGTGCATTATGATGGCTGTTGATAAGCTGAAAATCATCACATCAGCTCTCTTGAAATTCTTTGATTGTGGTAGATATCCAGCTCCAGACATACATGAGAAGAAGCTCTCAATAGCACGTGCAAAGCAGTAAAGTGATATCTCCATTCGCCTGCTTTTCTTCTCAATGGCCAATGCCAGGCCAGTTGGGAACTGCACAAGAACATAAAGGTTTACTTTTAATGCAAAAGCATGCTTTTGTGTAGTAGCTATGGAGTCAGTTCTATACCGTTCCCATTGCCACCATTGGAATGTTACATCTCTTGAAAATCCTGAAGAGCATGCATGTCCACATCCTGATGAACAATACAAATGGGATTTCTGAATATAACAGATCATTTTCTCAATGGTAAAACTTGTCTTTTCTATTAAAAATTACTAAAAATAAGAATACACCTGCATAATTATCAATCATGTAACATATTGAATTAAATAAAATATTACACATTTAGAACTACTTTCATTCAAGTTTACTTTTTTCCATTCAAATAGGGTATGGATCCCTATAATATAGCCATATAAGGTTAAAACCCCTTGGCACCAGATAACTTCTTGAGCTAGCAAGAAACAACATAAAACTAAAATTTAAATCAGGTTACAAATGAGAATTTATAGAAAACAACAGAATAAATCAGTAATATCATGACAGTGCATGAGGTTTTTTATTTTATTTTTTATTTAATATAAAAAAGAAAAAGAAAAAGTGCTAACCACGCAGATGAGCAATATACGGATAGAAACAAGCTTGATCTTGCAGTGCCAAGAACACCCTTGCCTAGTATTGTGTAAGGCCTGCATGCAATCAAACAGATACATCATCCATGAGTAATGACCATCAAAACTTTAGTTCATTGACAAAAAAATTCTTTAATGGTTAAATTAAGGGAGGGTGGCTGGTGGGGGTTTGAACCTCAGTGCCCAAGCACCACAAGAGGTGCTGGAACCACTGGGGTATCTGTTGAACCCCTAGTTCACCTACAAACATCCAATTTATATATCTATAAATTGTTGAAGTATGAACACAAATGTGTTATTACACAATGGTAGAAGACTAAAGGCATGTTTAAAAGTGGTAAAGTCCTTGGTTCAATTTAGGCTGTAGCTAGGGGAAAAAAAGATATTGACTTTATATAGGAACAAAGGATGAACAGAAACAACTGAATAAAGAAATGTGCTTGACATTGGCTAGTTAGTTCCCCATCAATGGAAGCTAAAACAAAATTTGTTTGGAAGCATGCCAAGAATCATATATATCACTTATGATAAGTTATCCATAAAATTGCATCTTGGAGCTATGATGGAGCTATGATAATAATATGGGAATAGGATGTATTCAAGATAGCATTATCTAATTTGTCACCTTAAAAGAAACTATCAACACCACTGCACTTCAATTAGTATTCTCTAGCAACTATGGCCAGAGTAGAATTTGACACTTTTTCTAGTAGCAACAAGACCAAAAATATTACATTGCACATTTGGTCCTCAACCTTTGACCTTTGTTTCAAAATTCCCCTTATACTTTAAAATGTTTCAAAAATGTCCTTACCAGCATCTAATAGATGGGAAATGAAGAAGTGGCAAATGGAATCATAATACTGAGGCCACTTTGATGACATGGAGTCTATGATGTGGCATGAATTATGTTTGCCACTTATATAAAATAAAATAAAAAGAATTATGCCATGTTAGCATTTTTCATCCATCATATGACAATAAGGACCTTTTTGAAACAATTTTGAAAGTATAGGGATCAAAGTAAAACAATTTAAAGTATAAAGAAGATTTTGAACAAAGGGCAAAGGTCTCACCAAATATGTAATATAACCAAAAAAAATTATATAAATCAGGAAATATAACTACTTTTGTCACCTTTTCAGGACGCCCTTACGATGAACTATCAGTGCAGGCATCAAATATACAGGAAGATACACAGGTAACGCTCTTTTATAGGCTTGAAGAAGAAATGAAAGAAAATGTCCACTGCATGACTGATTTCCATGTATGATCTGCAAAAGAAATAGATCATTTTAAGTATAAAAACACAGAATAAGCACATGAGCAAAGTGCAATTACACATGAGAAACAAACTTCATAGCATGAGCTGAAAAAAAAAAAAAACAAAAAACTTGACAATACATTGTTCAAGGATATGTTCTTCAAACAGAAAATGCAGAGTAAATGGATGACAGAAGTACTTTAACAAATCTGACAAAGCAACATATGCAACAATTCTACAGTATATGATAATATAAAAGGAACTATGGGAGGCTTTTGATGTATATGTATCTTTGATTCTTTCTTTTTTCTTTTTTTTTTGGGGGGGGCCGGGGTTGGGGTTGGAGGATCAAATTTCCTCATCAATGACCAGCTAAAATGAACTTAATATGAAAGACATGCACTAGAATTAGGAAATTTGCACAATACAAGAAATTAATAATTCAGGACTCAGGAGAGTAATATTCCTCCCCATAGAAATCCTGGCTATTCAATATATTCAGGGGGTCTAATGTCAAATAGTTGCTGCATGTGCCTATATTTGAGCACCCAATTTTATAACTTTATTTGATCGATTAATGAATTGAATTGCATATCTATGTACTATATGTAATATAATCACTTGGTAGAACAAAAGTACAATAAACACAGGAATACATACCGAGCAAGGAACCTTCATTTCTGGATCTAGTTTTATGCTCGTGCCTAAGGCCTTGTAATATTTCTCAATTTCTTCCAAATTAGTAAATGGCATGCCACATGCAATCTGTTTCACACCTTGCAGGATAACCTGATCCTTTCCACCATGTTTATTGAGAAAGGACTTGTATGATATAGGCAGACTCTCTTGGTTCAATATGTAAGCAGACCTGAAAAACAATATATAAATATAAATATGGTCATCAAAACAGATTTTAAGACCAATTATTGTAACTAGTGAGTACTGTAACTTAGAAAAGTATAAGAGGGCCAAATTTCCTCAAATCTGGACAATTGAAGCTGGCAAACAAAGGATTCCACCATAGGATAGAGTTTACCTCCAAACCAGTTAGAAGGAAAATTCCTCCAACCACTTCGTGGCAATTCACTTATGCTTTTAGTCGCTTGACTTAATTAAAGAGTCATGTGATTTAATACACATGGATGATTTTATAAATCATCACATAATGGATTGGATGAAATTTCTTCAAATCAGCTTGGAGGAAAAACAATAATTTTTTAAAAGTCTATTTATAATAATGATAATCTGGTAACATAGTACAGGGAACTCTAAGTATGCCGGTCTAATTGGAGGGACCATGATATACAATAATTATTTTTTAAAGTCTATTTATAATAATGATAATCTGGTAACATAGTACAGGGAACTGTAACTATGCCGGTCTAATTTGAGGGACCATGTATAAATAGTATGCATAGAAAATACACCAGGCATTGCCAGAATTATATAGAAAAGAACCAACCTACTATGAAAAAATCAATCAGGTGGTGAATTTTCTAAAGAGATCAAAAGGTAATCAGAAGCTCATACATTTTGCATTTAACCTCACACTGCATTGCCAGAATCAGTTAAAAAAAGAACCTCAGTCTTAAGGCAAATTAAACTTCAATTATGCAACACATTGAGGATACTTACAAAATTTGTGAAGAGGAGAGACACATAAGGAATATATCACCATGAGACCATGTCAAAGGTTTACAAATTCGGCCAAAACGCTTGCTCTTTATCCCACATCGCGATGCCAAGACTGCAGCACGCATAAGTATGTATATGGAAAGGGCCGTATGCTGTGTCTCTATTCCAGTCATCAGCATCGAAGGCCCCGCCACCGCCCCCGCCACCAGAGCCCTCCACCCTGCAGTCCTGAACTAGAGTAACAACACTACCTAATTACCCATCAAATCACAGCACCAACAGAACCAAAACCATATACTCTCCGCGAAACGCGCTATAACTGATAAATTAGTTAAACACAATTGATTCAAATTCAAATAAAGAGCAACATAGAAATTAACGAATGGAAGATAAGAGAACATGCCTACGATGACCACCCAAAGCACCAATAATCTCATCCACGGAGACAAATGTACCAGCAAAAGTGCCAAGAAATAGACCATATCTCAATGTTTCCTTGACAGACCTTACAATTGCTTCACTATTTGTAAGCACCCCCTCCTTCCTGAACACCCAAACCAACCAAAATAAACAACAATTACATAGAAGAAACTCACAAAAACAATAACAAAACGAAGAATTACAGAAAATTTGGTATTCGATGAATTTCACCTGAGAGAGGTTAGGGCCTTTTTTCGTCCCAAACGAGCAAGGATCGAGAAGAGAGCAAGGCCACCTTTGAGACCAGCTCCAATCGTGAACCCCTTAATCGAAGCAATGACAATTCTTCGAAGCTTCTCCGAGTCCGTCAATGGAATCGAATCGAACGAAAGGGAAGTGTAAGCATATGATGAGGAAGACGTGTCTGACTTTCTGCAATGCGTGCAGCTTGGCTCATCGGATCCGTCGTGAGAACCACCATTAATTCCCGCGGAGCACGCGCAGCCTCCGGCGGCTCCGCCGTCGGAATGAGACATGGTGGCGGCTTAGGGTTTTTCCAGGAAATAGAGGATGGGGGGCTCGGCGGAAGTTTGTACGGTAAGAAGAAAAAACCTGGTGGGAATTTTCGAAAGCGAGAGAGAAAACAGAGAAAAGGACGAAAGAGAGAAAGTTCGCGTTTATATAAACTCGAGTGGATGACTTACACGTGTGCGTGTCATTTTTTGCGGCTCTTAAGGCCTACGTTGTACTAAGTACTAACGGGTCCCGCTGGAAACACTGAACACAACATTTTTCACGACAGTTTATACAGCTGGATGGATTGAATTTAGGTAAATTTGTTGGATTAGAAGAATTTATCAAGAATATTCTTTTTATTTCTATATTAATTTTGTTAATGGATACTTAGGTAATTGATTTAGAAAATATTTTATAAAAATAGAAAAAACTAATTTATTTTTTATTTAAATATCGATTAACTAGACCCTTCTTTATTTGGGAGTGTGAAGTTAAGTAGGAACAAGACAAATACTACTAAAAATGATTATATTTCTATTTTTCTGACTTTTCTTACAAACTCAATTTCTTTGAGGAAATGGAAAGAACTAAATAGAGTTTATTTAACATGTTTTTATTATTTATACTCATTTTATTCCGTTCTATTTTTTTTTTCTACAAAATATATGTATTTCGTTCTACTTCATTTCTTTATAGACTCCCAAAAGAAGCCGCAAAGATGAGAAGTCTTTTTTTTTTTTTCTTTGGTTTTTAAGCTTTATGTATAAATCATTTATGTGGTCCCATTAATTTAAGTTGTCTCTTGTCTCCTTAATTAGTATATTATGTGAAATTAGTAGTATTTTCATGAACTTTTATTTTGAAAAAATAAAACATTATTTTTACTACACCCTAACAATATAAATTCTCATTTAGAAGATATTTAAAGTGAATAAAAAGGAACGAATTGAAATGCATCCTTGAAAGAAGATGATATTACGTATCTAGGGGATGTATCACCCCCCACTCACACAACAAATTTTCTCCCTCTAAAGCCATTTTGCTCTCCCATCATTTAGAGAGACATTGATGTAATTAAATTAAGTGCACCAAAATACCTTCAATCACATCAATTTTCACTTATTAAATTAATAACAAACATAGATAAACATTTATATAATTATTGAGTCAAATTAAAGTACAATTCTTGAAGCATATATGTAGGGTTTTTTTTAAATTAAATTTCTTAAGCATGTGGTTGCATTGGCAATAATCCAATTTGTTGAATTTCTTTATCTTTGGGGAAGAGAACATCGCATACTTGATTTAATTAAAAAAATATATATATAAAGTATAACACCTAAAAAACCTATACTTAAGTTTTGGCCACAAGTTTTTTTTTTTTTTTTTTTTTTTTTTGAGAAGAATGTAAGTGGAGTCAAATTGTGGAGTCATACAAGAACAAGATTAGATGAGATGTCCCTATTCAAACATTTAGATCGTGAGTGTGTAACACTTGTCTAGCCAAAACATGCGGTATTGCATTTGCTTAACGTTTTACGTGAGGAAACTTGCACACGATGTTTCCAATGTAGAAAAACTTGGAGCATTATTCATGAGAGTTTTTTTTTTTTGAGAGATTGTTCATGAGAGTTTGTACAACTAATACTAAAACCCCATCACAACACAAATGAAATATACAACCACAACCCTACCTCATTTATACACATATACGAGGAATGTAAAACAATAAAAGTGCGAATATACATATAAATTGCTAATGAGAGTGTCCAGAACCATGGATGGGACCACCATTTGCCCCCCCTAATTTAAAAAAAAAATTTTATTTTATATGTGTACTAATTTTAGCAATTTTGTTCTATAAAATTATATTTTATTTTCCTTTAACAATATTATTGATTTTTTTAAGAGTAATGCAATACTCACAAACTTTTTTATAATATTTTTTTTAGCTCCGGTCAGGTTCGGGTTTTGGAGATGCAAACCCGTCACTCGACATGCCGGTGTTGGTTTTTGAGAACGGAAACCCGCCACCGACCGACTGGACCTTCGGTTTGGGTTAGAATCGGGTTGGCGTCGGGCAGTTTAGTCGGGTTGTCGGGCTCTGGCCAGGTTTGGACAGCCCTAGGCCCAAGACAGACCTCAATGTTCAGTCCGTTCAATCTCAATGGTAAGCTAAAAAAATTATTTAAAACAAGTATGGCAATATTAATAAATGGGAATTGAAGTTACGAGGGCTGTTGACCAAAGCTGCCGTCCTGGTTGTTGGCTTGTTGCTAGTTGTTGGTGGTTGGAAATTGCGTGGTCAAGTTTGTGGACTACAGACGAGTAACTAGTGTACCGGCTACGTTGACAACGCAAATTTATTATCACTGCTATAGACAAATGTAGGTTGAGGTTGTTCATTAATTCCTCTTGAAATGATATGAAGAGGACGTTAGAGGCAATTACTGTGTGCTATAAATATGAAAGAGGACGTTAAAGGTAACTATGGGCTAGAACTAGAACGAATGCAGATTAAAAAATAAATTCACAATAGTTTTTATACTGGCACGTTAAATTGTGATGAAATAACGTTACTTTTCAGGGAGCCACTAAAACTTTTTTTTTACATCAATTTCAACATGTGTCTTTGTAGTTCAACTAGTTAGCGAACCTCTTTGTACCAATGTAAAACGGCAAACTCCAGAGGATTAGTCCGAATCATTACTGGGCATATGAGCTTTAAATCATTTACCACACAGTACATTTAACTAAACCAAGTTAAAACCAGATCATGTTTTTTTCCATGAATCCATATCCTCTAGCCAAACTTTCTATTGAAAATTTCGGTGACATTGTCAACTCCAACAGAATCATTAGCTATACGATATTTCATATTTACTTCATGCACTGAACTGCTAAATGAACTAACAGATTGCGGTGGCAGAAACAACTTACAAGAGTCCATAGGGCATCGAGTTACCTCCAGTCTCGTCTGCAGTTGATTCTCAGATGAAGATGTCACCAAGCAAGATAGCCACATTTTTTTACACGTGCTTGTATAGAATCATAAATATTTGTTTGATTTTATTCAAATACAATTGCATTTAATGAAACAATCTAGATGCAGATTGTTAACAAATACAATTTGACATGCGTTCATGGTGTACATTTATGGATTCGGTGGTCCTGGTTCCTATTAAATGATACATATCTCCCATCCGCCAAAGCAAATCAGATCTTAATTGTAGTCATTTTGAATCACACCACACCCACACAAACTGTGGCCCCCAACATGAAAATCTGCTAACATGTCCAAATCTAAAATGAACATTGCCGATCAAATTAAAATTCTTAGGGTAGGAACCGAAAATGGATAGTGATGTAAGCATTCAATTAGTTAATAAGCATGGGCCTTAAATAGGGAGAAAGGCTGAGGTGTTGACTGAGTTCTTTATTTTTCATCTTGCAATTCAAAAATATAGACAACATCGGTAGATGGGCCGAGTGGTGTGGACACAGCAAAAAAATCTATAGCCTTCACTGAAGTGAACATCAATGGCAGCAATAATTCTTGCCAATCTAAAATTATATTTGGTGTTCATCTTCAAGACATTGTATAAACTCCCAACTAATTCTACCAGGGGATCCGTCATTTCTGTTCATTCCACTTTGAGGACAATCTTCATGAATTCATACACAAAGTAACTTATTGAAGCCGAAGGAAGTACCTGAATGTGCATAACATTAAAAATAAGAAAAAACAGCAGAACATTGTTACTTTAAAGTTGAAAGCAAATGTATCACTGAAAAGGGAAAAGAAATAAATCACGACAACAAATCATTATTAAAGCAAAAATGGTGCCAAAATATCACATGAAGTCTTAGTGATAGTCAACTCTATGATACATCATAAGCTGGTTGCTTTGCATGCAGATAATTAAAACTAGATTAGAGGAAAATGCCTACTGTAGAGCCACAGATCTTCATAAAGAAAACCTCAAGTATAATACGGCTCATGCTCCCATGAAAGAGAACCCAACTAAAGGAGCAAAGCCAGGGTTTTATAGTTACCTAAGTTGAAATGGTATAATGTAGTTGACAGACCTAAGATTGAAAGCAAAAACTTCCAGAGCCATTATCCCCAAAAGATTTCAAAGGTATATACTGATCGCAGTTTTGCAATTTTGAAAACAGTAAACAAAGATCATGTATGCATGTCAAGGAGTACCTAATGAATATAAAAACCTAGCATGCAATACCAAATGAGTAACAAGAGTAGATCAAGATTTTAGCATAACGTGCCTGTAGCAAACTTGGAATAAGTCCTGCATACAGAGCTGGTATTCCTCCTTGCTCAACTATCTTAACACAAGTTGCCAATGCACCCAATTTAGTTGCCCGGACTTGCATTTGAAGCTGTCTTCTCACAACTTCAAATGGATACGTTGCTGCTTCTGCACAAGCACCGGCAACAGCCCCGTATAATAATGTCCTAAATGGTCCCAACTCAAGCTGGTCTAAAGCATTCAGTTCCTGCCCCTGCTGATTCATATTCTGTATTCTCTTCCTTCCCTCCGGTGAATGCAGATACGCTGATTTCAGTATATCATACACACCATAGAAAACTGCACCTGAGGGTGCCATACTTATAATGGAGGGTACTAAACCCTTGTAAAGAGCAAAGAATCCTTCAGTTCGGATCATGTGATTGAAAGTATTAATAACACCACCCAAGGCTTCCCCACCAGTTGCCACCATCGTGGTCCGGATCTGAAAGGTATGGCATTTATAGTAGCATTTAGAATTTAAAAGGAATATATAGGCTGAAATCAAGTGGAGAACTTATTCTAATGTATACTGCATATGAAAGCTTCTACAAGAAAAAACTATGCCCAATGGCAGCCAATAATTTGATCAGATTTACAAGAGAAGAGTATATTGCAAATTATTACATACAGTATCAAGTGGTAAACAGAGGACAGTAGCCGTTATTCCGGCAGCAGCACCAGCAATAAACCTCTCAGAATTTGTAGTTTCCTCATTTCCAGACAGTTTGAGCAACTGTTTTCTGTATGTATCATAAGCACAAAAATTAACTGCCTTAAATGGAGCTGTACGAAGAATGTTGACAAGGTTCCCCCTCCAAAATCCTCTCAAACCCTGAGAAACTGCAATACTCTTGACAAGTTCAAACAGATTCTTTTGTTCACCACGAACTATATATTCCAGCTTCAGTCTCTCAAGTGGGGCAACAAAGGTTCTGGTATCAATAGCATTAACACCAATTAATTTACAGATAACTTAGCTTCTAAAAAATAAAAAACACTTGGTAAATGGTAGCAAGACCAACTAAAAATGACCCCAAAACTAATGATCTGTTCCTTGATATTAAATTTTCTTTGAATGCAAAGCAGAGGTCTCATTCAAATTACCAAATCAACAAGCATCAAATTATATCTCATTCAAATTACCAAATCAACAAGCATCAAATTATATGAGTTACTATTATAAAGGCACTCTAGACAGCCAAAAGTGGAAGAAGCACAAACCTCCAACCTCACTATTTGGGGTTTTACATAATCAATAGCCCATGTTATATAAAAATGTGTGCATCTTCAACTAAACTAAATACAGCACCAGTATCATACATTATATATACAAACGCGCACGCGATTTGCAAACCAAATTAGCTACTAATCAAAAATTCCCCTGCACTAATGAAGACAGTGTTTATGCAATTTATAACACCACGTTTACATTCCTGACATGTAACGCATTGCAAACACATTGTTTCATTTCTCAGTTAAAGTAAATTCATATGCGTTAAAATTGGAAAAAAAAAAATTTGTAAAACTCAACACAGACCTGGAGACCATAGCGGCTATAGCACCAGACCACAGATGCTTAGTAGTGTTCATAGCATAGCCACTCCGCAACCTAACCTTGTGTTTATTTCCTTGCTCAGCACTTGTCGTCGCCGTCGCCGTCGCCGTCGCCGCAGCCGCCTTATCAGACCCCTCCTCTCCGTTTTGCACCAAATACACCTTCGATTCCCGAACAAACCCATCACTCTTCAAGCTCACTGTCAAAAACCCAACTCGAGCCCTCTTCTCTCTCCCTAAAAAAACCGGTGTTTTACCACAGGTACAAGAAGAGGCCGAACCCGATACTGATAAACTAATTGAAGAAGTTGTGGGTGAAGAAATCAAGTTAACGAACGAAGAAGGAGCTGTGGGCTCGAGAAACAAGCCGCCGCTAACAAATGCACTGAAATTGGGATTTGGAGTATGAGAAATATGAGATTGTTCTTGTGAATGAGAGTTGGTGAAGCGGAGGTCCAGTCTTACCATTTTGGGAGGGGGAGCGAGAGTGTGATGCTTGGGAAATCTAGGGTTTGAACGTGGGAGACATGAGGTTTTTAAGCTTTGTTAGTGCTACTATGAGAGTTGTGATATTATTGGAGGATTCGAGAGAAGAGTATAAAACTGGGAGTGGGGGGCATTGGAGAAGATAGAAAATGGGGGATTCGGCTGCTTCGCTTTCATCGCCGCGCTTTGTAGCATTCGGAATTCCCTCCTCAACTCAATCAAAACTCGTTTACTTCTTCATTTCTTTCTATTTATATATTATAGTATTATCGTTAATTTTCAAATCTCTTTATCTAATCACCCACTTTTTAGCAATTTGAGTGTAAGTTGTAACGGTTTATTTTAAAGAATACTGTATATAAAGTTAAAATTTAGCTTAAATAGTAATATGAGACCTATAAATAGTATAAAAAAATATAATAAGATCCATAAAAAAAATTTGATTTTTTAAGCTAATATCAATCTCACCCTTAATACTTCAAAAAAAAAAAGACGATTTTTTTTAGAAAAAAAAAGAAATGTGATACTTATAAAGTTCATTCTAATTTTTAAAAAACTAATGAAATTTTAAAATAAAAATGATTTGGAACTCATATCTCTTATTTAATGATAATAAATTTACTAGTTAAACTAATTTGAATTCACATACTAGATATAATAAAGTTGTTAAATAAATGATTGCATTACTAATATAAATAGTGTTATCTTTATTTTAAAAAAGTTAAATTAAAAGTAAGTTATGTTTTCTGATTAAATAGGAAACCTAATATACCATAGAAATTGCACCCCTTTTAAAAAAAAAAAAAAAAAACCATATTAAAGAATTGTACCTACCGCTATGCTTGTTTGGAAATTAACATTTTTTATTATTATAGAAAATGAGTCATTTAAAAAAGATACATATCATGGAAAGTTATATTTTTCTATTTTTGTGCTTTGCAGCGACATTCTAAATAAGCTAGAAAAAGGTTTTTGGTGTACAAGAAAAAAAAAAGTAACTTCTTTGTATAATTAAAAACGTATTAGGGCAACTATAACAAGGAGATTGCTTTATGGAAAATAAATGCGGTAATAAGCCAAAAATTTATTAGGATTTACTATTGACCAACTTTTGTTTTCTTTTGACTCACATTTTTTTTATGCTATCAAATATTGTAAAATTTATAAAATTGTCTTTAAATAGAAGTTTATTGTTGAAACAAATAGAGTCTAAGTGCCAGGAGTCTTGTACCTCAAAAGAGCTTTGTGCGGATTAAAAAAATAAACACACACACACCATTGAATAGCATCATGGAAGGGTGGTCAATTGGCCACATCGAGGACTATTTCATATGGTTGGTGCAATGTACACTTAAATGATGTAGGCCAATCAACAAGAACATCTTTGAGTTGAGGGCTGGTTGAATTAATGAGCGAGTGGGATGCGATGAGAACGATGATTAATCAAACAAGATGAGGAGAGAGAGGATAAGTGTTTATGTGAATCATTGATGAAAATAATATGACATAATGAAGGAGAGAGAAAATGTGAGTGTGTCTATGAGAGGGAGAGAGGCTATTGCATGTGGCATCCTTTAAGCAAGCATGAAAAGTATCAATAGAATACATAATCCAATATTAGATTTATCAAAATACATATTAAATAAAAAGATATTGATTAGCAAAAGTTACCTTAAATGTAATTTGAGTCCAACTCTATATATAATGGGTTTTCCTAACCTACTATCAATAGACATGGATTCAACTTACTATAAAGTATAAACATGTTGTAATTTTTTTTTATTAAAAAAAAAAAAAAACTGAATATTTTTCGTTCTTTAAAGTGTTTAGCTATGCATAGAAATCATCTATCAGGTTATTAGATATATAATGATTAATGAACTCTGTGACATGTTCTCATTGTCTTTTATTATCAAAATAGTGTATAATCCCTTTACAAGGAATGAGGTTTTGACTTTGAGTTCCTTTCTTTTTTCTTTTTGGTTAACTGGATAGATAAACACAGAAAGAAAAACGACAAAGTTAAGGCATTGCCACGGCAGTGCCTACAATAAACGGTACCCAAAGCATCAAGCCTGATCTGTTCAATAATACAATCCGGGGGATTAACAAAAGAAATAAAATCCTGCTCCATATCAGCACCCTTCTTGGCCAAATTATCAGCACATCTATTAGCCTCTCTAAAACAGTGCTGGATCTTGTGATGTGGAATTTTGCCGAGAAACGCTCCACAGTCATCAATCAGGGGAGACAAATACTTAGAAGATCTGTTATCATAGTTTAACATATCAACAATGAAGGATGCATCAATTTCAATAGGAAGGTGAGAAACCTGAAGTTGGATGCAGAGATTAAGACTGTCTCTGAGAGCCCAGAGTTCAGCAATAATACTAGAGGTTGTTCCTATACTTCTGGCAGAACCCCCAATCCAGTCTCCAAGATGGTTTCTAATGATTACACCTCCTCCGGATTTGCTAGGATTACCAATGGATGAACCATCAGTATTAAGCATGTACCAATTCAAATCAGGTTTCTCCCATTTGATCCACTTGATGCTATTTGCTCCCCGAGATAACTTGGGAGAAATAATAAGCCAGAACTCCATGGTTCTGTTGTAAACTTCAGAAAATAAGGAGGGATTGGGTCTAGAGTTCTTGAAAATCCCCTTGTTTCTCTGAAGCCAAAGGAACTTCCCCAAAGTGTGTCTTCCATCACATGACAGATGTAACCAGTTTATAAAACAGATGATAACTTATCATTTATTAAAATATATTAAATAAATTAATATCTTATATCAACAGTTAAGATTAAATAAGTATGGTACATAAAAAAGTGTGTACCATAGGATTTTGTTCATGGTTGCTATATTTCACCTTAAAAAAAAGTGCTAAAATTATTACTAATTTTATTTTTAAAAATTTACATATTGATGTGATTATAAATGCGATTCTTCAACAATATAGTAAATAAATATCAAAATTAATTATTTTATGATAGAAAAGACAAAATTACTACCCATTTTACTAATTATAAAAGGTTTGTAAACTAAAATAACAATGATTGAATTGGTAGTAGTTCAATAACATAATGTATAAGGCATTAATTCGTAGGATTTATGTAATAAAATTTAATCTAAAATAAATAAATAAAATATTAAAAATACTTCAGCATTGATTGTCACGCTGATCAAGTAGAGTCATCCATGAAGTCAAAAAAAAAAAAAAAAAGGTAGAGTCATCCATACCATAAAACATTAAAACCCATTAACCGTCAATATGCCTCACGTGATAGTACACGTGTACAACCGGTTACTATATAAACGCATCGCCTTGGCGCCCAAATCATTTCAACTACACACTGAAAAACCAGAACTCAAAAGAGTTCAAGAGCGAGCGAGAGCGAGAGCGAGAGAGAGAGAGAGATAGAGAATTTTTAGGGTTTCATAGCTGTAATCAATCTACGATTTCGAAAATGCAGAAGCTAAGGTTTCCAAGCATGAAGAGCTTGGATCAATTCAAATCCTTCGCAGGATCTGCCACAGGAACCGCGAAGAGCTTTTCATTCTCTTCGCGTCCTGCTTCGGATTCAATCTCATCAGGAAGTTTCACGAATTTGAAGCTCACAGCAGGTTTTGATCAGAAAATTTTGGTTGTTTGGTTTATTTTCTCGGAAAATTGAGCACATTTTGTGACTTGTGTGGTTGATTTGTTTGTTTGCAGAGAAGTTGGTGAAGGAGCAAGCTTCCGTGAAGACTGATCTGGAAATGGCGGTATGATCTCTCTCTCTGAGCGCGCGTGTTTGTTGTTGTGTCTGTGTGTGCGCACTTTTGTTTTTGTATGTGCCTCAATTTCTAAATCATTTTTCAATAATTACAGTTTTCTATTATATATTTGTGATTACTAATGAATCAAATAGTAATTTGGTTCAAAAATTTAATAATTTCAGAACAACAAGCTGAAGAAATCGATGGATCATATCCGTGCATTAGAGGAAAAATTGCAGAATGCTTTCAATGAAAATGCTAAGCTCAAGGTGAAGCAGAAAGAAGATGAGAAGCTCTGGAAAGGATTGGAGTCTAAATTCTCTTCAACTAAGACTCTGTGTGATCAACTCACCGAGACCTTACAGCACTTGGCTGGTCAGGTTCAGGATGGTAGGTTTTAATTAAAGCTCTTGAACCTTTAACATTGTGCTTAATGATCACAGTTGTAATGGTTGTCTACCTTTGCTAACAGCTGAGAAAGATAAGGAATTCTTTGAGGAGAAACTTTCCACAAGTTCAATCGCTCTTGATGACTTGAACCAACAAATGCATGATCTGTCCCTAAAGTTAGAGTCTGCAGAAGAAACTCTTGGAATTCGTGAGTGTTCTCATCCAAAATATGTTTCCTGTAAAATATATTCAGTTTCTAAAATGACAATCATTCGAGTTAGTTACTTATAGATATAGATTTGTTTTGAAGATAGTGTGTTTAGTTGTTTGTGCCATCCTGATCTGGCATTCGGTATTGTGATTGAATATTGCTTACAGGTGGAAAGGAACTCGAGGAACTCAAAATGGAGAAAGAGGAAAAAGATAAACTTTACACAGATGAAATGTGTAGGACTGCCAATCTCATAGTGGAAAAAGGTAACTATTTTCTTGGCGGAGATTTTATGTGGTATTTGTCATTTATGTTGCTAAAGACTCAGAGCTTGTTCCTTCTTTGGACTGCTGGTTCATACTGAAATTATGAGATAATATTATAACTGAGCAAATTTAGTTCACAGCAATTCTAGAGGAAGTTCAGTAGGCTTTGATTCAATTTCACAGCTCAAAGAGTGTAGTCACTGTATTTCACTCTTTCCTGTTTGAGGAATTATCCAATTTTATCATTAAATTTTTAAAATGATGTGAAATGTTGTAATACTATCATATTTTCAGATTGTCATAGTCATTATTATTATGGTTGTTATCACTATTAGCATGTCTCCTTAATTCATTATTCTGGAGTTAAATTGAAGGAATTTTCAACTTTATTGTTAGTACCAAGTATTATTACTAGTTTAAAAGTTAAACATAAAAATTAATTTACCATTGGTAGCTCCCCTACAACATGTTTTAATGTTTAATTAAAAGAAGAATAGAAAAAAGAGAATTTACCAAACTGATTGGTACATAAGCTATTCTTATATGTTCATTAGCAGAAAGATAAAGATAGGCTTTGTTCTACAGTATTGTTTCCCCTATATATAACTTTTTTCGGGAGTCCTCCTAAAGCTTCTCATTTTAATGGACTGAGAACTAATCAAATTCCTCCCTAATTGATTATGTTTGCAAATATATAAATTTGTGATATTCCTACGCCTGAATATAAGGCAAACCTTTAGCAATGCTTGAGGCCATAAGGGGATCATACCCCTGTGTTATTATCAATGTTTGACCATGGTTCAAGTTTCTTTAAGACTCTTCTCATCAATATCCTCTGACTTATAGCTAGGAGCATAGTTGCTCAATAATTTTCTACCATTTACTCTAAGATGCTTAGCTTTGTCCAAAACTTCCCAGTCATGTGAAATGAAATGCTAATATGCTTGAATCTTTGACAATTTCTATCATTCATACGTAACCTCAGTAGGTTCTTTCTTTATGGAGCTGAGAAACATATTGTCTCCTTGAGAGGGTCTTCATATCTTTGCTTCCAGCTGAACAATGAAATACCTTGTCATTAAAGGCATACCTGTGAGGTTTTTGTCTCATGTTGAGCCAACCAAATCATGATTGCACCTTTGATCATTTTGATTGGATTTTGAAGAAATTTCAACTTCTATTTGTAATCAATGGATTGTTTTATAAATAAGTTCTTTCATGATTTTTTTCATACAGACACGATGATTGAGAAGTTTGAGGCAACTGTAGCTGCCAATAGACTGGCGACAGAGAGTTTGAACTCTAAATTGGAAGAGGTGCACCTTGAGTTGAAACTGAAAGAAGATGAAATTAAACAATTAATAATCACTCAGCAGAACTTGGAGAAAGAAAAGAGTGATTTCCAATTGTGCAGTGAAGACTTAGCTAAAAAATTAGATATTTCATTCAAGGAGATAAGAAACCTCGAAGGTTTGGTCCATGAGTTTGCTGCACAGTTGGTTGAATTGGACAAACAAAGCTTAACTTTTTCAGACAAGTTTGATCATCTGAACTCTCTTTATGACTCTTGCCTTAAGCTGGTCCAGCAGGAGAAAGACCTTGCTGCAACACATGCCAAAAAAAAATATGATCAACTTCATGATAAGTTCTTATGCATGACATCAGAAAAAGATGCATTGCAACTAGTAAATCAGGAATTAAACAATAAGCTCATCGAACTTCAGAAAGTCCAAGAGTCTGTTATGAAACATCTTTCAGAGGAGTGCCGTTTAGCAGGGGAGAGAATTCAAAAATTGGAATCTGAAGCAGAAACTCTGGTCTCAAAGAAGATTGAAACAGAAATGTTGGTGTCCAAATTAGAGGAGAGAATTGATACTCTGTCAGAAAGTTCAAGAACATCTGAAAATAAAATGGTCTGTAAGTTTTGTTTACTCATTTATGCCACATTTTAGAATGCTTTAGTGCTTTACTGAGCTTGTTTCATGATGTATTGCAGCAAGATTTATTGCTGAAAATTTCAGCATTAGAAAGTGAGAATAAAGATAATTCAGAGAAATTACAGTCAGAGATACAGAAAAAAGCAGAAGAAATAGATATTTTGCAAAAGGATAGTGAGAAACATAAGCAGCATGTAGATTTGCAAGAGAAACAAATCAGTCAGCTGCATGATCTCTTAAAGGAAAAGGAACAGTTTATTTTGCAATGTGAGGAGCAAGAGAAGAAGCTGGAAGATCAAGTGAAAGAGGTTTTAAAAGCAGTTTTATTTTTAAAATAAATAGAGTTATGAGAACTCTTGAATATTAAGATCCTGTTTGTTATTGCAGAATCAGGTATTGTTGATTGCTGCTGAAAGTAAACTTGCAGAGGCTAAAAAGCAATATGATCAGATGCTAGAGAGTAAACAATTGGAGTTGTCAAGGCATTTGAAAGAGATTTCTCAGAGAAATGATCAGGTTTTGTTTTAAGCCCTTTAGCACATGCAAATACTGAGTTTATGCAAGTACCTTTACACTGATACTCAGCTGAAAATGATTAGGCAATCAATGACATAAGGAGGAAGTATGACGTGGAGAAGCTGGAAATTGTAAATATGGAAAAAGAGAAGGTTTGCTCCTTAGCATCATTTGTTGCAATATGCTTTGTGAATCATGATTCTCATCCGTTTGAACCTTCAGGCAGACAAAGTTGTTGCAGAAATGGAAAGAAAATGTGACCAAAAAATCACAGAGAGCAAAGAAGAATCAAGGCAATACTTGATGCATGTTCAGGAGGAACATGCTGCTCTGGTATGCATCAGAAAAATTGTCTTTGATCATTCTGCTTCTGCATATGCTGCATCAATAACATTGGATTTGCTATCTTATGTGATTATTGTTGTAATTTATTACTTGAATTTATTCATCTCAAATATCTTATATTTTCTCATGCAATCCCTGATATTATTAATATTTTTGTATGTTGGGGAGTAATTCTTCCTTACTAAAAAACTTCACAGCCTACCTGTAAGATACAGGATTTCTAGTTGGTATCATCTAACCTTTTAATTGAGTTAATTAATATTTTTCATATCAAATTTTAATTGAGTTTATAAGTTGTATTCTTTATGGATTGTCAGCCAACCTATTAGATAAGTTTATGTGCAATTTACTAGTGAACATAAAATTCAATTAATAAAAATTTCCTGAGCTAAGCCTTGGCCAAACCTTGGAAATCATAGTGCCATAATGCCTTTCAAATCCTCTTAGTCATTATCCTGCTGCAATACTTCTTGATAAGAAGTACACCCATGTTGTGGCAATTCCACCCAGAAGGTAATGAGCTACTCCTACTGCATATCCTTGGACAACGCTCAAGGCTCTACGCTGAATAGCAGGAGCAACTTTTGATTTATTATTCTCAGTTAAAAATGCATCCTTATCTCTGAATTGT
Source organism: Quercus variabilis (assembly GCA_030445155.1). NCBI lineage: Eukaryota > Viridiplantae > Streptophyta > Magnoliopsida > Fagales > Fagaceae > Quercus > Quercus variabilis. The sequence continues at coordinate 32,933,996 of CP129456.1, read as the reverse complement.
AGTTTTCTTTCTCTCTCTTTTTTTTTTTTTTTTTTTTTTGGGGTTTTTTGGGGTTTTTTGGTGGGGGGGGGGGGGGGGGGGTTGGGGGGTGGGTGGGCAAGTACTAACTTCTGAGGGACAAGTGTTGCAATCTTCTTACTACATCTGCTATATGACTTATCCCAAAAAAAAAAAAAAAAAAAAAATCCTGCTATATGCATTGATGGTTATTCTGAGTTTATTTTTTTAATGAATGTTTATTCCAAGTTTTACAGAAGAAGCCTACACATATAATTTAAAATCTTCATTAATACATTGACTTAGGTTGTGTTCATTGTAGGTGAGTCTTATTCAACAGGAACATGACAGAAAGGAACTGGCACTTAAAGCTGACCACACTGAAGAGCTAAAACGTGCCGAACTTGAAGCTGAAAATGAATTGAGAGAGGTACATTAGCTTCAAGTTATTGACCTTTAGCACCCAAATTTGCTTCAATGGCTAATACTATGTGAGTTTTGTGCAGAAAACAGTGTCGCTCAGGAATGAACATGAAGCTCAGATGAGAGCTTTGAGATGTGAGCATGAAGATGAGTGCAGAAAGCTGCAAGAGGAGTTGGATCTTCAGAAGTCCAAAGTATATATTTTCCAGAAGTGCTAATCTGATTGCATTACCTCCACCAGTTCACCTTATTTTAAGTTTTTCATATATTATATTACAGGAAGACAGGCAGAGGGCTTTATTGCAATTGCAGTGGAAAGTGATGAGTGACAAGCCAAAAGAGGACCAAGAGGTGAACTCAAAAAAGGTTAGCTTCTATGATCAATAGATTCCATACTCATGTTTGCAGATTTATTTTGATTAAAAATACTAATCTTTTGTAAGGTAAGTTAATTTGACTATCTTTATCACATCTGTTAGTGGCTTTTAGATAGTTACAGTCACTAGTTTATCATTTAAAGTAAAGACACATAGGAGGGAAATAATAAAGTTATACATGCTTAAAAGTTTATTAAAAATTTCAATTTCTGCCTTTACATTCTGCACTCAGAAAAGCTTCATTTAAAAAACAAAATTGTTTTTTTATTTTCATTTTATGTGATACAGAATTTTGTAATACATACTTTTACAACAATTTCTGGAAATTATTTTTCTTATTACAACTTCCAAGGATTGTCTTACGTTGCACCAAGAGGAGCTGGAAAGTCCTGCAATTACTGCAACATTTGAGCCATAAATTTTAGGCAAATGGCTATATCTTCTTTGCCAATATGTTACCACGAGTTTATTTCAGTTCTTAGATATTCTTTTTTTAAGGGAGGTAAGAGTGTACAGATTGCGATTTGTATTATAACTAATTGCAAATAGTGGAATATCTAGTTAACATAACTCTAATATTCTGTATGGCTGGTGGCAGAACATATTGTAAAGAGTTTGCTTTGTGTAGGTTTGGAGTGTAAAATTTTTAATGTCACAATTTATCACAATGAATATGCAATGTGTGGTAACACACCATTTTCAACATGATCAATTTGATAGGAGCACTCTATTTCATCAATCAAGATGAGAAATTCTGGAGGCAGCAAAAGAAGTCAGCATGCTCTGGAAAGACCAGGGGGCGAAGAGAAGGTGACACAAAGAAATGGCAGATCATTGTGCCTGCTTTCACAATAAGTTATGCTTTAGTGGAGATATGACAGTCACTTTTTGTCTGTCTTTTATTTTGTGTATAAGGAATCTCCTCTCTTGGGAGCAACACAAACACCGGTGTCAAAGTTGCTGAAGAAAGTAGAGAACGTAAACACAGGAAGTGTAATGAGTATTCCTAAGCATCATAAGAAGGTTAGTTACAGAGAAATTTGAGTTGTCTGAAGACAGATAATAAATATTTGATGGTTCAAGATGTTAATATAGATTTATAATATATTTTAGTTGGACTCCGGCCTATTCTAACCTCTAAATATATACTTCATGGATGGCAGGTAACTCACCATGAGTATGAAGTTGAAACTTCTAATGGCAGAACAATTACAAAACGACGGAAAACAAGAAGTACTGTCATGTTCGAGGTATGTACTGGCCCATCTGGCAGCACCATTAAGCCTAAGAATATTTTTTAACAGAATGCATTAAACAGATTGGCTTCTAGCCTTGCATATTCCTTTTAAATAAGTTTCCTCACGCTGAATTTCCTTGTTCTGTTATGCCAGGACCCAAAAAAACATAAAAAGATGAATACGCCAAAAGCGAATACCCCCAGAAGTCTTGTCAAGGTAGCTAGAATCTAAATTAATTATTTCTGAACTTTCTCATCTTTCAAAATATGTTTTGCACTTATTTTATTTTACCATTTCTGCTTGAAAACTGATTTTTTGGTAGAGCAAGACCAGTAGATTATAAAGAAAATAATATTTTTTTTTTCCAGATTTTCTTCCTCGTATTCATTTTTCATTACTTAAGTTTCTTACCAATGACATTGGAAAGGGAGCCTTAGGTCACCCTATTAGGTTTGCAATTTTTCATTCTTGAGTGGTTTATTTCTTTTGAATGGCTTTTGAGAGTATTCCAAGCACTTTCTATATAGTAAATGTGATGGTAGTAAACCATGTCAAGAATATGCTTGTTTAAATACTGTGCCATTGTATGTACTTCAGTTCTGCATGTTTGAAGTTCTTACGTGTCAATTGCTTATGCAGGGAGTCAAAGGAGGTCATCCACGTCCTTCAAACATAGGTGATTTGTTTTCAGAAGGGTCTCTAAATCCCTATGCAGATGATCCCTATGCATTTGATTAGAGGTATTTGCAATTATTCCTTCTAATGATTATTTTTATTTTTGTTTTTAAAAAATGCTGTGACTCCCTCGTTCTTTTTCAATAAGTAATACAATTTATTTTCCATTACTTATATATATAAAAAAAGAAAGTAATATGATGGTGAACACTTTTGGGTGCTACTTCCTCATTCTTAATCATAATGAAAACAATTAGCCTTTGAACTTCCTTTAGCCATTGATCTTTATAACAAACCAGATGTTTTCTTATCATAACATTTATGGCTTGTTTGGAAGTTTAGAGAGAGAGGAGAGTAGAGGGGAGTAGAGGGAAGGGGAGTAGTGGGGAGGAGAGTAGAGGAGAATGATTCACCTCTACCTTATTTGGATGTTTTTAAAATTAGTAAGGGGGAAGGGATTAATTAGCCCTTCCCCTTGTGTAATTTTGTTAATATAATAAGGGTAAATTAGGTAATTTACTTGGTCAATAGTTTATGTACTCTACTCCCCCTCCAAATCTCTCCAATTTGGGGGAATTAAAATTGGGGGGCTAGAGAGAGTCCAAACCCCTCCAAACTCCTCCAAACCCTTCCCCTCATCCTTTAAAAAACTTCCAAATAAGGTAATTTTATTACTCTCCCTCCCTCTACTCTACTCCCCCTCCTTTTTTAAACATCCAAACATGCCATTAATTTTTCTGCATCCAAGCCATGCTAAGGCAACTAAATTCTAGAGATTCATAATCTATTCAAATTCCACCAGGAACGCAGTCCATAAGAGTTCTGCAGGCACTAGTTAATGTGGTTATACAATCAACTCCTTAAACCTCTTTTACCTTAGTCAATAGTCTGATACATATTGGCAGCGTTTTATTGAGTGCTTATGTATTTGTGTTCCATTGCCTGTTCCTATGAGAAGACATAATAAGATAGATCTCCATGATTCTGTCATCACTTGCATTATGGCTCAGTTGAAATTACTTCCCACCAAGGGAAGATGAAGCATTTTTTTGAAACTGTTAGCAGCTGAAGGTGATGGCTGGGAGCCTAGCCTATTAGCTAGAGCTTAGTGCTTTGGGAGCAGTTAGTGACTGGAGAAAGAGCAAATCCAGTCCCCTAATTAAATTTTTAAGGCAGGCTTAATGAGGGCCCTGACGCTGCATGTATCATGTTTTACTAAATTAGATCTGGCATGGCTTGGTTAGTCAATGCTCTGACACTGCACATAGGTGTCCCTTTTTTTCTCTCAAACGAAAGATCTCTTGCTTTAAGTCACAGGCCCTGTCATCCTTTTGCACTACTGATGTTTTTGATGGATTATATATTTCTCAAATATCATTTTGGGTAGAATTGGTAGAAGGTAAGAAAATTTTCTAGAAATAAGAATAAATTGTATATTATCAGCTTGGAATGTCACCACTTAAGCCAATATGAGTGTGGAATCTCTTCATTCTCATAAATAAGATTATTTAACAAATCCTAGTGTCCTTTTCACTCCTTTTCTGATGATGACACTCCAATGAAGATAATCCTGTTTGGATTTTGTTATTGAACCCTCTTTCTTTCAAAGGTTTCAGCATTGCATTTAGGCATATGACAATGATCACTCCAATGAAGAGAATCATGTTTGGACTTTGTTATATTAGCTTTTTCCTTTCAAATGTTTCAACACATATAGCTCAAACAGCCTTTCTTATAATTATGATGAAAAATTGGATTACTTTTAAGAAGTTTATGGGATAACCTGCATGACACTGATAAATCATATCTAGACCATATTGCCTCTGTTTCTTGGATAGTCTGGATTGCTTATAATTATTTTGTTTGATATGATCTTGGTTTGGCCATACCCAGATAATTCTCACTTTGGTTATATCTCTTTGATTGAATTTTTATCTTGCTGCAAATAATTATAGAATACTTAAGGATTGCCATGTGGATAGGATTGAAGCATTAGAACTGTCTTCTTTTTCTCTTTCAGGTCAGAAAGAATTCCTTTTGGGATTCTTTTGAACTGCTTCATTGATAGCAGAATGGCATTGTGTTTGCCTGCAGAAGGGATTTGCAGTAGATGCTGGTTCTTCCCTTAACACTGTAAATACGAAGGATGCCTGCAGTTTCACTTTGCTGGTTCTGATTTGATCACTTTGTCACTGATGGACATTAAACACTTCATCTTTTGTAAATGAATGCTTTGATTTTTGAAGAATGACATTACAAAATTTCGTAAAAAAAGTGGAATGTACTTAAGACTGCAATTAGTATTCCATATTTGTATGATTTGGTTAGCCATCAATATATGGGCGTATCTTCCCCCTATGATATTTTCATAAAAGGCTCATCAAACTATCTTCAATCTATACACTAATTAATACTGCTTCACGTTTTTGTTCTTGGTTGCTGGGAGCTTTACACTTTTTCACCCAAACCCCAAAATTTGGCTAGAAGTTTGGTAGCCAAAGCCAGGATAACATAATAGTGAAGGGTTTGTACGGTAGGATGGGGTCTAGCAGCTTGAGATTTCATTACATACGTGTGATTAAGAAGTAAAGAGGGATTTTTTTTTTTTTTAATTTAAAAAAAAAAAAAAAAAAAAAAAAAAAAAAAAAAAAAAAACCTAGTGGCTATGCGGGGTGAAATAGTTCATCTGTAGGGCAATGTAGCAACATGGCATTTTATAAATTACAAATTCACTACAAGTAGAAAGTACAAGCAAGGATATCTAACAATGATATGCTCACTGCGCTGAAGATCCATTTGTTCAAAAGATATCTTTTTATAAGAAAGGAGAGTTTAGAATGGTGAGCTTGCTTAAAGAATGCGAAACGGACATGACAAGATTCCTTAGAATTTCAAACAAACATCCACATGATCCAAAAAAACAACTGTAGAGCTACAGGAAACCCCCCCAATTCTAGTGCAATATTCAAACAAAGTTCACAGTTTCAAAAGTCCTACGGTTTCTCTCTTTCTCTCTCCAAATGGTCCAGATTATATAATGAGGAGTTGCCTGCCAGACAACATGGTTTCGATGACAACCAAATGCTCCTCTCCTGTAAACAAGTTTATCACACGCCTTGGGATCACCCATATTACTCCAAAAACTGTAAATGCAAAGGAACGACCCTTGAGACGTAGGACAATGAAGACACAAATGATGTATTTTCACAACTATACTTGCACATTATACATCCATTACCATCTTCCTCTTTATAAGATTATCCAAGGTTAGTATGGAATCCAAGGCTGCTTTCTACAAAAGAAAGCCTCCTTATACTTATGAGGTACCTTGCTACGCCCACACACCTTTCCAGGGGAACGTACATGTAAGCACATTTCACGGATACTCGTAATAGGATCATATGCTAAACTCTCCTTTCCCAACTAGAGTCCAAAATAAGTTGAATCAAATCCATTAATTCATTTGCCCCTTTTAGCTTACCAATCATGAAAGTCCTTGATGGATCTTAGGTTCTAGCACAAGTTTCTATTATTCCTTCCAAAAGTAACAAGAAAGTGTACTTAAGCATCCTTCTCCGCAGCAATAAAACATAAATCCAGGAACAAATCCTTTAATGAACGATCACCACAACAAACTTCATGCCAAAACCTGATTCTCTTACCATTCCCTACCCAAAAAAGACAAGTAAACATAGAATCTGTCCCAACTGGCTTGAATTTCTTTCCACAAGCTACATCCATGAGGTCTTCAAAATACAAATGTAGTTTTGTTTTCCCAATTTTCCCCATATTTTTCCATAATAACTCTGCATCAAATTTGCTCTAGATCTCCATAACCACTAACCCTACATAGTGTGGTTAAAAGCTGTGACTTTCCAAACCCTTAACCCCGTATACTTTATAGGATAGCACTCCTTATCCCTTCTCACTAAATTAAACTCACCATCTTCCCTCCCACTCCCCTCTGAAAGGAAATTATGTACGATTCTCTAAATCATGTTAGTCATAATGAGAAGGAATGGTAAAAAGAGACAAGAAATAAGTAGGTAAGATGACCACCTTTGCACATATACAACTTCTTCCACCCAGCCAACTATTTCTCTAGTTTTCCCAATACAATATTCCAAATTGTAGTTGGTTTATATAATGTCCCTAACATCACCCCTAAGTAAACCATACCTTACAACATAGCAATTAAGCCACGTATTTTGCATTATCCACTCCCCCATGGAACTAACTCACTCTTAAATTCACCTTTAGCATGTCACTACTTAATGCACATACAAACAATGAATAATAACAAGTTTTTAGTGGAAGCCTTGCAAAATAAGATAGTGTCATCTGCAAATAAGTTATGCGAGATGCTCATTTCTTCCGTGGAGCCTCTATTCACTTTGAACCCATTCACCATCCAACCCTCTAATGTCCACATCAGCATAGCATTAATTAACTCTACTACTAGAATTAATAGTAAAGGCAATAGTGAGTCTCCTTGCCTTAACCCTCTCAAGCTACCAAAGCAACCTGGCATAGAATCATTAACTAGCATCAAACAACACACGGTTGAAACACATACACTAATATATTTTTTTTTAAGAAAATATGTCTTCCTAGTACTAATACATTTTGATACTTACGATACGAACTTCTCCATGACTGTCTTAAGTTTGTTAGCAGCACTTTGGCTAAGATCTTATACAAACTACCCACTAGACTAATGGGCCAAAAATCCCCTAAACTTTGTGTTCTAGGTTTTTCCTATGTCAGTATATATGGCACTATTGATGAACAATTTCCTCTTATCAATCTTAATATGACCTACCTTACTCTTCCCAAGTTCCCAACTAATCCTTAAGACCTAGAGACGATAAATTAATCTTCAGCTTGGAAAACAAGGAAAAAAAAGTGTTATCATGCAAATCAATGCATTCCTTTATAATATAAAACTCTGACAAAGAAAATGGCCCCCCTCCAAAGGGACAGTTTATTTACTCTGATCAGGATTATGCACATGCAAGTAAGACAGATGATGATTGTGACCTGTTAAGAAGAGTTAGATATTACTGAATTAGAGGTAAATGAATGTAAAGGGAAGCCACATATGTCATATGATTTATGAATAGCATAGGGATGGAAAGTACAAACAACTCAATTGCCGCATTAGATTCCCCTTACGTACTAGTAAGAAGAAACAAGATCGCTATACAAGGTCTACATAAGCATGTTTCGGAAGTAAGTAATGATTTCAAAAATGGAATTGAATAGATAAGGTGAATCACCTTGCCACAGCTATGGTTAAAGGCTTAGAGCTGCTTGACTTCTTTGCAGCTTTTGACCTCTTTTAGTTATTAATAAATCTAGTCATTGACCAGTTTGATGCACAAAGAATTTTCAATTACTTTTTTTAATGTGTTTATAAATATATATAAATATATATTTTGGAAATATTTTGCTATATCATTTTTATTCCTTTTTCAATTAGTATATGATTGGATCCATGTCCCATTTCTAACGACCAAACTAAGCAGGAGAATCCAATAGGAACTCACAAGTCACAACCATGCCTGCAAGGGAAATAAAGAAGCAATTGAAGGATTTGTTCAGAAAAAATGAAGAAGCAACTAAATAAGGGAGGTAAAAAAGAAATATAAACCGAAGGTCAAAATTGTTGAGAGTAAAAAATAAAGAACAGATTGATCATTGATGGATTTATGAAGAAAATATAAAAAATATAAATAAAAAAAAGAGGATCAAGGTGGTCATGAGTGGAAAATAAAGGAGAAATTGAGAGATTTATGGAGAGAGAGAAAAAAAAAATCTTAGAAGTAAGAGTAATTAAGGAAAAATATAATTAATGTAAGACAGAGTTTGAACAATCCAAATCTGTGAAAAAGTCCAAAACCTCCTTTAATAAATTATAATATAGATACTGAAATTTGATATGAGCTCTGATAACTTGTGATTCTTAAGAGGTTAATGGAGACTTCCAATCACAAGCAACAAAATTAATATATACCGTAAAGCATCTCTAACAATCTTTAGAAAGTAGATCAAGATAAGAAACAGATATTATGGCTAATCTAGATCTAGGTCTAGCGAATCAAATTGATAGAATATATGAATATATGTCTGAACAGTTCTATAGTATAAGCACAATGAGGAAGCGAAACAAAGCACGATTCACATTTTCATATCCTTCCATTGAAATTGACTCAATGAGACAGTTTCTCCCTCTCTTGGAAAATCAAACTTCTAGGATTCTGAATTGACCTAAATGTAGTAGTAGTAGATGGAATAGTTGTGGTAGGTGATTGTTTACAGCGAAAGGACGACTTAGATTTTCAAACCTGAGTTCAAGGAACCGCACAGATGGTGATCACAGCTCGATCAGATTGAGAAAGAGCATGAAGAAGAAAGTGGAAAGAGAGAGAACCAAAGCGAACTCAAGAACCAGCTCCATTAGAGCGCATTGCTTGATCCTCTTGTTCTTCAGGCGCTCCCTCGCCAATTCTATCTTCACCTCCAGCATCTTCTTTTCCTGTCAGTCACAATTGAAGTTTAGAACATTCTCGAATTGAGAGAGAGAGAGAGAGAGAGAGAGAGAGAGAGAGAGAGAGATTGTTGACCTGGTGGTGGTGGTCGGCGGTGGAATTTGGGAGCGATCTGAGCGAAGAAAGTAGGAATGCGGCTTTGGCACATCGAATTGCGACTTTTGATTTCAGAGCTTCCTCTTTCTTTTCTATCTCTGCCTTCTCTGGTGATCCCTCCTCCATTCTCCTCTCTCTCTCTCTCTCTGCGTATTTGAGTTTGTTTTTGAATTTTATGATCTCTGATTCGGTAAAGCGAGCGAGGGAAAAGTGTGGCTTTTGAACTCTTTCATAGGCGGTTATAGTTACAGTTTTAGTCGAAGAGGCTGATTGATATTGGCAAGGCCCAAAAAGGTGCGTGTTTATGTGATAGGATCTTTGGAGTTTGGACCATCTTCTTGATTGATCCAAGACATGGTTAATTTTATTTTATTTTATTTTATTTTTTGTAGAGAAGATAGATTTCTAATATATCGGTGTTCTCTTTCCCTACTATCATTGATTTTTTTTTGTTAGAAATTAATATATTAATTGATTTTTATAGTGTACGCAAGTTCAAACTTTAAATCTCTTATTTGATGATAATAAATTTTACTAATTAAATTAATTGAATTTCATTTAATGATGTACATACACTAATACATATACATAGTTGGTTTCATGATTGATGTTATTAAATATAATAATAATAATAATAATAATATGAGATATAATATTATAACATGATTTGTGAGTTTTTTTAATTAAAAAAATTATATTTTTGAAGCTTAAAATTTTGAGTTATTTTTATTTTATTTTTTAAGGTTTTTTTCTTTTTCTTTTTCACATTTTAGTTCACTCAATTTGATTTTTTTTTTTAAAGATCATTTTGTTCATGTTTTCAACTAATTTGATTGTTAAGAGAGAGAAAAACCAAAACAAACAAAATGTTTTGTAGGCATTTAACGGTCAAATCAATTGCAGAGAAGATGAATGACAATTTTTTAAAACAAAATAAAATTTAATGGATCAAAATGAAAAATCTTAAACTTAAAGAATTAAAATGAAAAAAAAAAGGTTTAAGTGTGATTTAGTCAAAATATTTTCATGTAAATTTATTGAGTTGGTAGTGTTTACAATTCTTTTGAAATTTAATGTTTTAAAAAAATAGAAATGTATATTTAACTAATATATTTATTTTATATGTATTGATAAAAAGTTAGAAATATTTATTAAATTTCATTATATCTATGGTCAAAGTCCAATTTGGACCGAAAAGGCCCGCCAATGCAAAATAATGCTGGTTTCTGGTGAATTTGATATTTTTGCCACCACCACCACTTTGCAGAATAAAAACGAGTCCGAGATAACAACCAACCCCCAAGGGTATATAATTATAGACACCACTGAATTCTACTTCATAGTTAGTTCATACACTTCGCAAAAACAAAAAGCCTTTCCCTCTTCCAAACTCTCTCAAAACAAAACGCCTTTTTAACACAAACCCACCAAACCCAAAAGCTCCTCTGCTTTTCTTACTTTCCAAGAAACCATCCAATCCTCCCTCTCCCACTCATTCTTTTGCCAAAGTAGTAGTAATAACTAACAAAGCTTGTTAGTTAGCTTGAATTCTTTGGCGCTCAAAAAAAAAGAAAAGAAAAAAAATGGCTCTCGAAAAAGACCAAGACTCCAACACTTTGCAATGGGAAGTGTCAGTGACATTGTCGACCAACCAACCCGTCATTGGCTCCAAAATCTCTATCACCGAGACCAAACTTGTCAGTTCATATCATACAATTGGCTCTCCACCACCACCACATTCTTTCGTTTACACCTGGTTCCTCCTCTTCTCTTTTTCCACTTTTATCTTCTTCTTTCAATCTTTTACTCCTTTGTTTCATTAAAAACCATGTGCTTATATAATTTACATGTTCCTGTATGCGTAACTCTCTGTTTGGTTGCGGAGACAAAAACAAGAAAAAGAAAAAGGAAGTGATATATTGAAAGACTAGTAAGCGGTATTAGACAGACTTGAGTGGATTCTTGAAACCAAATGGGCCATCAACACTTTTTGTTTGTTTTGGTTTTCTTGTTTGTTTGTTTGTCTGTTTTTGTTTTGTTTTGTTTAGTTCCATATTTCCTGTAAGATGGTTCAATCTCTTAGACATTGAGTTCTGTTTGGTAATCGAGAAAACAACCAAAATGAAAAATTGGGCTGTCCCGATTTCTGGTTTTAGTAAAATAATTTGGGCTGACGTGGGTAGACCTTTGATTTCTTTCATGTTTCTTTTTTTTTTTTTCATGATTCAATGTTGAAATTAAGCAATAAGAAGCATAATGTACAAGAAAAATGGACATTTGTTTTGAAGAACAAAATAACATGGTAGCATAGCCATATAAAGGCTTTGTTGTACGGATATGGTCCTCAAATCAGTTAAATGTGAAAAGAGGGACTTTCTTTATCATCACTCTCTCATTTCTATCTTTAATTTCTGGAATTGAGGTGTAGTGTTTGTTAATGCCAGTGTCAATTGGATTTTAGTATGGATGGACAAAAAGAAAAAAAAAAAAAGAAAGAGTAACAAATTCAGTGTTGAGTTTCATTGACTGCAACCAATCATTGCTTCATTTTTCAGTGTTAAATAACATTCTTTTCATCGCACCAAAAGGTTCCATTGAAGGTAGTGCTTTTTGTGTGTGTTTTCAAACGCATGTGTTGACACTGAAGTTTTTGTGTTAAAAGAGGCTGTACGGTAGATGGTACAGTAGCATTGGTTTTTAGTTCATTAGTTGAATGATACATGGTGGTCTTTGAATTACAGTGACTAGTGAATGTCAAAACTTAACTTTTTAAAATCTTACATATGTATAGGTATCGACAAAACATTCCTTGTTCTGTACACCGTCATAAATTGGCTACTGTTCAGTGCACCTGTTGTGTAAAATTGAATGCATCAATTGAGAAAAGTTACCATTGCTCTTCAAAGTGCTTCTCAGATGCATGGAATAAACATAAGAAATATCATCGTCGGGCAGCTTATCCTGTTAGTAAGAATTCAACCGACAATCAGCAAGATGTTAAGAAACTCAGGAGTTCTGGCTCTTGGCCAAACTTAATTGAGGGCTCAGTACTTGATGAGAATGCAATAATGGTGGAAGAAGATAACATATGGATTAAGGTGGGCTCCTCGAATTTTTATATACCCACACTGTCTGATTGTGATTTTAAATTGAGGCTCCATGCTGCAGCTGTAGACTTTTCACTGGGTACTCGTTTGTCACTAGATAATATTGTAGTGACTGATCTTGTGATTAAACCTTCTCATTCTCCTCGAAAAATGATCCGTCTGCGGAACACTTTGAACTCGAATCTCAAAGCCCAATCTTCTAATGATGTAGTTTTTAGTGTGCTGACCTATAATATCCTTGCTGATTCGTTGTCAATTAATGCTCTCGGTTACTGCCCAGAATGGGCTCTTTCATGGGAATACCGTCAAGAGAATTTGCTCGAAGAGATCATTAAATATGATGCAGATATACTTTGTCTTCAGGAGGTAAATTTTTTTTTTTTTCACCTGTGTATCTGCATATGTTTTCTGGAATATTTAATATGAAAAACGAATCTAGTGTGCCTGGTAGGCTGGTAGCATACTGCCTTTTTTTCCTTATATATTGTTCCTTGTTTATGTGCAGGTAGAGTGTGACCATTTTGAAAATTTCTTTGAGCCTGAGCTGAAAAAACTTGGATACTCAGTTATGTACAAACAAAAAACTGGATCCGGGGTATGGTTGAAATCTGACTCGATTACATTCATTCATTTGTGTAGGACGTATGTACTAAACATAAATCTGTTGGAAGGTTTAATGATTTATAATCTGAAGAAGGGGTCTATTTGGGTGTTGTTAAAATGATTTATTTGTGGCAACTTTGAAATAGCAACCCAATTAACTGTCTAAATTTGGGAGCATACGTACTTGTATGTGTGCCATCCATGTTTCTAGAACATAAGTAGTTCATTTCACATAAAACCGGTTTTTTCTTGACATCCATATATTAGCTATATGTCAGAGACAAAGAACAAAGGCTAGCTCTGTTTCTTTTTAGTTGATGAGGGAGCTTGTTTATGCACTGATACAAATTGAAGAACTGTAACCATAAGTTGACTATTTGCAGATACAATTCTCATCAATTACATTCTTAACATCAACAAAAATGTGTGCGTATCTATCTATCTATATATATATACATATATTATTTGTAGAAGAGCTATAAGTAAAGCTTTGAAATTTGGAAAGTTTGACAAAATTTAACTTGTTAGGGCAAGATTGGAGGACAGTTGCCAGGAGAAGTGCTTCTTGACCCCTATTGATTTCTTTGCTTCACATTGAAATTTTGTTGAACAATATCCAGTGTTGTAGCAGCATGATTTTCTTGTCATGATTCGTAGATTGATTGTTACTGATGCTTATAGTTTGTGTTTTCTTCCTGTTGATAAAATTGTTAATTACATGAAAATTTTCAAGGTGACATTTCTTTTTTCTTATCAATAGAACTCACCATAAGAAGTCTTACCCCTAATTGATATCAGATATATTTAATGTATATTATTACAGATATTTTCATTAGTAACTTGTTCTTTGTAATGATCTGATCTTAGGTATATTTAACACATGGAAATTGCTATTTGACAAACCTAACTAAACAACAGTTTAACATATCTAACAAGAAATGTTAAACCCCTATCTACCCTATCTTGACCTAACCCAGTCATAAGTTTAGCTACTTTCAGTTAATTATGATCTTGCTTTCATTTATCCAAACTGTGGCTTAACTGTACATGTATGACAATTAATTCTTGGATTTAGAATTATAGAAGCATGAGATTTTTTTATTAAAAAAAAAAATTTATAAAGTAATAATTCATTGAAAAGTGCAGAAAGCGGGGAAACCCAGCTATATATGCAAGACAAACACCAGAAATTTTTTTTTATAGAAAATATAAGAATTAGTATGTTTTCTAAATAATAAGTATGGTGATGCACATTGTAGCATAGTTGCATTTTATGTAAATATCTGGTTTGTTTTCTTTAAATATAAATTTTGAACAGCCTAATTAGCTACCCCACCCCCCCCCCCCAAAAAAAAAAAATAATAATAAAAACCACATAAAGATTTTATGCTTACATATATTTAAATGTCAGTACACCTTTTTTTTTTTCTTTTTTCTTTTTTTTTTTTGTCTTTTGAAAAATAAAATTTACTTATATGGTTGCAATATTTGGAGATGGAACTCATCCTGGGCTTTTTATGTTTCAATATTTTTGACACCCATCCATGCTTGCATTATCTCCTCTATATCTATAATAAATGTTTCGTAGATCAAGTCACAGAATATAAAATTCATTAATGTTTTTTTTTATATGATCACTCTAATTGAATGATGATAAAATTCCTTATTTTTCATTACATTTAGCCTCACATCTCTCTAAGTTTATCAGGAAAATCAAATTATTAGATTTATCTTGCAGCTTTTTTTAGGCGAGACTGAAAAATCAACAAATCATGGGTGTGCAACATTTTATCATAGTAAGCTGTTCAAAGAAATTATGAAATATGAGGTGAAGAAACTGTAATCTGTGTGAATAAAATATGGTATTTAACTATTTTATGAAAGGGCTTAATGACTCTGAACTGTTTATTGTAGCTTGAGTTTGATAAAGAGGCATTATCAGTGGTTAACGCTTTGGAGCCTAAAATCAAATTCAAAGGCAGCCATCGCCTTACATCAAAGGTGTTAATTTCTTATGTAGTCTTCACTGTGCTCTATCTTCCTAAATCTCTTGTTTCTGCATAATCTGTTCCTTTTGTCACCCATTTTTTTTTTGGCCGGTTTTGCAGGACAACGTTGCACTAGTTGTGGTATTAGAGTCTCTACAAAATGGCAGTAACAGGGATGCCTTTCAATCTAGAATATGCGTGGTACTGTATGTTTTTCATCTCCAACAGCTTTGATTATTTGCTAATTCTGGGAATGCTGACGCACTTAAGCCTTTTATCACCAGGCAAACATCCACACACATTGGAGTAAAGGTCATGAAGATGTAACATTGTTTCAGGTACCATTTAATATTGTTAGATTATGCCTCCAATTCCTAATTTAAATTGGTATAGGCTTCATTGGTCTGGAAAAAAAAGGAAAAAAACATTATTATTGAAGAAGTAATTAATTGGGTGTTCCATTTTGATCAAGAAGTAGAATTGGCGCCTTATAAATAGGTATTGTTGTGATAGTTTGGTGGCCTTTGCCAAGGGTCATCCCACATGGAGAGAGGAGAAGAATTTTTAAAGAACATGAGTGAGTTTCTTTAAATAGTAGTTTGGTAGATTTTTGGGGTTGAATGATATCCATGTATGTGTGTTCAGATTTTGTTTGTTTTATTAGTGGGAGAGACTTATTGGAGTTTCGGAATTGAGTTTGTGTGTGAGGTTTGTGAATTAGTTTGTATTTGTGAGAGGTTTTATTTATGTTTGTGAGGTTTGTGAGTGGTGATTTTGTGAGTGTGTGAGTTTGGTTTGTGAGGTTTGGTTAAGTGTGGTTGTAATCCATAAACTTGAAAGTGAATTTCAATTGGCTTAACCAAACCATTTTAAACATTACTATCTTGCATGGGAGTTTATTTTTGTTTTGTTTGAAAATGCTTCCATTAACCCAAATCACAACAAATATGTAAATCTCTTCCTTGTATATATTTCGATTTGAAAAACTATATTGATTTGAATGTTTCTTCTTTTATGACATAAGGTTGTGCACCTTGTGAATGGACTTGAGAAAATTGCCCAGTCACAACAAATTCCTCTAATAATTTGTGGGGATTTCAACTCTCGTCCTGGAAGGTAAGTCTTTTGTTACTGGCAAAGTGGCTCAAACTGAAAATACTTTGAAGTTGCTATGAGCAACATTATTTTTTTTTTTAAATGGAAGAAAATCTGTGTTCACCCTATACTATTTTTAGACTTTGTTGGTCTTTGTTTTAAATGATCAAGAGATTATTATCTGCTTTGACTTGCCCATCATGATTTAGTACCCTTGGACATTGATTTTCCTTCATTTGATGATTCTAATAAATGGTAAAAATGACAACAAATGAATCCTTTTTTTTTTAATAATAATATTCTACATTTTTTCTTCTTTTTTTTGGGGGGGGGGGGGGGGGGGTGGTGTGGGCATGGCCAGCCCTAGAATATATAAACTCTCAGTCCCTAAAGCTTAAGCTAATACGTTGTGTCAAGATCACAGACAGATACACTTAGATTGACATCAATGACATGGACAGAAGATGAAATTGATTAATTTATTCAACATTGCAGTGATCCTCATAACTTTGTAGTCAAGGGCAGAGCTAATTGTATTTCTGAGAAGGCAAATGATCCATTGGGTATATTTCAGTATCTCAAGCTCCAACATTCACTGTCCCTGGTATGGCAATTGTTGTACTTATGATTTTTTTGGGATATTATAAATGCCCTTGCTATTTTTGGATGAATTCATTGTTTCTTGAAAATTTATATGCTGGTGGATGGTGTGGTTGTTGGTATTTTGTAGTCTGGCCATTTCAATGTTATTTTTACTGTAATCTGCAAGTTGTGAATACTATATACTATTGTCAGTATAATGTTATTACTGGATTAAGTATTAATCCATGAAAATTTCTATTCCAGGTTAGTGCATATTCATCTTTCTTACATTCAGATGGGGTTGAAGAACATCGGAGGAAGATGAATAGCCAAACCAGTGAGCCTGCATTTACCAACTTCACCAATAAATTCTTCGGCACCTTAGATTACATATTCTACACAGGTATTCTGGATGTGATTTGTTACCTTACTTCATTTTTAGTATCTACTAAGAGTCCTGCCTATTAATAATTTGGTTTGCATTTAAGACAATTTCCGTCTCATTGGAATATCAATATTTTTATATAATCTGGTTTGCATTGATGACAACTGCTTTCTCATTGAACATTTATATTTCTCTAGTAATTAGGATTTACGAAGCCTCATACTATACTGGTGAAAGAACATTTGCAATTTGTGCTCTCTAATTACAAGAAGCAAGGTTTCTAAAAGATGGCTTAGAGAATGACATAGGACGAAACCAAAAAGCTCACAAAAGCCAAACCCCAACTACACCTAAAGAGCTTTCCCTCAGTTAACCAAGGATACAACATAGGAAGAAAACAAAGGGCTGGCTACATATTATCTAATATCTCCAAAGTCTAGGTGAAGATACAGGACTCAAAGTCCTTAACCAAATAGGATGCCTGTTTATTAAACTACCCACACAAGAAAATGTAATAGGAAACACTGTTATTAAGCATGGCTACGTGGAATTCCTGATAAACTTGAATAGGAAATGTCCACTGAATTATAACCAAAGTTGAGCCATGTCACCAAATCTCCACCTAGGTTTGAATTTGATTAAAACTTGCAAATGAAATTCTATACAAAATGAAATCCTTCAGCGCCTCCACCAAAGCCCCCATGGGCTATTATTGATTGCAAACCCCAATAAAATCCAAATGATGTTTGAATTTGTGCAAGGTAGTATTTTGTCTCTTTATTGAATACTAATGTTACTTTTAGTGGTTATAATGTAATAGGTTTAGATGTCGTTTCCTTGAACCAAATGAAATTTTTATAGCCAAAAATTTGCCTATATGGATAATTTTAGTATCTTGTCAAGATTTCTTGGTGACATTTTCACCATGTTTTGTATATTCTTTGCATGTGATTGTTATGCAATCAAACCTATTGCTTAGGATGCATCGAATGCTAAACAAAATAAAGTATTGCATTCCATTTTTATAGTATATATTCATTGAAATGAGTCTTATAATGTGGCTGTATTGGGGCCTGTTTAGATATCAAAAATAAATTTAACTAATTATCTTATGAGTGATTCTGAAGATTACTTCTCTTCATAGAAGAATCTGTGCTTTTAATATCTTAAGTGATCATCTTCCCATGCGATCAAATGTTTTATTGCTTAGTTTTGAATATAAGGAATGGCCACTAAGCACCTGTTTTTCTATGTCTGGGATATTGACTCTTTTGCAGTGTTGGAAATGCAAAAGAGAGACTGACATCCTCTAAATATTCTCAAATTTGTTTTAGTTTGATCCTTTTCACTGCAAATTCTCAGACAGATTACTCTGCACCCCAAGGGGCCTTGACCTTGAAATCATATATTTTGGCATCTAGACAGACTTAATTTATTCTAGCTTAAATTCTCTTTCTTTTTTATGGTTGCAATGATTTTTTCTTTTACTTTGTGGGAGATATCCTCGACCTTCATGTACCTTCTTTCTTTAGGTGTCTAAATAGAAAAGTGCCTCTTAATTACTGTAATTTGAACTATTTGTAAGTATGTTTAATTTTGTTCCATGCTTATTTTGCTACTAACCATATGATGCTTCCCATCAGATAACAGTTTGATTGTTGAAAGTTTGTTGGAGCTTGTTGACCTTGAAAGCATTGGTAATAATGGTATTCCATCACCTACTTGGCCATCAGACCATATTGCCCTGATGGCAAGCTTCAGACTACGGCCACCTTCCCACTGGAGACCGAGCCCACCACCTTTTCCTCTAAACCCATGGCACTTAGCAGCACTTAGGTAGCACTGGTTACTTCTGTAAGAAATTTACATTAGGATGGAAAGTAGAGTCTGGTAGTTTGTGTACAATACATGCATTTTTGCCTCAAATCATAGGTGTCATGATAGTGGTTATAGTGATGCCTAGCAACTCTGTTCCTAGATGTAATACTATCATTCTTTGTTGTTCACATGATGGTTGTTATAGGAGCTGAATTTGTACTTCTTCCATGTAAATTGGATTACACATCCTCAACTCTAGCACAACTTTACATTTTTTTTGTTGTATATTTGTATTAGTCACATAAATAATGGGCAGTTTTACTAATGCAATTACCAGTGATTTCAGCCTGGGACACCAAATGGTGCATATCCTCGGCTCTAGCATACCCTTACAATACAATATAAACACTAATCGAGTAGTGTTTATTACACATGTCTTAATGCACACATTTTTCATTTGTGTAAAAGTGTGTGCATTAAGGTATGTGTAACAATATTTATTCTAATCCATAAATTGCATGCCCATGCGATGGAATATTTACACAACTATATTTTTCAGGTAGGTGCAGTATTTTCGGGCAACACATCCATTCATGAGAAAAATCCACATCCATCCTAAGAAACAACACTTAAATACTGTACCTAAGTCTTGCCCATTAATAATTATAACTCATGGACTTGCCATTAAAATTTCATCTCTCCTTGAATGAAAGCAACCAAGCTACACTGTTCACCAACTTACAAATGGAAGCATATCCCGATATCCACTACAATTTATTACTGCGACTGTCTAAATTTCAGTCATCTACTTTTCATATTATAAGAATACAATATAGTATCTATATAAGAAATGTGATATGACACTTAATGTGGTCCTTGTAACATTTATGTGAATATGAGGCAGGTTGAGGGTATATTCTTATTCTTGAGAACTAATTCAACTAATATACATATATCATTGTAAGCAGAGTCTCAAGGTGCCTAGCTAATATGTGCATTAGACAAATTTAAGAGGATAAAAACACTTGGTATAGTTGCACTATTTATATTAATTATACCTTCTCAGTCTCTCCTCATTTGGAGCAGTCATTTCGTTTTCCTAGAGGTGGAAAAACTAAAGCCTAGCAAGATACTTCAATTTGCTTTTAAAGACTACGTAGTTGTAACATAAGTTTGGAGTGGATGCCAAATCCTAAGCTAAACTAGGCTTTGTTTTCCAACTAGAACAAGAGGGTACACTTTCTCTTGACTAGGGTCGGAGGACTATGATCTGGTGGGTGCATGAATTTGTAGTTAGGGCATGCAAGAGAGGACTTGCAAAGCATGACCAACATGTGACACTTTGTGCACACAGTTGTTACCATCTCTTGGTGATCCCCTTCAAATGCCAACCACGATGGACTACTTGTTAACCCTCCCAATTTTTTCTTTGGTGTGCTGGATTCCATGAATAGATCATCTGAACCAAGTGCAGGACTACCTGAACTATGCTTGGTGAAATTGTCTTCCACATGGCTCTTTCTGAGTGACTTGCATGGTAGGTTCAGCCTGAGGTCTAATTGAAAGTCCAGCTTTCAATAAGAAAATGTGTTTTTCATCATCTATAGTGGTAACTCGATTGGTTGGAATAAATTGCACTTTTGAAGGGGAGAACAAATCATGATTGTGGTCGACAACAAACTTAGTGACATGCCATTCTCGAGGAAAAATATCAAATGACTTTTGCAAAATGATACTTAGATGAGCTTTATATCCACATTTTAAAAACTTTCTATTTCGTTGCTCCTTAGATGGATTCACTATTTTTAGTGGTTGTTTATCTCATCGATGACAAAAGAAATCACATCTTACTATTTCTCCTTTTTTTTTTCTCAGTACAACCTTTTTAAATTGTAAAACTATATTGATTTGCATAATTTCTATAGAAAATGAAAGCTTCTTCTTCACTAGAAAAATATTGACCAACAAAACTCATTTTCTATTGAATTTATATCTTCATGTTCTTCAATAACTCCCATCTCATCTATTCGACAATTATTTCATCTCCACAAGTATTATTATTTTTTCCATCATTTAGAAGCTCATTTAATTCAACACAATTCTTTGAAACACTTCCATGTACCTCACTTGCAATCAAATCATCATCAACTTCTGCTATATTAAAACAATTTTTTTTTTTTAAATTCAACATCATATTATATGATATATGAATTATATATTACAAATAAAATGAAAATAATAATACCTTCTCGAGACAATTCACTTAAGTCAAAACAATTAATTAGAACAAATTGACAAGTCTCACTTGCATCTACATTGTCATCCATTGGTGTTATAAAACAAGAGTTTAAAATATAAATATCTTATTCTATGATAAATGATATGTTAACTTACAAGTAAAATAAAATAATAATACCTTCTTGAAGGGTTCATTTAAGTTAAAACAATTTTTTGGAGTAAAGTAGTGAGTTTCACTTGCAACTACATTCTCATCCATTGGTGCTATACTACATGTATTAGAAATAAAAATTAATATCATATTAATTTTGGCGCTATATTAAAACAAGAGTTTAAAAATATCCTATGATAAATGAAATGTAATATCACAAATAAAATAAAATTATAATACCTTCTTGAAGTGGTTCATTTAAGTCAAAGCAATCTTCTAGAGCAAAGTATTAAGTCTCACTTGCAACTACATTCCCATCCATTGGTGCTACAATATACATGTATCAAAAATAAAAATTAACATTATATTAATTTTAACTTATCTTTAAATATGACTATGAATCAAATAAAATACAATAGTGGTACCTTGTTTAATAATTTCTTAATCCTTCATTGACATTTCTTCCTTCCTTATTCTCTTTGATATTGGAAAAGGGGAAGAAATTGAGCTTTTTTTTTTTTTTTTTTTTTTTGAAATAGTGGTAAAGTGAAGGAAAGTGAATAGTAAAATATTAGTAAAATAAGATTTGGTAGGAAATAAAATGTGAAATTGAGGAAAATGTGCTAAGAGGACAATTTTGTCCCGAGAAGGAAAATGCCCCATGGCCAGTCGTGTCTTCTTTAAGAGGGCAATTTTGTCTTTTTCTTTTCGCCAACTATGTGTTTCACGCTCACCATGTGATACTTTTTTCTTTCTTATATATATATATATTGGTAAAGTGAAGGAAAGTGAATAGTAAAATAAGATTTGGTAGAAAATAAAAGGTGAAATTAAGGGAAATGTGTTAAGAGGACACTTTTGTCCTAAAAAGGAAAATGCCCCCTAGTTAGCCGTGTCTTCTTTAATAGGGAAATTTTGTCCTTTTCTTTTCGCCAACTATGTGATACTTTTTCACGCTAACCATGTGACCATTTAAGAATCTTTTATGAAAAAATGAAAAAAAAAAAAATTTACTAGTCTCTTGTGGTTTTTAGTTCTGTAAAAATTGTGTTGTGAATTGTTTAGAAAGACATCCTAGTAGCAAAAAAATTACATCCACGAAAGCTCTCTAGAGAGGAAGAAGCTGAACTGGCCTGGAGCAATAAAAAGGTTAAAGATATCAATCATGCAGAGTTTAACAGCAGATCTCGGGCAAGCTCACCCTCGTCAAGCAACCAAGCTCCTAAGTTCACTATCAAAACATCCTTCAAGGATAAGCTTGTGGGGGAAATACCAAGAGCTTTTGCACAAGCGTTTGACTTGACTGACCACATGGATGAGGACGTGGATTTTGACGATGAGAATGGTGAGGCCTCCATCTCCGTCCATGAGGGGCAATTGAAAATCAAACTATCTAAGGAAACAAATCGGCGTACAAGAGGTCCTTGGTCAAAGGCCATCATTATTAAGCTAGTTGGGAGAACAGTGGGTCATAGCTATATGCGAAGCAAGTTAAACCAACTATGGAGACCTGAAGGGAGGATGGATTGTATTGACCTTGGCTATGGTTTTTTCTTAGTCAGATTATACTCCAAGGAAGATCTAGAGATGGTGATTAAGAGGGGCCCATGGTTTGTAGGAGACCACTTCCTCTCCTTGAGACCGTGGGAGCCATTCTTCAAGCCATCGACGGCAAATGTTTCTTTAATCGCAGTTTGGATCAAACTTAATGAGCTCCCCATCGAGCTATATGAAACAGAGGTGCTTAAGGAAATCGGTGAATATATTGGCAAGGTATTAAGGATTGATTCTCATACGGCCATGGAGGCGTGTGGCAAATACGCTAAGCTATATGTCCAGATTGATATCAACAGGCCCCTAATGAACTTCATTCTTATCAGCCATTTTGAGCAAGTGGTAACATACGAGGGTATCCAAAGATTGTGTTTTTCATGTGGCAGAATAGGGCATAAGGTTGATGCTTGTCCTTACACTATCTAAAAGGAGAAGGGACTGTTAGCACTGACGGAGGAAGTTCAAGAGAGCCAGGCAAATGGTGCCGGTGACGAAAATGCAGAACATCGGAAGATGTATGATGTTGACACACATAATGCATGACAATATGGTCCTTGCATGATTGTGAGTAGGATAAGATATGGACAGAAAGGGATAAGGACAGGTCATGGTACGAGGAATGGTACTGAGGGTGCTGGCAGCCTGACTTGGACTCCTCCATTCCACTTGACTCCAGAATTTGTGGAGCGAACAAATTTACCAATTGGTGGTCCTTCATCTAGCAAAAGCGTGCCACGTAAAATCTCCAATCCTAAGGCTAGGGCCATGACCAAGAATGGGGGGAAAATGTGGGCTTCTAAAACCTCAAGCACACTTAATCTTTAAAAATGACTATGAATCAAATAAAATACAATAGTGGTACCTTGTTTAATGATTTCTTAATCCTTCATTGACATTTCTTCCTTCTTTATTTTCTTTGATATTGGAAAAGGGGAAGAAATTGAGCTTTTTTTTTTTTTTTTTTTTATATATTTTAAATATTGGTAAAGTGGAGGAACGTGAATAGTAAAATATTAGTAAAATAAGATTTGGTAGGAAATAAAATGTGAAATTGAGGGAAATGTGTTAAGAGGACAATTTTGTCCCAAGAAGGAAAATGCCCCCTGGCCAGCCGTGTCTTCTTTAAAAGGGCAATTTTGTCCTTTTCTTTTCGCCAACTATGTGATACTTTTTCTCGCTAACCATGTGATACTTTTTTTTTATTGGTAAAGTGAAGGAAAGTGAATAGTAAAATAAGATTTGGTAGGAAATAAAAGGTGAAATTGAGGGAAATGTGTTAAGAGGACAATTTTGTCCCAAGAAGGAAAATGCCCCCTAGCCAGCCATGTCTTCTTTAATGGGAAAACTATGAACAGGTTGCCTTTTGAAAGCACTAAAGATGTTGTTTTTAGTAAGAAGCAGGATATAGGCCCAGGCCTATCTCACCGAGTACACAAATCCTATCCCTCCTCTGTGAAGGACAAGAAGACAGTTGCAAGGAACTTAGCTTCTGATACACCCTCCAAGAGCGCCGCCACCTCTTGCTTGGAAGGCCTAGCTAGGAAACTCACCACCCTTTCTCCCACCTCACCCCCTTCACCTTGCTTTGACCCCAAGTAGTTTGCTAGCACCACCTTCAAATTCTCAGTGACGACCAATGCCGAGAACGGGAAAAATGTTGGAAATGAGAGTGATCGAAGAATCGGTGCTTATCATGTTGGAGAAAAGAGAATCTTTTCTACTAATGATGCTCCTAGTTACTCACACGAGGAGAGATATGAAGGGAACTAGGAAATTAGTCCTCAAGCCAATGTGGGAGCCCAATTCCCAACCTAGTGCTTGGACAGTGAAGGCGAGAAGCTTGCTGAAGATCAGATGGTCTCTGATGAGGGAAGTGAAGCCTTTCCCTTCCACTAATGTGTGCTCTAAGGCCTTCTACCTCCAGTTCATCATGAATATCATTATTTGGAATAGTAAAAGTGCTCTGAAGCCTAACTTTCAAGGCCATATTCACGATCTAGTTTAGGAGCATGATCCAGCCATCCTCGTGGTTATGGAGACTAAATTGGGGGGTGATAGAGCTAAGGCGATTATTGATAAGTTGCATAAATTGTCGTGGATCATGGCTGGAGACTTCAATGAGCCTTTAATTGATGAGGATAAATTTGGAGGCAAATGTGTGAACATTAAACAATATCTGGCTTTCAAGGAATGCCTTGATAGATGCAATATGGTTGATATGAGATTTTCTAGTCTTAGATATACTTGGACTAACAATAGAGTTATCAGTAATTTAATACTGGAAAAAATAAACAGATTCTTCATGAACCCAGAATGGTGTGTCCTTTACCCAAATGCCAGAGTAACTCGTCTCCCTAGGTGTCACTCCGATCACTGTCCTGTCCTCATGGAAGCTCTACCAGTTAGTTTAGTGAAGTTCACCAGGCCTTTCAGATTCCAAGAGTTTTGGCTTTCCAATATCTCCTTTCCCACCATTGTTTCTAAGGCTTGGAATGGGAATAGGGAATTGGCAAAGTCTATTGATTGTTTTTTGAAGGATGCAATAGCATGGAATAGAAACCACTTTGGCAACATCCATCAGAAAAAGAAAAAAAAAAAAAAGGAAGAAGAAGAAGAAGAAAAAAGGAGGATTTTGGCTAGAATTTATGGTACCCAAAAGGCTCTATCCAACAACCCCAGCACCTCCCTTATCAATCTTGAGAACCAATTACAACAAGAGTTAGGGGCTATTTTGGACCAAGAACATGATCTCTGGATGTTGAAGTCTAGACTGAACTAGATGATCTAAAGGGATATGAACACCATTTTTTATCATGTATCTACCCTTGCAAAGAGGAAAAAGAATCACATTGCGACAGTTAAAGATAAAAGGGAGGCATGGCTTATTGAGGAAAGGGAGGTAATGGAGTATTTTAGGAAAGGGTTCAATGCCTTGTACACCACCACTCAAGTGGTGGTCTCTTGGAACCCTTCTTGCTTGGACCAGTGGCAAGTGCGACTTTCAGAGGAAGAGAAGCAATCTCTAGATGTTGTGGTCTCCACTGAAGATGGGCTGCATGTTGGGCCCCGAGGCCAGATGGGCTGCATGTTGGGTTTTTCCAAAGATTTTGGCTCATTGTGGGGGATTCAGTGAGGAAGAAAGTCAAAAAAGTCTTCATTGAAAGGAAAGTTCCCGAATACCTCAACAAGACTCATATTGTCCTCATCCCTAAGATACAAGGTCCGGAAACTATTGGGAACTACAGAACAATCAGTTTATGCAACTCAGTTTATAAGATCATCACCAAGATTATAGTTGCCAGGATTAGACCGCACTTGGACACTCTTGTCTCTCCATACCAAGCTACTTTTGTTCCAGTTAGGAGAGATGTTGATAATGCAATCATTGTCAAGAATTAATTCACACAATTGGGAGAGCCAAAGGAAGAAATGGGGTCATGGCCATCAAGATCAATTTAGAAAAAGTTTATGACAAGATTGAGTGGAGCTTTATTAAGGAGATACTCACTCACTTTAATTTTCTGAATAACCTCATTAAGCTTATCATGAGCTGTATTACCTCAGTGTCCACCTCCCTTCTTTTTAATGGTGGTAGTCTTGATTCCTTTTTTCCCTTAAGAGGTATTAGGCAAGGCAATCCCCTCTCCCCTTACGTTTTCATCCTTTGCATGGAATTCTTGGGTCATTTGATTGAGGGAAAGTGTGCTACCAAGTTATGGACCCCCGTTAAAGCCTCTTGAAGTGGTCTGGCCTTCTCGCACCTCTTTTTTTGCTGATGATTTGGTTTTCTTTGCCAATGCGAACCTGGAAAACTGTGCTGCCATCAATTCTGTTCTTCATGAATTTTGTGCAAAATATAGGCAAAAAGTAAGTGAAGCTAAGTCCTATGTTTTCTTTTCTCCTAATGTCGACCCTAATCAGAGAGAAGCATTAACTAGCATGCTGGGTTTTAACTCAACTACCAACCTCAGCAAGTACTTGGGATTTCCTATAAAGCACTCGGGAAGGCAGAGGCACGACCTTGGTTTCATTTTAGATAGGCTAAAGAAGAAACTTGCTGGTTGGAAGGCCAATTTGCTCTCCATGGCGGGCAGAATGGTCCTTGTTCAAGCTTCATCCTCAGCCATTCCTAACTATGTTATGTAGAATAATTTTTTACCCAATAAAATTCTCAAAGGCATAGATAGAGTCATCAGGAACTTTCTTTAGGGGTCCTCAGACCATACAAGGAAAATGCATTGGGTCAACTGGAGTGAAGTGACCAAGCCCAAGGAGTCAGGCGGTTTGGGTCTCCAATCTGCAAAAGGAAGAAACACAGCACTCCTAGCTAAGCTCAACTGGCAATTCCACATCGAAAAGGAATCACAATGGGCCAAAGTCCTTAGATTTAAGTACTGCTCTAGGCAGCAGATTAATTCTAGAAATGAGTTAAAACTTCCAAGTTCATCTACCTGGAAAGGATTGAAGAAAGGCGAATTCTTCTTCAAAGAAGGGATTAAGTGGGTGCTAGGGCATAAGAGCAATCTTAACTTCTGGTTGGACTGCTGGTGAAATAGTGGTCCCATCAGATTGAGTATTCAAGGCCCTCTTCCTCAAGGTTCGGCTAACCTCACTTTGAAGGACCTACGTGCTCCATTTGGTTGGAATTGGTCTGCCACTCCCTTTGAGTTTCCCCCAAAGATTAAAGCTGACATTCAAGATGTTCCATTACTAGTGGTCACTAGAAGCAGTGACAAATTGGCTTGGAAGTTTTCTACTAAGGGAAGTTTTGATATGAAGAGTG
This sequence comes from Quercus variabilis, assembly GCA_030445155.1. Taxonomy (NCBI): domain Eukaryota; kingdom Viridiplantae; phylum Streptophyta; class Magnoliopsida; order Fagales; family Fagaceae; genus Quercus; species Quercus variabilis. The sequence goes on along the minus strand of CP129456.1, from coordinate 32,906,335 downwards.
CTTATCTCTTAGCCACAAGTTTGATGGAAGCTAAGTCCTTCTCAAGTTCATGGATTTGGAAGCTTCAAACTTTGCCTAGGATCCAAATGTTCATTTAGAGGTGCATGCATAACAGCATTGGGGTTAAGGAGTGCTTAGCCAATAGAGGTATTCCTTTAGACACTTCCTGCCCCTTGTGCCATGACCATGTTAAGTCTATTTCCCATGCCCTTCGAGATTGTCGTGTAGTTAAACCTTTGTGGCACTAGTTGGGCTTTCACAACTCCAGCTCCAATTTCTTCTCTCAAGACATTAAAACTTGGTTGACTTCTAATGCTAGTTCAAGGTCCACTCATAATGTCAAAGGAGTTCCCTAGCACTTCCTTTTTCCTTTTGCCATTTGGTTAATATGGAAGCAATAGAATTAGGTTGTCTTCAATAATAAGGGAGGCAATCCAAACCTTGTGAAGGTGATAGCTATGCAAGCAACAGAGTATGTGCTCTGTGTTACTCAGCCAAGGTACAGCAACCGCATGACAATCAAACAAGTCAGATGGGAAAAGCCAAGTTCGGGTTGGGTGAAACTCAATATCGATGGGTCTTTTGATGTTTCTTCAGGTTCTACTAGTGGAGGAGGTCTGATTAGAGATGACCGGGGCAAGTGGGTTATGGGCTTCACTAGAAAAATTGGCAAAGTGAACAGTTTCATAACTGAAATCTGGGCCCTTCGCAATGGTCTTCTCTTGTGTAACCAACTAAACTTGAATGCTATTATGGTTGAGCTTGATGCCAATGCACTAGTTGATGCTCTCAATAGCCCCTTTTATGTAAACTCTATTATTTCCTCGCTTTTTGACGATTATAGGCGATTAGCTGTATAGATCCCCTATCTAAGCATCAAGCATATCTATCGTGAGGCCAATAGGTGTGTTGATCGCTTAGCTAACTTATGCAGTTGACAATCTTTAGATTTCTTTTCCTACCCTTGTCTGACTGTGGACTTGAATCCCTTTGTTGCGGCTAATTGCCAAGGGATGTACTTTAACAAGCTTTGCCCAATTCTTTTGCTTTCTCGTTAGTTCTTCTTAATGATAATTCTAGGTTACCCAAAAAAAAATATTACTATTTTGACAGCTCACAGGACACACGTTAACTGCAAAATAATGCTGGTGAATTTGATATTTTTGCCGCCGCCACACCGCTTTGCAGGAAAAAACGAGTCCGAGCAACCAATCCCCAAGACCAAGAGTATTTAATTACAGACACTGCTGAATTCTGCTCCATTTTTCAGTAGCTTCCAAATGACAATTTTGTCTAATTTTTTCATGCCAGCTCTATACTTTTTCTCTCATTTATTGAAGTTTTTATTAATGTAGGACCCGCATAGGCAAGCCTTAACAATCACGTTGCCTATTTTTTTATATCATGGTCAAAGTCCTATTTGGACCGAAAAGGCCCGCTAAATTAAAAAACAAAAAAACAAAATAATACTGGTGAATTTGATATTTTTGCCACCACCACCACCACTTTTGCAGAGTAGGTGAGAGTTTGGATAGCAGAATGAAATTTTCAGTTTGGCGTTCTGTGTGAGTTTTATGTACTGTTTATAAGACTGTATGTACGAATTTTAACAAATTTTTTAAAAAAAATTGGATCATACAATATTATTTATATGTTTAAAAATTATTTTATTACTATATTTTTTATTTTCTAAAATCAAGTCCTGGATAACAATCAATCCTAAGGGTATTTAATTACAGACACCGCTAAATTCTGCTCCAATTTTCAGTAGCCTTCACAGGTAGTTCATTCACTTACCACTTTGCAAAAGCAAAAAGCCCTTTCCCTCTTCCAAACTCTCTCAAAACGAAACGCCTTTCTAGCACAAACCCAAAAACTCCTCTGCATTCTTCCTTCAAAACCTTCAAACCCATTTGCCAAGAAACCACCCAATCCTCCCTCTCCCACTCTCTCTTGCCAAAGTAGTAGTAATGACTAACAAAGCTTGTTAGTTAGCTTGAATTCTTTGGCGCTCAAAATTTTTTAAAAAAAAAAAAAATGGCTCTCGAAGATGAGCAAGACGCCAACACTTTGCAATGGGAAGTGTCAGTGACGTTGTCGTCCAACCAACCCGTCATCGGCTCCGAAATCTTTACCACTGAAACCAAACTTGTCAATTCATATCATACAACTGGCTCTCTCCCACCGCCACCGCATTCTTTCGTTTACACCTGGTTCCTCCTCTTCTCTTGTTCCAATTTTATCTTCTTCTTTCGATCTTTTCCTCCTTTGTTTTCTTTATCTCTTATAATTTCATTAAAAAACATGTGCTTATATGTTTACATGTTCCTTTATGCGTAACTCTCTGTTTGGTTGCGGAGGCAAAAATAAATAAATAAATAAAGAAAAAGGAAGTGAAATATTGAAAGACTAGTAAGCGGTATTAGACAGACTTGAGTGGATTCTTGAAACCGAATGGACCATCAACACTTTTTGTTTGTTTGTTTGTCTGTTTTTGTTTTGTTTTGTTTTGTTCCATTGCCTGTAAGATGGTTCAATCTCTTAGATATTGAGTTCTGTTTGGTAATTGAGAAAACTTTGACAACAAACCAAAATGAAAATTTGGGCTGTCCCCATTTTTGGTTTTAGGAAAACAATTTGGGCTGACGTGGGTAGACTTTTGATTTCTTCTTCTTCTTCTTCTTCTTCTTCTTCTTCTTCTTCTTTTCATGATTCAATGTTGAAATTAAGCAATAAGAAGCATAATGTACAAGAAAAATGGACATTTGTTTTGAAGAACAAAATAACATGGTAGCATAGCCATATAAAGGCTTTGTTGTATGGATATTGTCCTCAAATCAGTAAAGTGTGAAAAAGGGACTTTCTTTATCATCACTCTCTCATTTCTATCTTTAATTTCTGGAATTGCGGTATGGTGTTTGTCAATGCTATCAATCGGATTTTAGTGTGGAGGGAAGCAAAAAAAAACTGTAACAAATTCAGTGTTAAGTTTCATGGACTGCAACCAATCATTGCTTCATTTTTCAGTGTTAAATAACATTCTTTTCCTCGCACCAAAAGGTTCCTTTGAAGGTCGTATTTTTTGTCTGTGTTCAAACGCATGTGTTGACACTGAAGTTTTTGTATTAAAAGAGGCTGTACGGTAGATGGTACAGTAGCATTGGTTTTTAGTTCATTAGTTGAATGATACATGGTGGTCTTTCAATTATAGTAACTAGTGAGTGCCAAAACTTAAATTTTTAAAATCTTACATATGTATAGGTATCGACATAGCATTCCTTGTTCTGTACACCATCATAAATTGGCTACTGTTCAGTGCACCTCTTGTGCAAAATTGAATGCATCAATTGAGAAAAGCTACCATTGCTCTTCAAAGTGCTTCTCAGATGCATGGAATAAACATAAGAAATATCATCATTGGGCAGCTCATGCTGCTAGAAATAATTCAACTGGCAATCAGCAAGATGTTAAGAAACTGAGGAGTTCTGGCTCTTGGCCAAACTTAATTGATGGCTCAGTACTTGATGAGAATGCAATAATGGTGGAAGAAGATAACATATGGATTAAGGTGGGCTCCTCGAATACTTATGTACCCACACTGTATGATTGTGATTTTAGATTGAGGCTCCATTCTGCAGCGGTAGACTCTTCACTGGGTACTCATTTGTCTCTAGATAATATTGTAGTGACTGATCCTGTGATTAAACCTTCTCATCCTCCTCGAAAAATGATCCATCTGCAGAACACTTTGAACTCAAACCTTAAAGCCCAATCTTCTAATGATGTAGTTTTTAGTGTGCTGACCTATAATATCCTTGCTGATTCGTTGTCAATTAATGCTCTTGGTTACTGCCCAAAATGGGCTCTTGCATGGGAATACCGTCAAGAGAATTTGCTCGAAGAGATCATTAAATATGATGCAGATATACTTTGTCTTCAGGAGGTAATTTTTTTTTAACCTGTGTATCTGCATATGTTTTCTGGAATATTTAATATGAAAAATGAATCTAGTGTGCCTGGTAGGCTGGTAGCATCCTGCCTTTTTTTCTTTATATATTGTTCCTTGTTTATGTGCAGGTACAGTGTGACCATTTTGAAAACTTCTTTGAGCCTGAGCTGAAAATACTTGGATACTCAGTTATGTACAAGAAAAAAACTGGAGCCGGGGTATGGTTGAAATCTGACTTGATTACATTCATTCATTTGTGTAGGACATTTGTACTAAACATAAATCTGTTGGAAGGTTGGATGATTTATAATCTGAAGAAGAGGTCTATTTGGGTGTTCTTAAAATGATTAATTTGTGGCAACTTTGAAATAGCAACCCAATTTACTGTCTAAATTTGGGAGCAAACGTACTTTTGTATGTGCCATACATGTTTCTAGAACGTAAGTAGTTCATTTCACATAAAACCGGTTTTTTCTTAACATCCATATATTAGCTATATGTCAGAGACAAAGAACAGAGGCTAGCTTTGTTTCTTTTTAGTTGATGAGGGAGGTTGTTTATGCACTGATACAAATTGAAGAACTGTGACCATAAGTTGACAATTTGCAGATACAATTCTCATCAATTACATTCGTAAAATCAACAAAAATATGTGTGTATATCTATCTATCTATCTATATCTATATCTATATCTATATATATATATATTATTTGTAGAAGAGCTATAAGTAAAGCTTTGAAATTTGGAAAGTTTGACAAAATTTAACTTGTTAGGGCAAGATTGGAGGGCAGTTGCCTGAAGAAGTGCTTCTTGACCCTATTGATTTCTTTGCTTCACATTGTAATTTTGTTGAACAGCATCCAGTGTTGTAGTAGCATGACTTTCTTGTCATGATTCGTAGATTGATAGTTACTGATGCTTATAGTTTGCGTTTTCTTTCTGTTAATAAAATTGTTAATTACTTGAAAACTTTTCAAGCTGACATTTCTTTTTTCTTATCAATAGAATTCACCATAAGAAGTCTTACCCCCTAATTGATATCAGATATATTTAGTTTATATTATTACAGATATTTTTATTAGTAACTTGTTCTTTGTAATGATCTGATCTTAGGTATATTTAACACATGGAAATTGCTATTTGACAAACCTAACTAAACAACAGTTTAATATTTTAACAAGAAATGTTAAACCCCTATCTACCCTATCTTGACCTAACCCAGTCATAAGTTTAGCTACTTTCAGTTAATTATGATCTTGCTTTCATTTATCCAAACCGTGGCTTAACTGTACATGTATGACAATTAATTCTTGGATTTAAAATTATAGAAGCATAATATTTTTTTTTTTTTTAAATTTAAGTAATAATTCATTGAAAAGTGCGGAAAGCGGGGAAACCCAGCTATATATACAAGACAAACACCGGAAATTTTTTTTTATAGAAAATCTAAGAAATCAAGCAGCAAAGTAAAAGCAAAGCAATCAGTTGCAGCCATCTAGTCCAAAAGCAATAGCTTGAAATTATAAAGTGAAAAAACTTGATCCTCAATGATTCAAAAGTGTGGGCATTGTCTCTCACCTTAAGCACCATATGAGGTTGGAATGTAGTGAGTGGTAAATGATCATGGGTGTAAGAAATTTAATGAAATTCAGCCCTTGCTGAGAAATGGCAAGGAATTCTATCCTTAATCAATTCCAAGGCTAAACTCTAAAAAGATTCTAAACACTTCACTTTGATTACATTGATGATTAGTTATTAGAAGTTTCTTATCATTGATGGACATTTGACTTCCCAAACAGTATGCTCTTCTAAAGAATAAGTATGGTGATGCACATTGTAGCATAGTTGCATTTTATGTAAATTTCTGGTTTGTTTACTTTAAATATAAATTTTGAACAGCCTAATTAACCACACCACCACCCACCACCCCCCCCCCCCCCCCCCAAAAAAAAAAAAAACCACATAATGATTTTATGTTTAGATATATTTAAATGTCAGTATACCATTTTTTTTTTTTATCATTTGAAAAAATAAAATTTACTTATATGGTTGCAATATATGGAGATGGAACTTATCTTGGCTTTTTATGTTTCAATATTTTTGACACCCATCCATGCTTGCATTATCTCCTCTATATCTATAATAAATATTCATAGATCAAGTCACAGAATATAAAATTCATTAATTTTTTTGTATATGGTCACTCAAATTGAATGATGATAAAATTCCTTATTTTTCATTACATTTAGCCACACATCTCTTCAAGTGTATCAGGAAAATCAAATTATTAGATTTATCTTGCAGCTTTTTACGGCTGAGTCTGAAAAATCAACAAATCATGGGTGTGCAACATTTTACCATAGTAAGCTGTTCAAAGAAATTATGAAATATGAGGTGAAGAAACTGTAATCTGTGTGAATAAAATATGGTATTTAACTATTATGAAAGGGCTTAATGAATCTGAAATGTTTATTGTAGCTTGAGTTTGATAAAGAGGCATCATCACTGGTTAACGCTTTGGAGCCTAAAATCAGATTCAAAGGCAGTCATCGCCTTACATCAAAGGTGTTAATCTCTTATGTAGTCTTCACTGTGCTCTATCTTCTTAAATCTCTTGTTTCTACATAATCTGTTCCTTTTGTCACGGTTTTTTTTTTTTTTTTTTTTTTTTTTTGTTTTGCAGGACAATGTTGCACTAGTTGTTGTATTAGAATCACTACAAAATGGCAGTAACAGGGATGCCTTTCACTCTAGAATATGCGTGGTACTGTATGTTTTTCATCTCCAACAGCTTTGATTCGCTAATTCTCAGAATGCTGACGCACTCTTGCCTTTTATCACCAGGCAAACACCCACATACATTGGAGTAAAGGTCATGAAGATGTAACATTATTTCAGGTACTATTTAATATTGTTAGATTATGCCTCCAATTCCTAATTTAAATGGTTTAGTCTTCATTGGTGTGGAAAAAAAGGAAAATAAAATTTTCCTTATTGAAGAAGTAATTAATTTGGTATTCCATTTCGATCAAGAATTAGAATTGGCGCCTTATAAATAGGCATCGTTGTGATAGTTTGGTGGTTTTTGCCAAGGGTCCTTCCACATGGAGAGAGTAGAAAAATATTTAAAGAACATGAGTGGGTTTCTTTAAAGAGTAGTTTAGTAGATTTTTAGGGTTGAATGATATCCATGTATATGTGTTGAGATTTTGTTTGTTTTATTAGCGTGAGAGAATTATTGAGATTTTGGGATTGAATTTGTGTGTGCGGTTTGTCAATTAGTTTGTATTTGTGAGAGATTTTATTTATATTTGTGAGGTTTGTGAGTGGTGTTTTTGTGAGTGTGTGAGTTTGGTTTGTGAGGTTTGGTTAAGTGTGGTTGTAATCTGTAAACTTGAAAGTGGATTTCGATTGGCATTACCCGTGGTTGTAGTTTTGGAGTTAACCAAAACCTCATTAAACATTGTTATCTTGCGTTGGAGTTTTATTTTTGTTTGTGTGAAAAATGCTTCCGTTAACCCCAAATTATAAAAAAAAAAATGTAAATCTCTTCCTTGTATACATTTTGATTCGAAAAAAACTATATTATTTGACTGTTTCTTCTTTTATGACACAAGGTTGCACACCTTGTGAATGGACTTGAGAAAATTGCCCAGTCACAACAAATTCCTCTAATAATTTGTGGGGATTTCAACTCTCGTCCTGGAAGGTAGGTCTTTTGTTACTGGTAAAGTGGCTCACACTGAAAAGACTTTGAAGTTGCTTATGAGCAACATTATTATTATTATTTAAAAAAAAAAAATGGAAGAAAATTTGTGTTCACCCTATACCATTTTTAGACCTCGTTGGTCTGTGTTTTAAACAATCAAGAGATTATTATCTGCTTTGATTTGCCCATCATGATTTAGTTTCCTTGGACATTGATTTTCCTTCATTTGATGACTCTAATAAATGGTAAAAATGACAAAAATGAAGAAAATATATGATAAGAAATCATATTTACTTTGATTTCTTTGGAGCTTTTCAGCCTAGCAAATTTTTTTTTTTTTTTTTAATAATAATATTCTACATTTTTTCTTCTTTTTTTTGGTGGGGGGTGGGCATAGCCAGCCCTAGAATATGTAAACTCTGAGTCCCAAAAGCTTAATATGTTGTGTCAAGATCACAGACAAATACACTAAGATTGACATCAATGACATGGGCAGAAGATGAAATTGATTAATTTATTCGACATTGCAGTGATCCTTATAACTTTGTAGTCAAGGGTAGCGTTGATTGTATTTCTGAGAAGGCAAATGATCCATTGGGTATATATCAGTATCTCAAGCTCCAGCATTCACTGTCCTTGGTATGGCAATTGTTTTCCTTTTGATTTTTTTGGGATATTATAAATGCCCTTGCTATTTTTGGATTATATTCATTGTTTCTTGACAATTAATATGCTCGTGGATAGTGAGGTTGTTGGTATTTTGTAGTCTTGCCATTTCAATGTTATTATTGCTGTTATCTGCATGCTGTGAATACTATACTATTATGAGTATATTGTTATTACTGGATTATATATTAATCCATGAAAATTTCTATTCCAGGTTAGTGCATATTCATCTTTCTTACATTCAGATGGGGTTGAGGAACAACGGAGGAAAATGAATAGCCAAACCAGTGAGCCTGCATTTACCTACTTCTCGGATAAATCCTTCGGCACCTTAGATTACATATTCTACACAGGTATTCTGGATGTGATTTGTTACCTTACATCATTTTTATTATCCACCAAGAGTCCAGCCTGTTAATAATTTGGTTTGCATTTAAGACAATTTCCATCTCATTGGAATATCAATATTTTTAAATAATCTGATTTGCATTGATGACAACTTCCTTCTCGTTGAACATTTATATTTATCTAGTAATTAGGATTTAGGAAACCTTACACAATACTGGTGAAAGAACATTTGCAATTTGTGCTCTCTAATTACAAGAAGCGAGGTTTCTAAAAGATGGCTTGGAGAATGACATAGGATGAAACCAAAAATCTCACAAAAGCCAAACCCCAACTACACCTAAAGATCTCTCCCTCATTTAACCAAGGATACAACATAGGAAAAAAAACAAAGGGCTAGCTACATATTTATCTAATGTCTCCAAAGTCTAGGTGTAGATAGAGGACTCAAAGTCCTTAACCAAATAGGATACACATTTATTAATCTGTCCGCACAAGAAAATGAAATAGAATACACCGTTATTAAGCTTGGCTACGTGGTATTCCTGATACACTCGAATAGGAAAAGTCCACCGACTTATAACCAAAGTCAAGCCACATCACCAAATCTCCACATTACCTTGAATTTGATTAAAACTTGCAAATGAAACTCTATACAAAATGAAATCCTTCAACGCCTCCACCAAAGCCCGTAGGGCTATCATTGATTGCAAACCCCAATAAAATCCAAATGATGCTTGAATTTGTGGAAGGTAGTGTTTTGTCTCCCTATTGAATACTAATGTTACTTTTAGTGGTTATAATGTAATAAGTTTAAATGTCATTTCTCTGAACCAAATGAAATTTTTATAGCCAAAAATTTGCCTATATGGATGATTTTAGTATCTCGCTAGATTTCTTGGTGACATTTTTACCATGTTTTGTACATTTTTGCATGTGATTGATATGCAATCAAACCTATTGCTTGGGATGCATCGACTGCTAAACAAAATAAAAGTATTCAATTCCATTTATATAGTATATAATCATTGAAATGAGTCTTATCATGTGGCTGTATTGGGGCCCGTTTAGATATCAAAAAAAAATTTAACTAATTATCTTCTAAGTGATTCTGAAGATTACTTCTCTTCAAAGAAGAATTTGTGCTTTTCATATCTTAACTGATCATCTTCCCATGCCATCAAATGTTTTAATGCTTAATTTTGAATATAAGGAATGGCCACGAAAGCACCTGTTTTCCTATTTCTGGGATATTGAATCTTTTGTAGTGTTTGAAACGCAAAAGAGAGACTGACATCCTCTAAATATTCTCAAATTTGTTTTAGTTTGATCCTGTTCACTGCAAATTTTCAAGCTGATTACTCTGCACCCCAAGGGGCCTTGACCTTGAAATCATATATTTTGGCATCTAAACAGACTTAATTTATTCCAGCTTAAATTCTCTTTCTTTTTTATGGTTGCAATGATTTTTTTTTTTTTTTTTGAACTTTGTGGGAGATATCCTCGACCTTGAGTTCATGTACCTTCTTTCTTTAGGTGTCTAAACAGAAAATGGCCTCTTAATTACTGGAATTTGAACTATTTGTAAGTATGTTTAATTTTGTTCCATGCTTATTTTGCTACTAACCATATGATGCTTCCCATCAGATAATAGTTTGATTGTTGAAAGTTTGTTGGAGCTTGTTGACCGTGGAAGCATTGATAGTAATGGTATTCCATCGCCTGCTTGGCCGTCAGACCATATTGCCCTGATTGCAAGTTTCAAACTACGGCCACCTTCCCACCGGGGACTGAGCCCGCCACCTTTTCCTCTAAACCCCTGGCACTTAGCAACACTTAACTGAAGGAAGAGTGGGAGAAGTGAAGAGTGTGAGGAGAGAGGAGCAATGGGAAGAAATGAGAAAGGAAGAGAAAAGAAAAAAGAAGTTATTTAAATAATCTGACCAGTTTGAACACAAATAAAATAAGGACAAAATTTAGTTATAAAATTGGTTGTAGCCTATGGTTACAACCTTACTCAATATCTTTTTATTGGAAGTGAATTTTGAACATTTCAACATTGGATTACATCTTCTCATATCTTTCTATTAGTTTCTTCTATATATCACTTGTGCCATAGTCTTGTTTTTGCCCATATATCCACCCAAACCTTCACCATGCAGCTCTCTAATAATCTACTTCCTCTATGAACTTTTGGGGATGCATAATTAATTACCCTGAAAGAGGAAACCATCCTAGATATATATACTATTAACAGCAGTATGAGTTTGTTGACACTTATTCCAAATATCACCAAAATCCTCATTATTCTCGTATAGCTCTTTGAGGTAATCAAATTCTACAACTTCAGTATGTAGTATGGTCAACAAAGATGCTCGCTTGCTAAGCGCATCTGCCACCTTAATCATGACAGTAGACTTGTGCTTTAATGTGAAATGGAAGCGATGTAAATAAGCTACTCACTGTGCATGCATCTGGTTAATGCTAGCTTGGCTGATGATGTGCTTCAATGCCCGATGATCTGTATATAATTCAAACTCTTTCTAAATCAAGTAGTGCTCCCAATGCTTAAGAGTTCGTATTACAGCAAAAAACTCCAATTCATAGGTTGACCATTTATTTCATGCTTCACAAACTTTCTCATTGAAGAATGCTATTGGTTTGTTGTCTTGTGAAAGAACAACGCCTATCCTGATCACAAATGCATCACACGCTACCTGAAACACCTTATCAAAGTTGGGCAATGCCAAAACTAGAGCCAAAACTGGAGTGGTTGCTTAACTTCTCCTTGATCAAGGCAAAACTCTATTCTGCCTCTTTTTCCCATGAAAACCTCTCCTTCTTCAAACACTCAGTAATAGGGGCTATTATGCTACTAAAATCTCGAACAAACCTTTAATAGAATGTTGCCAACCCATGGAAGTTTCATACATCACTCACTATCTTTGGGGTTGGTCGTTCTCTGACTGCACGGACCTTGTCTTCATCAACATGAATCTCATACACCAGGGGCGGCGCTAGTCTATATTCAGGGGGTTCAAACGAACACCCTGAATTCAACAAAAAAAAAAATTATATATATAATTTTTTTTTTGTTAGTTTAATACTTTTATTTATTTTTAAAAATATTTTTGTACACTCTGAATTAAATTTTGCACATCTTTATTACAAGTATTTCAAACTCGAAGAGTAAAAAGTAAGTGTTTGTGAATTGTAAGTGTCACTCTTTTTTATAAATTTATATTATGTTTGTGAGTATGTCTAATATTAATTGTGTGCATTACTTTTTATTATAATACTATTTGTGTAAATTATGATATGTGTGGACTTTTGTGTATACAATATAAATCTAATATAAATTTATATAATTTAATAATTAGGAAATAGAAATGGTTTGTTACATGTGTGTGTATTGTTATCATGTTATAATAATTTTTTGTTATAAAGTTAGTAAAATTTAAGAAAAAAAAATTATAAAGTTAATGTTTGTCCAAGCATTTGATTGATTAAGTAAACACGTAGTGTATAATTTTATGTATGAATGAGTGTGATTATGTGCGTTAATAATTAATACAAAGCTAAGGAGTTTAGTTTAGTCATTTAGTTTAAAATATTTTTATAAAAAAAATAACAAATAGATAATAAAAATTGTATAAAAATAAAAATGTTAGATAAACTTAACAAAATAAAATAGTCATAGGCTCATAATTACCTACATTGGCAATAGATATTCATAATGAATTATCATATAACAATTAAAAATTTGAGAATTTGTAGAAGAAAATTGTAAAATTTCATGTATTAGTTTTTTTTATTGATAACTCGATATATTTAAGTTACTTTTTTATTAAAATTTTTTAATGACCCCCCTAAACAAAATTCTTGGAGTCGTCGCTGTCATACACTCTAATCACATAGCCTAAGAATAGTACCTTATTAGTCAAGAAGCTGCACTTCTTCAAGTTGATATACAATTCATTGGCCTGCAACACCGTCAATACTTTTTGCACATAATTATAGTAGGATGCTTCTATCATACTGTAAATCAGGATATCATCAAAATAAACTATCACAAACTTCTTAATAAATGGTTTCAATACCTGATTCATAAGCCTCATGAAAGTGCTGGGAGTGTTGGATAGTCCAAAAGGCATTACCATCCACTCATACAATCCCTCATTTGTTTTGAATGCTATCTTCCACTTATCTCTAGGTTGAATTCGAATATGGTAATACCCACTCTTAAGATCTAGTTTGGTGTAACATTTGGATCCACTCAGCATATCAAACATATCATCTAGCCAGGGAATAGGGAATTGATACCTGACTGTGATCTTGTTGATAGCATGACTATCCACACACATATCCTAATCTACCCCTTGCTCAGAAGCTCATCCACCTGCCCCTGTAGAATCTAACCCTCTTAAGGATTCATCCTATAGTGCGGCAAATTTGTAGACTAACTCTAGGAACTAGATCAATGCAATGCTAGATGTTGCGCATTGATGGCAAACCTTTGAAAAAAGCTCCTTAAACTCCTTGATCAATGGTTGAACTGTCTCAAGTATCTCAGCAACCTTCTTCGCTCTCCATCCGTCACCATTACTATATAAACTTATTTCATCTCCTTACACTCTTTGTCAAACTCATCCTCATTGTTGACTATGAGAAGAGATGGCTTTCCCTCTACTTTAGAAGTTTTGGGTACACTACTATCCTTAATAGGACCAAGGACAATTTTTTTGCCATTCTTAAAGAACACATATGCATTATCCTTAAACCTATAAGTAGCATCTACATCATACTTGCCAAGGTCTACCTAATATTAAATGACATGCATCCATTTCAATAACTTCACAAACTACTTCATCTACATAGCATTTACCCATAGAATAAGTAACACGACATTGTTGAGTGTCAAGAGTTTCCATATCTTTTTTCATCCAACCTATTTTGTAAGGAGAGGGATGCTTTTCTGTCTTCAGTCCCAACTTGATAACCAAACTCTTAGATGTGATATTCTCCACACTACCACTGTCAATGATCAAATCATAGACCGTTCTTCTGATGGTGCAACTTGTTCAGAAGATCTCGTTTCACTGATCACTGTAATCCACCCTTGGTGTGAGCAACAACCTCTGAATTACTAAGGATCTCCCCAATAGCATGCCTTCTTCATCATCTTGGACCTCATTAAGGTCATAGGCATATGGATCAACATCATTATACACCTCTTCGCCGTCTTGTTTACCTTTTATCTCGCCCTCTTCAGCCACCACCAGATTCACTGCAGCTTGTTTAGGGCAAGTACGAGATTGATGTCTTGGTTCTCCACACCTGTAGCATTTATTCCCAGTTGTCTTAGCATAGGGATTGGTGTTCGCTGGTGGCTGTACGACGAAACCTACTACTGCCACTGTGGATTGGTTGACATCACTACTCTCCCTAACCACGGGCTGTGATCGTGGTGTAAACATGGGCTGTTTACCTTTGTTGGCAGTGGAACTAAATGACTCTGAATTGCAATTGGAAAACTTCGAACCTACCCTGAGATGCTGATATTCTATTTTCTTGGCTAAGGTTACAACCTTATTTAAAGTATATAAGGTTTGTAAGGATATCTGATCTCGGATAGACACTCGCAGCCTATGTACAAATCTGGATATTCATTGATCTTTAGTCTTTTCCAAATCATTGCAGTTTGCCAACCTATCAAACTCCTCCATGTACTCATTAACTGTCCAAGTACCCTACCTACAATCCTGGTACTGTCTGAACAACTCATGCTGGTAATCTGGTGGTAAGAATTGGTCTACTATTAATCTCTTCATCTCCTTCGTGATCATATCGAAAATTTTCTCTCACGGGTACGGTTTAATTGAACACGATCCTGCCAGGCAAATGCTCCTCCCTTCAACTTGTATGCCACCAAACACACTTGTTTATCATATGGAGTACCCATATAATCGGAAAACTTCTCAACCTCACTGACCCAATCCATATAGTCTTCAATGGAGACATTACCATTAAAGGATGGTAACTCTACTTTCATATGATAGTCCCTCTACTCCTGATAATCTTAGCCATTATCCCTTGCAGGACCACGATGATTCCCAAGGACTTCTTTTGCATACTCTTCATCCTCACTATTCTCTTCTATGTAATCTTGCTGCCTGTTCCAATTTGGACCATGATGTGAAGGGCCATGCGCTTGGTTATCACGTTGTTCCTTGTCATCATTATTAGGGTTTTATGTAAGTAGGATGGCAAGCGCTTCTTGAATCCAATTCAGATTCTATTGGGTTGAATCACGAAACTGTTGATTTTCATCACAAAAATCAAGGAACTCAACCCTAGCAAGGACTGTGTTGTCGACGTCATTGCCGCCGTTGTTGTTGTGGTGGTCACTGTCTCGCCAGTTAGCCATCAAACCAGAGTATGTCAAGACTCTGATACTAACTGACATCGCGGAAGTATGAAAAAAGCACACACGATACTCTCTTGATAGAACAAAAACTAATTGTTAGTTTCTAAGTAGTGAACCTCGAATTCACAAGGAGTTCCTTGAATCCATAAGGTGATAAAAATGGAATCCACCAGAGAAAAAAAATTAATAAAAGTTTGTGTTTATTGATAATAGTCTAATTTGCCTTTGATGGCTACAAAACATATAAATACTGAGAAAAACATCAAAAACCTTAATTCGCACTAATTACGTGATTAGGTAACAAAATACAGAAATTTACCAAAATGGCAAAGTTGAGTTAAATGCAAAATCATAAACTATTGACCTTAATAGTCGTCCCAAAACAAACGGGACTTTATTTTGACTTTTGAGTAAAAAGTTATTAAGGAAACAAAAATTACTATAAATGGAAAAATCGCAGTTTTTGGGGCCTAAATGGAGGAATTTGCTATTTTCATGGGATACCTCGTGAAATCACGACTATTGTTCAAAAGGTCATTTCGCTTCAGCTTGCCAAATTTCACACGATTCTAACTCCGATACTCAGGATTTCTACTAGTGTCTTTTTGCCTTGCATGATGATTTTAGGTGCACGTGAGAGTCCAAAAAGGCCATAGCGGTTTTTTCTACATCACTATAGCTTACCCTTACAACACAATATAAACACTAATTGAGTAGTATTTATTATACACACTTCAATATGCACATTCTTTAGTTGTGTGAAAGTGTGTGCATTAAGCTGTTTGCAATAATATTTATCCTTATCCATAAATTGCGCAATGGAATATTTATACAACTATATTTTTCAGGTAGGTGCGGTATTTTCAAGCTACACTATGAGAGTTTGGGGGACCAAATTATTGCGTTTTTAGATATATATATATACACACACACACACACACATACAAACAGTTTCCATGCATCGATCTTCTAAAAAAAAAAATGTTCCATGCATCAGATAATTAATAATTATGACTCGTGGACTTGCCATTAAAATTTCATCTGTCCCTGAATGAAAGCATCCAAGCTACATTGTTCACCAACTTACAACTGGAAGCATATCCCAATATCCACTACAATTTATTACTGCGACTGTATAAATTTCAGTCATCTACTTTTCATATTATATGAATACAATATAGTATCTATATAAGAAATGTGATATAACACTTAATTTGATCTTTGTAACATTTATATGAATCTGAGGCAGGTTGAGGGTATATTCTTATTCTTGAGAACTAATTCAACTAATATACATATATCATTGTAAGCAGAGTCTCAAGATGTCTAGCTAATATGTGAATTAGACAAATTTAGGAGGATAAAACACTTGGTATATATGAACTAATTATATTAGTTATACCCTCTTAGTCTCCCCTCATTTGGAGCAGTCATTTCTTTTTCCTAGAGGTGGAAAAACTAAAGCCTAGCAAGATTTTAAAGACAAATATGTAGTTGTAACATAAGTTTGGAGCGGATGCCAAATCCTAAGCTAAACTAGGCTTTGTTTTTCAACTAGAACAAGAGGGTACACCTTCTCTTGAATAGGGTCGGAGGGCTATGATCTGGTGGGTGCATGAATTTGCAGTTAGGGCATGCAGGAGAGGACTTGCAAAGCATGACCAACATGTGACACTTTGTGCACACAGTTGCTACCATCTCTTGGTGATCCCCTTCAAATGCCAACCACGATGGACAACTTGTTAACCCTCCCAATTTTTTTTTTGGTGTGCTGGATTCCATGAATAGATCACCCGAACCAAGTGCAGGATTACCTAAACTTTGCTTGGTGAAATTGTCTTCCACATGGCTCTTTCTGAGTGACTCGCATGGTAGGTTCAGCCTGAGGTCTAAGCTCATATGATCATCAGGACTCGCTGGTTCAGGACTCTTCCTTGGATCTTTTGATGTTCTCTTATGGGTCCTCGAATTGTAAAAGTGTATCTGACCTGACTGCATAATACAAAGAATGACAATTTTCATAAGTTAGAATTATATGCTGTACTATATTAATTTGGCTTGAGCACACTTGTCCAAGTTTTGACATCATATTGGACCAGGAGTATCTTACAATATATTAATCAAATATCAATAAACATGTGTAGGGTATACCTGAACATCAAGGCATCGTTGCCACTCCAAAGGTAATGGAGTCTCTAGGTGTTGCTCTATATCAAATGTAGACTTTGTGCCTTCAGCTTTTGATCTCTTCTCAAAAATTTGTTCGGTTTGTGACTCTTCCAACTTTCTCTTCTTTGATGAATTCTCAAACTCTGGGATTTCCTTTCTTCGATCTGGAGAAAGGGGTGGTTGCAAAGAAACCATAGCTGCAATTCAAAGATCTCTCTCTCTCTCTTAGACAGAGTGATGAAATTGTGTAAATGTTTTTTGTGGTTATATAGGCTGTGTTCAACTGTATCTGCAAGTGAGAATCTAATAGGAGCAAACTTTGGATGTAGGACTAAGTTGGCTCTTGTTCAATTACACAGCTCCAAGGCCACCTATGCATGACGTACATGCTTCTAATTAAGTTGGCTTTTCTTCAATTACCATACACAGCTCCAAGCCTGCCCTTAAAGCCAAGGACGTGAAATCCAAACCAACTTGAAAGTAAACTCCTTTTCATCCAGGTCAAACACTCAACCTCATGCTTTTACTAAACTGCCATACCTGATTTTGATGCCTCCCAAAGTATTCAATAGGCCGGTACCCCCAACGTCAGTGATATCAATGTGATTTTGGAGACATGAGAGAACATACTAGTACATATAACTGATATAAGGTAAGCCAAGCCAAAAGCCAAAAAGCCAAGTTTTCGTTTAATGAGAGGCGGTGAGAGGAGGAGTTAGAATAGGTTCATTAAATGTGGTGAGTCTATATACAGTTGAAGGAAGGACTTGAATGCTACGGATCTTTAATATAGACAATAACTCCAACTTCCACAATTTGGTCACTCAAAGAACTAGAACTTTTAAAGCTCCCAACACCCCCTTCAGCCATTTAAAACGAAACTACGTTCATGGATGACCTATATTAATCACTCCAAGAACTAACCTATAGAAGCTTTCAATACTCCCAGCTATTCAATCAACCCAGGTACCAGTCCCATGAGTTGAGTTTGTTTATGGTTGGTCCAAGACTCTAAGGGGAACAATAATTGTTCAATTATCCCACTTGGAAGCGCGTAGTGTCCATCTCTTTCTTAATTGCCCTGTGCGCTTTGGCGTCACCCCATCTCCATACACATTTTTCACACACCATAATATTCAATTATCCACTCCAATGCAAGATTTTTAAAAGGAAAAAAAGGGTTTTGTTGACTATTTACCTTAAGTTAAGATTTCTTTTTTCTTTTACATTCAACAAAAAATGATTTTTTAATAATAAAATGAAAATATGCACAAATATCAGGAAATACATATACAATAATCATGTTGAATTTGTGCACGTGAATTATTAATAATTGTAAAACAAAAAGAAAAAAAAAATTGAAAAGGATGCATTTAGCTTATAATTGAATTTTTTTTTTTTTTAATACAAGATAAAATTTCTACTCTAACCTAATCTAAGTATATATGTGTGTGAAGCTCCTTCCTGAAGACTTGAACCCCGGCCATTACCCTCCACACCCCACAAGCACTTATACTTATGGAGTGACCATCACACCAAGAGTGTGCGGTGGTTATAATTGAATATTTAATATTCTTTTGTTAAAGCCATATTTTAATTATGTATTAATTCTTATCAAAATGTGAGAAAAATCTCCTAAGAATGCAAAAATGTCAAAATGTGAGAAAAATCTCCTAAGAATGCAAAAATGGTTATTTTTTAGAGCATTAGATTCGTTAAAGAATAATCTGAATAACCACTTTAATTGTGACACCACATTCATTTTTTTGGATTCATGAAATATTTAATTATTTTTCAAAAGTTTTGTAACTCAATGGTATTGTTTGGTCTTATTTATAAGAAGAGCCATAATTCAACTGCCCAACTCCTAGTTGTTATAGCAATAAATACTTTCATTATAAATATCAAGAGATGTGTTGATATAAGACTTTTGGCTTCTTATTATATAAGTATGAAATGATTCTAATTTATAACGCCGATTCAATGATAATAGTTATTTATCATCATATACTAAAATACTAATCGATTTTTTATGTAAACATGATCAAAACAAAACCTCTTATTTGAGAGAAAGAGAGTTAAGTGGAAAATTTAAAGATTAATACATCCTGCTATGTATATTTTCAAATTTCAACTAAATATTTCTTAAACTTCACCTTAATAAAAGGGGATACCATACTCAGATAGAGAAATATTATGTCCATAATATTTTCATAGTAAATTATAAGTGGTAAGTTATTATTGACTATTACTGATGGACAAAAAAATACTTCTCAAACTTCTTCGTGATAAAAGGGGATATCATACTTGAAAAGAAAAATATTATATCCAACAATTTTTAATAGCAAATTATAAGTGGCTAGTTATTATTGACTATTACTGATATAAAAAAAATAATTTTAATAGTCATTTCAAATTATAATCAATAATAACTTAAAATTTATTGTAAAATTATTATAGACTTCTCTGCTCGGAAGGCATAACTTGGACAGTACAAGCAGCAAAGTAAAACCCATGTCACGGGATTTATCATTTAAGTTTTCTTTTTGTCTTTTTTTAATGAAATCAATTAAGTTCTTTGTTCCGTACAAGATCTTAGCAGAGGCGTCAACGATTAGACATTAAGGGGTGTCCTTGGTTTGGCCAAATTTCACCAACCGCAAGTACATTGTTGTCCTAGATGGACTATACAGCCAAATTTCATTGCCAGTAGCGGTAGTAGATATGTTTGGACTGCACTAAAAATAAGAGTATGAATTTAGTAAGAATGTGGTGCAAATTAAATATAGGTTTTACACTATCTAATAAAAGTTGCGGCATCAACTTTTTTTTTTTAAACTTAATACATTATATTACACATAATAATATCGCATCAACATTTTACTTAAAATTTAAAATATGATATTTATTAAGATTTTATCATGTGTAATCAGATGTGTTTATATATTTAATAATATAATGATTTAGCATGTTATTAGAGCGTATAAACCAAAGAGTTTACCTAAGTCATTATGGTATTTAATTTCTAAAAGTTAGGACAGAAATTTTTTTTCCCCCAAACTGAGGTTAGTTTTATAAAGTGCCATGTCAAAAAAATTGAAAATGAAATGAGAAAAATTAAGAGAAGAAATATTGAGGAAAGACGTTAAAAAGGGACCCAAGCCATTAAAAGCATTGAGAAGGAGAGAGGGACGGTTCAACTTCAAGTAAGTCCACCTGCCTTCATTAACTCATCTTGAATTCACTTAAATGCTGAATTCAAGGATGTCCATCGAAACACCTTCGCATTATTCGTCACTCTCATCACCGGTTTCCTCATCATGTTAAATGCTCCCAACCCACCCCTGCTTCCCTTCATTTATGCTTTTCTTTATGCATCTCTTCTTCTCATAACTAGTTGTAACTTGTAGCCTTAAAATTACTCTTCGCATATATATCAGAATTGGAAATGTTTGAATCTTGTCATCAACAAATCACTGGTAAATCCTGCTAAACTTAATTGCAATTACTTTTTTGATGCAAGTGTCCCACCAGAAAAGAAAAGAAAAAATTCAAGAAAAAAGATGCATGAAAGAAATATGGAAATTAAGATGTGCTTTGGACTGACAACGTTGTAACGTGTGGAAACATATTGATCCATTTTAGAGGAACATTAATTGTGATTGGGTAAAAGATGTTACACACGTTCCGTACACATTTAATTTTGAATTGAAATCTTAAGTTGGAGACATGATTTAAGTTAAATAATGTCACCCCATAACAGAAAGGTCTCACCCTTTTATAAAAATGTCCCACCCCTTATCATAACAAGACCCAAATTAAGTCAAGTATCAATAGAGTGTTCTAACTATTACTTTAAATTTTTTTATTAAAAAAAAAAAAATCAAAAGGGTGCCATTTGAGAAAATAGGCATCTCAATCAACCCATTACAAAACCTCGTTTGGTTATACTTTATAATCTTTCTTAGTTAAATTAAGTCTCACTACAAGTGTACTTTTGCGGCCAAAATGGACATTTGTCACTTTCACCAAAACTTTCTAGCAAAATAATCATGTTCTAAAATTAATTAGCAAAATGTCTCTATTTTAAACTCGATTTTCTAAAAATTGAGTAATGTGAGAAATTTTACATGGAACTTAAGTTCTATGTATTTTTTAGAAAATCGAGTTTAAAATATGAGCATTTTGCTAGATAATTTTAGAAGAGGGGTATTTTGCTAGAAAGTTTTGGTGAAAGGGACAAATATCCATTTTGGCCGTAGTTTTGCTTAATGCAAGTGCGTTTAATTTTAGTACTTTAATTTCCCATGCTATTTACTATTTTAAAAATATTTATGTTTTATTCAAGTTAATTCAATTATGCATTCAACTATGGTTCACTTTATTCAATTCCGTTGGATCATGTCTAATCAAGCACGCTCCATCACGCTTTGGTTTGAGTTCTCCAAGATGAAAAACATTTGTCACCAACATTTAGGTGTTTACATTTCTCCCATGTTCGTCGTTAAGAAAATAATGTAGCTCATAGTCATGATAGGCACGGTAAGAGTATTACTAATTTTTTGGTTTGGATAGAAGAATTTCCACCATAAATCCATGATTTCATACAAGCCAATTTGACTTCCCTAGCTTAATGAGAATTTCAGTCTTCTTCTCTAACAACAACCAAAAAAAAAAAAAAAAAAACCTAACTGATTGTCTCAAGTCAAAAAGCATTTCACAAGACAAACACAAGCAAATCTTATCCCATTGAGAAGTATATATCGTAGTTTTACTTGGTGAGGATTTTAATTGGAGAATCAACATATTTAGGAAACAATTTTACGTAAGGTATATTGAAAAGCCCTTTTTGCCTTATCATTATGATTGAGTGTTTGTAAGCGTATCTACTGATTCTAATCATATAAAGAATATTAGACAGAGATAGAAAAACATATTACAATTATCCCAACAAAAACAAAAACCTATTACATAAAGTGGCTCTCAAAAAAAATTGAAAGTGAAAAAGGAAGGGGCTTTGCATTGTATCTTATAAATTAACATAATCTTAAAGCGTACACCAAAAATAACTGATACTTAATTTGTTCTGCTGGTTTAAACTTTAAACTGATGCACACTTTAGTAAAATATTCACTACTTTCGCTATATAGAAAAAGACTATACTTAGCTCAATCTACTCGTACAATGTACTTTAAAAAAGAAAAAAATTATACGACTTTCCAAACAAAATTTTTATATTTGAGAAATAAAATGTTTGCAAAAGAAAGTCTCATTGAGGCTTTGAGTTTTGTTTAAATATATTCAAGGGAGAGCTGCAGTGTTGAATATATGCTCTAAAAAAAATAAAAACAAAAAAACTTTTGAGAATAAACTAGTAATGCATGAAGTTTATTGATTGTTTTTGTGCCATATAAAAAAGATGTATCTGTGTTTAACCCGATTAAAAAAGTTGGAGATAACTAATCGAATACTTGTCTTAAATATCCTGAAAATGTAATGTCTTGCTTCCCACCAACATAATTATTTATGAAAAAAGAAAATTGCATGGCAGAAAGAATATTAAACACAGAATTTCCTTGCTCACAAAAGTGCACCTTCTCATATACAGAGAAAAAGAATAAGAATTTTGTCTCCGCTGAATAGTACTTCCCTTTGCCTCCTTTGCAAGCATGTCTGACCCATTTTCTCTTACATTATAATTAAGCCTAATAAATCATCTCATCTATAAATTAATAAGGATTGTCTCTCTTTTATCAATGTAAAATTTTTAATTTGATAATACACTACTAACTTCTTATTTTCCACGTTAAACTCTCACATATTTTCAATTAATTTTCAAACTTATACATCCTTTCATTATGGCCAAACAACGACTGATCACAATTATTAATTTTTATAGAAGAAAGAAGTTGTGTTTGGGTGGCCCCGATGGGGTCCTATTTTGGTGTATAAGATTTTTATTAAGATCGATCGGGGGTCCTACCTTTCTCAGCAGACTAGAATAACTAGTCTGCAGAACCTTGTGGCCATGGGCTGTTGACAATGCTACTCTTGTTGGTAGTTTAAGTTATTGGATAATGTTTAATTGTTTACCAAAAAAAAAAAAAAATTTATTTCTTTTCAAAATGAAAAAGAGACCATTTTACCGTTAAAAATCTAGTTTTTTTTTTTTTTTAATTTTTTTTTTTTATTAATCAGTTGATGAGGGACTAATTAGTTTTTCACCTGCTTGTATTACTTAGTGACTTATTTGTCTTTTTACCCCATTTAATGAAAAGTTTATCTTTCAATGGAAAAAAGGGTAATATATTTGGTGTTAAGTAACATATAATCGGTATTACTTCTTTTTTTTTCCTTTTTTTTTTTTTTTTGCTAAATAAAAAAATTTGGGTCTTCGGTATGGACTTATCAATCTCACACTACGTAACGATAATGAATAATACCACGTGTACTACACAGATCTTGTTAGGACTATTGCTCGAACTTACTCATCTCTAGCCTCTGAGTGCTAGGATAAAGACTCCTACTATCAAGTCACACCCTATGTGGTAGTTATTATTTCTTATTTAGTGGAATCCAATTTTGAATGAAATATTATTGATGTAAGGCATGCGTTTTAGTACTTCCAAAGTTGGTATGACATGCAGGTTCTCTAAAGGCTAAACTCTAAAGGAATAACACTAACTTGGTGATTAAAATATAACAAATAAAAACCCAATAATAATGAATAATGACTATTTTAGCATAGGTCCAAATGTACTACTGTACGTTAATGGAGTTTGGGAAGTAGCTGTTTTATTACTATCTCGGCAAGAAATTCACGAGGAAGGACTCGAGGACAATATAAAACGTAGGTCGTAAACAAGTCAAGCTGAGTTGGGTATTAAAAGTTTAAGTTTGATTATTATTTAATTTTTTTTTTCAAATACGATTGAGCCTAAGTTTATCTCCAAACAAAATTTTATATTCAAGTTTCGCTCATTTTTTTGTCTAACAAGTTCGAGCTAGTTCATGGGTTATTTGATTAATTTATTTATTTTCCTATATATTGTGAAATTATTATTAAAATGTTTTACTTTTCACAATTCTACAAATAATAATATAATATCATATGAACCTATTAACAAACTTATACAATCAAATTTTAAGTCTAGATAAATATATTTTTAAATAAGCATACATATAAAAATATAATATTATATATAGTTAAATCGAATCTTTGTTCATGAACACATTATTATGTTTGAGCTTGACTCATTTAATAATTAAGTTTAAACTTAAAACTTGAACTTAACTTATTTTCTAAACAAATGAACATTAGGATTGTAACTGAATCAAGCCGTTCACATACAGCTCGGGCTTAACTTGATAAAAAACTTGTTCATATTTGTTTATTTATAAACAAGTCGCTTAAACTTTAATTTTAGGCTTGTTTAATAAACAAGCCGAGCTCGATTAAAAAATATTGTTCATGAACAAGCTCGTGAACACTAAGACTTAATATGAAAGTAACAAAACAAGTTGAGCCTAGGCTTATTTATAAGTTTGGTAATAAAATTGATATGAGCTTAATAAGTAAACTCATATCCTTCTAAGACTTTAATTAATTATAAGTTGAAACTACTCATTCAAACCAAATAAGTTAGATAATTAAACTTGATATAGGTTTGATAATATACTTATGTTGGATCTCAAACTCAAAAATATGATATTGAGCTTGAGTTTAGGCTTGATATTGAGTTTGAGCTTGGCTTAACTAATGAACCAAGCTAAGCCAAGCTGAGCTCAAGTTTTTATATTTTATAACAAACTCAAGCTTGAACATTATTTGTAGACTCGTATCAAGTTCAAGTCAAGCTTGAACATTCTACTTTTGCTATCGAGCCGAACTTGAACATTTATTACTCAACAAAACTTGGCTTGTTTACAGCCCTAATGAACATAAACAAATTTTTTCCCAAACTGAACTCAAGTTGTTCACAAATAACTTGGTTTATTTACCACCCTAATAAAACGTGACCAAGGAGTGCTAACATAGGCACGATATAGATTTCAAAACAATTAAATCTGAGATCCTAACTGACATTTTTGGGGATTGTAATTGGTTAATTAGATCAAACTTTGAAACACCTGATCCCACTTGCTTCATAAGTTAATAAATAATCTAGTTATAGCAAGTTAGCAACTATTCAAGTGAAGTGAAAAATCTTACGGTTGATTAACATGCTATGTTTAACAAGATTTGTCTCAAAAATAAAAACAAGAATTTTTTTTTTTTGAAAAAAAATAATAAAAACAAGATTTAGGGTCCGTTTAGGATCCGTTTATTTTGCTGAAATTAAAAACTTTTTGCTAAAAATACTATAGACAAAAGTAAAAGTTAGCTAAAATAGTACAATGAAACCCATGAATAGTAACAAAAATAAGCTGAATAGTAAATTAAGTTGGCAAAAATAATTTTTGCCAAACGGACACTTAATAGATTGAGAGTCAATGATTTAAAAATTATCAAATATTTCTTAAAAAGCTTTGGAGTTTGTACACCCTCATTAGCCAAAAACAAAACATTATCGAAGTATTCTCAAACCCAAGGTCGTGTTTAAGGCACCATTACGTTGAACATATAATCACCTTAATGAGAATCCAAATTTTCTGTACCACTTTTTGTGTACCACTCTATATTTCACCAATCACTACTTACTATATGTATGATTGCTTTCTATTTTAAACTTCAATAATTCTATAAGGAAAGTAAAATGAACATATGACAAGTAATGATTTGTGAAACATAAAGTGATATACAAAAAGTGGTACAGAATATTTGGACTCCTTTAATGGTATAATCTTTATTTTTCTTTTTCTTTCTTTTCTTCTTCTTTTTTTTTTTTTTTTTTTTTTTTTTTGAGGTAATAGATAGAACTTTATTTAATGTAAGAAACTATATATAATCAGCCTAATCAGGTACATGTATGGCTTTGTGTCACCAGACCGAGAACATTACAAGCAGCTGCTGAAAGTCTGAAACATGACACTTTGTTTGCATAACAGAGGGACCGTAGCAGCCAAATGAATAGAAAACTAACACTGTGTTGTGCCTAGAAAGACAAATAATTTTAATACATGCACTACCCCACCATACCCTTGAAAACAACCACCAAACAATCAAACCTTTCCCCCAGTCACGTAGTTGCTTGAGTAGCCGAGGGTACTTATGGTGTTCTCAAACCAAACCAAAAGTACTTATGGTGTTTCTCAAAATATTTATATAAAAAAAATTTTAAAAAAAAGTCCTTATGGCAAAGTTCAAATTTGTGCCTCATGGCACTCTAATCCCTATCCAAAATTATGTTGACAGTTGACACACTCATGTCTAGTCCCACTATCTTTATCCAAAGAGTTGGAAACTTGGAAACTCAAAAATTCAGTATGAGGGTGAACAAGGCTTCTTCTTCTTTTTCCCTCGCTATATTCAGTTGTCCCTTCATTACTTCGCTATATCTTCACAATAAATGCATGAATAAATTGGACATGACGCAATCCTAAATTTCATGGAACCATGAGCACATTGATGTGTGCTAACATGCAGATGTATTTTTCAGAATTTATTGCTTTTGCAGCCATGCTTGAACATCTAGAACTAGAATCAAGCTTTATCATCTCAGTTGTTCTGAAAGCACAAATGATACGGCATTTACTCATACCCAGTACTCATGAATAAAGAATAATAATAAATGAAGGGCACTATCTATCTTATTTTGATCTCATCTATTAAAAATCTTTCTATTGAGGTAGATTGGGAAATCCAAGCTATTGTTAAAACTTAAAACTCAGAAGAGTTTTTGCCATTGCTATCTAGTTTTATGTATTTTTATTCCTAGAGATGCTACTTGATTAGTTAGCCCATGATGTAGCACCTCGGGCTATGAGATTCACAGAAGGGCTGGGCCGGTTGGCCCCTTGGGCTGGTTTGTTTCGGCATTTAGTAAGTTTTTTTTTTTTTTTTGGATAAAAGAACCCACCGTCTCACAAAACTGCTGGCGGCAGTTGTAGACGCGGAGCTCTGTATATACAAGAAGAACTAAACTCACGCACCTGATGTGGGGCACAAGCCCAGGAAAAAAACCAGAATATATTTATTAATTTCAAAAAACTAGAATTCTATCTAATGTTATCCAGGAAAAAAAAAAAATCAAATCCTCGCCAGAATATATTTTACGTTCTTCGGATAATGACGAAGAATTTGAAACAATAAACTATATATATATATATATATAGTTTGTCGCTAAAAGAAAGAAAACCAGATTTTTATTTTTTTCATGACGTGAATTCATTTGCGTCTAATTATTGCTTACAGAATTAGCGAACAAAATGTAATGGCTCTTATTAAGGTCTAATTCAAGGAATTTTTAGAGCCACCCAAGTTAGGTTTTGAAAGGGGATCATATCATATGTCTACTTTGTAATGGCTCGTATTGAAATGAATCTTTGGGGACAGAAAGAATCACTCTATGATTCATAAAACTGCATTTGCAGCAGATTAACATGAGAATGTACATTTTTCAACCAAAAAAAAAAAAAATGTACTACCACTGCCTCAAAAGGCATAATTTGCAATTTATCACAAACTATTTTATTGTTGTAAACAGTAGTACACATCTAAAGATAGGCATTTGTTTGATGCCAAGTCAGGATTTCTCCACCCATTAAAGAGCCACAGTAAAACATATTTTCAAATAATGGTAATTTATCCTCTTACACTTGTTGATGTATACTCTGAACACACAACATCCATAATTTCATACATAATGTTTACATTTAAAAGGTGGAATGAATGATATACACGGGCAATCTACGGTAAGGAGTATGAGATTCAATTCCCTTCATCTAAATTTTGGCTAGGCTGCTTTTGGACGAACCGACGCCAATACCAATGCTGCTCCCACACTGTGTACATTGAATCCAAAGGGATTCCTTTTGTCTCCGGCAAGAAAAATGCAACAAAAGTGGTCATAACTGCAATCCAACCGGCATAGAACAGGAAAGTACCAAATTTGAAGTGACATAGCATGGTTAAAAATGTTTGGGATAACACAAAAGTGGTTGCAAAATTGACAGCAACACTAATGCTTTGGCCTGTGGGCCGTATTTTCATAGGAAATATTTCACTTGGAATGAGCCAGCTTAGAGGACCCCATGACCAACCAAATCCAGCTGCATAGGTGCACATTAGCACGAGTACTAATATAGCGTAGCTCTTTGAAATGTGCTTGGTGCCAGAAACACCTGTTGTAGCTTCTAGAACACAAGCCACCGCAACCTTCACAAATATTCCACACATATAGTGACTGAGAATCAGTAGACTGGGCTAATTTTAAATTTTAATTATAGGCATGTAGCTCAATAAAATGCATGTTACTAGAATTAACAAGTCAATGGCTTGGCCAAGAAGCAAAGATCCTAATTATTTCCATGTTCCAGAACCAAATTTTGTGGTGCATTACTGCCTTAGCAAATGTTAGTAACTTAAAACCGCCGTGTTGCACAACCAAATAACTAGATTTGATGCATACCTGGCAGACGAACATTTGAATCCCACCCAGCAGGAAAAGAAATCTTCGACCATACCGATCAACCACAAATGTAGACACAAGGATTGATCCTAAGTTGACCACCCCTAGTATAA
Organism: Quercus variabilis; assembly: GCA_030445155.1. NCBI lineage: Eukaryota > Viridiplantae > Streptophyta > Magnoliopsida > Fagales > Fagaceae > Quercus > Quercus variabilis. Next base: position 32,877,386 of record CP129456.1, on the reverse strand, counting down.
TGGATGCTATTAAGGCCGAGTCACTACCAAAACCAACCGATTGGAAAAGAACTGGTGCATAGAATGCAATTATATTAATCCCAGTGACTTGCTGAAAAAATGGTATTGCAACTGCCATCACAAGGTGAGGCCGGTATTGTCTCTCAAATATGGTCACGAATGGCTCTTCATTAGCAACTTTAGCAATCTCACTTGACTTAATAAGATCAGCCAGTTCAGGTTCCACATCAATGTTTTTGCCTCGGACTTTAGCAAGCGATTTCTTAGCTTGTGCAAGCTTGCCACGTTCCACTAGGCTGCTAGGTGTGTCAGATATGAGAAGTGCACCTGTTGTCATTATAGCAGCAGGTACAATCGCAAGGCCAAGGGAGAGGCGCCAACCCCAACTGTGCTTAGCAGTGCCATAGTTTATGCAATTGGCTGCAACCACCCCAATTCCTATGAAGAATTGGAAACCTGTATTGAATGCACCTCGCCATCTAGGTGGTGCCACCTCTGAGAGGTACACGGGAGTTGCCTATATGTAGCATTAGAAAAAAAGTCAATATTGTTGAAACCATCACAAAACTACACATTACTTTTAAGTCCAGGCCTACAGGGCAATACATCTGCCCAAATCTCCAAAAGTTTAGTGAGCTAACTATCTAATGAGCTTTAACTATGGCCAAAAAGTCTTGTGAACTAACCAACTTTTAATTTTTGTTCATTTGGATGTGCGGACCACATATACTCACAAATTCATGATTAATTGTATTCGTAAGGGACCAAATTATTCAGTATAATGTTCAAAGAGTTGCCATAATTACATCCCTAAATCAAAACAAATTTGACAAGGGCCTTTCTGGCTCCTTTTCAACAATGAGTAGAAATGTATCCTAGGTAGATACAAGGAGTGAGAGAGAGGTTGTTTTGTAAAATGTATCATAGTCCTAAATTGTATATATCATATAGTATCTAATGAGGGATATAGTGATGATGATAGATGACATGATCCATTTACATTTTAAGTGTCTACACAATTAATGTGAGTCAAGATTAAACATGGTGCAAACGCTTAAACCTACATCACTTACCTGGTTAGTGAAACCAACCCCAAATCCGAGCAAGATACGACCCAAGATGAGCATAGCAATATTGGCTGCCCCACCATTGATGGCAGCACCTACAAGGAAGGTGCAGCCACCTAGCACCATGGTATTTTTGCGGCCCAATGTTGTTGTGAGCCGGCTAGCTACAAGTGATGCTGCTAACCCTGCTATGTATAGCGAAGATGTGAATGATGTTAAAACCTGGCTATCATACACGCAATACATATTTGTTTTGGCCTCTGCTGCTTTTCTCAGTATTGAAGGGAAGAATTTTCGAAGAAATGGTACCATTGTTGTTACGCCCCCTGAAAATTAATGACAATCCCAGGAAAATGGTTAATTTCAGTTAAAACCAGAATTTAGTAGTGTAATTTCATGCATGCCCATTTTCATCACAGTCTATGCAACTTGAGTAATTAAACATAATTACCCTATATATGAGGTTTGCATTCCCTCAACTAAGGCCCTCAGGCATTAAGTTCAGCAAATAGGTATTGTAATAGCCTAATAGGCCTAAGTAAGGTCATCTATGGACTGATATGAGACTATAAGTGTTATCTATCTATCCTTTTTTCTAAGGGGGAACCCCTAAGCCAACTATCAATGTATAAAAAAAATGTGATGGGAAAATAAAGGAACAAAAATGGGGTGAAGAAGCATCAATACAAATCATAGTTAATAATATGCACGATTTATATCACTCGTTACATGTATGTAAGTATTCTATAAAAAAAAAAATATATATATATATATATGATTTCCTACGTAGCCCAACACATGGTTATTGATGCAAACATATTATAACGAAGTAGCATGTAACTCATGCAAATGCATGAATGCATTTAAAATTAAACATAATTTTTATTATAAAAATATAAATAATTAGTGAAATTATTAAATATAAAAAAGATCATGTAACACATGCATACGTATAGATACATTTAAAATTTAACACAATTTTTATCATAAAAATATAAATAATTAATCAAATTATTTTTAAAAAAATGTAAACATAATTAGTCACATATTAAAATTTTACCTAAATTTAAAACTATTTATGATCATTTTTTTTTCTAACTTTTAATAAGATAGAACATGTGGCGATATTTGTTGTGTGGCGATATTTGTTGTGTGGTGATTTTTATTAAGTATATGTGATTGGTTTCTTTTTTTTAAAAAATTTATAGTTCATTAATATTAGATTTTTAGTATTTTGCACTCATTAACTTACTTGGTACAAAAATTAAAAAACTTAATTGGACATATGGTACAAACTTACGTGGATAATTATGGTGTGATTCCTACATAGATTTAGATACATTGTGCAAAATTGGATTCTAATTTCAAATTCTAATTGAACTTTTTTTTTAGCTTTGTCTATTAATATATATACATATATTTATATATATAGATATATAGATGATAACAACCGCTATCATTTCCTAAATAAATAAAAAAGATTTATCACAGGAAATAAAATTACTCTAATAATTTTTCCATACTATGTGTCAAAAATAATTCAACTTTTTTTTTTTAGTAAACAATAATACTTATTAGAACACACACAAAAATAATAATAGTATTTTAAACTGGATTTATAATATATTACATAATCAAAGTACAACTACAAAAGAGCCTAACATTTGTAGTTGTAGACTGAGATTATAAACAATGGATACTAGACACATACAACCAATAAATAATTCAACTTGATTGTACTTCTATCAGCCATATAATTATTATTTATTTTACTCATATGTGTCATTATATTCAACATTAAAACTATCAATCAATATTTTTAGTTTCAGGTTTTACAATTTATATTAAATATCTATATTTTCTTATTTTATTATAATATTTTTTTTAAAAAACCATCCATTATAAGCTTATTATCATATATAATATGTTTGTACGTATTAGATTTTAGATAAGAAAAATAAATTATTTTAATATCAGGTAATAATAAATTTTTTTTTTTGACTGAGTGAATAAATTAATACATTAAACACCATTCCCTTTATCCATTTGTTATTTGCTAGAAAACACAACTAGAAATTGAATTTTATATATATATACACACACACACACACACACAAACACTAAATATATTAAAGGCTTTATTGATTTTTATTAATATTTTATAAAATCATGTAAAAATACATTATCATGCTGTTAAATTGGAATATAATAAATATTTTTTAATAAAAAAAAAAAAAAAAGATAACTTACATTTTATAGTGGTTCTTTTATTCCCAAAATTTTCATTAAAATTCGTAATAATACATAGGCATGCAAGTGTCAACTTACATTTGTTTCATTTTCATTTTTTATGTTATATTTTTAAAACGTTTTTAAAAAAATCTTGAACAGAAAATGATACATATGTGTTAGATAGAAATAACTTACTATACAGTGTACACATGTTTTGGCTCACGTGATGCCCATGTAATCATTTTCCATAAAATAAAAAGGAAAAAAAAAATCCAATAGAGTGCTCAATTGCGTTACTTTAAATATTACAAAAAATTTAAAAGTCAATTTTATAGTAGATAAGTGTGTTTAATAAATTAATGATCCATACCAAATGCGATTTCTTTTCATTTAACCCTTGTAATTTCGCAAAAGACCGCCAACCCCAACCCCAACCCCAACCACTCAAATCTTGCCTCAACAACTTCCAATGGTATTAACTTTGACCCAACTATGTTCAAGGAAGCTCCAACCTAAAGAGAACTTGTTGCCTGAGGGATATTTAGGGATCTTGATTCTTGAGCCATTGCTCTTTGAATTTTCAAGGCATTAATAGATTGAATGATGTTGAGAGGTCGTTATCAAATACACATTTGTTACACCAACAAGCTCAACACCATCCATAATTCCATATAAACCAAAAAGTAGTTGTAAACATCATTGTCTAAGACGACAAACTGTGAAGATTTTAGAGTTAATCCTCCCAATTTTGAAAAATCAGTCCTTAATAAGTTTAGAACAAACCCAAAAAAAAAAAAGTGATAATGAAATCAATAAGCAGAAAGTTCCTCCTATATTCGTATTTGACCTTTGCTTTCAAAGCTTCATGCTGTGTTACCAGTACCACTTACCACCACGTGTATATCAAACCGGCCGGTAAGTCCCAAGAAAAGAGAAAAAGAAAAAAAGGAAAGGTATTTAGTGCCACAGACCCCATTTTTTTCTTGCTCTCTTTTTCTCTCTCTCTAATGTTTATTGGTTGGGTCTTGAGCTCCATTTAATATTTAAACACCCCCGGGCGAGGTGCCGTTATCCAACATAAGGCCATAAAGATGAAGAGTTTTTGTTTGAGTTTTTAACCTTTTTTTTTTTTTTTTTTCCGTGTACTATTCATTACATTTTTTTATATTATTTATGAGTTTCTTTATACTATTCATCTAACATTTAATCTTTTTTTTACACTTTCTACCAAAAAAGTTTCAATTTTAGCTAAAAAAAAATTATTCCCAAACACACCCAAAGTCCATGGAGAGTAAAAGAATAAGACTTTAAAGGGAAATGATGCATTCAACGTACCTTCTTTTCTTTTCTATGCAATCAATCATTACTTTCAATTCTTCTATGCTCATCATTTTCCCCTTTACCACTCTTCTAACTCTTAATAATTTAGGAAAAATCTTAGATAATCCCAAAGCAAAGTTTCAGGCTCTCACATAGGAGATGGACTCTAATATTCCACGCATCCTGCTTTCATTCTTGCAAATTAGGCCCAAAGTGTGAACTTGAGCACCGGACCAACTTCTTTGCACAAAATTTTAATTATTAATTTTGAGAAGGGGTAGTTCAATGGAAAAAAGGGCTTAAATTTGTAGTTTGATCAATTGAAGATCAAATGAGTAGTGGCGAAATTTGAGTTAAAGAGTGAGTCTTGGCAAAAAAAGGGTTTGGCAAATGGGAATAAAATTTGTGATTAGAAAAAAAAAAAAAAAAATCTGAAGGTATTGTGTGTATTAGGTGAAATAAATTTGTTTACACAAGGTTAAAGAAGAGAGAGAGAAGATAATTTGACACAAGGAATTTACGTGGTTCGGCAATATGCCTACGTCCACGGGAGGCGACAGAATAAATTTTCACTATAACTTTGGAGATTACAACAATGACTTGTAAGCACTCTCACACAAACCCAAACCCCAAATACACCCTTGGTTCTCTCACAAACAAATAGAGAACACCCTTTTGTATTTAGGCAAATTGCAAGACCCTAACTTCCTAGCTCTGGTGCACACACACAGAAGAAGTTATTTGCTATCTCCCTAGCTCACCCTTGCATGCTTTCATTTGCTCCACACATATTGTATTTATAGCCAAGGTTTAGCTGAAACCTCCACCTTTAGAGCACACTAGAGACTTCTATTGTTTAGGGAAGTCAACAATAGTGGCTAGCATACTTAGATTTCAGCTACCATGTATTTCCTTGCCTTTTCTAGACAATTCATGAATGCCAATGGATACATGCATTTCGGCTAAAAGGTGAAGTTTGTAGAACATGCAAGACTTCTATCAAAGAAGTCAATAATTTCGGCTATGGAATCTTCTTGCAACTTCTTGATAGTTTGATGCTTAATTGTCAAGCCACCAATGTTGACAATTCAAGCCACATTATTTGACAATTCAAGCCATTCTAACAAATCTCCACCTTGGCTTGAATTGTATCAAGCTCCACAAAACAAACTCTTCAGTCGCCTCCACCTTAGCTCTTTCGGGCTATCACAAGCTACAAACACTGATCAAGTCCAAGCAGTGCTTGAACTTGCTTGTAGGTACCGGCTTCGTCAACATATCAGTTGCATTTTCTGAAGTGTCCACCTTCTCAAGAATAATTTCTCCTGTAGCAGTCAACTCCCTTATCTTGTGGAATCTCACATCAATATGCTTTGTCCTAGCATGATAAACCTGATGCTTTGCCAAGTAAATGGAACTTTGACTGTCATAGTGCAACTAAACTCCTCCTTGGTTCAAACCAAGCTCCTTGACTAGCCCTTTCAACCACAGTGCTTCCTTAGCAGCTTCAGCTATCGCCATGTACTCAGCTTCTGTAGTAGACACAGCTACTACAGATTGTAGTGTGGATCTCCAACAAACAGGCCCTCCTGACAGTATGAACACATAACCTGTTGTAGACCTTCTATCATCTATATTGCCAGCATAGTCTAAATCCACATATCCTACCACTGAGTTATCCCCATGTTGCCTCGCAAACAGGATCCCATATCATGCAGTTCCATTTAGGTATCTGAATATCCACTTCACTGTATTCCAATGCTCTCTACCTGGGTTTGCCATGTACTTACTGACAGTACTCACTGCATGAGCCAAATCTGGCCTGGTGCAAACCATCGCGTACATCAAGCACCCAACTGCACTTGCATATGGAACCTTTGACATGTCTTCAATTTCTTTTTCATTCTTCGGGCACTGACTACCAGATAATTTGAAGTGATTCACCAATGGGGTGCTTACAGGATTAGCATCTTGCATGTTGAATTTTTCAAGAACTTTTCTGATATAGTTCTTCTGAGATATCCACAGCTTTCTTGAATCTCTATCCCTGCGAATCTCCATACCCAAAATTTTCTTAGCAATACCCAAGTCTTTCATGTCAAACTCTTTGTGCAACAAAGCTTTTAACCTGTCAACCTCACATATGCTCTTTGCAGCAATTAACATGTCATCAACATACAGTAACAAGAAAATATAAGAACCATCATCAAGCATCTTAACATATACGCAGCAATCATACTCACAACGGGTATAACCAATCTGGATCATATAGGAATCAAACCTCTTGTACCATTGTCTGGGAGATTGTTTAAGCCCATAGAGTGACTTATTCAATCTACAGACAAAATTCTCCGTACCAGGTTTCTTGAACCCCTCTGGTTGTTCCATGAAGATTTCTTCCTCCAAATTCCCATGGAGGAATGCCGTCTTCACATCCAGTTGTTCCAATTCCAGATCCTGATGTGCTACCAAGGCTAGCACTACCCTGATAGAAGTATGCCTGACCAGAGGTGAGAAAACCTCATCGTAGTCAATGCCATGTCTTTGTGAATATCCCTTTGCTACCAATCTTGCTTTGAACCATTCTCCTTCCTTTTCTGATACTGCTTCCTTTTTTCTGAACACCCACTTGCAACCTATCGGTTTCTTTCCCTTTGGAAGTTCTGACAACTCCTAAGTCTTGTTCTTATTCAAGGACTCCATCTCCTCCACCATAGCTTCCATCCACTTGTCCCTTTCAGAGCTATTAATTGCTTCCTAAAAAGTGGAAGGATCCCCGCTACTGATTACTAAGCAATAAGAAGTAAGATCCTCGAAACCATACCTGACCGGTGGTCTTATGTTGCGTTTAGGCCGTTCTGATATCATGTTGTGATCTTCTTGATCACTATTGTGAGGTTCCTTCTCTGGCTAAGACTCCACTTCATCTAGCTCCACCTGCACCACTGATCTATTGCTGTCACTACTGCTTCCCTTTTCTTGAGACTCTTCTTCCTTTCTGAAATCTTTTATCATGGACTTCTCATCAAACACCACATCCCTGTTAATCACCACCTTTTGAGCCATTGGATCCCAAAGCTTGTACCCTTTTACTCCTTTCTCGAACCCGAGAAAAATACACTTCTTGGATTTTGAATCAAGTTTTGACCTTTCTTCGATAGGAATATGAACATAGGTTGGACACCCGAATATCCTCATCAATGAGTAATCAACTTCTTTCCCTGTCCATACCTCTTCAGCAACTTTCCCATCAAGTGCAGCTCTAGGTGATCGGTTAAGGATGTAACAAGCCATGTTCACTGCTTCAGCCCAGAAGACTTTAGGAAGCCCAGCATTCAATCTTATGCATCTAGCTATCTCACCGATCGTCCAGTTAAGTCTCTCAGCCATCCTATTCTGTTGAGGTGTCCTTCGTACTGTAAAGTACCTTTTGATGCCATGCTCTTCACAGAACTTCAAGAACTCCCCATTCTTATACTCAGTGCCATTATCAGATCTTAGGAACTTGATCTTCCTTCTAGTCTGGTTCTCCACTTCGGCTTTCCACTTCTTGAACTTTGCAAATGCCTCAGACTTGTTCTTCAAGAAGTAAACCCAAACCTTTCTAGAATAATCATCAATGAAACTCATAAAATACCAAGCTCCACCTTTGGAAACCACTTGCACCGGCCCCCAAATATCAGAGTGTACATAATCCAATATACCCTCTGTCTTGTGCATGGCTGTTTTGAATCGCATCCTACACTGCTTTCCCATGACACAGTATTTGCAGAAATCTAACTTACATAACTTAACTCCAGCCAACAGATTTCTCTTTTGCAATTCCCTCATACCACGCTCACTCATATGCCCTAGCTGCATATGCCATAAGAGTGTATCATCCTCCTCAGATTCAGTCACTGCAGCAGCTCCACCTACAATGGTATTGCCGAGTAGCTTGTAGATATTACCTTCTACTTTCTGCCCCTTCATCACAACCATAGCGCCCTTTAACACCTTCATTAACCCATTCTCAGACTTATAGCAATAGCCATTAGAGTCTAGGGTTCCCAATGAAATTAGATTCTTTTTCAACTCTGGAACATGTCGTACCTCTCCTAATGTCCTCACCACATTATCGAACATCTTTATCTTAATTGTCCCTGTTCCAATAACTTTGCAAGTAGCATCGTTGCCCATTAGAACAGAACCACAATTAACCGACTTGTAAATGTCGAACCAATCTCTGTGAGGAGTCACATGGAAAGAACATGCTAAATCCAGAACCCAAGAATTGATTAGTCTATTGGCACTGGATAAAACAGAAAGCATATCTCCATCTGAATCTGAATCTACTGCCACAATGTTTGCAGATCTTGATGACCCTTCCTTGTCTTTGTCCTTACCTTTTTTCCACTCTGGACAATCTCGCTTAAAATGCCCTTTCTTTTGGCATTTAAAGCACTTCACCATCTTGCCTTTGGATTTGGATCTACTATGTCCCCTAGCAGAACTGTGATCTCTGTCTTTCTTCTTTCCACGATCTTGATTACCCTTTACCATAAGCCCTTCACCATAACTTTCACCAAAATTCTGCTTCCGTTGGTAGTAATCCAACAGGGCTCCTGAGATCTCTTCAAATTCCAGAGTCTCTTTCCCCCAAAGCAGGGTTGTAACCAAGTGTTCATAGGATGCCGAGAGGGAGGACAAAAGCATCATCGCCTTGTTTTCATCATCGAATTTTATATCGATCCGCAACAAGTCACTGATGATTTTATTGAACGTGTGGACGTGTTGAGCCAAATCCGCACCCTCTGCCATCTTAAGCTCATATAGTTTTCGCTTAAGATTAAGTTTATTTGTGAGGGATTTGGACATATACTGGCTCTCCAATTTCAACCATATGGCTGCAGTAGACACGTCATCCAAGACATCGTACATAAGCTCGTCCGCCAGACATAGTCGAATTGTACTAACCGCCTTCATATCGAGTTCTTCCCATTCGTCATCCATCATCGTCTCTGGTTTCTTTGCTTTCCCGTACAAAGCCTTCACCAAACCTTGTTGTACCAACAAATCTTTCACCCTTCTTTGCCATAGCCCGAAGCCACCAGTTCCGTTGAACTTAACTACGTCTACCTTGGCAATAGAAGCGTTGATCTCCATTGAATAAATCAACCTGGAGCTCTGATACCAGTTATTGTGTGTATTGGGTGAAATAAATTTGTTTACACAAGGTTAAAGAAGAGAGAGAGAAGATAATTTGACACAAGGAATTTACGTGGTTCGGCAATATGCCTACGTCCACGGGAGGCGACAGAATAAATTTTCACTATAACTTTGGAGATTACAACAATGACTTGTAAGCACTCTCACACAAACCCAAACCCCAAATACACCCTTGGTTCTCTCACAAACAAATAGAGAACACCCTTTTGTATTTAGGCAAATTGCAAGACCCTAACTTCCTAGCTCTGGTGCACACATACAGAAGAAGTTATTTGCTATCTCCCTAGCTCACCCTTGCATGCTTTCATTTGCTCCACACATAATGTATTTATAGCCAAGGTTTAGCCGAAACCTCCACCTTTAGAGCACACTAGAGACTTCTATTGTTTAGGGAAGTCAACAATAGTGGCTAGCATACTTAGATTTCGGCTACCATGTATTTCCTTGCCTTTTCTAGACAATTCATGAATGCCAATGGATACATGCATTTCGGCTAAAAGGTGAAGTTTGTAGAACATGCAAGACTTCTATCAAAGAAGTCAATAATTTCGGCTATGGAATCTTCTTGCAACTTCTTGCAACTTCTTGATAGTTTGATGCTTAATTGTCAAGACACCAATGTTGACAATTCAAGCCACATTATTTGACAATTCAAGCCGTTATAACAGAAGAACAAAGGAAAACTTGATGGGAAGTATTGAAGTTCTTTTCTAGGCTATCACATTGGGTGAGGCGCTTACGGGCCTACGGCATTGGTATTTTTAGTTATTATTTAACTTCTTCTTTCTTTTCTTTTTTTAAGAAGGGAGTTAGTATTTAACTAGTTACACTAGCAATGACAGCGACCAAAAAAGAAAAGCAAAGGCAAACCCGAAGAAAAACAAAGCAGATGAGGTGTGAATCTGGATTCTAGTTCAATTAAGTTTCATAATTTCCTGATGAGGCACGATAATCACTCCGTTAGGCAAGCTTTTATTGAGAACTTAGCCCCAAAAAAAAAAAAACCACCAGTTTTTATTGGCCGTTCATTATTTTTTGTATCTATATTATTATTTAAGAGTTTTTTCCTCTTTAAATTCTTCATTTTTTTTTGTTTAAAAATGTCTTTATACTTTTATCTTTAAGAAGTGATAAAATTAAAGAATAATTTAGTAAAAATATAGCTCTAACTCTCATTAAAATATTGTTTAAAATATAATACTGTCTTTCTATTAATTTTTAGATTTCTTTATTTACATATAAATTAAAATTTTAAAATAAAAATTATATATATATAATAAAAACACAATTTTTTGACTAAAAGAAAAGCCTCATACACGCGCTTCGCGTAACAAGGTTAGTTAAGAGTTAAAGACAAGTAAATTGGCTAGTTTGGAATCTGTGACTTTCTGACAGTAAAGGTAGCTAACAAAGTAACAAATTTATTACATCACATGGACATGGGAGAAGTTTATCTTGTACTTTCTCGTTAAATTGTTAATTTAATGCTGTCTCTGTTTTCTTTCTCTTGGTTTGTTCTGATAAATGATAATCTTGTTCAGCAAAAAAGAAAACACTACTTCTTATCTTTTGGTATTTTTAAAAGATTACCAGAGCTAAAAAGCAAAAACTATCAACTCTAAGTACAATCTCTCAAGACAAAACAAGTACAAATCGAAAATATAAAATTCACCACCATGCATATATGAACACTCAAATTATGATCTGTGAGAAAACGTACCTGAAATACCGATGTCATATCCAAATATGAGGCCACTAGTGGCAGCAACGATGCAGGTGATTAACACTGACACAGTAATCTTGCCTTTGAAATCGCTGCCAGCTCCGACAACGGCGAAACCTCCCACAGGCGCCATTTGGTTCCTTCTCTTTCTTCGTCTTAATTTCTCGGGATACAAACAGATCTCACAGTCAAAGTGATAGAGCGTTTGAGTACAAAGTTCCCTGTTTATTTTGTAAGGAGTAAGGACCAATTTATAGCCAATAAAAAACAAAAGTCGCTGTGCAACTCTTAACACTGCTGTGACTCTCTAACAACCCGAATTTTTTGTTCTTTTCTTTTACACCTAATTTGTAAGGATTATAACGATGAAAAATAAATAAATGAGCACTCTGCTAAAGATTTTTTTTATTTTTTTTTGCTGGAAAAAAAATTATTAAATTTAATCACGGCTGTCGACAAGGATGGACTCAAGATAACGTCGGCCGGAGTAAAAAAAAAAACTCTAAATAGACATCCATATAATATTAAAAGGGGAATGTTAATGATTGTCCTTAAGGTACTCATTAATAATCCATTTAAAAGAAAATTTTATGGAAAATGAAAAAAAAAAATTAACAGTTTTTTTCATTTCCTATAAAGGTGATATTAAAACTTTTCTAAAATAGATTATTAATAAATGCCCCCTAAGGGCACTCGTTAGCATAACCCATATTAAAAAATTATAAATACATAAAATCATTTTTTTTACAAGATATAATTTCTATTTTAGTCTAATTTAAGTGTATATATGTGTGAAAATCTTTTCTGAAAACTTGAACTCCGGCTTTTACTCCCATACTCCACAAGTATTTATACTTGTGAAGTGACCATCACACTAAGAGTGTGCAATAATCATTGTTTTTAAATACATTAAGACATAATCATTTACTAACAAAGGCAAAAACAAAAATAAATAATGTTTTTTTTAAATTCTAGGCTAACTAGGTTTTTTTTTTTTTTTTTTTGTTAGAACATTCACAGGGATGGTGCTAAAAATTTTAGTTTTTAATACCTCAAATAGCTACTTTATTTATTTTACCACTTTACTTAACAATGCACTAAATATCAAATGTTCTGTTTTTTTAATCACTTCATTTAAAATAATATAAACAACTCATTAAAATAATATATATAAAAAAAAAAAAGAATTTGTGTTTTATAACTAAAAGAAGAGATATAATGTTAATAAAATATTGTATTTTATTTTTAACAACTTGTTATAATCAACTGGCATTTATACCAGTTTACTGTAGTTGCAAAAAATTTAGTTTTAGATTCTCTAATAACACATGATTTTTTTGTTATTTGGTGGTAAAATAGCTTTTTTACTAAAATACAATCACCATTGTGAATTTTTTTTTTTATTGTTTTTGTTAAGTTTTTGGGTTGAATAGTTGTTATTTAGGTTAAGCTAGCTAGATTAATTGGGGAAAAGGAGAGTCCAATTACAAAAATGAAATATAAAATAACAAAATAAATAAATAAAAATTGGACCTTGGGGGGGGGGGGCCAGGGCCCGCCTCGATTCGTCCCTGGTTGTCGATGCTGCCTTTGAAATTGTTGCCACTATCTTTATTTAATATTTTTATGAAGTATAACTTGGCAATAGATACATGCTCTGCCTGTTTTCAATTTTATTTTCCCTTCACCTATTATAAATTAATAACTTTTTTTTTTTCTGCCAAACAAGTTAAAACTATTAAAGCTTCTTTTTTTTTTAATGAGAAACTTGTAACTTTATTAAGAAAAAGATAAATTCAATAGATCATGAGCAACAACTGACTCAATGATAAATGACTTTTCCTCTATCCATGTTACATAATCATCAACATTATCTATTTCTTTGGCATGTTTTGTTAAAAGATGAGCAGGTTTATTTCCTTGTCGCTTCACATGGGAGACTTGAATTGGTCGAAAATCCTGAAACTTGAGAGCTAAACCTGTTAGAATATTGGAGACAAACATAGGAGAAGTATATAAACCCAGTAGAGTATCAGTCACTACCTTGGAATCACTCTCAATTACCACATCCCTTGAATCAATATCCCACGCAAAAGACGCCCCGATTTCTATCACTTTGGCCTTAATCTCTAGCAGACCCAGAGGTTGAAAGACCTTCGTTCATGGTTACGGATTACCACCCCAACCCCAAACCGCCGAATTTGAGTAAAAACTGCTACATCCACGCTTACCTTGTAGTTTGGAAACATCGATAGTGACCATGAATCATTCATCTCTATCCTTGCCTAGGCAATAGCATGGTTTGCAACCTGAAATTCAACAAGCATGGTTTGAACTTTTTGCATCACCATTGGTGCCAATTGATGAACACTCCTATGTTTGACTGCATTTATGTTATACCACATGCGCCAGGCTACCATAAAAATCATCTCCATCATGTTGGATGAAAAGCAAGTACCAAACCAAGTTCACAAATTCCCAATATTGAACTCGTTGATTTTCAAATGCAATACCCATTAAACCCCACACTTCCTAGGCTTTCCCACACTCTCAAAAAACATGACCACTAGTTTCTTCCCCTATACTGCAAGCTTCACACTTATCTTCATCAATGTCCTGCCGATGACACAAATTTGCTTAACATCATTAAATTAGCCGTTAGTCACGTCAACACTTTCCATCCAGGAGATAATAACAAAAACTAAATTGACATGATGCTAAAATGTTAGGGACCAAATTAACAAAATTGAAATGTTAAGAGACCAAATAAAAATATGGTGTAAATGATAGGGACCAAATACATAATTTACCCTTAATTTTTTTTTAATGGCCTATTTGTAAATTTGTAGGTTAACTTTGAAAATCTTGTGAAGTTGTTGTGAAGTTTTTTATGTTCCTAGTTTTTTTTTTTTTTAAAGAGTTTTCAGTTTATGGTGTCTACTCCTAATAATACCTCTCTAGATCTCTTATTTAATTATCAGAGACTTTACAAGTTGAGCTAATTGAACTCATTGTTATGTTCCTAGATTAAGTCTATACAATAACTATGAATTTCTTTTAATTTATTTGAAATCTATAGACTCTATACAAGATGTCGAGAACTATGAATTTATATTGTCAATTAATTTATTTGAAGTCTATACAGTAACTATGAATTTGTTTTCATTTATTGAGTCAAAAGTCCACTGTATTAATTATGAAGAAAAAAAATCCGCCTCTCTTCCGTCTGAATATGATATTACCCTTATTAATGACTAAAACTATTCACATATTTTCCCCTCATAAATAGGAGCTAGTATATGGTGTTCCGAGTATATATGTCAAATCACTCACATATTGGCAGGTCCCATAGTATGTGGAGCTCGCTTGTGTGCGAGAGACCCGGCATATATGCCGGGTACAAGATATAATTTTCTTATAAATAAGAGCTAGTATATAGCGATCCTGGCATATATGCCAGATTACTCACATACTGGCGGGTCCTACAATATGTGAAGCTCGCTTGTGTGTAAGGGACCTAACATATATGATGGATACAAGATATAATTTTCATATAAATAGCAGCTCCGGCATATATGCCGGGTCACACACAGGAGAGAATGTGACGGATTTTTTTTCTTCATAATTAATACAGAGGACTTTAACTGATATATTATATAAATAGAAAAAGGCTCATTTAGAGAGAGAGAGAGAGAGAGAGAGACTAGCTCATTTAAAGTTATCAATTTAGGGCTTAAAAAAATATCGGGATCAATAGTTTGACGTGACTCTCTCTCTCTCTCTCTCACATGATCATGATCATTGACATGTGAATGGCAGCTAAAATTATTAATCAATAGAAAAAGGAGGCAGGTCCTTTCAAAAAAAAAAGAAAAAGGAGGCAGGTGATGGACTGGTAGTTAAGTAATGAAGAGGACGTGTACCTTCCCCCCCCCCCCATTCTCCTAACTCAAATTCTGGTGAGCAGTGAGGTGAGTCGTGAGAGTGAGACCGTTATCTACTACAGTATTATATGCGAACGTAGTATTAGAATTTTTTTTTTTTTTTTTTTTGTCAACAAGTAGTATTAGAATTTAGTAGCCATGCCCATATGCTTCACGAAGTATATTCCCGATCATCACGGGAAAGCCAATATTACAACAACGTGGGACATTACAATATTTTTTTCGTATATTTGTTTAATTTGTACATATCCTTGCGAAAACAGTAAGATTATTATTTGAAGATTATTTGTTTTGCACACCATGCAGGTCAACTCTATATCATTTAAGGCCTAAATTGATAACTTTAAATGAGCTAGCCTCTCTCTCTCTCTCTCTCTCTCTCTCTAAATGAGCATTTTTCTATCCATATAATATATCAGTTAAATAATATCTATTTAATGTTCAATATTTTATTCATCAAAAAACAAAAATTAATGTTCAATATTTTAATTTTTTTATTTAAAAATTTATTATCCTTGTGGGGCAAGAAGATCGGGTAACCTTGGCCCACTTCAAATCAGGCCCAAATGGCCCACGCCAAAGATGCAGGAGGGGTCCGAGGATGAAAACACAAGGACGACCCCCCCAGAGGAGATTCTTTTGCCGTCCGAGGAGAGGAGGACCCAGTACCACGCGTTGGCAACAGAAGTGTGGAGAAGGGGCAAACCCTGGGCGAACTGTCACCTCGGCATTGAATGCGCTCACCTAACCCTCCTGGCCGCATTAATGGGGACGTAACCCCTTGGTAGGGAAACATCGATCAGGGTGAGCCACTCGAGCATGGATATGACCTCTGATGGGACAGGCAGCCAGAGGGGAGGCCAATGGATGATCAACAGGAGGAGGAAGAGAGTAATATATAAGAAATGTAAGCAAAGTGTAGGGGAAGAAAGGAGGAGAGCTTGGGAAACAAGCCTCCTCGGCCATGGGCCGAGGAGCATCCCTCAGTTGTAAGTTAGTCTAAGTATTCTTTCAATAAAGAGAAAGTAGTTCATGCCTGATGAAGGCCGGCGAACGCCTAAACCTTCGATCCACTCTCTACAAATTCATTGTTCTGGATTCGTTGAGCCTTAAGCCTATATCTTTTGGGCAACAAAATCGGACCCTACAATTCTTATTTTTTATATGATTAATTCACTTAATGTGATTGGGTTGGAGTTTTATTAATCCATAATTTGAGGGGAAAGGTGATTGAATTTTAATCCATACTTTGTGAAACATCCTTGCAAAAACAATAAGATTATTATTAGAAGATTATTTGTTTTGTACAAGTCCAAATCTTATGTCCCATTTTTCTTGCTTCACTCTATACTCTACCAATAAATACTTGCTACGTGTTCACCTAATTAATTAAATACTATTATTATTGACTTATAAATACTACAGTTATTAATTAATAGTGGTATTTAATTAATTAGGTGAACACGTGACAAGTATTTATTGGTAGAGTATAGAGTGAAACAGGAGAAGTGAGAAAGGAGATTTGGACTCATTTTGTACACCATGCAAGTCAACTCTATATCATTTAAGGCCTAAATTGATAACTTTAAATTAAGGAGCCTCTCTCTCTCTTTCTCTCTCACAAAAATGAGCATTTTTCTATCTATATAATATATCAGTTAAATAATATCTATTTAATGTTCATTATTTATTCATCAAAAAATAAAAATTAATGTTCAATTATTTTAATTATTTTATTTTAAAATTTATTATTCTTATTTTTTTATATGATTAATTCACTTAATGTGATTGGGTTGGAGTTTTATTAATTCATAATTTGGCCGCCGGGGTGGGGGGGGGGGGGGAAGGTAGTTGAATTTTAATCCATACTTTGTGAAACATCTTTGCAAAAACAGTAAGATTATTATTAGAAGATTATTTGTTTAGTACACCATGCAGGTCAACCCTATATCATTTAAGGCCTAAATTGATAAGTTTAAATGAGCCTATCTCTCTCTCTCTCTCAAAAAAATGGAGAAATTATACAATCCTCTAGTGGACCACGTCACTTGTCCACCATTCCACTAAAAGATTCACATTTATTTAAATTACTGAGTTAGTAATTAGTTTTTGTTTGAAAAAAAAAATTCTAACTCAACAATTTTAAACAGATGAGAGTCATTTAGTGTAACGATGGATCACGTCACTTGTCCACCATGAGAATCTTATAATTTCTCCAAAAAATGAGTCTTTTTCTATATATATTGTAGGGACCGAATTTGAGCACTTTTACTGTTGAGAGAGTAGACTCAAGCCCGGTTGGCCCATTACAATGA
Organism: Quercus variabilis; assembly: GCA_030445155.1. Lineage (NCBI taxonomy): Eukaryota > Viridiplantae > Streptophyta > Magnoliopsida > Fagales > Fagaceae > Quercus > Quercus variabilis. The sequence goes on along the minus strand of CP129456.1, from coordinate 32,859,577 downwards.
ATTTGTAGAGAGCGGGTTTAAGAACTCGGCCCTAGCAAACGAACAACACCCAATGTAGAATTCCCCTCCGTTGAAGGCTGGCGCACCAGGGTTACCCTCCAAAGTCGCTCCTCGGCACCGATCCGAGGAGCTTGACAGTGGTCTCCCCCCCTCCCTCTCCCCGCATTTATCTGTTTCTTCCCCTTATATAGCATATTTCCTCACAATCTCTTTCTTCCACCTGTTGATCATCAACGCCCCTCTCTTTTAACTATCCGTCCCATCAGCCGCTTTACCGATACTCATGTGAGTTGTAGCAACCAAGGCTGCACTGTCCAGAAGTCACATCCCCATTAGTGAAGCCAAAGGGTTAGGTGAGCGCATTTAGTGTGGAGGTGACAACCTATCCTGGGCTTGCTCCCCCACTTAATGTTAGTCTCGGTCCTCCGAGGACAGGGTCATCCTCAACAGGGCTCTGAGCAACTCAGTCCTTCATACTTCATCCTCAAGCACTCCTTCTTCCTCGGCATGGGCCCTAGGCCGAATGTAAAGTGGGCCCGGGTTACCAAGTTCTCAGGCCCCACAATAGTCCCTCAAAATCTTGTTGTCTGTATCCTCGGACGGGGAGGAGGGTTTTGATATCCTCAGGCCTTTGTCATGATTCGCCCTACCTCATCCTATGTCAACGTTGGAGTCTTTTAGCCTGCCCAATGCACGTTTTTGGCGCCTCGATATACGGTGTGTGCCCGCATTAAATTTTGGCGGCTCCATACTCCCCACGTCCAACGGTGTGATGGCAATCAACCGGTGGGGATTTCCTGCCTTTATGGGCGGGAAATTTCGCCCGGTTATTTTTAATTGGGGATATAAATACTTGTTTGAACCGCTTTGCCTCCTTATTTGTGCATTCAGAAACTTTGGCGCACATACTCTGAATCCAGTTAAATCTCCACACCAACCCGCGCTCCTTTCCAGCATAAAAAGCCTGTCTGAGGAGAATTTCCCCATTTCTGTAAGTCTTCTTCTCTCTGTAGCACAAATTTTTCTCTGTTTGCTTTCTCTCCTTCGCTCTCTCTTCAGGTTTTTTAGTCGTTGCTAGGGATGGGTAAATTTAAGAAGTTAGTTAAGTCCGAAGAGATGATGGATAAGTTCATTGCTGATTACGGGATATCCCGTAATGTGGGCTTGAGGTATTGTGAGGAAGGAGATTGGCATATTACGAGGAACGAGGGTGAAGTCGTGATTCCTATAGTCGCCTTCGTAGAGGGAGGCATGAGAATCCCTATGGGACCGGTGACGAGCGACTACCTCAGGCATCTTCGGCTAACTCCCACCCAGTACGCCGTCAATATGTTTAGGATACTAGAGTGCGTAGACGCCTAGAATGAGAAGATGGGGTTGAGGTTAACCCACCATGATATCAACTGGTGCTATAATCTTCAACACTTGAAGGGTAAGTCTTACTATATGAAGACGAGGGACGATAGGGTTCGGCTTATCCAGTGCCTCCCCAATTCTAGTAAGGGGTTAACTCAAAATTTCCTCATTGTGTCGGGAGAATGGCACGACGGTCTCCATTGCCTAACAGTAGAGGGAGAGCCAGGTAGGGTACTTGGAGTGTGAGAGGGTCTAGCTTCTTTTCTTTTTCTTTGTTGTAAGCCTTCCTTATTCGATTAATGATAGGGGTTTGTTTCTCTTTCTGCAGATCTGCACGCCTTCGTGCGTCATTTTAACCTGGTCAACAAGGGAGACTTGGAAGCAGTTCTCAGGGCGGAGATCTTTCTGAACGAGGCCGATAACCAAGTTAAAGCCGCCTACAAGATCCTCGGATACGATTCGACCTAGAAATCGTTCCTGGTCTTGAAGCACATGATCAGGGCTCGTGATCCTCGGCTTAGGCAAATCACTATGGTGGAGAACGGGTTTGCATTTTTTGAAGGATCCTCTATTCTAAAGGGCATCCCATTGGTAGGTTCTTCCTCGTCCCATCAAGCAGTAGAGGCCGAAGGAGGGAGTTTGGAGAAAGAGGGAAAGGTGGTCGATCTAGGCTCGTCCAATGACGAATTTGGTGTATTTGACCAAGCCCATTAGTCCGAGGGTCCCTCTGGTGACTTGGGGGACCCCCACTTGTCCGAAGCCAGTCTTCAGTCCCCAAGGGTTGGTACTCATGCCGAAATAAGGTCCAAGAGACAGCCTCAAACCAGCCTGCTTGACTTGCTTGAGGGCAGGCCCAGGAAAGGCATGCCGAGGGAGTCACGGCCCAAGCCTTCTTCATCCGGACCTAAGCTTCCTCCTCCTTTACCCAAGCCTTTGCCTACATAGACCAAGTTGTCCTTCATTCTGCCAATCTCGGACTCTTGGCTTGACTCTACCAACTCGAAAAGGAAGAGGCCTTCCAAGGGCAAAGACCTAACGGATGGGGGCAGATCCCATTCTTCTCAAGAGGAAGATGAAGCCCTCCGACCTTCCAAGCAGTTGAGACTTGGTGGTCGGAGTAAAGGGAAAGAAGTCGTGCAGCAGTCCGAGCCTCAAGCCTGGCTGCCCATTGCCATGCTCCACGAAAAGCCTCTGATGAACGACGCCACCCTCAGGGATTTTCGAGGAGGTGAGGGGGCTAGCGTAGTCGATGCCTTGGAGAGGTCCCTTCTCCTCCCCATCGACATGGCTGAACTGAAGGGCATGAGGAGGCAAAAGGTTGCCCGTAACCTCAAGAGATACCTGGGCATGGTAGGACATTTGATACTTGTTATTTTGTTTGGATTTTATTGCTTAGCACCTCCCATTCTTTCCTTTACGATGCATTTGTTTTGGTTGGCAGGCTATCTAGGCTACTTTTAGGTTGGACGAGGAGGCCAACAACCAAAGTAAAACTCTGGGGCAGGAGCGCAACAAGTACTTGAAGGCCGCGAGTACCCTTAAGAGATCTGAGGCGGATCTCAAGAAGGCAATCAAAAATCTGGAGGAGATGACGAGGGCTAAAGATAGCGCGGCCTCTGACCTAGCCGATGCCATGAAACATGCCGAGGACCAGGCAAAGCGCTTGCGGGATGTTGAGGACCAACTGCAGGATGCCAAAGTGGACATTGCCGACCTGAAGCAAAAGTTGGCTGAGGAGATGAGGGTGAAAGGCATTGCCGAGTACACCAGGGATGAGGCCGTAAGGGCTAAAGAAGAGGCCGTGTTTACGAGAATAGACGCCAAGCACTCCATAAAGCAAGCGGAGGAAGAGGCCTTCGCTGAGGGGATGGCTAAGACTGAGGCTACCCTTAAGGCCCAGGTCCCTGAAGTATGTAAGCGCTTTTGCTCCTAGACTTGGAGTGAGGCCCTCAACCAGGTGGGGGTCGAGGCCTCATCTGACCTTAGGAGGGCAGAAAGAGTGTATTGTCCCCCCGCAATTCGCTAGGTGTCTCCTTGGCTGGAGGGGCAACTCTAGGAAGGTCCCCCTCAGCACGAAGGGCAAGGGAGTCAGCAGCAGGCCTCTTCCTCAGCTTGCTCTTTAAAACTCTCAGCTTCTGTCCGCACAGACTCGACCTCTACTTTGGCTCTCAAAGCCTCATCCCTAGCGTACTCAGCAATGCCTCTGGCTGCCACTGCTTCGGCTAACCTCTACTTCAAGTCAGCAAGGTGCTCCTTGGCAATTTGCAGTTGGCCCTCAGTGTCTAGAAGGTGCCTCGTCTGGTCTGCAGCCTGCTTTTGGGCGCCAGCCAGGCCTGCCACCGCATTATCTTTGTCCTTCTTCACCTCCTTTAAGGCCTCCCTCGCCTTCTTGAGGTTGCCCTCAGTCCTGCTAAGGACCCATGAGGCATTCAGGCAGTTGTTAGGCTCTTGCTCCAGGGCCCTACCCTGTTTATTAGCCTCCTCCTCCAACCTATAAATGGTCTGGACGGCCTACGAATTGAGACAAACAAACTATAAGTATGGGGACCGAGGGGTAAGGTCTGCAATCTCTCAAGTGGCGGGTGGCTCACCATGCCCAAGTACCTCTTCATGCTGAGGATGACCTCCTGCCTTTTTAGGCCCTCCAATTAATCCAAATTGGCAGGAAGTAGCAAGGATCTCTCCAGCGCATCAGCCATATATGCGCCTTCCCCCCCTGAAGTCCCTAAGGGAGGCGTCATCCATCAAAGGCTCCCTATGGAGCATGGGGGCAGGGAGCTATGCTTAGGCCTCGGACTGATTAGCCACCTCTCTTCCTTGGCCATGGTGCCCTGTTTTCTACTGCTTAAGGGGGCGACAAGCCTCAGCCTCCTCGGGGGGAGAGCGGGTCCTCTCGACTACTATAGGCCCTTTGCCCTTAGGGTCCTTCTTACGCTTGGGATCAGCAAGCTCGGACCTCGGCGGCAAACTCGGCTGAGGTGAAGGAGGCAGAAGCTTGGACTGGGCAGAAGACGGCCTAGTCCGAGTGAACAAAGACTTGGACGGCGAAGAAGGAAGCTTGGGTTGGGACTTTCTCGGCTCGTCCCACCCTGGCTGACCCTCAAGCAGGTCAAGTAGGCTGGTCTGGGGCTGCCTATTGAAACCCATCTCAGCCTGGGTAGATGTCCTCATAGAGAAAAGGTCCGCTTCGGTCAGATTAGGGTCGCCCAGGTCACCAGAGGGGTCCTCGGTCGTGAGGATTTGGTCAAGCACGCCAAATTCGTCCTCAGATGGACCCAAATCAGCGAATTCCTCCTCTCGTCCTAGCTCTTCTCCCTCAGCTTCCGCGACTTGGGTGGAAGTGGAGGGTCCTATTGACGAAGTACCTCCAGGAAACAAAAACCCTTGCTTACTATGATTATCTCGCGAAGCTATGGATCGTCGGCCTTGATTATGTGCTTCGGAGTTGGAAACGATTTCTAGAGCGGCTTGTACCCGAGGATCTTGTGGGCGGCTCTAACTTGGTTATCGGCCTCGTTCAGAAAGATCTCTGCCCTGAGAACGGCTTCCAAGTCCTCCTTGTTGACCAGGTTAAACTGACGCTCAAAGGCGTGCAGATCTGCAGAAAGAGAAACAAACTCCCATCATCAACCGAACAAAGTAGATTTGCAATAAAAAAAAGGAGGCTAAACCCTGTCCTACTTTGAACACCCTACTTGATGTCCCCTCCTCCAACGGACAGTGAAGGTCATCGTGCCACTCCTCGGATACGATGAGAAAGTCCTTGTTCAGACCTTTACTAGAATCGGGGAGGCACTGGATAAGCCGAACCCTATCGTCCTTCGTCTTCATATAGTACGTCTTACCCTTCAAGAGTTGAAGATTATAGCACCAATTTATATCATGATGGGTCAGCCTCAACCCCATTTTCTCATTTAGGGCGTCTACACAGCCTAGGATCCTGAACAAGTTGGTGGCACACTGGGTGGGAGCCAGTCTAAAGTACCTAAGGTAGCCCCTCATTACCGACCCCATTAGGATCCTTATACCGCCTTCAAGGAAGGCGATCATGGGAATGATGACCTCCCCCTCCTTCCTCTGGGTGTGCCATTCCCCTTCCGCACAATACCTCAAGCCCATGTTGCTGGATATCCTATAATCGGCAATGAAGTTCTTCATCGCCTTTTCAGACTCAACTAATTTCTTAAATCTATCCATCCCTAATGACGACTAAAAGGCTCGGGAAAGGGCTAGGGAGAGAAAGAAGTCAAAGAAAGAGTTTTAAGCCAAAGAGAAGAAGACTTACAGAAATAAGAAAAAGCTCCTTGGGCAGGCCTTTTTGTGCTGGAAAAGACGTGGGTGTAGTTGAAGATTTGACTGAATGCAACGAACGCACGCAAGAGCTCTTGAGTGCCAAGGTGGAAAGGCCAATCGGTCTGAGTGGGTATTTATATCCCCAACTAAAAGTACATCGTGCGAGTTTTCCCGCCTATAAAGCTGGGAAAAGCCCAGCCATTTGATTAGCATCACACCGTTGAACGTGGGGAGCACAGAGCTGCCAGAATTTAATGAGGGTGCACTCCGTGTACCGAGGCGCCAGAAACATGCCTTGAGCAAATGAAGGGACTCTAGCGCTGACAGAAGAACAAGACGTGACAGGTTGCAACAAGGGCCCACGGACATCAAAATCCTTCTCCCCGTCCGAGGAGCCGGGCAGCAAGATTTCGAGGGGCTATTGTAGGGCCTGATAATCTGACAACCCCGACCCATCTTATATCTGGCCCAAGGCCCATGCCGAGGATCAAGGAATGTCCAAAAAGGAACACAGGTAGCCCAAGCTGCCAGGAAACATCACCGAGGACGATGTTGTCCTCGGTCAATCGAGACAGTTAGGGGAGGAAGTAATCAGCCACCAGGAACAGCTTTCCTGAGCATTCAAAGAAAAAGGGGAAGTACATTGTGTCAGCCAGGGAAGTATGGTGGAGGAGCAAGTCCAGAACGAACTGTCACCTCCACATTAAATGCCCACAACTAATGTTCTGGCTGCATTAATGAGGAGATGACCCCTGAACAGCGCTGCCTTGGTTGCCGCAACCTACAGAAAAGATGGAAAGGCAGCTGATGGGACAAGCACTCGAATAGCGGCCTGGTTAATTAACAAATGTAGGGCTAGGATCAGTTAAGGGGAGATATATAATGTAAAGAATCCCTCTAGATGAAGGGGAGAAGAAAAGATGAAAGAAAGACGGTAGCAACTGGGATTCCCCCAAAAATCGTTGTAACCAATCACAAAACGAGTAATAAGAACCGCAAGCTCCTAAGAGAAGAGCCGAGGAGCACCATTGCGTATTTTAACCCACGTTCACGTCATTCAATCCACATGCAACCAGGCCTAGCCGTTGCATCCCTCGCTAGGGCCTAGTTCTTAAACCCGCTCTCTACAAATTCATTGTAATGGGCCAACTGGGTTTGAGTCTACTCTCTTAACAGTAAAAGTGCTTAAATTCGGTCCCTACATTATATATTACCATTTTAGTTAAATATTCTTTTTATTTTATTTTTTTGTTCCCAATGGTGCCATTGAAGATATTAAGAGAGAGAAAATTTAAATATTATTAATTAACTCCAACAATTATGAAAAAAAATTTGAATAAACAAATAATAAATATTTATACAACTTATCTCCGTACATTGCTAGTATTAGAATTGCATTGTAGTATGTGGCAAAATTTTTTTGGCATTTGACACATCTTATGTAGGAGTCCAAATCTTCTATCCCACTCTTCTTGCTCTAATATATACTCCACAAATATTAACATGTCACATGTCTTTCTAATTTATTAAATGCTAAAAATTATGAAAAAAAAAATTGAATAAAAAAATAATAAATATTTATACAACTTATCTCCGTACATTGCTAGTATTAGAATTGCATTGTAGTATGTGGCAAATTTTTTTTGGCATTTGACACATCTTATGTAGGAGTCCAAATCTTCTATCCTACTTTTCTTGCTCCACTATATACTCTACAAATATTAACATGTCACATGTCTTTCTAATTTATTAAATGCTAAATTTAATTATGCCTTCTATTATTTCAATTTCCTAAAATAAATAAATAAATAATTCACCATATTTAGGTAATTGAAATAATAGAAGGTATAAATTTAGCATTTAATAAATTATATGAACATATGACATATTTTTATTTGTAGAGTATTGTGGGGCCCGAGGGCCCAGAACCCCCGGCCCACCTTTAGGCTGGCCCAAGGCCCAAGCCGAGGAGGGCAATCATCCCAGATGGTCAGCCTAAGGGTTTTAGCTCTTCTCAGACCCGAGCCGAGGACACACCCCTCCTCGGCACACCTAGTCTAATCCAGGTAGGGGGCAGACCCAGAGTAGGTGGTCACATCCACACTTAACGAGTATGCCTGATCCTCCAGGCTACATTAATGATGACAAGACCCTTCACTAGAAAAACCTTGGAAGCAGCAACCCCCAGTATAGGGAGGAACCTGTGTGATGGGACAAGTCCTGAACCAAGTAGCCCGAATGGCCAACAGCTATAAGGCCAGGATCGAGCTAAAGGGCGTATATAAGGCAAAGAACCCCCCTTGTGAAGGGGGGCCTCCTCGGACGCCAGCCGAGGAGCAACCCTAGGCGAAGAGAAATAGACGAAAAGTTCAAGGAAGACCGGCGAGGGACCGGCCGGAACCAAACCCTTTACCCCACTCTCTACAAATTCATTGTCAGGGGCTCACCTCCGAAAAAGGAGCCCCTACAATTGGCGCCGTCTGTGGGGAGGGTTAGAGCACCGGCCGGCGGAACCGGCGGTCGTTCCAAAGTAGTTGCTATGCAAAGTTGGCGGTGCAAAAGAAAAAAAAAAAAGGAGAACAAGAGAAGAGTTGCAGTACGAAAGGAAAATTCAACAGCGAAATAAAGGAAAAGTTCTTTATTATTGCAGAAAAGATTACAAGTACAACAATCTTTATTATTTCATAAAAAAAAGGTTACAAATACAATCAGAGGCTCAGACAGGCATGTTTTACAAAAAATCCTACCAACTAATCCTACAATAAGAGGCTCAGGCGGACCGGTCTTGGAACTGGCCGGGCAAGAGGCTCGCAAAGAATTAATATCAGGAATGAGGGAAGTGTCAACCCGTACTTTTATTGGCGTCAAGAGAATGGGAGAGCTTGACAGTAAAAGCACGGGAAGGGGGGCTGGGGGCTGGCTCACCTTCAAACCAAAGCTTGAACAAAGTGAGGAGCCGACCCCGAGACCTCGGAACACCTTCCCTCGTGATGCTTCCTCGACCCTCTCCAAACTGCACGAGCACCGACCGTCGGAGACAGCAATGCTCGGGCACCAGCCGTGACGGGAGTTCGCGTGCCTCCTTCGTCGGAGGTGCGCTCTGCGAAGGGGCGTTAGGTACTTCAATGACGTCCCCCCTGGCCACCATACGAGGCCCTGCCAGTGTTACGCCTAAACTCTACCGCGCCGGCAGCCCAGTGGGGGCTGCGGCCACGGCGGCCCTTAACTCTAGGTCTCCTAATTGCGGTCACAACCCTGGTGGCGGTGTCAAAGGGGCTCAGGAAGGTGAAAGTGTATATTTCTGTTCGTGGTGGAGAATTCATGGAATGAGGAGAAACACTCCCCCCAGAACACCTTTTATGGAGGGCGAAAACCAGTGGGAGTTGAGCCGCGCGGAATTCGAAGGGGGAATTGTCAAAGGGAATTAATTCCCACCCAATTCCAAGGGGATTGCCAGCTGCCTGATGCGTGTTAATTCACGAGGGCATTAATGGAGGCGCGTTACGGGCACCGAAGCGTCAAACAGGGAGCGCGGAAGGCCAAGCGACGCCTCGTAAACCAGAAAGATGAGAAACGCGAACCAGAAGCAAGATCAGCCCCACGTGCGAAGTCACAATCCGACCCGAAGAAAAACAGCTCACAGGAAAAGACCCGTGGACGTCCTCACACCAAAAACAAAGTCCTCGGATCCGAGGACGAACTCCTATTGGAGGCAACTGTGCAGTAGTGGTACAATGACCCTTGCTCCAGCAGCCTGCAAGGGGCTAATGGGAGGAACTTCTACCCGACGAGAGACTGAGTTGCCCAAAGAGGTGAACACTGTGTCCTCATACTCGGGGACAAAGCCACTTACAAACGATGGCAGCAATTGTACCTAGGACTTGCATGGTCCTCGGACCCAAGCCTACGGGGAGCTGGCCACTCGTACTGAAGGCAGCAACTGTACCTAGGTCTTGCATGGTCTACGGACTCAAGCCTATGGGGAGCTAGCCACTTACAAACGATGGCAGCAATTGTACCTAGGACTTGCATGGTCCTCGGACACAAGCCTACGGGGAGCTGGCCACTCGTGCTGAAGGCAGCAACTGTACCTAGGTCTTGCATGGTCTACGGACTCAAGCCTATGGGGAGCTAGCCACTTACAAACGATGGCAGCAATTGTACCTAGGACTTGCATGGTCCTCGGACCCAAGCCTACGGGGAGCTGGCCACTCGTACTGAAGGCAGCAACTGTACCTAGGTCTTGCATGGTCTACGGACTCAAGCCTATGGGGAGCTAGCCACTTACAAACGATGGCAGCAATTGTACCTAGGACTTGCATGGTCCTCGGACCCAAGCCTACGGGGAGCTGGCCACTCGTACTGAAGGCAGCAACTGTACCTAGGTCTTGCATGGTCTACGGACTCAAGCCTATGGGGAGCTAACCACTTACAAACGATGGCAGCAATTGTACCTAGGACTTGCATGGTCCTCGGACCCAAGTCTACGGGGAGCTGGCCACTCGTACTGAAGGCAGCAACTGTACCTAGGTCTTGCCTGGTCTACGGACTCAAGCCTACGGGGAGCTGGCCACTCGTACTGAAGGCAGCAACTGTACCTAGGTCTTGCCTGGTCTACGGACTCAAGCCTACGGGGAGCTAGCTATTTACGACGGAGCCAAGGTACTGCTCGGTCCGAAGACCTATGCCTGTAGAGAAACTAACTACCTATTGAAGAGCCTAAGGATCGATCCAGCCACTCAAGGAAGAACCAGCCGGTTGAAGGCCTTCCGAAACATAGAGGCCGAGGTTTGCAAAACCCTCCTCCCCGTCCGAGGAGACGTGCAGCAGGGTTTTGAGGGGCTATTGTGGGGCCCGAGGGCCCAGAACCCCCGGCCCACCTTTAGGCTGGCCCAAGGCCCAAGCCGAGGAGGGCAATCATCCCAGATGGTCGGCCTAAGGGTTTTAGCTCTTCTCAGACTCGAGCCGAGGACACACCCCTCCTCGACACACATAGTCTAATCCAGGTAGGGGGCAGACCCAGAGTAGGTGGTCACATCCACACTTAACGAGTATGCCTGATCCTCCAGGCTACATTAATGATGACAAGACCCTTCACTAGAAAAACCTTAGAAGCAGCAACCCCCAGTATAGGGAGGAACCTGTCTGATGGGACAAGTCCTGAACCAAGTAACCCGGATGGCCAACAGCTGTAAGGCCATGATCGAGCTAAAGGGCGTATATAAGGCAAAGAACCCCCCTTGTGAAGGGGGGCCTCCTCGGACGCCAGCCGAGGAGCAACCCCAGGCGAAGAGCAATAGACGAAAAGTTCAAGGAAGACCGGCGAGGGACCGGCCGGAGCCAAACCCTTTGCCCCACTCTCTACAAATTCATTGTCGGGGGCCCACCTCCGAAAAAGGAGCCCCTACAAGTATATTGTGGAACAGCAAGTGCGAGACAGAAGATTTGAATTCCTTATGTATGTGGTTTTTTAGCATTTGGTGTGCTAAATACTAAACATTTAACATTTAGCATTTAACATTTAACATATCTGATACGAGTGGTCTAAAATAGTTGAAAAATACAATATAATCCACATATTTTTTTTAAATTAAATAATCATTTATTGCCCTCAACATTTTGGGGCCTTGGGCCATGGCTTAAATGTCCTATGTCTAAATTAACATTGATACCATGAGATCACGGTGATCTTATAGGCCATTTTGCTCAAGCAATGTTGAGGCAAACTTTGAGTATGTTTAAATGATTCACTTGAGTGACTTAAGGGTTTCGCTCGAGCGAGCTTTCCCATATTGCACACCTTCAACAACTTCAGGCTTGGCTCTTTCTTCACAAATGACCAAGGATATACAACTTACAAGTACTTGTTAAGATTCCAATGCCAACAAATATTGCCATTCTAGATTCTATCGGTGGGTTTGCAGGCTTGTCCCACATTGAAATTTTATAAAGCTTTCTGGTAGGTATGTAAGGTAATCCAAACATCAACAAATTAAAAAATTAAAAGAGTCAATAGACACGTGGCTTTTGAACACATACACGTGCATGGAGTGGTAAAATGTGATGCTTGTGTGATCAAGATAATAAAGAGATGAGGTGCCTGACACACTTAATCATAACCATGAAATTTATTTTCTAATATAATTTTAACTATTTTTGAAAATATATTTTCTAATATATTTTAACTATTTTTGAAAATATATTGTATTTAGAACGGTTATAAATTATTAAGAAAAAGTACATTATTAATAAATAAAAATTGTCAACTCAAATGAAGTGTTGTAACTCTTCATTTCTATAAATAAAAGGCTTGAAATATAGTGAAGATGCATGTTTTAGTAAGAAATTCTCTTAAAATGAAATTTCAAATTTATAAATAAAATAATTAAGGGAGTCCTTGGACACGTGGCTTTTGAACACATATACGTGCATGGAGTAGTAAAATGTGGCGCTTGTGTGATCGAGATTGAACAGATGGTTTTTTATTTTATTAAAAAGAGATAAGGCACTTGATGCATTAAGTGGATTTTAGGTATTAGCTTAAAAAAATTAGTTTTTTTACTATTCAGTTTATTTTTACTACTATTTATGAGTCTTATGACGCTTTTTAATACTATTTATAGGATTCACTGTACTAAGTGTCTGTTTGAGAACAACTTATTTAACGAAAACTGAAATTTTTTTACTGAAAGTATTGTAGATAAAGGTAAAAGGTAACTGAAATTGTACAGTGAGACCTATAAATAGTACCAAAAAGTGCAATGAGACTCATAAATAATAGCAAAAATAAGCTAAATAGCTTTAAAAAAATGACTTTTTAAGGAATCTCAAACATACACTAAATTATAACTCATGGAATTTATTTTCAAATATAATTTTAACTATTTTTGAAAATATGTTGTTTTTAGAACGGTTATAATTATTAAGAAAAATAACATTATTAATAAATAAAAATTGTCAACTCAAATGGAGAGATGTAGCCCTTCATTTTTATAAATAAAAGGCTTGAAATATAGTGAAAATACATGTTTTAGTAAGAAAATCTTTATAACGAAATTTCAAACTTATAGACTTGCGGTTGATGACTTTGTTGTATCCTAGAGTTTGAATTCTTATTAATCCAACAACAATTTCTTTCGAGTGGGGAATGGGGACAATCATCTGTCTTTCATCGATAATCATAGTTGTCAAATCGTGAATCATATCGTGAATCGATTTTTTTTTTTGTATCGTGTATCGTAAGATACACAAAAACCTAATAAAATTATAAAATAATTATAGATATACATATATAAAAGGCATATTCATTATAAATTCAAAATATATTCAACTAATGACTAATTTAATCATTTCTTATGTAATAAAATTTAACAAAATTAACTAAATAAATCAAATTAACTTATGTTTATAACATGCACATTCAAATTGATTAAACTCAGAAGTAATACATGATATATGAACCAAAATAATAATATCTTTCCTTTATCTTGGCTAATCAACTCCATCTAAGTCAATGTTATCATCATGTTCAACATCTTGTAAAATTATTTTTTCATAAACATTTTTTTTTATTATTATCAACATTTACTCTTTTTTTTTTTGGTTTTTTTATTCTAATAATTTTTTTCTTTATATTTTTTCTTGGCATTCTAGCTTTTTAGACTCAAAATAATAATAACAAAATAAAAAATAATTATATTTTCATTTAATACATTATTAATAACATAGAAAATAAATTTGCACATATGAAAGTGAGTGTTATGAGTATAGTCTAAATTTTGTAGGAGAAAGAGAAGGGAGGAAAAAAAACTCATGGACTTGCTATTTCATTAGACCCAATTAAGTTTCCCAATAATTTTGTGTTAACAAAGTCTAACAACTTGTTTAAATCAAATAAAATTACAAATTTTGTCAAAAAAAATTCATTTAAAACCCACATGTTTATGTATCGTACGATACGTACGATCCACCCATACAATACGATTTATATGATACGCACCTATGTAACGGACGATTTATAAGCACTAACGATACACCTTTATGATACGAATTTTTTTGTACACGATACAATACGTATCGTACGATACTGACAACTATGCCGATAATAATAATAATAAGCATCATCATCGTCGTTGTCATCGTCATCACCATAATTATCATCATCGAGCTCTAAATTGCTAAATTTTTAAATAGGTATTTTTTTTTCATTCAGGATTTCTCATTTCTCCGCTTGTTAAGAGAAATACTAAAGGACAAAAGGTTTCACAACTTTTGCTAAACTGGCAAAAAAATTAGTAGGTCCATGCTTTTGCTGCAACTGCAAAAAAAAAATTAATAGGTCCATGAGATCCATATATTCACTGCTTAAAACTCGTCGGTAATAAATTATGGCAAAAATTATAAAATTTGTTGTCGCATTAACATTTGTCACTTGTTAAAGATTCGTAGTCATGATGAGTCAAGCATGATCTCATAGATATTTTGCATATGGCTGCTCCTAGACAAGGCGGCGCTAATACCAATGCCGCCCACCACACTTCATTCATTGACTCCGTAGAGAGTAGGGACTCCTTTTGTCTCTGGCAAGAAAATTGCAACGACAATTGGTCGCAACCGCGATCCAAATTAAAAGTGGCGCAGCATGACAGCATGGATAAAAATATTTGGGATATGGTTACAAAGTTCGCAGCGACACAAGTACTTTGGCAGTGGGCTGGATTTTCAATATGAACCAGAGGGCCCATGACAAATAAAAACCAGCTGTATATGCGTAAATTACGCCTTGTTTGGATTCTTTTTTTAATCACTAAATTTTCATTTCTCATTACTCATCACCCATTACTTAAAATACTCTACTCATTTGGTACCATCACTCACTTGTCATCACTCAACATTTTTCACACTGTTTGTGAGCTCCACACCTATCACTTGGTGCAGTTTTTTTTTTTTTTTTTTTTTTCCAGTATCACCGAACCCAGTGAAAAAAAAAAATGAACCCAGAAACCTAATGAAGAACAAAAGAAACAAAGCCAAAAAAAAGAACCCAAAAAAAGAAAAAAAAAAAAGAAGAAGAATCCCAAAAACCTGAACCCAATAAAAGAAGAAGGAAAAAAAATAAAATAAGAAAGAAAGAACTGAACCTAGAAACCCATGAAGAACAAAATAAACCCAGCCAAAAAAGAATCCAACCAAAAAAAAAAAAAAAACCCGGCCAATGGAAACCAGTGAAAGAAGAAGAAAAAAGAAAAAGAAAAACAAATAAAGAACTCGGCCAACGGAGACTAGTGAAAGAAGAAAGAAAAGTGGAGAAGAAAGAAAAAAAATGGTCAAAATTTACAGCTGACCCTGACAGTGGGTCCCTCTATGTGTGTTTAATTACAAAAATGTCATTGAGTTATGAGTTATGAAAACTGAAAACAGCTAAAATGTGTTTTCAGTTTGCATAACTCATAACTCAAAAATCAGAAAATTGAGTGATGGAAACAAAGTTATGGTGGTGCCAAACGGACTTCTAGCTATGGGTTCCACCATTTTTGAGTTATGAGTTATGGAAACAGAGATATGAGTTATGGAAATTGATGAACCAAACAGCCTCTTAGCACCCGTACTAAATAAGTAAGAAGTTTTGTTAATGAATACTTTTAAGATTTTTTTTTTTTTTTTGGGCTAAACATGAATACTTTTTTTAAGATTCTTGTTAATACACAATTTTATGACATTTTTAATACCGCAAGTATAGATATAGTTTTAGTGACTGAGTCAGTATACTAGGCTAAACTCAATAAGAATGTAGGCTACAATATATTGGTTGAATGTGTCGATATAATCTATCAAAATGAGTTACTTTTTTTTTTTTTTTGCACAACATGTCCTAATAAAAAGTTTAGAAACATGAACTTGGTTCCAATGTTCCAATGCACCTAATTTTTGTCCCTTAAAGCATTATGTACAACAATAACAACAAAACCTTATTTCCAATTTTTTTGAGATTGTGTATGGATCTTTTACAGATTAATCAGAATAAACCATAAGTATTATTTTCTATTATTCTATTTATCTGAACTCTAAAGTTATACTTTGGTACTTTCTTAAATACATTAAGTATATATAATTTTAAAAGAGAAAACATTGGGTCCGGGCGTGGCGTAAAACCAGTGTTTTACGCCACGCCAATGAGAGCTCGCCACGTCAAAAAAAAGGGATCCCACAACAAAACCTTCACGCTGAAACCTCCACACAGCAAAAGAAAAAGAGAAAACATTAGGCTCCTACAAAAAAGAGAAAACACAGCTTCCTTCACAACCGCCTTCACGCTCACGGCGAAACCTCCATCACGCCGAACCTCCATCTGTTGACCATAACGCTTACGTGCGGACTTCACTCGCTTAATCCAATCTGTCCAAACCCACATTCCAAAACCAAATTCCACTATCTCTATTTAAGCCCACTCACTCTCCACCATATTTCTCTTCCACCACCCAATCATTTCCCACTCACTCTTCCCCGTAAACCCAACGTTACCCGAAACCAACAACCAACAACGTGAAGGAAGCTGTGTTTTCTCTTTTTCTTTTTGCTGTGGGGAGGTTTCAGCGTGAAGGTTTTGTTGTGGGAGCCCCTTTTTTTGACGTGACGAGCTGTCATTGGCGTGGCATAAAACACTGGTTTTACGCCACACCCGAACCCAATGTTTTCTCATTTTAAAAATATCAAATTACACCCATTCTATGTCCCTTTTGAAGCAATGGGATAATTCCATATATTTACACATGATTTGGTGTTGGAATTTGTGCCCTCGAGTTCTGGCTAACCATTCTAAGGGAACATGTGAAAGGTCAGTGTTTTTTTTCACGATGTGTGCAAGAGTTTTTACCCCATTCAAAATTTCATCTCCTTCCTATTTTCACCTTCACAGAAGTTGAATCACAATAGCTTCAAAAGTAGACCCAAAAGGGGTAAAGGAAAGGAAATCCAAAGGGCTGGGAGCTCGATTAAGTGGCATGTCAAACCACTAAGAGCAAAAAGTTATACAGTCCCTAGCGTGTGCAATAAGGAGCAAATGTTTTTATTTGTTCCACTTTGTTAATCATTGACAAGACAACCTCCTCCCTGAATTCATTTCCTAATACCTTATCCAAAGACACAATTATGTTCTTTTAAAATCCTTGTTTAAAGAAAAAAGTAAAAGAGAAAATAGAAATAAAAAATACTAAATTATAAAGAATCCGAATTTGATAAGAATGAAGTGTAAAATTCGTGTTTTACACCATCCAATAAAAATAGTGTTATATCAAATTTTTACTTAAAAGTCAAAACACATTATACCATACTTAATAACATCTCAATCAACTCTCAGTTGGGTTGAATTTTCAGATAGGTATTAGAATTGATTTGATGTGGTTATGCCTATTTTTTTAATATGTGATATAATGATGTGGCATGTTGGGATTAGATGGTGTAAAATTTGAGTTTGCATCACATTCTTTTAGAATTTAATCTCGATTATAAATTATACCTTTTAACCCTTTAACTTTGACGAGATATGATTGAGTTTTGTTTATTTATTTAGTTAGTTAGTACTTTCAGTTTCCAAAACCAAGTTGTTTGGTGGACTTAATGGTATGAAGTGGATAAAAAAAGTAATTTGGAAATATATAGAGGTTAAACGATATAAATAGAAAAAAATGAAACTAAAGGATTGAATTGCAAAATTAGAGGGTGTTGTTGATAATTTTATGAAAAAAGTATTTAATATGGAATGATAACAAGATAGTCGTATTAAAATCCAATAATTGAGAGATATATATATACAAAATAACCATATCAACATTCTACCATTACTCTCAAGGGTGTTAGTGCAGTGGTTATTTTTGCGCACATGTGTCTCATTTTATTGTATTTTGATACAACTACTGTAATATTACTTGATATCAAATATCTTTAATTTCTTACACGCTCTAATAATGCCAAATGCCAATATGCCACATCGATGTTTTACAAATTAATGAATATATATGGATCATCGAACATAATATATCCTCATTAATACCCATAATAAAATCAAAACCCAAACTCAATTTTACAATTGAAGGAGAGGGTATATCATATGTTTGGGTGTATTCACTTATTTCTCTCACAACATGTGAATCCCATGTGTTGTGACAGAGTTGGGTGTATATGCCAAAAACATAAGATCATGTTGCCGATTGAAGAGCCATTGAACCTCTAATATCTAGTCCTGGCCACCACACAAACAACAACTTTGATGAATTTTTTCTAGGCTTCGACAGTTTCTCTACTTAGTGGCGCATATGGCTGGTGGAAGCCTCGGTGATTCTTCAATCTTAGTTTTAATTTATTTGGGTTTTGAATTTCTTAGAGCACGCACACCAATCCTTCTATAATAGAAAAAGTGCATCATTTTACACTTTTTTTAAAAAAAAATCTAAAAGAGGATGTATTATAGATAATCTGATGTAAGTGTTTTTGCAAAAGAAATCCGCCCACAGTAGTGGAGAAATTTGCCCAAAATCACCACCCAAATTGCAAACCCAAAATCATTGCCCATAATCAAACGCAAATTGCAAAAGAAGAAGAAGAAAGAAGACAAAGGAGAGAGAGAGAGAGAGAGAGAGAGAGAGAGAGAGAGAGAGGTAATGTTTGGAGTGTGTGATAAGGTGGGTAGGGCTGTGGGTAGGTAGGTGTGAAATTGTCATATCCCGAACCCAAGTAAGAGCTAGGCACGTGACAACAGCCACGCACTTATAAAGTTTACACCCTACAGTGTAAGACCCTCTTAACAAATAAAGAATTATCCTCAAGAAAATTTCATCAATAAATTTTAAAATATCCTCAATAAAGCAATTCTCAAAAGATCTCCAAATAATAATCTTCCAACATTAAATAAAAATAAACTAAATCCTTTAAATCCAAAGGACAACACAAATGGTAATCTTAAACATAAAAGTTCAAGTCTTATTCCATTGATTTCCTAAACTTCACTCATGCGCACATCCCAGCAGAAGCCCAAACAAAAAGAGGGGGGGGGGGTGTGTTGACAACTCAATAAGTAACCAAAATCCGAATAGGTTTTATCCAGCAATAGATTTGTAAAGTAATAAGATGTAATATGAATCTTTAAAAGTTATGATATGTTATGGGTTTTCAAAAATAGCTAAAGAAGTTTCATAATCTTAA
This sequence comes from Quercus variabilis, assembly GCA_030445155.1. Taxonomy (NCBI): domain Eukaryota; kingdom Viridiplantae; phylum Streptophyta; class Magnoliopsida; order Fagales; family Fagaceae; genus Quercus; species Quercus variabilis. The sequence continues at coordinate 32,840,731 of CP129456.1, read as the reverse complement.
AATAGTACGTTGCAAATAAATCACATACTTTACTCTTACAATTATATCATAGATGGTTTAGAAAGTAGTTAGTTTTCCATTTATCAAAAGTTATAACTTACAAAAGGTTTCAAAAATACATAAGCAGTTTTAATGACTCAAAATAGTTAAATATTCAAATGTAATTCATATTTTTAACAATCTTATGATTATGGTCACGCTATATCCTCATGACTAGGCATCAGAGTACCAATGAATAACCTCCATTGGTTGGGTATTAGAGTACCAATGAATAACCTCAATTGGTTCGAGTATCAAAATACCAATGAATAAGTCCCATTGGTTTGGATATCAGAATACCAATGAATAACTCTCATTGGCTGGATATCAGAGTATCAATGAATAAACCCCATTGGTTTGGGTATCATAATCAATTCATAGTCAAATTGTCCATAAAAATATAACTATTCAAATACATATATATAATCATATATTCAATCTCAAATATATTAGTGATATTTCTATTTTCTTTATTTTAAATAAAATAAATCTTACATTCAATGCTCATATATAATTGTGAAAATTCTTTATTCTTTACTTTGAATCAATATAGCTAAAAACAATTAAATAAAATATATCATATATTCAGTGATCAAATATATTTGTGATAATTCTTTACTTGAAATCAGTAATACAATAGAAATAAAATTGTAATAACTATAAACAATTTTCAGTAATTAAATTACGCAAAATAAAACCAATTAGGATAAGGTTACTTACCTTAGCTAGCTCATCACAAAGAACTTCTCCCTAACACTTTCTATAAATCTTTAGATCTCACCTAACAATTTATAAGCACAATTTACTCAATAATCAAATAATAAGAATAACTTGCAAGTTACTTGACCAGAAGAGAAAATTCTTAAGTACCCAATAATTTCTCACTATTAACTCTCCTACGGTTTCTCTATGGCTATATTCCACATTCTATCATTTGTATTATCTCTATTTGTTTCACACAAAAATTCCCAAGCACTGTGTAATATAAGACTCTCCTCACACGATTATTTAGGCTAAAAAGTCAAAGCATTCATAAGGTCTAAATGCTCAGTAAAGTTGAGTAAAATCTCTAACCAAAAAGCCTTTGTCTCTTATCTCCATAGACTTTAAAGTCTAAAAGGCTATTGGACTAATGGTGGACTAACTAGTAGTCCACTGTTTCTTATAATAAATATTCACAAAAGAGTAATATCTGCCCAAAGCAATTCCATGCCCAACAAAGCACCAAATTTAAGATATTACAGAGAAAAACGTGCAGTGAAAAAGGGATTTTATTGCCCAATTCCAACCCCCTTCTTTGTTTACACATACATCGTAAAACTCAGAGAAATTTTTTTGATAATTCTGCTATTGGCCAAAAATACCAACATAAAATATACTTTAATTCTAAATAAAGTTGAAGAAATTTTTAGACTCTTACCTCAATTGTACAGTCAAATCTTCTCTACTTCAGTATTTTGGGTAGTCTCCTCCTTCAAAACATCTGTCAGTATACGCTGACTTAAAATTAGACTATGTAAACTAGGGTTTTCAACCTTATTTTCTAAAAAACCCCTTAGTAATATTAATTATAAAACTTTACCCCCATAAACAAATTTACTTAAATACCCCTCCTTTTATTTTATTTATTTATTTATTTTTTCGGGTATTACATTCTTCCCCTCTTAAAAGAAGTTTAGTCCTCTAAACTTGACATACATGAGTCATCAAAAAGATATGGGTATTTCTCCCTCATTTCATCTTCTAACTCCCATGTAGCCTCTCTCACAGACTGGTTCCTCCATTGAACCTTGACATAATGTATGGTACGACGCTTCAACTCTTGCTCCTTCTTGTCCACAATTTTAACTGGTTGCTCTTCATAAGTTAAATCCTCTCTTAATTTTAGAGGCTCATAATCCACTACATGACTAGGGTCTGGAACATATTTCCTCAACATTGAGACATGGAAAACATTATGTACCCTTGATAAAGAAGGTGGTAAGGCGAGCCTGTAAGCAACTTTACCCATCCTCTCCAAGACTTCAAAAGGTCCTACAAAACTAGGGCTCAACTTATCTCGAAAACCAAATCTCATAACTCCCTTAGTAGGTGAAATCCTCAAGAACACATGATCATCCACTTGGAACTCTAATTTCTTTCTTCTAACGTCTGCATAACTCTTTTGCCTACTCTGAGCTGTTTGGAGCTGCTCTTTAATCATTTGAATTTTATCTACTGTTTGCTGTACAATCTCAGGACCCAACAATCTTCTTTCTCCAACATCATCCCAACATATAGGAGACCTACACTTCCTACCATACAAAGCCTTATATGGTGCTGCTTTAATATTTGCTTGGTAGCTATTATTATATGCAAACTCCACCAAAGGTAGATGTTCATCCCATGAACCTTTGAAATCAATTACACAAGCTCTCAGCATATCTTCCAATGTTCGTATAATTCTTTCTGAAAGTCCATATGTTTGAGGGTGAAAGGTTGTGCTAAACTTCAAGTTAGTACCTATTGCCTTATTCATGCTCTCCCAAAATTGAGACACAAATCTTTGGTCTCTATTAGACACAATGGATACAAGTGCACCATGCAATCTCACTATTTCATTGATATACAATCTAGCTAACCTTTTGACTGAGAAATCCACCCTAATGGCCAAAAAGTGTGCAAATCTTGTCAACCAATCCACACTCACCCAAATTGCATCTTTACCAGTAGGGTTTCTAGGCAACCCCATCACAAAGTCCATAGTAATGTCCTCCCACTTCCGTTTTAGAATGGGAAGATGTTGCAAAAATCCAGCTAGTTTTTGATGCTCCATCTTGACTTGTTGACACACTAGACATTGAGCAACACATTGAGCAGTCTCCCTCTTTATGTTGTTCCACCAAAAAGTCTCTCTTAAATCCTGATACATCTTACTGCCTCCTTGGTGTATCATGTAACTCGTGTTATAAGCCTCCTTTAGAATTTCTGCCTTAAGGTCTGGATCATTTGGTACACAAAGCCGATTACCAAACCTCAAGGATCCATCCTCATGAATGCAAAACTCAGATTGAGAGCCTCGATTTATAAAATCTTTTATCTTCTGCAACTGTGGATCATTACTTTGTGCAATCTTTATCCTTTCAATCAAGCTAGGTTGAACTTTAAGGTTTGCCAGATGTGCCTCTACTTCATGAAACCGTACTTCTATCCTTATTTCCCTTAAATTTTCCAAGATGTGTTTTTGTGTAGTCAACAATGCTACCAAATTTCCTGCAGACTTCCTACTTAAGGCATCGGCTACTACATTGGCTTTTCCAGGATGGTAACTAATAGTCAGGTCATAGTCCTTTAATAGCTCCAACCATCTTCTTTGTCTCATATTCAACTCTTTTTGAGTAAAGAGGTACTTAGGGCTCTTGTGGTCAGTGAATATGTCACACTGTTCTCCATATAAATAGTGCCTCCAAATTTTTAGAGCAAAAACCACCGCAGCTACTTCCAAGTCATGTGTGGGATAATTTTGCTCATAAGGCTTCAACTATCTAAAGGCATAAGCCACTACCTTCTCATGCTACATAAGAACACACCCCAAGCCTTTCCTAGAGGCATCACTATAAATGGTGAAACCTCCACTACTTGAAGGTATGGTGAGAATGGGTGCTGACACCAACCTTCTCTTCAACTTCTAGAAGCTTTCTTCACACTTTCTGGTCCACTCAAACTTAGCTCCCTTTTGAGTCAAGCAAGTCAAAGGCATGGCTAAGTGAGAAAATCCTTCAACAAACCTCCTGTAATAACCAGCTAGTCCCAAAAAGCTATGAACCTCTGTCACACTATTTGGTTTATTCCATTCTACTACTGCTTCCACTTTCTTAGGGTCAACATCAATCCCATCTTTAGATACAACATGCCCAAGGAATGCAACACTGTCTAGCCAAAATTCAAAATTTTTAAGCTTTGCATACAACTTCTTCTCCTACAATAGTTGTAGTACAAGCTTCAAGTGATTCTCATGCTCCTCCACACTCTTGGAATATATCAAGATATCATTAATAAAAGCCATGATAAATTTATCTAAGAAGGTTTTAAACACCTTATTCATCAAATCCATAAAGGCTGCCGGTGCATTAAGCCAAAAAGCATCACCAAAAATTCATAATGACCATATTTTTTACAAAAGGTTGTCTTAGACACATCAACAGTATTAATCTTCAATTGATGGTTACCAGAACAAATATCAATCTTAGAGAAAACCTATGCTCCTTGGAGTTGATCAAACAAATCCTCTATCCTTGGTAAAAGGTATATATTTCACATTGTCACCCTATTTAGCTCCCTGTAATCAATGCAAAGTCGCTTGCTTCCATCCTTTTTCTTTACAAACAACACAGGTGCACACCAAGGGGAAACACTAGGCCTGATGAAGCCTTTGTCAAATAGCTCTTGTAATTGTGCTTTTAATTCCCTTAACTCAGCAGGTGCCATTTGGTATGGGGCTTTAGAAATTGGGCTAGAACCTGGTAATAGGTCAATAGAAAACTCTATCTCCCTATCTGGTGGTAACCGTGACAAGTCTTTTGGAAACACATTTGGAAACTCTCTCACTACAGGAATGTCCTCCAGCTTCGATTCACCTTGTTGTGTGTCTCTCATAATGGCTAGATATCTTTTACTCCCTTTCTTCATACGTCTAGCTTGTAAAGCTGAAATCACCCGTGGAGAATTATATGCCTCACTTCCCACAAAACAGAACTCAATCTCACTAGGTGCTTGGAAAATTACCTTCTTCCTGTGAAAATCAACTATGGCATAATGGGCAGCCAACCAATCCATCCTAAAGATTATATCAAAATCCTGCATTTCCAACAATGTTGGATCTGCTAGTAACTCTCTATCTGCTATTTTGACAATACAAGACTTGCAAACACTATCAGTAACTACTACACCCCCAATTGGGGTATCCACACATAATTCAGACTCCATAAGCTCAAATTTAAAATTATGTTTTTTTTTGCAAAATTAGAAGATATGAAGGAGTAAGTGGCACTAGGATTAAACAATGCATAAGCATAAGTTGTGGAAACCGGGATAATACATGTTACCACAGTATTAGAAGTATTAGCATCCTGTTGAGTGAATGCATAAACCCTTCCTTGGATCTTGGGCCTTTGGCTTGCTCCCTGATTTTTTCCTGTTGTTGGTCTTGGAATGTTTTGAACCTCCTTCCATTGGGGACACTTAGCAATCCTATGACCCTTTTGTCCATATAAGAAACATGCTCCAGTATTCTAGTGGCAATCCTTATCTGCATAAGGCCTACCACATTGAGAGCAATTTGGCAGTGTCTTGGTATCAACACATTATGTTCCTTGTTTCTTGGCTTGAAAGTTAGAGCTTTGCTCTCCTTGCCTAGGCCTCTTCTTCTGGTTATTATCTCTATCTGCTTGAGCCTTATTAAGCTCCATCTCTACTAGTAAAGCCTTATTCACCACCGCCTTAAAGGTAGTCAACTCAAAGGGCACAACTCCTTGCTTAATTTGGAACCTTAATCCATCTTCAAACCTTCGAGCCTTAGTTTCTTCATCCACCACTAGTGTCGAAGCAAATTTGGCTAACCTGGAAAATTCTGTTCATACTAAGCAACTATCATGTTACCTTGTGTCAGCTTAATAAACTCTTTTTCCTTCTGAAAACAGATGCTCTTAGGAAAATATTTCTCATAGAATATAGACTTAAATAGCTCCCAAGTCCAAGGCTCAATCTCTTGGCCATGTTTGTCTTCTTCTAATCGCCACTAATCATAAGCATCTCCATGCAACATATAGCCTGCATAAACCACTTTCTCACCCTCAGAGCATTCAAGAACTTTGAGTCTCCATCTCAATGATCCATTTTTCTGTTTCCATAGGCTTAGAAGTCCCATTAAAAGTTGGAGGAGACAACCTCTTGAATTCAATCATCCCACCATGATGACCTCAGCATTGCTCCATCATCCTAGCCAAGTTATCTCCAGTAGTGACTTGTTGTTGGACCATTCCAACCAAGGTCTGCATCATCTGGATCATCTCTGGTGGTTGGCCTTGGTTGTGCCTAAAGTCTCAGTTCCCATCTTGTTGATTCCTACCATTGCTAGAGTTGTTGGGAGCGTTCCTAGTATTTTTGCTGTGAGGTGGCATGCTAACCTTTGTTCATTATGCACATGAAAAACTAACATGTTATCAAACTTCTAACTTATAAAAAATAAAAAAAAAATTAAAAAATAAAAAAGATCAAAAACTCATCTAGTATATATATCATACAACGTATCCAAAAATGCCTAATTTCTACCCCTCTCACCATTTAGTTTCATAAATCAATGCCTAAGGATCCAACCTAGAGCTCCGAGACCATAAATATTATCACGCCCTGAATCGAAGTAAGAGCTAGGCACGTGACAACAGCCCCACACTTATAAAGTTTACACCCTACAAGTGTGTAAGGCCCTCTTAACAAATAAAGAATTATGCTCAAGAAAATTTCATCAATAAATTTTAAAATATCCTCAATAAAGCAATTCTCAAAAGATCTCCAAATAATAATCTTCCAACATCAAATAAAAATAAACTAAATCCTTTAAATCCAAAGGACAACACAAATGGTAATCTTAAACATAAAAGTTCAAATCCTATTCTATTGATTTCCTAAACTTCACTCATGCGCACATCCTAACGGAAGCCCAAACAAAAAGAAGGGGGGGGGGGGTGAGTTGACAGCTCAATAAGTAACCAAAATCCGAATAAGTTTTATCTAGCAATAGATTTGTAAAGTAATAAGATGTAATATGAATCTTCAAAAGTTATGATATGCTATGAGTTTTCAAAAATAGCTAAAGAAGTTTCATAATCTTAAAATAGTATGTTGCAAATAGATCACAAACTTTACTCTTACAATTATATCATAAATGGTTTAGAAAGTAATTAGTTTTCCGTATATCAAAAGCTATAACTTACAAAAGGTTCCAAAAATACATAAGCATTTTTAATGACTCAAAATAGTTAAATATTCAAATGTAATTCATATTTTTAACAATCTTATGATTATGGTCATGCTATATCCTCGTGACTGGGCATCAGAGTATCAATGAATAATCCCCATTGACTGGGTATTGGAGTACCAATGAATAAGCCCCATTGGTTTGGATATCAGAATACCAATAAATAACCCCCATTGGCTGGGTATCAGAGTACTAATGAATTACCCCCATTGGTTTGGGTATCCTAACCAATTCATAGTCATATTGTCCATAAAAATATATCTTATTCAAATACATATATAATCATATATTCAATCTCAAATATATTAGTGATATTTCTATAGTCTTTAAATAAAATAAATCTTACATTCAATGCTCATATATAATTGTGAAAATTCTTTATTCTTTACTTTGAATTAGTATAGCTAAAAACAATTAATAAAATACATCATATATTCAGTGATCAGATATATTTGTGATAATTCTTTACTTGAAATCAATAATACAATAGAAATAAAATTGTAACAATTGTAAACAATTTTCAGTAGTTAAATTACGCAAAATAAAATCAATTAGGATAAGGTTACTTACCTCAGCTAGCTCACCACAAAGAACTTCTCCCTAACACTTTCTCTAAAATCCTTAGATCTCACCTAACAATTTATAAGCACAATTTACTCAATAATCAAATAATAAGAATAACTTGCAAGTTACTTGACTAGTAGAGAAACTTCTAAAGTACCCAATAATTTCTCACTATTAACTCTCCTACGGTTTTTCTATGGCTATATTCCACATTCTATCATTTGTATTAACTCTATTTGTTTCACGCAAAAATTCCCAAGCACTATGTAATATAAGACTCTCCTTACACGATTATTTAGGCTAAAAATTCAAAGCATTCATAAGGTCTGAATGCTCTGTAAAGCTGAGTAAAATCTCTAACCAAAAAGCCTTTGTCTCTTATCTCCAGAGACTCTAAAGTCTAAAAGGCTATTAGACTAATGGTGGTCTAACCAATAGTCCACTGTTTCTTATAATAAATATTCACAAAAGAGTAATATGCGCCCAAAGCAACTCCATGCCCAACAAAGCACCAAATTTAAGATATTATAGAGAAAGACGTGCAATGAAAAAGGGATTTTGTCGCCCAATTCCAACCCTTCTCTGTTTACACTTCCATCGTAAAACTCATAGAATTTTTTTTGATAATTTTGCTATTGGCCAAAAATACCAACATAAAATATACTCTAATTCTAAATAAAGTTTGGATTTGACAAGAAGAGATTTTTAGACTCTTACCTCAATTGTATAGTCAAATCTTCTCTACTTCAGTATTTTGGGTAGTCACCTCTCTCAAAACATCTGTTAGTATACGCTAACTTAAAATTAGACTATGTAAACTAGGGTTTTCAACCTTATTTTCTAAAAAAACCTCTTAGTAATATTAATTATAAAAGTTTACCCCCATAAACAAATTTACTTAAATATCCATCCTTTTATTTTATTATTATTTTTTTCTTGAGTATTACAGAAATAATAATAAAAAGTGAGAAAAATATTATTTAAATAAAAGAGGGTATATTATAGATGATCTGATGTGAGTGTTTTTGCAAAAGAAATCTGCCCACAGTAGTGGAGAAATCCGCCCAAAATCACTGCTTGTAATCAAACTCAAATTGCAAAAGAGAGAGAGAGAGAGAGAGAGAGAGAGAGAGAGAGAGAGAGAGAGAAGTAATATCTGGAGTGTGTGGTAAGGTGGGTAGGATTGTGGGTAGGTAGGTGTGAAATAATAATAAAAAGTGAGAAAAATATTATTTAAATTAAAAAAGGGTGTATTATAGATAATCTGATGTGGGTATTTTTGCAAAGTGATTGTGTAAAATAAAAAGAAAAAAGTAGGTTGTCATGTTAAAATAGATGAAAAATTTTAGACGGACTAATGGTAAGAACACTCACATCAGCTTTTCTAAAATACAAAAAGTGCACAATTTAACACATTTTACCTTAAAAATCACCCCCATGAACTATTTTAAAATTGTGCAAATTTCCAAAAAGCTACAGTAACCATGTAAAGATACATGGTTATTGTTCACTTGTGCATCAATATTTAATTAATTTCTCTCTCTTTCTTTCTATTCCATTTTGTTACTTGCTTCCTTCTTTTTCTTTTCTCTCCATCTATGGCTTTTCTCTTTCTCTTTTTTTTTTCTTTATTTCTTCTCCTTAATCTACAGTCCTTGCTCATCACCTATTCGCCACCACCACCACTCCAATTGGTGGCTCTCCTTTGTTTTCTACCCATTATCTTCTCTCTCAACTGAAAACTCATAATATAGTAGTTCATTTTCCTCTTTGGTGCTATTCTATTTTTTGTTACCATGCCCACCAAGATTCAAAACTTTTCCAGAAGTGCGAGTGATTGGGTATGCTCGATGGTTTGCTGATTTTGGTGGATCGATTTTGTCAATTTATTGATTTTGGTGGTGGTTTGCTTAGTGGTATTTAGCTTGAATTTGTTGTGATTTGGATGTGGGGGTTTTGGTGTAGGAAGAGAGGTTATGATTTGTGTCTATAGAGGTTTGCCGTGAGATTGATTTGGGTTAAATTGTGTATGTTTGGTGAGAAAACAAAGGAAAAACAAGGACATAAATAATAGTAAAAAAATAAAGGAAGAATTAATATTATATTAAAAAAAGTGCAAAATAGATAATTTGATGTTAGTATTTTTGCAAAGTGGCTATATAAAATAAAAAAAGGTAGGTTTTAAGGCCAAAATAGACAGAAATTTTTAAACAAACTAATATGATTGCTCTAATATAGGTATTAATAAGGATCTATTATACATGACCGTCACAATTTTTTTTAATTTGTAAAATAATGATACGGCATACTGACATTCCGTTATTGGAAGATATATAAAACAAAAGATTTAAAGCTAAACTCAAAAGAAAATCCTTCTAAAAAAAAAAAACTCAAAAGAAAAAAAATAGCGGTCCAAATATCCCACATTCTTGGCGGGAAAAGACAGTGAGTGGGGCGAGGGAGGGGGGAGGGAGGCAAGGTTTTGTTTTGTTTTTTTGTTTTTTGTTTTTGGACAGTAGAGTATTTTGAAAAGCGAAGCAAGGGCATATTCGTCTTTAAACAAGTAATGTCCTTATTTAGCATTTTACGTAAAACCACCGAATCAATTGGCCAAAAAAATTCCCCCGACAAATTTTTCCCCAAACTCTCAACCTCAAATTTCTAAACCCTAGCACAAAGTCCTTCCGCCACTCTCTCTATCTCACAGAGGCACAGGCAGAAATCGAGATGTCGCACTTTGGGAGATCTGGCCCTCCAGACATCAGAGACACCTACTCCCTCCTCGTCCTCAACATCACTTTCCGTATTTGCCCCTTCCTTCCTCTCCAATTTTCAACCCTACACCTCTTTCTCTCAATCGCTAACGCTCTTTTTTTTTGCTATAGGTACCACCGCAGATGATCTTTTTCCTCTTTTCGACAAGTACGGCAAGGTCGTCGACGTGTTTATCCCCAGAGACCGAAGGTCCCCCTATCTTTCTCTTCTTTCTCACTCACACACATCTATTTTGTTTGTGTTTCTTTTTATTTTTTATTTATTTTAAATTTTAAATTTAGTGTTTTTTCTTTTTTTGTGATTGATTATAGGACCGGAGAATCGCGAGGTTTCGCTTTCGTTCGATACAAGTACGCGGACGAGGCGCAGAAGGCGGTGGAAAGGCTCGACGGTCAGATTTACTTTCTCAAATCTTGATATCTACAACCGTGTTAGAAGCTGGTTTTTATTTATTTATTTATTTATTATTTTTCAGGAAAAGTTGTCGATGGCAGAGAGATTATGGTTCAGTTCGCCAAGTATGGCCCAAATGCTGAGCGAATGTAAGTCATCTGAGCTGTTTTGGTTGATTTTTATTTTAAATTTTTGGTACCATTCTTCTAATATTGATTACTGCGTTTTCAAACTTAAATGCTTATGTACTGCGGATGAGTCATTGGGTGGACTTTATATGGCAATAGGCTATTAAAATGTTTGTAGTTTAGCTATTAGTTGCATGGTTGCGTGTTTCTCGGATTTGGTGCTGTCTAATGGTATATTGTTGGTTTTTTTTTTTTTATTGTCAGTCACAAGGGGAGGATAATAGAGTCATCTTCCAAGACAAAAGGAGGCTCAAGGAGTCGTAGCCCTCGTCCTAGGTGAGGTCCCTTGTCTTGGAAAGTGCTATTAATTTGGGTGTTAAACCGGGCCTATTGACTAGCATTGTAATTTTTATGTAAGTTGGGATTTAACTAGGTTGTAAATGAAAACTCAGAGATATGAGGTGATTATCAGTTTATTTGAGATATTCTGAATTCTGCACATGACCGAATTGAAAATTTCACATTACTACTAATGCAAGGCATGCCGTGCTCTCTTCCTTTGTGTACAACCCGAGGACTAGGGCTACGCCCCTTTTTGCAATTATTTAATGAATTTGTTACTTGTAGAAAAAACAATGAAAAACACTAATCTAAGGCATTGTGTGTGTTTGTGTGGGTGTGTTTCTCTCCAATTTGTGAGAAGCACTGCTATGTTAGCTTGGCTCTGTTGATATTCAGTGTGCTCTAGTGTATAGGGATTCATGGTTTGTTCTTTAATTCATTTTGCAGTTGTACTGTATGGTTATGAAATGCACCTTAGGTCTGTTTACATGGTCCTCACAGGTAGTCAGGTTGGCCAGTTTCTCAGGAACCAAGTGGATTAAGTTATATATATATATTAGGCTTACATGATGGATGTGGTTTGCAGGTAAAGGTTTTTACCTGTAGGAGTTAGTTTTGATCAAAAATGGTTCGGACCCCTTTGGTCCTTTGGTTAACAGATGAATAATAGGATGGGGTGATCCATTTTCTGGAAGGGGTAATCTACAAGTAGTTGATGTAATAGAAATAGTGGTACTATAGGCTAGAGCCCGTATCTGTCACAGGGTATAGCTTTCCACCGCTTATGCATCTGGTTACCATAATTTTTCAATTTCATGTTCTGGCACGACTTTGGTTTCTTTCTATTTCTGTTTGCTCCTGTTACTTCTGAACATTGCAAACATTCTTATAGAAGGACAACATGGGAATCTTTTATCTATTTATCTATTTGTTTTTTTTTCCCTGCTAGATTATTTTATTCGGTGGAGTGTGTTCTACTTCTATACTGTCAGCTTTCATATTATTGCACCAACGTCTGTTATCTCCAAAACTTATCAAGCTTAAAGAACATGAATTTGGGCTGGTTTGACATTTATACAGCCAATTTCGTCTTAAGAACTCTGCATGTGCAAATTGTACCAGATTTGACTTATCGTTTATGAGTGTTATGAACTAATCTTGCTTGTTGCAATTTATTGTGTCATGTTCATTACGTAGCTACTGATTGAAAACATTTTTCACTTTTCAGACATCGGGATGAACATAGGGACAGGGATTACAGAAGGAGAAGTCGCAGTAGGAGTAGGGAGCGATCTGATCGTGACAGGAATCGTGGGAGGGAAAGAGATCGTCGCCGGAGCAGGAGCCGTAGTGCAAGTCCTGATCATCACAAAGATCGTGGGAGAGGCAGATATGATGATGAGCGGCATAGTCGAAGCCGGTCCTATGATAGGTATTTTATTACTCATATATTAATGATTTTTAATCCGAAAATTGTAGATTCATGATTTGTTATCTGATGGCAAACGGGAATTCTTCAAATTGCCTTCCTGCTTGGCCCAGTCCCAATCCTCGGAGGAGCCTGTCCCCACGTAGGACACCTAGAGATGAAAGTCCTGATGTACACAATCACAATGAAAGCTCTCCTGTACCAAAAACTGCTTCACCAAATGGTCGAGTTGTTGATTCTCGAAGCCCATCTCCACGTAGATCTGATGCTGATGTGAGTTTCTGCACTGAAGTATTTGGAAATTTTTTCCCTTATAGTATAGAGGTGTCTTGATTGGAATAATATGTCTTTGGCTAAGCCTTTTTTGGTCATTGTGTTTTTTAGGAATGAAGGAGCAAGCATATTTTGTGATGGGGATATCTTTGGCTCGATGCATTCTCTGTATCTGCTTTAATTTTGGAGAAGACATTATGTTGTGCATGCTGTGAGCAACAACTTGAATGCTAGATTTCATCGTCATGGACCTTTTTTTGGAGGTTAAACATTAACTTGTTGGATTCAATGCATTCCTTTACTCTTGTTTGATGGTAGTTCGTGTATTCCAAATTCTATAGGTTTGTACCATTTCAAATGTTCCACAATAATTTTTATTGTGCTGTCTAAGAGTTTCTGCCAGTGGGTCATTCCTGAATTTAGGTTGACTATTTTTTTGCTTGCTTGCTCTTTTTATTTTATTTCCATCTATTGCTTTCTATCCTTCTCTTGACTAGTTTCTAAATTTTTTATAAATCTTCAATTTTGATTATTATTTCCTTCTGTTAATAGAATTTCTCATTGTGGATCATATATTGTCCTTATATAGTTGTGTTCGGGAAGGGTGAAATTTTGCTGTTTGCTGTTTGCTGTTTGCTGTGTGCTGAGATGTGCTAGCTGTGGTGCTGATTTTGCTTCACAGATGGTGGGTTGGATATCATGTTCTTGCTGGTTGCAATCTACTGTATCTTACCATTTTTTCTTTGATAATGTCCTGATTGGTAAGAGTTAACACTCTCATTCTGTTTAAGTCCTACAACCATGGGGATCATGGCTTTTAACCCGACCATACTTCTCAAACATTGCTGATTTTAAAAGTTTGGGCTACCAAGGAGTCTTAGTAGCTGTGGTTGCCCAAAGATCGATGCAATTCGCATGCCTTCAATGTAGCTGTTGCGGTTTCATTGAATACTCCTTGATTCATTTGGAGTCTAAGTTTCAGGCAGCTCTTCGTGGCCATGCCTGTGTTGATAGGGATTGGTCCATGTTGGTGACTATGATGCAGTATTATTATAATTAGATAGATACTTGTCACCAGGACATGTTCATTTATGTGAATGATTGTCTTGTTCCCCTTTGCTTTTTCATTTTTCTAATGGTTATCTTCGACAATAGCTTATAGATGTCCTGTTTGAATGTAGTCTTACTATTAACCCCCCTCAATTTGGTTTTTGGTTTACAAAATTTCTTTTGGGTCTTGTTTCTGGTTGTTTTCTATTTCTTTTTAGCATGTTCATTGAAAGATGTGGTGAGATCTACCATTAATCATTCTTGACCATTATCTTTAAGGCAGTCAAGTATATACGCCAAGTAAATGAAAAAAAAAAGTATTGTTGTGTAAAGAATGATTAAAGTACCGCATTTCTTTCAGTCTTATTGTGTGAGCTAGCCCCTCTTGTCAGATTACTCTAGTTAGTCTCCTGCTGTAAGTAATGATAATTGGCTTGTGCATGGAAGATGTGCATTGGTGAATGACATTGGCTAATGCCTAATGGTACTTGGAGGTGCAAATGTTGCTGCTTTAATTTCTAAATAGAATTGTGCTGAAAGGGAAGACTGAAATCCAAGTGGTCAGAGGTGAACATATGAAATGGTATTTTTCCTTTTAGATGCTCTTATTTTTGTCCAAGCGGTGACTCTAAGCTCCTAGACTGCCCTATACGGAGGTTACACCATTTCCCTCTTCCCGGGATTCAGCTTAGGGCTTTTAAGTTACCACTCTTTTTAACGAAGTGGCGGTGTTACTGGACCCATGGATCATTGGCTTTGTTGCAGGCTTTCAGCTGTTGATCAAAGATGCTTTGATAGTGTTGATTAGTAGCATGTATCAGTGTGATGACCCTCTATTTTTTTTCCTCTTTGCTTATTGGATTATGGGGGCAACGCATTATTAGAGTTTCACTGATGGTAGAATTCGAGCTTTTTGACTAGTGTGTGGATGTGGGCAGTGTGTTTAATTTGACTGAGCGTGGCTGCATAACATTAGTATTTGGTATTAATGCTCTAGTATCATCTCCTTGCTGGTCAGAATAATGGATTTTTGAATTTTTATAATTTTTTAAAAATATTTTATGTTCTAGTGCCCAAAAGATTGTTATTCTTTGAGCTTTCATCAATAATATTACTTTTTCAGCAAGAACATTGCGGATCTCTGTAGCTTATATTTGCTTGCTTTCCTGGATTCTGTATCCAAACGGTCGACCAATTGGATCCTGTTTGCAAAGGTGATTTAATGTCAAGTACCTCGGGAATTTTGGAGCATCAGTGTGGTGCAGACTTGATGGATGATCTGGATGTTTGAGTGCATCATTGCATTGATTAGTTGTGTGAAGGTTCTATTTAAGTATATAACAGGCGATTAGTCTTTTGGTGCTGATTTTAAGACTAAGTTCTGATTTTAAAAACTCACCTTTTGACCTTTTTTAAGCCCAAAAAAAATGTTAAAATTGTACGTGTAAATCACATAACTAGAAAATGATGCCTAAAGCACAATTAGGATCCAATTATAGTTTGATTTAATATTAGGATCTGGTTTGATTCTATTAACCTTATGAAGCGAAAGTATAGAAAAATAGGCCACAAGTGAATAAACTATAACTTATAGCTTTTAAATCAAATGCCGGAATTGAATATTGACGAGCCACAGGTAGATGATATGTGATTTAGCAAAAAATATTTGATTAATCGGAATTTATTAGACTCGCAGAAAACGTGTTATATTTTTTCCTTTTGAACCATACAATGTGGAATAAAATGTTTTCAGCAAATGCAGAAGCTCGGAAATTCCATAGTATAGGATTGTCCCAAATCTGAAGGACCAATAAGTTTGTGGTATAGTGATAATAGCCGAGTGCGCCATCCACTAACCTCAGCCCAAAGCACTCAAATGGTTAATCTAATTACGCTGTGAAATGTCTTCAACCTGTGTAAAAAGCAACATCACAAGCCTTTTAAGTTTTAATAGCTTTGTGGTTGTATTTATCAATCAGAAATTATAACTTGATGAAAAGAAATAAAAGGGGATAGGATTAGGCGCAAAATCAAACTGGTATTTTCCTAGAACTATTACTAGTATGAACATATTTCATTGAGACTTGAGAGTAGCTGCCCCACTAAAATTATAATTATTATGTCGAAAAAGGTAAGTGTAATTTCATAGCTCGTGATACACCCCTATGCAGGAATTCATGTTTGTCATGCTCTACTGACCCGTTTAGTCCTATTCATGGATACTTCCCCAACTCTTTACCTCTCTCAAAGGTGTGTGGATAGGAATGGATGCTTTCAAACAAACCAATAGAGTTTTTTTATTTTTTTATTTTTTGATAGGAAACAAACCAATAGAGTTCATATTAAGACAAAGACACAGAAAGGCTCTTGTATAACGCAAACCAATGTGAGTGGAAGTGGTTTCCCTTTTTCTCACCCAACCCTTGAAAAGATTAGCATTTCTATAATGTCATCATGAAGAGAAGCACTTATTCACTAACTCTCTTTCCTATTGAAGGTCAAATTGACAATGCTGTAGTGATACTTTACTATGGAAATTTGTGGATGATGTATCATTACTTTGAAAAATGCATGTAAAGATTAGTGAGCTCTTGTTATATAAATATCATGTTTTGCATAACCATATAACATACAAGAAGACACACAAACCATGGCAATCACCCTTGACAGATTAGTTTCCCTCGTTTTACTTGTCCAGTTTGTTCTGTTATGCTCCTCATACAACGTAACATCCGAGTCCACTGAAGAAGCAAATGCTCTTCTCAAATGGAAATCCAGCCTTGAAAATAATACGCAGCCTCAACTATCTTCATGGACCCTCCTTCCTTGAAATGCTACAACCCGAAACCAAGCACATCTCCCTGCACTTGGTTTGGTATTTCTTGCAATCCTGCCGGAAGTGTCATCAGGATAAACCTCACTAGTTCAGGCTTACAAGGTATGCTCCACGAATTTCCATTTTCATCTTTACCCAATCTTGCATATATTGATCTCTTTGACAATGTACTCTTTGGTACTATCCCACCTCAAATTGGTAACCTTTCCAAGCTCATAGATCTTGATTTGTCCCATAATAAGTTGTCAGGGTCAGTTCCACCAGAAATTGGTCACCTAACAAAGCTTGAGTTCTTGCACCTTGTTAATAATCAATTCAACGGTTCAATTCCTCGAGAATTAGGTAAGCTTAAGTCTCTTACAATGCTTGCATTGTATATCGACGCTCTAGAAGGTCCCATTCCTGCTTCTTTGGGTAATTTGAGCAATCTGGATATTTTGTATCTTTTTGACAATCAAATTTCTGGCTCTATTCCTCCTGAACTGGGAAATCTCTCCAATTTGGCTGTACTCCAAATGGATATAAACCGTTTAATAGGTCCCATCCCATCAACTTTTGGAAACTTAATCAAGCTAACCGAGTTGTACATGTCCGAAAACCAACTTTCTGGTCCCATTCCTCCAGAATTAGGAAACTTGAGGTCCTTGTTAAAGTTAAGACTTGGCATAAACAATCTTTTTGGTTCAATCCCAACATCATTTGGTGATCTGAAAAATCTCTCCCTTCATGAACTTTATGATAATCGGCTTTCTGGCAGTATCCCAAAAGAGATAGGAAACTTAGTCTCTTGTTAATCTAGAGTTGAGTGAGAATCTATTAAATGGTTCTGTTCCTGCTTCAATTGGTAATTTGAGCAAATTAGAGACTCTATTCCTTCGTGACAACCAGTTTTGGCACTATTCCTCAAGAGATTGAACTTCTCTTTTTGGTTGTGTTGGAATTGGACACAAACAACTTCACTGGTTTTCTACCCCAGAATATTTGTCGAGGTGGTGTACTACAAAATTTTACTGTAAGTAACAACGACCTCATAGGCTCAATCTCCAAAGGCTTGAGAAACTGCACATCCTTACTTAGAGTCCGTCTTGATGGAAATCAATTCACTGGAAATATATTTGAAGATTTTGGTGTTTATTAACACTTGAATTTCATTGACCTAAGCAAGAATAGCTTCTATGGTGAAATTTCACGTAACTGGGGAAGGTGTCAGAAACTAACAACTTTACTTCTAGCGCGGAACAATGTTACTGGTAGCATACCACCTGAGATTGGAAATTCAACTCAATTACATGTACTTGATCTATCTACGAATCATTTAGTTGGGGAGATTCCAAAGGAACTTGGAAAGTTGACTTTTTTGGTGAAACTTATGCTGAATGGAAATAAACTTTCCAGTGGTATACCGCAAGAACTTGGGTCATTGACAGACCTTGAGTATCTTGACATATCTTCAAACAAACTGAGCAAGTCACTTCCTGGAGATCTAGACGAACTCTTGAAACTGATCTACTTGAATTTGGGCTGCAGCAAGTTTAGCCAAGAAATTCCAGTTCAGTTGGGGAAATTAGTTCATTTGTCCTAACTAGATTTGAGTCATAACTCATTAAGTGGAGAGATACCGTGGCAAATCAGCACCTTGGAGAGTTTGGAGAAGCTTAATCTCTCTCACAATAATCTTTCTGGTTCCATTCCAACATCATTTGCAAGAATGCATGGCTTGTTGTACATTGACATCTCTTATAACGAATTGCAGGGTCCTATTCCTGATAGCAAAGCATTTAAAGAAGCTCCATTTGAGGCATTAGAAGGGAACAAAGGCTTGTGTGGTGATGTTAGAGGACTACAGTCATGCAAACTCTCCTCTGCTCATATCTCAAAAGGATCCCACAAAGTCGTAATTTATATCATTTACCCTCTTTTAGGAGCACTTTCACTTCTGCTTGCTTTCTTTGGAATTTCCTTGATTTTGAAAAGAAGAAAAAATGAGTGGCAAATAAAACAAAGAGATGTGAACAACAAAGAATTGCTTACAATATCAACCTTTGATGGAAAAATATTGTATGAAGAAATCATAAAAGCAACTAATGCTTTTGATGCCATACATTGTATCAGGGAAGGAGGAAATGGAAGCGTTTACAAAGCAAAGCTTCCATCAGGTGATGTTGTAGCTGTGAAGAAGCTTCATTCATCACCACCTGATGGTGTAATGACTTATTCCAAGGAGTTTTTGAATGAGATAAGGGCATTGACAGAGATAAGACATCGAAACATTGTGAAACTTTATGGTTTCTGTTCACATCCACGGCACTCATTTCTAATTTACAAGTACCTTGAAAAGGGTAGCTTAGCCAAAATATTGAGCAAAGAAGAAGAAGCCGAAGGATTGGATTGGAGTAAGAGGTTGAATATCATTAAAAGTGTGTCTCATGCTTTGTGTTACATGCACCATGACATCTCCTCGCCAATTATTCATCGAGACATATCAAGCAATAACATTTTGCTTGATGGAGAATATGAGGCGCATATTTCGGAATTTGGCACTGCAAAACTTCTAAAGCCAGATTCATCTAATTGGACTGCCCTTGCAGGAACATACAGATATATAGCACCAGGTAATACTTACAGTTTACTAGTCTACTAAATATTCATAGAACTTTTAGTACAGTATATATGGTAATAATTGATCTCTTATTCTCTTTTATTTTTTTTTCCTCCTATTTTGACAGAACTTGCTTACACAATGGAGGTGACTGAGAAATGTGATGTGTTTAGCTTTGGAGTGTTAACACTAGAAGTGATCAAAGGAGAGCATCCGGGTGATTTCATTTCTCGTCTATTGATTCCATCAACTATGGAAGAAGTAGAGCTGAAAGATGTATTGGACCAGCGCCTTCCACCTCCCTCGAGTCATTTTGAGGATGAATTGATAAACATCTTAAAGTTTGCAAGTGCTTGCTTGAATGCCAATCTACAATCTAGGCCAACCATGCAAGTGATTTCTCAGAGATTATAAACCCAGAGTGCCTCCTATAGGCATTGAACCTTCAGTCACGCTAGGATCAGTAAATAACATGTAAGGGCCCAAAATGCTGAGCCCTACACAGTTGCCGTTAATAAATAAGTAAATACATGCTTTCCAAATCATCCCTTTGCTTAAAATATTTTGATCAAATTATAATAATGCCCTTAAAGTTTGGAGTATTTGTCATTTACCCCTATAAATTTTAAAATTGGATCTGCACCCCTAATGTTATATAGGATTGCATTTAAGCCATTCTATTTATGCGCTAATGTGGTTAAAACTACATCGTTTTGTCCATATAAGAAAAAAAACATAAATATTTAACAAATTTTTTCTTTTTTCCTTTTCTCTAGTAGTCAACGTCGAGCATTTCTTTTTACATTAATCAAGCATAGTAGGGTCCTATCAAAAAAAAAAAGAAAAAAGAAAAAGCATAGTAGGGATATACATTGCTCAAAATCACATTAAGCTAATTAAGCAAACCTCTCTAAAACTCATTGCCTTTGAGAGATATATATTTTCCTTTTATGGGAAGATCAACGTTTTCATTAATAGCCAATAAAAAATATTGCAGCACCCCAACTTGAAAGAGAAAAATCTATGGCCGTTTAAGTAGTGATTGATTTGTTTCTAAAATACAAAATCAGTCCTATTAGGTCTATTTTGGTCCACATCAGTTATTCGGTCCATTTTGGTCTACTTCAGTCTATTTCGGTCCATTATGTCTAATTCGGTCCACTTTGTTCTATTTCGGTCCATTTTGGCGGCTGATTTTGCCATTCAATTATTTAGCGGAAACTAAATCCGTTGAAACTTTTTACTTTTTTGGAACAGATCTAGTCAATCCTCTTGAAAAACCCCTTGCCTTGCACTTCTCCTCAATATTGAACCTACCAAACCCAAGGTCATTGTCTAAGGCCTCAGCTCGGCCTGGGGCAACAAACTATTCTACCAGCGATGTTGCTACCCAACGATGACTGTTTAAACTGTTAAGATTGGGTTCACCCTGGCAGATCACAGGTTTAAGAGTTTAATGAGGAAGATAACAACATTAGTTTACACCATTAAGAAACACACGCATATTTTCGGCCTACATATTGTTATTATTAGGGTTTAGGCCCATTAAAATTTTAAAATAATTGTAATGGGATGAGTGACATACTGACATCATTGATTTGAACTGTGGAAAACAGAAAATAATCGGGAAAGAAAGAAAAGGAAAAAGAAATGCTTCTTTCCCCCTCCTTTTTTTAGTGGATGTGGTTAGATATGGCAGAGAGGAAATCTGGATTGTGAGCTCAAATTGTTAGCCATATGATCTTGGGTTGATGAGGGATACATATCTATTACGGTAGGCTACATATTGGAATTGTGAGATCGAGTTATGGAAACGGGTCAGTTTGGGCCACGGGTACAAAGCTGAGTCCTCCCTCACTCCTGAGCACAATGGAGGTCACGGGGCATGAACAGCCAAGGTCTTGACATGGCAGATGTTGTGTTAGTTGACGTGGCAATGATATGACACTACTATGAACAAGGCATTGTCAAAGGTTTTGTGTTGACGTGGCTGCTAAGTAATGTGGTAATAAGGCTAGTGTGGCCTTATCAAGTAACGACATGTGACAATCAGTGTTGGTTGGTTGTATGGGAATTGGAGTGCATAAAGACGACTAGCTTTATCAAGTAATGACACGAGAAAATCGGTGTTGGTGAATGTGAGTGTGTAAAGGTGAGAATGGCCAGTGCCGCAATTCATGTTGGAAAATGCTATGATCACAAAAATTTACATAAATTTTATCACAATTTGTTGTGTAAATTTTTATAGTCGAGCAAATGTAATGTGCCGATGGCGCGTTAAGGCACATGATTTGACTTGCAAAAAGTTGTGGTAGCAGATGAGAGTGCATGAACCCTTGAATTGTGGTGTTGTTTAGACAGACTGACCTATTTGATGATGTAAAACTGAGTTTGGTGATCATTTAGGACAAAAAAAATGACTAGTAGTGGTGTGTGAAAGGCTAGGACGAATCCATCCACAAAGGATGTGTGGGGATGGTTTTAAAGAGCATTTGTTGTGTTGCTTAGGTAGAGAAAAACATCAAGAAGATTCTTAGGAGGTGTTTGGTTGTGTTATTTAAACAACAATTTTCGTTGTTAATTTAAACAATACAATATGTATTTTTATAATACTTTTTCACCTATATGTATTTCTACAATACTTAAACAACATTACTAGGATAACATTACTAGGACAATATTACCAAAAAGTGGCTTTAATAGCAAGAAAATAAAGGAGAAAGAAAAAAAGTTATGGACAAACTTTAACTACAAAATTAGTTGTAATGTTGTCCTATTAAAGCCACCGTTTGGTAATATTAACATGTCTATTAAAGACACTTTTTCATCCACACGTATTTTTAACCGTTAAATTGTCTGTTCTTTACTCTCTTAGTACACATGTTAAATTTTGTGTAAATCATATATTATTTACTATATGATCTATAAGTTTATATTTTATGCATAATTTTAAATTACAAAAAACTTTCAATTTAAACAATTTATCAATGACATAGTTATTGATATTTAATTTTTAAAAAATTTTGCAAGTATGAATGTTATTAGAAAAAGATGTAATCTAATGGTGGATTTGTCAAAATTCACTTAAAATAAAAAGATATTTGTTAGGTTTTAAAGATTTAGGAATTTATGTATTTAGAACTCTGATGTGTAATATTGGCAAACCATGATCAAAACAATATGTTTAGTCTTGTTAGAGTGTGCTCAAAGTTGTTTAATTATTGTAAAGTTGGAATCAAGAGACTGCAGATGCATTGGGGCATTTCGGTTTGACTTAATCGATCGAAGAATAGAGTCAATCGATTGAAAATTGACCAGATTGCGTTTTCTGCAGAATTTTCAACTCAGCCCTAACTCATTAAACGTTTAGGGTTTTATGTTTTTACCCTAGGTATATAAGGTAAAACCCTAGCCACGTTTTTAGAGTTGCTCCAGTTGAATTGTTGCTCATACATTGCTGTTTTGTGTAAATCTCTTGTGAGATCTAGAGGAGTTTTCCTTTATACAAAGTTTAGGGTTTTCAAGTTAGAGATAGTATCAATATCTTGATGATCAACTTGGTTATTACCATTGAAACTTAAAGAATATCAAGCGTGGGTGCTTGTAGCTGATTGAAGAATCCAAGAAAGAAGGAGTCCGTGAATTCGGAGCTTGCACGTGGTCGTGTCAGTAAGTTTTACTGGTGGGTAACATTAGGAAGTCAAGCGGGGAGCTTGTAGTACTTTTGTATGAATTTCGATTCTTTCGCATAGTGGATTCAGGTTTACTTTGAGGATAGCTAGGTTAAATCCTCCCTAGGTTTTTACCGTGTGGTTTTCTGGGTGATCATATCATTGTGTCTTTAATTATTTCGCTGCTTTATTATTTTGATATGATTATTTGATTGTTTTAACCTAGAATTGCATAATTTGACTAAGTAATAACTTGGTTAATTACTCTAGGCTAACCGATCTGGTTGTGTTTTAAGGGGTCTAAAACCGTTCAAGTGGTATCGGAGCAGGTAGCTCTTTTGTTGGAGATTTCTTGATCTCTGAGCTGATCCTTGACCCCTGTTGTCATGGAGCATGGACATTCTCTGTTTGTTCCTTCTCACTTTGATGGGAACAATTATACTTATTGGAAAGTAAAGATGAAAGCATTTCTGAAATCTATTGATGAGAGAATCTGGAATTCCGTTGAGTACAGATGGAAGAAGCCCACTACTCCTGTGAGTGAGTGGCAAACTTCTGAAAAAGAAGCAGCTGACTTCAATGGCAAAGCTATGAATGCCATCTTCAATGCTGTTTCCATGGAGGAATTTAAGAGGATCTCTAATGTTGAGGTTGCTCATATTGCTTGGAAAATCCTCCAAACTGTGCATGAAGGCACAAAGGCAATTAAGATCAATAAATTGCAACAATTGACTTCTAGATTTGAAAGCATTAGAATGTCTGATGATGAATCTTTTGATGAATTCTATGCTAAATTAAATGATATTGTCAATTCTGCTTTTAATTTGGATGAAGTCTATGATCAACCTAAAATTGTTAGGAAGATACTTAGATTCTTAACTGAAGACTTTAGACCAAAAGTGACTGCCATCACTGAAAGCAAGGATGTGGACTCCATCCCTGTTGATGAGCTTGTAGGATCTCTTCAGTCCTATGAGTCTGACCTACCTAAAGTGAACAAATCCAAATCAATGGCTCTTAAGTCAGTTGATGATGTTGATGGTGGTGGATTTGATGATGAGCTCTCAGCTACAGAGATTGCCTATTTTGTCAAAAACTTCAAAATTTTTTTTAGAAATACTAACAGAAAGGCAAAAGGTACATACACTGCTGAACCTAGAAATTTTAGGAAGAATGATCCCACTAAGGTTAATAACCTTGAAAAACCTAAAGAAAAAGTTGGTCAATCTTCAAATAATTCTTTGGGTCCTCAGTGTTTTGGTTGTCAAGGGTATGGTCATGTGAAATCTGAATGTCCTACATTCTTAAGGACTAAGGGTAAAACTATGGCTGTAACCCTTAGCGATAATGAGATTTCCGATGATGAGTCCGGATGTGATGAGGATGGAAACTTCATTACTTTCACTGCTATTGTTGTAGTCAATGAAAGCATATCTGTTGAAGAGAACCCTTCTGATGGGGAACTCTCTGAGGATGCAGATCTTCAAGAGGCCTACAATAAATTCTGCAAAATTGCTGCTAAGGACGCTATAAATGTAGAACTTGGCATGAAGAAAATTGATTCTCTTGAGCTTGAAAAGAAAAATTTGCTTGTTAAATTGTTTGATGCTAATGATCTTTTGAACAATGTTAAATCTGAGAACATGTTTTTGCTTGATAAAATTAAAACTTTGGAACATAATTTATCTATTGCTAGATCTACTAGTTCTAAACTTGATCACATGCTGAATGTTCAAAAGTATCATTTTGATAAATCTGGGTTAGGTTATGTTGAAAGTATCTTTGACTCTGCACCGCATTCCACGAATTTTGTTTCTTCTTCTTCTTCTAAACCTTCGGTGAGTGAGGTTGTGAGTGAGGTTGTGAGTGAAACTATTAAACCACCTGTGAGTAAGGTTGTCAAACCCGTAGAAGTTTCACCTCCTAAGAAGATTAGGGTTGATTTAAGAGAAACTAAACCTACCCTTTCTAAGGACAAGATGCATGGTAAACCTGCTTGGGTTTGTCATTTTTGTGGTAAGTCTGGACACATTCGTCCTAACTGTTACAAGCTTCAAACTGTTAAGAGAGCAAACAAATCAAAAGTGCCTGTGTCTCAAGCACAAGATCCTATGGCACTTATTGGTGAATTGGTAAAGGCTTTGAACCTTTATTCCAATCCTGGAGTTGGAAATCACTCGAATGTGAATAAGAACTCCAATGCTCGTGATGCATCTAAAAGGTTTTGGATGTAAAATACTTGACCTAATTGAGTCTTTCTGACATGGTCCTTGTGCTTCATTACTCATTCCTTTGTGACCATAGTTCTTTGGTTTTTTTTTTTTTTTTTTTTTTTTTTTTTTTTTTTTTTTTTTTTTTTGTTTCTAGGATTTGCATTGCATTACATTCATGCATTTCATTCTAGGATTTATTTGTTTTCTCTTAAATAAAATAAAAAAAAAAAGGAGAAAAGGAGAAAGCAAAAATTATGTTTGACACTATTTTTCTTGATTTTTGAAAAACAAGGCTGGTCTATCTTTTTACACATGTCATGTTTTGTGTACCTTGTTTAACTTTGATGAACTTATTCATTACACTTGACTAGTTGAAACTTTGTAGTGCATGTTGTGTGGGAAAGATGTGTATGGTTCTTAATCACTTTGTCTTAATCATGAAGTCATATGTTATTTGACTGTCGGATTTGATTCTTTTGAGAAAGGCATAAATAACCATTTCACCACTGTTCACTAGCCAATCATGAACACTTTAGTGCATATCATAAGATTGTGTGCTCGAGAAAGTGTAGCACATGCACAAAAATAACATAAGATGTAGCCTCAAATTAAATTAAAACTGGTGTGTACTATTAGGCTTGATGCCAATTCACTTAATTCAAACCGGTGTGTACTATTAGGCTGAATGCCATTTCATACAAATAAGAGGCAAAAATGCAAGAAACTTACATGATTGCAAATTTTTGTTCTAGGAGATGTAGGACTTATAGGATGTAACTCTTTAGGTGATAGTCTCTTTTAAATTCTATATGATGAATTGTGTAGACTTTGTGTTTGATTGCTATTCACATATTACCTCACATGTATCTCAAATTTTTGCTAGTATCACACACTACACAAGTTACTCTTTGTTAAACACTGTATATGCTAGTGTGTGTGTGTTATTGGTCTGACCAACCAAGTTTGAAAATATCTTGAGATTTGTGCACAACATTTTTGTTGCTTGAGAAAATTCAATGGGAGAATGATTGAAACTTGTTTCTGACAAAATTTGGGTTTAAAATTTTGGGTTTTTGAAAAAACATTCCATCTCATACTCATGCATTTTGCTTTCTTTGTTTAATGCTTTGAGGAGTTGTTTTTCAAAATTAGGTTTGTGTTTTTCAAAACTGGATTTTCTCTCAAAATTGGTTCATTCGATCGATCGAATGTAATTTTCGATCGATCGAAAATTGTGGAGAAGCTTTTTTAAAAAGATCAGATCCGACTTTTTCAAACACTTTTCAAATCTTTTTCAAACTTTTTCTTTCTCTCTCCGACGAGGCAAGCTAAATAGTTCAGATTTTTGTCGTTTTCCTCTGAAGTTTTTGCAAAGTTTCTCTTTCCTCAAGCCGGTAAGACTCTTTTGCCCTTCCTTTTGATTTTATTTTCATGTTTTCATGCATAAATCCATGCATTTAAGGGAGATTTTCGGACTTTGCATTTTGGGATTTTCTTATTGATTTAAGCTCTATTTTGTGCAATTGATTATTGAGTTTTTGTGGGGACACATCATAAACATGATTCTTAGTTGTTAATTTGATTAGTTTTGAGTTTGGTGAAAAATTGAAAATTCTAGGGTTTGTTCTTGATTCGATTTGGGGCTTTTGTTAAATTGGGTAGAATTTGATGAAATTGGCTTGTTGTATTGATGAAATTAAGCATTATAATCTATGTGTTGAGTTTTGTAATGCTCAATTCATCAATTTGTTTAAAAATTTCAACAAGTGGTTTTCAATTTTTGGGGTTTTTGATAAGAAATTCCCTGCTCAAGCCAATTTTGTCAATTTAATCTCAATTGAACTTAATTGCTAACTGCATTAGTACATGCATCATGGCATTGTATCTGTTCATGCATCATATAGATTTTCATTCTACTGTTTTTTTGTGCTAACTTGCAGTCTGTCTTTGGTTTTTTTTTTTTTTTCTTGTGTTCTTTTGGTTTTCTCTTTGTGTTTCTGTCCTTTCCTTAGCATCATGCCTAGGAAGACTAAAGCTCGTAGAACTATTCCCTTTTCTTCTCCATCCCCTCCTTCCTTTGATCGTGAGAGGTTTCCGAGTGAGACAAACCAAGAGCTTTTTGAGAAACTTAATCTTAAGAGAAAGATTTGGGCTAAGCATTCTGTTCTGTTAGATGAACTTGATCCTGCCATTAGGGAAAACTTTGACCGTCGGGGCTGGTTACCCTTGTTGGACATTTCTGATCCTCCTTCACCTTCTGCCTTGATTAGAGAGTTCTTTTCGAACATCTCTATCTGTATCTATGATTCCAACACTTTAGTAAAGAGTTGGATACGAGGCGTAAAGTATACCATTACTCCTCAGGTAGTGGTTGATGCTCTGGGGTTACCGTTGGTTAGGAATCCTGTCTATCCTTATGACGAGTCTCCCGAGCTGAGTGACGTTTTGTCTTACATCACTGGGACTTCTGTCCAGTAGGGTTCTGATCCTAGGATCACTTCTGCTGAGCTCTCCGGGTTGCACTATCTGCTCTTTAGGATAGCGTGTCATTCCATTTGGCCCATTTCTCATGTTCACACCATTCCTCTTGAGAGGTGTGTATTTTTATACGCTCTGGTTACTGATGCTCCTATTAGTTTTCCCCATCTCTTTCTTCGTTCTTTGAACGATGTTTATAGGAGTTTATCTACTTCTCATACTCTTGTTCATCCTATTTTTATTCATAGGATTTTGCTCTATCTTGACCTTAGTGACTTCCCTTCCTCTGAGCCCGTTCATGTGATAGCTCCCATAGGTGCGTCTTTTCTTAAACAGAGGGCCGCTTATCTTTGAGCTGGTTCTAAACACCCTAGGTCTGAGTTGTCTAGTAGCGTATCTCCTTCTTCTTCTTCTACAAGTCTTGCTGGTGAGGATGTTCCTGATCCAGTTGGTGATGATGCTGCTGCTGCTGATGTTCCTCCACCTCCTTCGACCGACTTTGATGTTCATCGTACTTTGGAGATTGCCGTGACCATTCAAGCTGCTCATGGTCAGATTTTGGTGGACTTACTAGATGAGATTCATGCTCTCCGAGCCGACTTAGCGCGACTTCATTCACCTTTACCACCTTCTTTTGATGGCGACCTATGATTGCCCTTTGGCATTCCGTCACAAAAAGGGGGAGTGGAGTTTTGTCTTGTAGAGGAGTTTTGTTGTTAGGGGGAGATTTTTTTTTGTTACTTTTTGAGAGGAGCTTGTAGAGTTTTTAGATTGTATCTAGGTGCTTCACTTTGTATATTATTTTTTTGGGGATATTCATGTTAGGGGGAGTAACTTTGATTGATATACATGTTGTTTTTCATTGATTCTTGTTGCTTTGTGATTCACTGCTTATTGATTTATATTTATGCGTTGTTCATTCATATATGTCTTTATTTTGTGTTGTGTGAATCTTACAAGAATGTTATACTTGTTGTTTTACTTTTTTCTGTCACACATGCGTTTATGCGTTTATTGAGTATTTCAGGAATATACAGGTTGATTCAACTAAGCTGCTGTCTACACTTGCAACCAATGGATAGTAGTTAGGGTTGCATTTGAAGTTTATGAGCATTTCTTTGTAAAATTTTTTTTACTTGTAAAATTTTGAGCTTTTAATTAGGGTTTTGTCACGGATTGCCAAAAGAGGAGTTTGTTAGGTTCTAAAGGTTTAGGAATTTATGTATTTAGAACTCTAATGTGTAATATTGGCAAACCATGATCAAAACAATATGTTTAGTCTTGTTATAGTGTGCTCAAAGTTGTTTAATTATTGTAAAGTTGGAATCGAGAGACTGCAGATGCATTGGGGCATTTCGGTCTGACTAGATCGATCGAAGAATAGATTCAATCGATTAAAAATGGACTAGATTACGTTTTCTGCAGAATTTTCAACTCAGCCCTAATTCATTAAACGTTTAGGGTTTTATGTTTTTACCCCAGGTATATAAGGTAAAACTCTAGCCACGTTTTAAGAGTTGCTCCAGTTGAATTGTTGCTCATACATTGCTGTTTT
The DNA here is from genome assembly GCA_030445155.1 of Quercus variabilis. Taxonomy (NCBI): domain Eukaryota; kingdom Viridiplantae; phylum Streptophyta; class Magnoliopsida; order Fagales; family Fagaceae; genus Quercus; species Quercus variabilis. Next base: position 32,811,371 of record CP129456.1, on the reverse strand, counting down.
GTGTAAATCTCTTGTGAGATCTAGAGGAGCTTTCCTTTACACAAATCTTAGGGTTTTCAAGTTAGAGATAGTATCAATATCTTGATGATTAACTTGGTTGCTACCATTGAAACTTAAAGAATATCAAGCGTGGGTGCTTGTAGCTGATCGAAGAATCCAAGAAAGAAGGAGTCCGTGGATTCGGAGCTTGCGCATGGTCGTGTCAGTAAGTTCTACTGGTGGGTAACATTAGGAAGTCAAGCGGGGAGCTTGTAGTCCTTCTGTATGAATTTCGATTTTTTCGCATAGAGGATTCAGGTTTACCTTGAGGATAGCTAGGTCAAATCATCCCTAGGTTTTTACCGTGTGGTTTCTTGGGTGATCATATCATTGTGTCTTTAATTATTCCACTGCTTTATTATTTTGATATGATTATTTGATTGCTTTAACCTAGAATTGAATAATTTGACTAAGTAACAACTTGGCTAATTACTCTAGGCTAACCAATCTGGTTGTGTTTTAAGGGGTCTAAAACCATTCAATATTGAATAAGGTTGTAGTTTTTAGTTACAACCAATTTTGTAGCTAAACTTTGTCCAAAAGTTATTGAATATAAAACCTCTATATTCAGTATGTATTGTTTGCACACAAGACATGGGCATATATACAAGGCACAAAGAGAATTACAATGGAAATTGTTGAGCTAGAAGCTTCCATTGTCTTAGGTGAAAATATTATTTTGGTCTCTACATTTTGGGATTACAGTTGATTTTGTCGCTATATTTTGGTAGCAGTCATCAGTCAATTTAGTCTTTGTTATTTTTAATTTATAGTTAATTTGGTCCCTACCGTTAACTCATTAGCTGAAAATGACCATGTGATTAACGGATTAAATAATTAGCATATATACTTGAGCTGATGTGGCTGATAAAAAAAATCAACTACTATTTAAAAAAGCCATGTCAGCATTTTAGCATTTGAATTAAAAACTTGAATTTTTTTTTTTTTTTTTTTTTTATAATTTCTCAATTCTAGAAGGAAAAAAAAAATCATTAAAAAAAAAAAATGAAACACTATAGAACGGCAAAATTTGCCAAACAGTACATTTTCCAAAAAAAATTAGGTGCGTGGCATGCGTTCAAAGTTGTTTAGTAAGTTGGACTGTTTTTAAAAGTCAAGTTTGGCAAACTCGACTTTGGGTTGGAAAATGAATGCTATAGTGGCATTTGTAAAAAACACCACTATAGGTCTCCTATAGTGGCGTTTCCTATAAACGCTGCTATAGGCACTAAAAAAATGCCACTATAGTGTTTGTTTTCCAGCCCAAAGTCAAGTTTGCTAAAATCGATTTTTAAAAACAGTCTAACTAACTGATTAAGTTTGGACACATGCTATCCGTCTAATTTTTTTTGGGAAATGTATTGTTTGGCAAATTTCGCCCTCTAGAACCGTGGAAGTTGGATCACTTTGGATCTACTTTAGAATTTGTATTTTGTACCTTTACATCTATTTATCTCTAGAACTATTTAGAGATCAGGTGCCCTTATAATTTACTTTAGAATTTGTTACTTTGTCATCTGTTATCATGTTTGATATCACGAAGGAAATGTAGGAGGTAGACGGAGAGATAAAAAAGTGGAGATTTGCAATGTAAGCTCGAGTCCCTGAGATCACAATCTGGCAATGATGAACCTCAAGAGTAAATCAGCGTTGATCTCAAGCATAATTTTAGCAGCTCGGTCTTATATGCATAAGCTTCTCCTCAAGCACATCAAATCCACCACTACCATTAAATATATACTGTTTCTTTGCAAATCTTTTTCTTTGGGATTCTATTTATGTGTGTAAATTATATATATTTTTCCATTTTGTGTTTTGAGTTTGGGAGATTCAAAAATTTTGTAGATCTGAGGAAAAAAAAAAAGGGGGGGCTTGGTTCGACAACGGTGGCCCATGGCTAGGGTACCATAAACTATGTATAGATTTTGTAGTTTTCTCAGCAAAATTTTGAAGATCTATGTTTATTGTTGTGTTTGGTTTCCTAGAAAATGAAAGAAAAGAAAATGACATCTTCGTTGTTATTAATGGTTTATATCCAGTTTTGGTCCTTGGACCTTCTAGTGAGTTTTTCTTTAATTTGTCAATACCATTCATTTAAGCAACTGTTTGATTTCCAAGACAAGGTGGTGGTGCTACATCATTGGTGTAGGAAGAGAACAATGGTTTTAAATGTGTTTGGCAAACAAAAAAAAACTAAAAGAAAAAAAAATTGCAAGTTAACTTAATTTTTTTTATTCATTTTTCTTTAAAGTTAGAAATAAAGATCTTTTTAATTTTCTGATGTGGATTTGTTATTAAGCTGATGTGGCCTTTTAAAATAGTAATTAAAAATTTATATTATTACTTTATTAGCCATGTTAGCTTCCATTAGCCACATATGTATTTTTATTAGTGAGTTAATGGTAAAGGCAAAATTAACTGCAAGTTGAAAATAAAATGGACTAAATTGATTGCTACTAAATTAGTAAAATGTAGGCACTAAATTAACTGCTATTAAAATGTAGGGAGTAAATTGATTGAGACCCCATAATGTAAGGACTCATCAAATAGTATTTTTGCCATAGTCTTAAATTAAGGTAGGTTGATGTACCTTGATTAAAGAATAATTTAAGGTTTTTTTTTTTTTTTTGGGTTGAGAAAAAGGAAATAATTTAAGGTTGAATATATGTACATTAAATATAATAGATATGTGATAAATACAGTAGATATAATATCAAAAGAGTAATGCTATAGATACAAATTATTTTCAATATTTTTACAAACTACTGATGTGGCATTAGAATTTTAAATAGTTTTTAGTAAATAAAAATGTGATATTAGTGATGGGTCTAGATTAGAACTAAGAAGAATTTGTCACATTAATAATTTGTAAAAATATTGTAAAATAGTTTGTGACTTTAACATTACTCATAACAAAATTGATAAAACTAAAGAAAAATCAAAGGAGTTCACAAAAATTGTTGGTTAGGAAATCTTTGAAAATGTTGTATATTTGTTCTTCACTTCATCAAAAATCATAGGGCTTATATCTGCACCCTTATAACGGCTCTCGAGCACCATAAATATTGACTACATATGCTTGACAAGCATATAAAGAAATACCCTTTCTGACTTTTTATTGATGGAATTCTCAACTTTGCATTTTTATGTATACTATATTGTATTTAGAATCTTGCCAATTAGACACAATACAACAAAGCAAAGTACAGAGGAGAAAAGTAAAAGTGAAAAAAGAAAAAAAAGAGGAGTCACAATTCATAACGCATAAACAAGAAGGTGAACATGAAGAAAACAAACAATTACACAGTCGAGCCTCTGACATCAACTACTTCTCCTAAAGTGATCATGCGTAATGGCTTTGCCAGATGTGGTTTACGAGTTGACAGGTCTTGAGAAACTTGTTTCATTGTTGGACGAGATTGTGGAATGGTCTGCAAGCAAGCAATCGCAATCTTTGCAATGGAGAGCACATCACTTGCAACTTTGTTGGTAGGGAGTGAAAGGCGTTGGTCCAACACATCGTTCAATGGCATATGAGTTGTGAATGTTGATGAGGATGGGAGTGATGATGATAGAGATGAAATGAGATCTCCAGGATGCTTTCCCATGATTATTTCTAATGCCAACACTCCAAAGCTATAAACATCGCACTTCTCATTAATTTCCATTGTGTATGCAAGTTCTGTTAGAAAAAAGAGATCAAGGTCATGGTGACATGATTATAGGAGATAAAGTTAGAACACTACTAGAAGTTGGTCCATGCCAAAAGCAAAATATGAAAATATGTGTTGCGAATGTATTAATGTTCACACTAGTATCTCATATTTTATGTACTGCTCTTCGTTTGTTTATTATTTGTTCAATTCATTAGAGTTGGACAAACGATTATTCGTATTTACAATCTATAATTTTATGAACTGACTAAAAAAGAAGAAGACAAAGTTTAGTTACAAAATTGATTGTAGCCTAAGGCTACAACTTTACTTAATAAAATAAATATTACTACATATTTCGAAAATTTAACTTTTGAATTACATGTTCTTTATGTTCTTAAAACATATGTCAAATTTTGTGTTAATCGGATATCATTTACTATGTAATCTATAAGCTTATATTTAATACAAAATTTTAAACTATAAAAACTTGCAATTTAAATAATTTATTGATGATATAGCTATTAATCTTTAATTTTCTAAAAATTTTGCAAGTATGAAGGATATAAGAAAAAGATGTAATCCAATAATGGATTTGTCAAAATTCACCTTCAACAAAAAGATATTGAATAAAGATATAGCCTTATATTACAACTAATTTTGTAGCTAAATTTTATTAAAAGAAAAATTAACAAACTAGTTTCCTTTTATTTATAGAATCAAAGTTATTGCACTAAGTAATTTTACATATGCCACATGATTCACTAAAATAAACTTTAAAACTGACCTTTATATATATATATATATATATAAAGAGAACCTTTTTTTTGGGAGAGAATTTAAACACTGACCTGTTTGTTTGTGAGGGTGCCATTTAATATCTTCAGCGTGAAACCTAAAGTGTAATTAGTTTCATGCTCTATGAACAAAATAAAAAGGAATGTGATATGATTTCTGTTTCTAGATGTTTTTCTTGGTCAAGCTTGGATAATTATTAATGGTATAAAATTAGACTTCTCCCCCTAATGGCTTTAACCATCCTTAAAACTGACCTAACTTGAGATTTAATCATTTCTAGATGTTTTTGTTAAGTTTTTGGGTTGAATTGTTGCTAATTAAAGAGTGTTTAAGGTTTTAGAAGGGAGGCAACTACAAAAATTATATATATATATATATATATATATATAATAAGTAAAAAAATAAAAAAAAATAAAAAATTGAACTAAGGGGCCCGGCCCCTGGGTCCCTCCCCATATCTAGGTGATTTGGTTGCAAAAAAATTTGAAGAACATAGATTCAAACATGTGATTACCAGGTTACTTTCGATCACCCTCAAAGTACCAAAACTTCTATTCTTTTGGTTTTAATATATATATATATATATATAATTTTTTTTTTTGCAGCCAAAAAAAAAAAAAAAAAAAACTACTACTACTAAGTAAAAATTGTTACTTAATTTCTTAGACTATAGATTAAAAATAAAAATAGAAACTTACCTGGGGCCATGTACCCCATGGTGCCAGCGAGTGAAGTCCAATTGGATGAATCAGGCTTCAAAAGTCTTGCCATGCCAAAGTCAGAAATGTGAGCCACACATTCGAGATCTAGTAACACATTCTTGCTTGATATATCTCGATGGATTATAGGAATCGAGCAATCATGGTGCATGTAAGATAAGGCATTCGCCACATCTTTGACAACTTTACCCCTCTTGATCCAGTCAAATGCTTTTGCTTGTTCCTCATTGTTTAGTAAATGTACCAAGCTTCCTCCTTCCAAATATTCATAAATCAGAAGTGAGTGTCGTGGATGTGAACAAAAACCGTAAAGCTTTACAATGTTACGATGGCTTATTTCTGTTAAGGCATGAATCTCGCTTATGAAAGTTTTTTGATTGAATTCCTCGCCATTGGGTAATGAATGAAGTTTCTTCACGGCAACAACTTGACTTGTTGGCAACTCAGCTTTGTACACACTTCCATATCCTCCTACACCAATGCAATATTTGGAATCGAATTCCTCTGTAGCTTCAATGATGTTCTCGTATACCATTTTCCCATCAAAGCTCCATATTGCAAAAACATCATCATTTTGTATGTCTCTTGGCTTGGCTTCTGTATTCCTCACTCTTTGGCAACTAATAGGTAGAACTCCAACAATAATAAATATCAGAAACATACTGGCCAAAACAGGAATTAGAATTTTTAATACAAATTTGTTGCCCCTTTGATTTTGAATCGGTTTCGGGCAAGCCTTCAAACCAGTGGCATTACCACACAAGCCTTTATTATTTCGAAATGCTTCATCTGAAGCCTCACGAAAGGCTTTTTGGTTGGGAATAGGACCCTGTAACTCATTGTAGGATATATCAATGGATGTTAAGCTTGAAATATCATCAAAAGTGGATGGGATAGAACCAGAGAGATTATTGTGAGAGAGATACAGTATTTCTAACCGAAGCATGTCTCCAAGCTGTGGTGGTATCTCTCCTATTAGCATATTCCAACTAAGATCAAGATTTTCAAGAGATTGTAGAATACCTATACTAGAAGGAATTCTTCCCTCGAGTATATTTTTGCTCAAATTCAAGAATAGTAATTCGGAGCACTCACCGAGTTGTGTAGGGATCAAGCCACTTAGATTGTTTTCTGCTAAGTTCAAATCTGTTACATGAGACAACATTCCAATTTCTGAAGGAATGTTACCTGAAAGTTGGTTATTGCTCAATAGAAGACTGAGCAATGACTTCAAGAGCCCGAGTTCCTTTGGAATCTTCCCTATTAAATGATTTGATGAGAGGTCAAGCTTACCAAGTTGACTGGCCTCACTGAGCTCGAGTGGTATACTACCAGAGATCTTATTGTTGGAGACACTCAAGTATGTCAAATTATGGCATTGCCCCCACTTTGATGAAAGCTCGCCATTCAAGTGGTTGTCACTCAAATCGATATAGTTCAAGTTCGGGTAAATTCCGAAGTCTTCGGTTATATTTCCTATTAGTTGGTTTCCCTCAAGCGTAACTCTAATTAGGCTAGTGCAATTTTTCAAGCTTTTTGGGATAGGACCTGTCAAATGGTTATTGCTGGCCGAAATTTTTTCAAGTGATCCAGCCTGGCATACATGTTGAGGTAAATGGCCTGTAAGTTTGTTTTCAGCGAGTGAAAAAATTCTAAAATTGGTTAGATTATCTATTTCACGTGGAATGGAACCACTTAGGTTGTTCATAAACAAGCGTAAGTCAGTGAGCTTGGTCAAGTTTCCAATAGTGGATGGAATTGATCCAGAAAGTTTGTTAATGGAAAATAGAAGACTTTTCATGTTGGCCATATTTCCTATGGAAGCAGGGATTGCCCCAGAAATATTATTTCCTACTATTTGAAACATTTTCAGATGTGTAAGCGATCCTAGTTCCTCAGGGATGGAACCAGTTAAGTAGTTCCCAGTAAGGAAAAGATATTTTAAGTTGCTCAAGTTTCCTATGGAAGCGGGGATTGCGCCAGTGAAAAAACTATTTGCCAAATCAAGTTGGGTGAGAGATTTGAGCGTTCCGACTATTTGAGGTATGGAACCAGAGAGATTGTTGCTTCCGAGGAGTAGTTCCTGTAGGTTTTGCAATTTCCCAATCTCTTGAGGAAGAGATCCCGAAAGTCGGTTTCTCGCTATGTTAAGACGGTATAGGTTGCTCAAATTTCCTACAGAAGGAGGGATGGGACCACTGAGATAATTTGTATCTAAGTCAAGGAAAAATAGGGAGCTCATTAACCATATTTCTTGATTGATGGAACCACTTAGAAGATTATCAGTTAAAACAAGTGTTTGAAGACTTGTAAGTTGGAGTATCTCAGGTGGAATTCTTCCCGAGAGCTGATTGCTAGAAATATCTAGAAAAGAGAGTCTGGAAAGGTTACAAATGCTTGAAGTAATAGGTCCAGAAAGATTATTGAGAGCCAAGTCAAGATGGGTGAGTTTGGAAATGTAACCAATCTGGTCGGGAATAGTTCCAAAGAGTGAGTTTCTTGATAGAACAATAGTGAGGAGGTTAGGAAAGGATGAGAAACTGAGATTGTAAAGCGTACCTCTCAAACCAAGACTCGAAAGGTTTAGATGGGTGAGGCTTCCCGACTCATCGCAAGCAATTCCAACCCAGTTGCATGGGTGGCCTCGGCCTCCTCCACCCCAAGAAGGTAGGAGGGATTGGCTCTGGTTGTCAAGACTGGCTTTCCATTTAAGAAGAGCTTCTGCTTCCTTCCATTCTTTGCCCACTTCATCTCTAGCAGCAGCAGCAGCAGTCACAAAAGAAGATGATAAGGAAACCAACACAACACCGAGACTCATGAACAACACTCCAAAGTCTGTGGATGGCTTTTTTTGTAAGGGTGGCATGACTCGATAGCTCTTAGGGAATAGGAAGGGTGTCAGGTATTGCAAACTTAAGAGGGATGCGGGTTGTTTTGGTGAATGAAGGATTTTGGCTACGGGCACTGGAAATTTATATATACAAGGAAATGAAATCATACCTACTGGCTCCCCCTAGCTCATCTTACGATATTAGCTACGTCATGGACTCTTCCATGTGTAAACCATTGGAAATAAATATTAGATCTTGCCGTTCAAGCTTAAGGCGTGTTTGAAAAGTCGTAGGATCTTATATATGTCTCTGTTATTTCTAACAGTTTCTAAGTTTTCACGAAAAAATATGTAATTATACAGATTTATTAGAGTTACAGAAAACGAGTTTTGTCTTTTTTTTTTTCTTTTTTTTAATGAATCAGATGACAGAACGTGTTTCCTCTTTGTGAACTATACAATGTGGATTAAATTGTTGTTTTCTACTTTTCTTCAAATGGCGTAAGGATTTTAAGCTCCGAACGTAACGCTGAGGACCAATTAAATTTGAGGTATATTCCACTCAAAATGTTTAAACGATATATGAGTGAGACCCAAAGTGCGACATCCTCTAACAACAGCTAGCCCAAAGCATTCAATTGTTTAATCCCGCTGTGAAATGTCTTCAACCTATTGTGTCAACTGTCAAATAGCAACATAAGAGACCGTCAACATCCAAGAGGTTGTATTTATCAATAAGAACTTATTACTTGATGAAAAGAAACAAAAGAGAGAAGCCGTAAAGTTAAACTCGTATTTTGTTTTCCCAAGGACTGTTAGTCTGTTCCTTATGTGAACATACTTCTTTGCGAGCGGCCGCCCCTCCTCCATAATTATTATGTTGAGAAAAGTAAGTTTCATAGCTCGTGATTCACCACTCCGCAGGAATTCACGACTGTCTTGCTCTAAGCGTGCGTTTGCCCAGTAATTTGTGTTTTGAGATTTTTTTGGGGTCCAATGGCAATGTTTATGGACTACCAAACAAATGAAAAACGCAGAATTCACTTACTGCTATAATGTTTTGTGTTTTAAAAATTATTTTAGTGCATTGTTTTCAATAATAAGTTTTCAATTTTTTAGCAAAATAAGCGATATCTAAACAGATTCAAAATCGACGCAAATGAATTCCCATTCCTATATGGATCCTTCTCTCTGGACGTGTGGATAAAAATGTGTTAGGATATTTAGGAGCTGTTTGATATGGCATTTTAAATAACACTTTTTAATTTTTAAACAATATTACATGTATTTTCACACACTTTTTTACTTACATGTATTTCTAAAATATATAAACAACATTACCAAAAAAAACTCTCAGGATCGGCTAAATTTTGTGTCAAAAATTTCTTTTGTAATTGCAATATTTTCATCTTTTTGAAGTTCAATGAATTTGTAATTGCATTAATGTGTCAAAGAGATATCAAATCAGAAGAAAATGTACAAGTACTAGTGCAAGGTTGTAAAATTTCTTTTGTACTTGCAATATTTTCATCTTTTTGAAGTTCAATGAATTTGTAATTGCATTAATGTGTCAAAGAGATATAAAATCAGAAGAAAATGTACAAGTACTAGTGCAAGGTTGTCGCCAGAGCGAAGATTCCATTTCACGCGAGTTCAATAGATTTTGAAAAATGGTTACGTACAATCGTACATACATTTGCCTAAAACTGGACTGAAACTCGCTGGAGCGAGTTGGCATTGGAAGGAAAAATTTAAGTTTTCTCTCTTCTGTTTACACTCTGGAACGAGTGAGTGGTTTCTAGCTTTTACTTGATGTTAGGAATTAGATTTTTTTTTTTTTTTTTTTTTAACGCTTTTTGTTTTTTAATGATCTAACAATTCATTCCAATGTTTAAATAAAAATGGCAAAAACACATTTATGTATTTTTTTTTACTTCATTTTTTTTTGTTACTTTGTATAATTTTTAGATTTTAGAATTTTTATTTTAATTATTTAAAGTTTTTTTTACTGATGTGCCTTCTAATTTTATTGATGGAATTCTCAACTTTTCATTTTGATATATACTATATTGCATTTAGAATCTTATCAATTATTAGACACAATACAAGAAAGCAACGTAGAGATCAGGGGGGAAGTAAATGTGAAAGTAGAGAAGTCACAATGCATAAACAAGGAGAATGTGAAAAGAAAACAAACTATTAGACAGTCAGGCCTCTAACATCAGCTATTTCTCCTAATGTGATAATGTGTGATGGCTTTGCCAAACACATGGAATTGTTAGGTCATGAGAAACTTGTTTCATTGTTGGACGAGAGTGCGGAATGGCGTGTAAGCAAGCAATTGCAATCTTTGCAATGGAGCGCACATCACTTTCAAGTTTCAATTTGGTTGATAGGGAGTGAAAGGGGTTGGTCCAACGCATCATTCAATAGCATGTGGGTTGTAAATGTTAATAAAGATGGAAGTAATGATGACAGAAATGAAATGAGATCTCTGGGATACTTTCTCATGATTATTTCTAGGTGTAAATGCATTTTTAGTCCTCAAGTTTTGGCTTCATTTCTATTTTAGTCTTTACATTTTCATTTCACCACATTTAGTCCCTATTTCAATTAGGGAGTCTCATTTTAGTCTTTTCTGATAGGCCAAGAATGTATTGATCCCTTGTGATATATTAATTGATTAAGTAACCAAGTTTATTAATTAATCAAATTAACATGCAATATACATGGCAGCACAAACAAATCACCAAATAACTAAGTATGCAGTAGAAATTAAATTGACACGTTGATTTGTTTACGAATGCGAAAAACCTACACGGCAAAAACCCCCCCGAGTGATTTTAAGGTCACCACTCCCGAGAATCCACTATTATCAAAACAAGCGGTTACAAGTAAAGGAATCACAGTACCTTATACCAACCTACAGTTGAACCCTTACCTCAATACCCAATTAGACTTGTTCTGTAGTGACAATATCTCCTTTTCAATGCACGGCTCCCAGTACGTGACTAACCAATTGCGCAGATCTTAGTACGCGACTTGATCACCAACTTGAGAAGGATGTTGGCTGCAAAGTTCTTTAATTCATCACACAATGAAGATCATGAAGTTACTTGGACACAAAACCCTATGGTGTACAAACACAGCAGTTTCTTCAAGAGAAAAAAGAACTAGGGCAAACTAAGTTTCTGGTCACACTTTTCTTCATACTTGTGGAATTGTGCTCTTGTGCAACTCTGTGTAACCTTTTACGGTCCTTAAAATAATCCTTATATATGTTTAGGGTTGTGGAAAAAAAAAAAAAAAAAAAAAAAAAAAAAAAAAAACTCAAACATACATTCACGGATTAGATGAAAATCAACTTTGAAAAATTGAACTTTATAAATCTCGATAGATAGCCATCTATCGAGCTAGCTGTCGAGCCACAGGGCTTTAGCAGCTTTTAAATCTTGATAAATGTTAGCTGTCAAGTTTTAAAATCTGGTACTTTCTCACTTGATTCTTGGACAGACTTGCATGATTTTAACACTTGAATTTGAAACCTTATTTCTTGAAACATTAAACACATTCTAGATCTACCCAAATATAAGTAAAGTGCGTTTTGTCCAAAGATTAGCCAACTACATGAAATGTTGACATATGTTCCTAACATTAAATCACATATGTCCTAACACTTTCCATCAACCCATTAATGGAAAAAGGATGATGTGGCTGACAAATCAAATAAAAAAATAACATAATATTTACTATTGTCCACCGTTGCCATACCTGCTCAGCCATGTGTGTTTCTCACCAGCAATTGCAAGTACTCTCTATTCATACATTCTTGGTGGTTTAATCAGAATCCAGCCTTTTTGTTTTTATTTTTGTAGATTATTGATTGTAAATCTATATCAACGTGTCTATCTGAAGATGCTTGTAACATAATGGGTCTGCCATGAGAGCTGTCTTTCTTCCAAACCCAAGTGATAAAAGAGAGAGCATTGGCACCGGTGTGTTCTTGCCTTGCCCAGTTGATGGTCAATCTGATACTTGCCAAAAGGCAGGTCCACACTCACTCCCACTTCTTTTTAACTTTTAGGGTTTTGTTGGGTCTCAAATTTTGTTTATTACTTGCTTTGTATTTCTAGTATGGCCATGCTGGACAACAGTAAATATTATATTATTTTTTTATTCTGTCTGTCAGCCAAGTCATCCTTCTCCACTAACAGAAAGGACTAAAATGAAACATGATAATTAAAATAAGGTCTAAATGTGGTGAAATGATAATGTAAGGATCAAAATGGAAATGAGGCCAAAACTTGAGGATTAAAAGTGTATTTGCGCCTTATTTCTAATAGTAACACTCCAAAGCTATAACCTATAAACATTGCACTTCTCATTAACTTTCATTGCATATGCAAGCTCTGTTAGAAAAAGAGATCAAGGTCATAGTAAGAGCATCCACAGCAGTTGTGACATAATTTATGCCATTTTGCCACACCAAAGACCTGCTTTATTATTTTACCATATCATTTTTTTATTATTTTACCATATCATTTTACAACATCCCATTTATCAAATGTTTTATCATTCAATTCTACACATTAAAATAATATTTACTACACATTAAAATAATATATTATCTCCTCCCTATCATCATTATTAACAATAACAACCCACACCTGCAGATTAACTGCCACAGCCGACAACCACCAGCCACCCCCACAGATCAACCACCGACCACCAATATCAGCCACTGCTACCACTAAAAAAAAACTCAAACAAACACTACACAGCCACAAATCTCACACCCATCCCAAATCTCACACCCACAATTGATCAACCTACCACCATCAACCAAAATCAGCCAACTAACAACAATTAAAACAACCAACCACCAAAAGAGAAAGAGAGAGATCGGCGAGATCAGAGAGCGATGACGATGACGTTATGACGATGATGATGGCCCTTCTTGTCTTGGACGTCGGCAATGACGATGGCTCGTGTGCCGTGAGTGGCGAACTCGTCGGTCATGCCGCTTACACCTCCGATGATAATGGCCACCATCAAAATGATCTTAAATTAAAGAGCAAAGAGAGAACAAAGGGAATTGGTGGTTGAGAATTGAGAGAACCGATGAGAGTCTGAGAGAGAACAGAGGTGAGAGAGAAGAGAAAAGAATAAAGTGAAGAGAGAGGAGAGAGAAAAGAGAATAAAAAATGATTAAAACTTGTACCATTTTGATTCCATACTGTTGCAAATTTGCAACGGTACTGTTCACATGTTGCAAATTTTATGAGATTTGGCACATCTGATAAAAGGAGTTTTTGGTGTGCTAAATGTGCCAAATATTTGGCATTTGACACATTTAGCACATCTGCTACGAATACTTTAACATGATTGTTGGTGATAAAGTTAGAACACTATTCAGTCTATTTGAATTTGTTCAATGCAAAAGCAAAATATGAAAAGATACATGAGATGAATATATTATGTTAGCACCAGTATCTTATATTTTAAGTACCGCTGTTTATTCTTTAATTATTTGTTCAATTATTTGCGTTGGACAAAGGATTCTTCTTCTTTAGAGCATCTGCGATTAAGAACTTAAATAATTTAACTTTTAACAACTTAAAAACCTACTTTATTTATTTTAACATATCACTTTAGGATATATACCATATCAAAAGTTCTATTTTTTATCACTTCATTTAAATATTTGAAAAAATTACATTTTGTCTGCCTGTGGTTGCCCAAAAAATATTTTACCTACCTGTGGTTTAAAAATTGACACTTTACTTATCTGAAATTAACTCTATTTGACTTCTGTTACTCACATTTGTTAAAAATAAGAGTAAATTTGTATTTTTGTAACCTTTTTATGTCTCTCTCCTCTTAAAACATTAAAAAAAAAAAAACTAAAAAATCAGAAAAAAAAGAAGATCAAAAAACCAGGTTATGTAAAAATTAGGTTTGTTATGTAAAAATTAAAACCTAATTTTTACTTTATTTTTTTGTCATTTTTTCCTATATCAACTTTTAGGTATTCTATTTTAAAAATAAATGGATTACATAGTCTACCAAACAAACAACCAAACCATCCCCACCCATTCGACAAAAACCAATTTAATCCTAAATATTGAAATGAGAATTAACCAATAACTATTTCCCAACCGCAAAGTCCATTTTTCGAATATAACGATCAATAATTCATATGACAGGAAACACAAAAATCAAATTTGAAAGAAACCCATCAAAGGTCCCCTCAAATCCAACATGCCCAGAAACCCAAAACGCAAATAACCAAAACAACTGAACAGAGAACTCGCCACAATTACTAATGAGCTTCATTTGCATCATTGGCAGAGGAAGAAGAAGAAGAATCGAAAGACTCAGGGGGCTTATCGTGGAAAGAAGGCAGAGGATTAGAGCCCTTGATGATCCAATCGAGTGCAAAGAAGAAGACACTACCAAGAGTGGCGGAGCCCCAAGCATGAGAGTACCATTTGCTGTATTGTCTAATGGTGAACTTCCATTGCTCCAGGAGCGTTGCTGGGTTTGGATTCACTGCGTCTGGCGGGTTCGGATATCGGACCTTTTGACTCGAGATCGGTGTTGGCGGTGTTGATTTTAGTGGGAGTTTTATTAGAAGAAGAGGAAAGCTTTTGATTGGGGTACTGGTGATCTTTTAGATGTTTTACATCTTCTTGTTCAAGCTAAAGAGGATGTTTTTGCTTCCGATTCAGACATATATTATACAAATAAATGTTCCAAAAACTGAAGGATGCCTTAAATCTGTTATAACCAGTAGCTTAACGCTCCAATGTATTCTACTAACATTTTTTTTTTCCTTTTCTTTTTGGTTAAATTACACTGGTTATGGCATTACTATTTCGGTTTCTTTTTATGGGAGGGGAAAGGATAAGAGGGTTTTATTGATTTCAGTCCAAATCAAGTGAATTGCTTATTTAGATTCAGATTCTTATTATGAGTTAGCCATTTAGGATTTATGTAGTGCTTCTTTGTGAATGTTAGTATTTATATTTGGTGGGTTTCAATTTTTAAATCAGTTCGAATTATTTTTGTAGATTCTTGTATCCTAGTACTCCAGACTGATGGCGGGTTCAATGTAATATCAACTGCAAAGTGTTAAAATAGATGATTTAAAAGTTAATATATGAAAAAAGATGTAAAAGTAAGCTTTTAATTTTTATAAAAGCCTCTTCAAAATTTTTTTTTTTTATTTATAAAAGCTAACTTTTTGATTTTCTTTTCTCTTGATTTTTTAATTTTTTTTAATGTTTTAGGAGGAAAATGACATAAAAAAAAATAACAAAAATATAAATTTACTTATGCTTTTAGCAAAAATGGGTAACGGGAAATAAACAAAGCTAATGTTAGGCAGGTAAAATGCTAATTTTTAAACTATACAAATTTACTTGTGCTTTTAGCAAAGGTGAGCAACAAGAAATAAACAAAACTAACGTTAGGCAGGAAAAATGCTAATTTTTAAACCATCGAAAGACAAAGTGTTTTTTTGGACAAATTTCACAAAGTGTAGCTCCCTCTAAATAATTTATTTTTTTTATCCGTGCTCTCCCCCTATTTTTTTTTTTTTTTTTTTATCCGTGCTCCCTTCACTTAGACATGGCAAAACGGGTCAGAATTTTCTGACCCGACCCGAAAAATACCCGACCCGAACCCGATTTTTTGACCCGAAACAAAAACTGGTTGACCCGTGACCCGACCCGTGTTTTTGCGGGTCAACCCGACCCGACCCGAACCCGAACTATTTTTTTAAAACTTTTTTTTTTGGTAAAAAAAATAGTAAAACTAAGACAATATTGGTTTAATTGTTTATTGTGAACTTTAAGGAAACAATTGATACATTTACATAACTATATGCAAATTAATTGAAAGATTAATGGTTGAACATTCTGTAATGAGTGAATATTTTTAGATATCAAATAGTAAAGTACATGCCAAGATAATCTGGTTACAGTAGAGTTAAAAACATAGATTTAAAATTGTAGACATGTAAGAAATATTCACAAGTGTGAAAATAGTGAAGCTAAAGTATCAAATTAGCATAAATTATGAATGAGAGATGCTACGTCTACAACAATTTTACAACATTTTTACAACAAATCACAGGTGGTTAGTTGTTATTGGTTCAAATTTGAAACTAACACTAAGATTACTTTTTTGCCCCAACAATAACAACCAATAACAACCTGCCACTTAGGAAATGTTGTAAAAATGTTGTAGAAATATTGTAGACATAGCATTTCTCATTATGAATACTTAGACCTATTTTTTAATAATTTATGTCCAAAATAAACAGTTTTTCAAAATAAATTATGATATATTCTAGAGTGTGTGTTGCTTAACAATAATATGATATTCATAAAAGAGACCATGTATGAATAAGTAAGCAATCAAATTTTAAAGTATATATCAAATTGAAATAAAGTGTCAACCACAACTGATAATAGATTATAAAATTAATTTTCAAAATTGTAAATTTCTTATATATTTTTATTCTTTATCAAATGAGTTATCTAATAAGTCATTTGTAATTTTCTTTTATATTTGGAATGTTGATATTGTGCAGAAATAAAACTTGTGTATTTGTTTTACTTATTTTTGTGTTATTTTGTTTTAGATAGTAATGTTAGGATTTGTATAATTTTAAAATTGTTGAATAAGTATTAATAAGTTTAATTGAGTTCATTGTTGATATAAGTGGTGAATTCAAAATAATGCATTTTACATTAAGTAATTTATTGCATAACTTTCCAAATGACATATACATTATGTTTTCTATATAAAAATTAAATAATAAAAAAATTCATGTGAAAAATACGGGTCAACCCGACCCGATCCAACCCGACCCCCAACCCGATTAACCCAAACCCGATTTTGACCCGCTTAAAGTGACCCGTTTGACCCGTAACCCGATTGACCCGACCCAAACCCGACCCGACCCGCCCGTTTTGCCATGTCTACCTTCACTTTTACTATCTTCTTCTCCAACACTTTCCTTTTTCTGCCACCCAAACCTACTGCCACCAACCACCACCACTAGTTTAAAAAAAACACATAAAACAAGAACCCACAACCTGCCACCAGCCACCACCATTGAAAAAATACAAAAACAAAAACAAAAACACAAGCTACCACCAATCATAAACCACTAGCCACGAAACCCACTCAACAACCAACCACTCAACCACCACCGCAGCCACTGTCACCACCACCCACAACCTCAATCCCCAACCACCAAAATCATAAACAAATCACAAACCCAAAACCAAATCACAAATTCAAACCCACAACCGCATCACCACCACTAGCCGGGAAAAGAAAAGAAAAGAAAAAAACAAAAACAAAAACACCAGCCACTGTCAGCCACTCACTCGGACCCATGAAGAATAGATACTGAAAATCAGATCAAACCACCAAATACCCATGGCCACCGAAGCACAGACCACTGAAAATCCTATCGCACCACCGAACCACCAAAAACCACAGTGAGAGAGAGACATTTTGGGTTCAGTTGCAAGATGGAGAAGAGAGGCAATTTGGGTGAGAGAGTTGATTTCGTATGAGAGAGAGAGAGCAGGGGAGAGAGGCTCGGCGTTGGGACTTGGGCGTGGCCATGTGGGTGATGGGAAATTTTAGGAACAGGGAGAAGCAAAGGACACATAAAAGGAAGAGAGGCGCGCGTGTAGAAATAAATTAACATTATTTTTTTTATAATATTCAGTTACAGTGAGCAATTAAAGATGGCAGTTCGTTGTAGCTGATACTCACGGTATTTGGTTTGTATTTTTAAACAACTATTTTCAGTTTTTAACTAATAACTTATGTATTTTTATACATTTTTTTAACTCATACGTATTTTCACAAATATTTTTAAATAATCATTTTAAATTTTTAAACAAATCTATCAAATGGACTCTTAATTTTTTTTTTTCTTAGCATGACACTTTTGATGTGGTGGGTGTTTTTAGCGCTTTGAGTGCTAAATTAACTTTTTAGTTATTTTAGCATATGTAATGTTAATGCTCTTATAATCTTTAATTTTACAAACTGACAAGTGTCAAAAAAAATTTATGAACTAGCCAAAAAAATTAATGGACTAGTTTACTTTTCAATTTTATCCTACTGAGTAATTTAACATATACTACATATTTTAGAGTCTTTTGGCTAAATATTGCCAAAATTAAAACATTTTTGCATTATAGGTACTGTTTGAAGTTTTTTGGCAAAATGAGGAGAGAGGTTGAATTTCGGCAACAGCGTTGCCGAAATTCAAGAAAAAGGAGGAGAGAGAATGAGAAAATTGGAGGAGAGAGAAAAACTTGAATTACGGCAATGGTATTGCCGTAATTCCTCTGCCCAATCTCCCCGAGTTTGTGCGTGTGAGGAGTGCAATGTGTGAGTGCCCAAAAAAAAAAAAATCCCACAATTTCGGCAATACCATTGCCGAAATTGTGGGGAAATTTTTATTTTATTTTATTTATGGCAATGGTATTTCGGCAATACCATTGCCACAATTGTGGGGAAATTTTTTTTTTTTTTTTTTAATTTGTGGCAATGGTATTTCGGCAATACCATTGCCACAAGTGTGGGGAATTTTTTTTTTTTTTTAATTTGTGGCAATGGTATTTCGGCAATACCATTATCACAATTGTGGGGAAATTTTTTATTTTTTTTTAATTTGTGGCAATGGTATTTCGGCAATACCATTACCACAATTGTGGGGAAATTTTTTTTTTTTTAATTTTTTAATTTGTGGCAATGGTATTTCGGCAATACCATTGCCACATTGTGGGGAAATTTTTTTATTTTATTTTATTTGTGGCAATGGTATTTCGGCAATACCATTGCCACAATTGTGGGGAAATTTTTTTTTTTTTTTTTTTTAATTTGTGACAATGGTATTTCGGCAATACCATTGCCACAATTGTGGGAATTTTTTTTTTTTTTTTTTTTTTTTTTAAATTTGTGGCAATGGTATTTCAGCAATACCATTACCACAATTGTGGGGAAATTTTTTTATTTTATTTTTTAATTTGTGGCAATGGTATTTCGGCAATACCATTGCCACAATTGTGGGGATTTTTTTTTTTTTTTTTTTTTTTATAATTTGTGGCAATGGTGTTTCGGCAATACCATTGCCACAATTGTGGGGATTTTTTTTTTTTTTGTGGCAATGGTATTTCGGCAATACCATTGCCACAATTGTGGGGAAATTTTTTTTTTTTCAATTGTGGCAATGGTTTTTTTTTTTTTTTTTCTTTTGGCAATGTCATTGTCCCGTTTGAAAAAAAAAAAAAATTTCCCTAATACCGTTTGGAAAAAAAAAAAAAATTTTCTTTTTTTTTTCAATTGTGGCAATTGAAACAATTTCGGCAATGCGATTGCCACAATTGAAAAAAAAAAAAAAAAAAAAAAAACCCACAATTGAAAAAAAAAAAAAAATTTCCCCACAATTGTGGCAATGGTATTGCCGAAATACCATTGCCACAAATTTATTAAAAAAAAAAAAAAAAAATTTCCCCACAATTGTGGCAATGGTATTGCCGAAATACCATTGCCACAAATTTATAAAAAATATATATATATATATTTCCCCACAATTGTGGCAATGGTATTGCTGAAATACCATTGCCACAAATTTATAAAAAAAAAATATATATATATATATATATATATATTTCCCCACAATTGTGGCAATGGTATTGCCGAAATACCATTGCCACAAATTTAAAAAAAAAAAAAAAAAAAAAAAAAAAAAAAAAATTCCCCACAATTGTGGCGATGGTATTGCCGAAATACCATTGCCATAAATAAAATAAAATAAAAATTTCCCCATAATTTCGGCAATGGTATTGCCGAAATTGTGGGATTTTTTTTTTTTTTTGGGCACTCACACATTGCACTCCTCACATGCACAAACCCGGTAGATTGGGCAGAGGAATTACGGCAATACCATTGCCGTAATTCAATTTTTTCTCTCTCCTCCAATTTTCTCATTCTCTCTCCTCCTTTTTCTTGAATTTCGGCAATGCTGTTGCCGAAATTCAACCTCTCTCCTCATTTTGCCAAAAAACTTCAAACAGTACCTATAATGCAAAAATGTTTTAATTTTGGCAATATTTAGCCAAAAGACTCACATATTTTACTACAATCAACTTATAAATTTTTTTTTTTTTTAATTTAAAAACTGACCTGTCCGTTTTTGAGGGATCCATTTAATCAAATTCCAGTAGGAAATCTAAAATGTAATTGGTTGCAAGTGCCCTAAATATAACAATAATAATTCTCTCATACTTGTTAATGTACATAATTCATACACGCTAAATTTATAATTTCTTGTGTGGATGTTTATATTTTTAATTATTATTTATTGATTTCTATATTTAAAATGTGAAAGGAGTGATTTGTATAGATGATGTACAATAATGAACGTACGAGAATCAATACCCTAAATATAAAGGATTAAGGTGATATGTTTAATGGTACATGATCAATTGTATCTTGTGAAGTCCAATTGGATGAATCAAGTTTCAAAAGTCTAGTAGCGCCAAAGTCAACAATGTGAACCACACATTTGAGATCTAGCAAAACATTTTTGCTTGATATATCTCGGTGAATTATAGGAAGTAAGCAATCATGATGCATATAAGATAAAACATTTGCCACATCTTTGACAACATTGACTCTCTTAATCGAGTCAAATGCATTTGCTTCTTCTTCACTATTTAGTAACTGTACCAAGCTTCCCCTTTCCAAGTATTCATAAACCAAAAGTGAGTGTCATGGATGTGAACAAAAACCATGTAGCTTCATAATGTTACGATGTCTTATTTCTGTTAAGGCATGAATCTCACTCATGATGGTTTTTTGATTGAATGTCTCGCCATTGAGTAGTGGGTGAAGTTTCTTCACAGCAACAACTTGACTTGTTGGCAACTCAGCTTTGTAAACACTTCCATGTCCTCCCACACCAATGCAATATTTGGAATCGAAATCCTTTGTAGCTTCAATGATGTTTTCATACACCATTTTCCCATTATAGCTCCATATTGCAAAAATATCATCATTTTGTATTCATCCTGACTTGTTTTTTTTCTCACTCTTTGGCGACAAATATGTGTAACTCCAAGAATGATAATTATTAGAAATAGACTAGCCAAAACAGGAATTAGAATTATTATTACAAATTTGTTGCGCCTTTTACCTGAAGGATTATGAATTATTTTTGGGCAAGCCTTCAAACCAGTAGCATTACCGCACAAGCCTTTATTATTTTGAAATGCTTTATATGGAGCCTCGTGGAAGGCTTTAATGTTGGGAATAGGACCTTCTAACTCATTGTAGGATATATCATCAGATGTCAAACTTAAACTATCATCAAAAGTGGTTGGGATTGAACCAAAGAGATTATTGTGAGAGAGATTCAATGTTTCTAACCGTGGCATGCCTCCAAGTTGTTGCGGTGTCTCTCCTGCCAACATATTCCAACTAAGATCGAGATTTTGAAGAGAATGCAGGCTTCCTATATCAAAAGGAATTCTTCCCTCTAGTTTATTTTTGCTCAAATCCAAGAACAATAATTCTGAGCACTCTCCAAGTTGTTTAGGGATCAAACCATTTAGATTGTTTGACGCTAGATTCGAATCTGTTATATGGGATAGCATTCCAATTATTGAAGGAATGTCACCTAAAAGTTGGTTATTGCTTAATAGAAGTTTAAGCAATGACTTCAAGCGTCCAAATTCCTTCGGAATCTTCCCTGTTAGATGATTTGATGAGAGGTCAAGCTCACGTAGTTGACTTGCCTCACTGAGCTCAGGTCGTATTCTACCAGAGATCTTATTGTTGGAGAGTTTCGGACTAGTCAAATAATGACACTGCCCCCCCTTTGATGAAAGCTTACCATATAGGTTATTGTCACTCAAATCAATGTAGTTCAAGTTGGGATAAATTCCAAAGTCTTCAGTTATATTTCCTTTTAGTTGGTTTCCATCAAGCCTAACTCTAAATAGGCTAGTGCAGTTTTTCAAGCTTTTTGGGATAGGACCTGTAAAATGGTTATCTGTGGCCCCAAAATATACAAGTGATCCAGCTTGGCACACATGTTTAGGTAAATGGCCAGTAAAATTGTGATTGGCTAGTTGCAAATTTATGAAATTGGTAAAATTGTTTATTTCAAGTGGAAGGGAACCAATTAGTTTGTTATTGTTCAAACTTAAAGAGGTGAGCATGGTCAAATTTCCAATAGTGGTTGGAATTGATCCAGAAAGCTCGTTGTCATTAAGATTAACTTTAGACAATTTGGTCATATTTCCAATAGAGGTTGGAATTGTTCCAGAGAGTTTGCTTTTGAAAAGGCTAAGATGAGTCAAGTTGGTCATCTTTCCTACGGAAACATGGATCTCTCCAGAGAGATTATTATATAGTAGTTGAACTATAATAAGATGCCTAAGCAATCCTATTTCCTCAGGGATGGAACCGGAAATATAATTGCCATAAAGGTAAAGATATTGTAAGTTGCTCAAGTTTCCTGTTGAAGCAGAGATTGCACCAGTGAGAAAGATACTTGACAAATCAAGTTCAACGAGGGATGTCATCATTCCAATTTCCTGAGGTATGGAACCAGATAGAGAGTTTCCATGAAGGAATAGGTGGACTACGTTGTGCAACTTCCCGATTTCATGAGGAAGGGATCCAGAAAAGCTGTTGTTATATAGGTAAAGGCGGGATAAATTGCCCAAGTTTCCTATAGAAGTAGGTATGGAACCATTGAGATCATTTTCGTTTAAAGCAAGGACTTGAAGACTTGTAAACAAGCCTATCTCTGGTGGAATTCTTCCAAAGAGTTTATTGCCAGAAAAATCTAGATATGGGAGTCTGGAAAGGTTACAAACGCTTGAAGTAATAGTTCCAGAAAGAGCATTGTTAGCCAACTCAAGATGGGTGAGTTTGGAAAGGTTACCAATCAAGTCAGAAATAGTTCCATAAAGCGAGTTTTTTGATAGATTGATAGTGAGGAGGTTGGGGAAGGATGAGAAACTGAGGTTGGAAAGCGTACCTGTTAATCCAAAACTCGAAAGGTGTAGACCAGTGAGACTTCCCGACTGATCGCAAACAATTCCAACCCATTTGCATGGGTTGCCTCCACCACCCCAAGAAGATAGGTGAGATTGGCTTTGGTTGTCAAGACTGGCTTTCCATTTAAGAAGAGCTTCTGTTTCCTTCCATTCTTTTCCTACTTTATCTCTAGCAGCAGCAGTTGCAGCCACAAAAGAAGTTGATGAGGAGGAAGCAAAATCAGCAAAATGGAATAAGGAAATCAACACGACTGCAAGGCTAAAGAAGACTCCGAAGACTGTGGATAGCTTTTTATCTAATAAGGATGCCATTAGTTTAGTGGTTATAGACTTCAGAGAGATGTAATTGGTTTCTGGGTGGTTGAAGATTTTGGCTAAAAGCACATGGAATTTATATAGGAAATGAAATCTTATGCTATGTGTCTTCTCCCATGTGAAAATTAAAAACCTTTGGAATCTCTCTAAAACTTGCCCCTTCTTAGGGGTTGGAAAATTTTCAAAACTTGCCCTTCTTAGGGGTTGGAAAATTTTTTGGTTACGCCATGGCACTTCTATACTCACACCTTTTGAAATCTTTTTCAACCTTTCCCTTCCTATGGGTTAGGACTTTATTATGTCCGTATGAAAGCCATTGTAATACTGGAGGTCCAGCAAGCTCAGATCATGAGGAAGAAAAAGAAGAAGTTCCAACAGCTAAAACGGTGTCGTGCATGAGGCAAGGCAAACATAAAGGCAAATCAAAACAAAACGTTACCGTTTCTCATTAAAAGGAACGGTGCCGTTTTGTATATAAAATATCAGTCAGTTAGAAATCAGTTAGAAGGTTGTTAGCTGTGGAGTGCACGTGTGTGAGGTTGTTAGAACACGTGTGAAACGGTTACCAATCTCCTCCGTCTCTCTATCCCTCACTGTGAATGTATAAATATAGATGATCACCTCCATTGTAATTTAATCAAGAGTTATATTCAGAAATATTACATTAGAAGAAGTTTTGCAACTATTCTCTCTCTCTATTTTTCTCTCTTTTCTCTGTTTTTCATTTCTTGAGTTTTCTGTGATAATTCTATAGAGATTGATAGAACTTTTCATGGTATCAGAGCTTTGATCCAATTCAATAGCTTCGTCTTCTTCAACATCTGTCTCAATTAATCTCCCTGCTATGGCTACTGCAAGTTTACCAGTGAATACTTCACCGTTGCTATTATCAAATATGTCATCAATGATGACTGTGAAGCTCGATTATGGGAACTACATAGTTTGGAAACATCAAATCGAGGTAATCCTTGATACCTATTCCATGATTGATGTTCTTGATGATTCAATCACTGATCCAGATAGATTCCTTAAAGATTCATTTGGTAATTTTACTACTGAAGTGAATCCAGCTTTCATAGCTTGGAAGAATTGTGAACAAGCCATGTTCACTTTTACAGTTGGGCAAAAGTTTGCTAGAGGAGTTTGGAAGGTGTTAGAGAAAAGGTTTGCATCTGTCTCAAGGTCTCATGTGATGAGTCTGAGAAATAAGCTGAATGCAATTAAGAAAGGAGTTGATTCCATTGATGGATATTTTCAGAAAATTAAGCAAGCCAGAGATAGATTGGCTGCTGTTTCTGTGTTTGTAGATGATGAAGAGCTGCTCCACATTATTCTTGATGGTCTTCCATTTGAATTTGATTCGTTTAGTTCAGCAATTAGAACTAGGAGTGATGTTTTGTCAGTAGAAGAATTGAATGTGTTGCTCAATGCTGAGGAGAGAGTAATTAAAAAGAGGTCTAATGCAATTGATTCAGCTTCTATGGCTATGGCTGCAAGGTTTCATTCTCAAGGTTTCAACAAGGAAGAGGAGGCAGAAATAATAATCAGAGAGGAAGAGGTCGAAATAATCATCATAATTTTGGAAGTAATCTTGGAGGTTCTCATTATG
The DNA here is from genome assembly GCA_030445155.1 of Quercus variabilis. Lineage (NCBI taxonomy): Eukaryota > Viridiplantae > Streptophyta > Magnoliopsida > Fagales > Fagaceae > Quercus > Quercus variabilis. The sequence goes on along the minus strand of CP129456.1, from coordinate 32,786,298 downwards.
GTGGTGGAAGTTATTCTCATCCTAATCAGTTTTAGAATTTCAACTCAAACAGTTTCAATTCAGGAAATTTAGGAGCTTCTCTTCAGTTTCAGGGTTCCAATCAATCCAAACAATCAGCTAACCATAATTCAGGTCAATTAAGTAGACCTATCTGTCAGATCTGTGGCAAGAATGGTCATTCAGCCCTTGACTGCTACCATAGAATGGACTTTACATATCAAGGAAGACATCCACCTGCTAAACTAGCCTCCATGGTGGCTAATGCTGCTCAAGTTCAAGCTTCCAATGCCTGGCTCACTGACACTGGTTGCTTAGACCATGTGACACCTAATCTGTCTCAACTCTCTTTTATGCAGCAACCAGTTCAAGGATCAGAATCTGTCACAGTTGGCAATGGACAAGAACTACCAGTCACTCACATTGGTAATGGTGAGCTTCGAACCTTAACTCATAACTTTAGGCTTAACAACATTTTAAGAGTACCTAACCTTGCATCCAATCTTCTATCTGTTCATAAACTTTGTCTTCAAAATAATGCTTTTTGTTATTTTGATGCACATAAGTTCTTAATTCAGGATTTGTCCACGGGGAAGATCCTCTACGCAGGGTTGAGTAAAGATGGAGTTTATCCAATTCCATCTAATCCTAGTCTGTCTTCTACACCCTGCTTCAATTCTCTTCAGAATTCTGCATTTGTCACTCTCAAACCACATAATATTCTGCTATGGCATCATAGACTTGGGCATCCAAGTTCTAAGATTTTCTTTTCTGCTTTAAAATCTGTATTTCCTTCAGTTTCTTTGTCTCAGATTGATGAAGTTTGTTCATCCTATGAGTACTGTATAAGTGCAAAAATGCACAGATTTCATTTGAATAAAACACCTCTTGTTTCAAATTCAATTCTTGAGCTTGTGCACAGTGATGTTTGGGGTCCTTCTCCAATCACTTCTTTGCTTGGATTCAATTACTATCTGATTTTTGTTGATGACTACTCCCGTTTTACTTGGTTATTTCTTCTCAAACATAAAACTAAGGTTCTTGCTGTTTTCAAACACTTTAAGTCCATGGTTGAGACTCAATTCAGTTCTAAGCTTAAAGTTCTAAGAACTGATAATGGCTCTGAGTACATCAACAATGAGTTTAAATCTTTTTGTTCCACCTCTGGTATTCTTCATCAATCTTCCTGCCCTCATACACCTGAGCAAAATGGTGTTTCAGAGAGAAAGCACAGGCACATAGTTGAAACTGGTCTCACCCTTTTATACCAATCCCATCTTCCTCTCAATTATTGGTCCTATGCTTTCTCTGCTGCAACTTATCTTATCAACAGAATGCCTTCTTCAGTCTTAGGTTTTCACTCACCTTGGGAGAAACTTTATTCCAAATCACCACCTCTTCATGCTCTTAAAGCCTTTGGGTGCGCCTGCTATTCATACCTCAGGCCATTTAACCAAAACAAACTGCAACCTAGATCAAAACCATGCATTTTTCTTGGCTATCCTCCTCTTTCTAAAGGTTACATATGTCTTGATCCAACCACTAACAGAATCTACCTTGCCTGTCATGTTTTGTTTAATAAGTCTCTCTTTCCTTTTGCTCATAATTCTAACTTCACTGATCCTCATATTCCTTTCTCCTCATCTCTTTCCAATTGGTTTTCTCAACCTTTACCCCTTGTTGCTGAGTCTGGTTCTAGTTCACCTTCTGAGTCCACCAGTGTCTCCACACCACCTGATCTCACCTCTTCTCTTCTTCCTTCTTTCCTTTCTACCTCACTTCCCATCCCTGTTGTTCCTCCTCCTTTGGCTGTCCCTTCCTCTATTTCTACTTCCTTACCTATTCCAGCTCCTGCTGTTTTCAATTCTTCTTCACTTCCTGCTCCTAGTGTGTCTAGTTCCACTGCTATTGTTCCTACCTCCTCTAACTCTCATCCAATGCTCACAAGGTCAAAGCATGGTATCTATAAGCCTAGAGTTATGCAGGTTCAAGCTGACTACACTATCACAGAGCCTCCATCCTTCACTGTTGCATCTAAATTCCCTCAATGGGTGGCTGCAATGGATTCTGAGTTTCAGTCCCTTAAGAAGCAAAATACTTGGACTTTGGTTCCTCTTCCTCCCCATAAGAATGTGGTCACTTGCAAGTGGGTGTATAAGTTGAAAAGGCACAGTGATGGCTCTATAGCAAGATATAAAGCCAGGCTAGTTGCAAGGGGGTATCTTCAACAGCATGGTTTGGACTATGATGAGACATTTAGTCCTGTGGTGAAGCCTACCACTGTTAGAATTCTTCTGGCTTTGGCTGTACAATTTGGATGGGAACTGAAGCAGTTGGATGTCAGCAATGCTTTCTTGCATGGAGTGCTTAAGGAGGAAGTTTATTTGGCTCAACCTCAAGGATATGTTGATCCTTCCTTTCCTTAGCATGTCTGTCTCCTTCATAAGGCCCTCTATGGTCTCAAACAAGCTCCTAGAGCTTGGTTTGAGAGGTTTACTTCTCAATTGTTGCATATTGGATTTTGTGCTTTTGCTGCAGATAGCAATCTATTCATTTTGAGGCATGGTTCTTCCATTGTGTTCCTGCTGCTATATGTGGATGACATCATAATCACAGGCAACAAATCAGGGTTTGTCTCTTCTGTGATCAAATTGTTAAGTGCTGATTTTGACCTCAAAGACCTTGGCATCCTACATTACTTCCTTGGCCTGCAAATTGACTACACTTCCTCTGAGCTGTTTGTTCATCAGGCAAAATATGCCTCGAATCTTATTAAGAAGTTTGGCATGACTGATTGTAAGCCATGTAAAACTCCTTCCTCTCCTAACTGTCATCTCCTACCTCATGACAGTCCACTCTTGTCTGATCCCACTTTCTATAGAAGCTTGGTTGGTGGCTTACAATATCTCACTTTTACAAGACTAGACCTTTCTTTTGAAGTTCAACAAGCTTGTCAACATATGAGTACTCCAACTCATAATCATCTTCAGGCAGCCAAAAGGATCCTTAGATACCTCCAAGGCACATTACATTTTGGAGTTGCTTTCACCCCTGGTCCTATCTCCTTGTCTGCATACAGTGACTCTGATTGGGCTGGGAACCCTATGGACAGACGTTCCATTACTGGCATGGTTCTCTTCTTTGGCAATTCTCCTATTTCCTGGTCTGCCAAGAAACAAGGCACTGTATCTCGTTCTTCCACTGAAGCTGAATATCGTGCCTTGGCTTCCACCACTGCTGAATTGTATTGGATTCGCATGCTTCTTCGCGATTTTGGTATCTTCCTTCCTAATCCTCCTCTTCTCTGGTGCGATAATGTCAGTGCTCTAGCCATTGCTACTAATCCTGTATTTCATGCCCGTACCAAACACATCGAAGTTGACTTCCATTTCGTTCGTGAAAAGGTTCTCAGGCATGATGTGATGCTTAAGTTCATCTCCACTCATGATCAGTTGGCTGATCTGTTTACTAAAGGACTTCCTTCTCCTCGGTTCCTTTGGCTAACATCCAAACTCATGTGGAAATTCCCCATTCGTTTGAGGGGGGATGAAAGCCATTGTAATACTGGAGGTCCAGCAAGCTCAGATCATGAGGAAGAAGAAGAAGTTCTAACAGCTAAAACGGTGTCGTGCATGAGGCGAGGCAAACATAAAGGCAAATCAAAACAAAACGTTACCGTTTCTCATTAAAAGGAACGGTGCCGTCTTGTATATAAAATATCAGTCAGTTAGAAATCAGTTAGAAGGTTGTTAGCTGTAGAGTGCACGTTTGTGAGGTTGTTAGAACACGTGTGAAACAGTTACCAATCTCCTCCGTCTCTCTATCCCTCATTGTGAATGTATAAATATAGATGATCACCTCCATTGTAATTTAATCAAGAGTTATATTCAGAAATATTACATTAGAAGAAGTTTTGCAACTATTCTCTCTCTCTGTTTTTCTCTCTTTTTTCTGTTTTTCATTTCTTGAGTTTTCTGTGATAATTCTATAAAGATTGATAGAACTTTTCACCGTAAAGAAGGCCGCGGGCCTCACAACCCCTTTTTTTTATTAAATTAAAATAAAAAAATAAAATCGCATTAATTCAAACATATAAAACATAATTTGTAATTTATTCTTTTTGAAACTGAGATCTGTTTAATAAGTGATATTTGAATAAGTTGTACATTTACAGTCCGTTTGGTTAGAGGGGTGAAAAAGTAGGAGGATAGAAAATCGTGGGAGGATGGAAAAGTGGGAGGATATAAAATATTTTAATTTCCCTCTTTTTTGTTTGGTTGGGAGTGAAAAAGTGAAATGATGGAAAAAAATAAATTTGTATAAATTTACGCATATACTCTTATTAAAAAATGATGCTCAATTTAAACCAAAAGGGATAAACAACCAAAAAAAAAAAAAATCAATCACCTAAATTTATTAAAAAATAAAAATCATGTCTAGAAAAAAACCAAAACAAAAAAAAAAAAAAAACAAAACAAAACAAAAAAACACAAAAGAAAGCAAAGGAAAAGAAGAAGAAGAAGAAGAATATGAGAACCGGACATGTAGGAACTTGGAAGCCTGCCCAATAAAAAAATAAATAAGGAAGAAGAGGCAACATCCATGAGGAAAGAAAAAGAAGAAAAAATGAAAAAGAGCAACGTGGACAAGCCCATGTGCAAGCATTTTTGTTCAAAAATAATGTCTAATTTTTCTCTTCAGTTTTCTCTTCATTTTGAAAAGAAAACTTTTTGGTAGGTCCGAAGAGAAAACACTTAAATCCCACTATTTATTTTCCTTTTTCCCTATCCAACCAAACACACTCCAAAAAATTTTCCTTCCTATTTTCTCTCTAAAGTTTTTCATTCATCCTATTTGGCTATTTCACCTTCAAACAAACACACCCTTAAAAAATGTTTTTTTATTTCAAAGAATTCAACTAAAAATATTTGGCTCCGTTACGTAAAAATAGTTTTTTATATTTCTTATATTTTGGTAGTATCAAAAGAAAAAAAAGATAGTTCAAAGAAAACTATTTTTTAATAAATAAAAAACCTTTATTCATCTCCTAATCCATCTTTTCTTTCAGCTACAAAACCGTTGGAAGTATCAATTCGAGTAATAAGTTGTTCTCCAAAAACTTCAGTTTGAATGGGACTTACAGTGAATTTGCAAATGGATAACGAGCCATGCATCCATAGAAAGTAACCCAATGAGAAATTATAGAGTTCTCTAGTGGATCACGTCACTTGTCCACTATTTCACTAAAAAACTTTCACTTGTTTAAAGTTGCTGAGTCAGTAATTAATTTCTATTTAAAAAAATTTTCTAACTAACAATTTTAAACAAGTGGCAGTTTATTAGTGGAATGGTGGACCGCATCACTTGTCCACCATGTAGATCTTATAATTTCTCATAACCCAAGCCACTCTGTCCTCCAAAAGTTCAATTTAGTGAGTGAGTTGTTTTAACATTTCCCTTCCGATTGAATGCAAATGGCTAAAGCATTTTTTTTTTTTTTATGGCTAAACCCTTTTTTTTTTTTTTTTTTGATAGGGTAAATGGCTAATTACTAGTACTACCAAAAGAATTGTTAGAGAGTCAATTGAACACATCACGAAATGATAATTATCTGAACAGTTTAACTTTAAAGTCTTCGTAATGTTAAGACTTCGGAAAATTACTTGAGCACATCTCACTTTAGTAACCATCGGAATAATATATAATATATTATATGAATTCTTTGCAGTTCGTACTCGTTGGGGTTGAGCTTGACATCGGTCTTCCTCCGGCAAGCAGGATATTTAATAATGAGTCATTATTAATGACAAATAAATAAATAACAATAAACAGAAAAGAAAATATTACTATTTTTCATTGCAAGTGTTAAGTTGGAAAGATTAAAAAAAAAAAGATGGTAAAAAAAAGTATTATTATTAATTTTTAGAAAGTTACAAAAAATAATGTGAGGAAATAAAATAATTTTTTTTGAAGAAATAAAATTTTTATTATATTTACTATTATAATAGATACTCAAATACAAATTAATAAATTTTTAGTTTATTCATTAATACGTTTTCCAATATTTATTTAAAAATTCAAGCTCATAATTCAGCGTTTCATTTTAAATAAAATTTTATTATAATCTCAAATAAATTAATCAACCATTTATGTAATTTAAATTATATCAAATTATTTGTTAAAAAAAAAATCAACTATATATAAGCTGGGTTTGGATCCACGTTTGCGTTTTTTTTTTTTTTTTTTCACACGTTTTAGGAGGTTTGTGGCTACTGTTCATGAACTGTAGCCACAAAGGTTGACTTTTCAACTGTGAATAGTGCATCTATACACTGTTTATGGACCCACAAATATCACTTTTCAATAATTTTTTCATTAAAAATGAGTCTCACGGTACTATTCACATATTTAAAAATTACTTTGTTACAGTGTTTTCAGTTTTCAGTTTTCCATTGTTAAAGTGTAGAAACAAGCTAATAAGAGAAAAGAAAAGGTAAATAGGAATACAAAACTTAAAGTTTTTTTTTTTTTTTTTTTTGAGATAAACTTACAAGACTTTTAATTTTTAATTAATCATTAGAGGTAAAAGTGTTACTAATTAATTTCTTCCCATTTTTCCCGTCAAGTAAATTAAGTGGGCCTTGTCTTGGCCCACTCTCCTTTCTTGAGTCAAGGCCGGTCAAAAAACTCAATCTACTCCCACTTTTGATACAGACTTCCATCCCCCCGCTTTCCGTCAAACAAAAAGCAAAGTTAGGGTAAATGGCATTTTCTCCTTCACAATTTTATATTGGCTGATTGAAACTACCGGTTCAAATCTTGTTAGGTATTATAGTTCATTATCCACCAACTTAAAAAATTGTTTATGTTCGAGGTATGTTGATTCCTATTAAAAAAAAGAAAAAGAAAAAAGAGAGAAGGTATGTTGATTAAATGAAGAGTGATGTTAAGGATGCTATAAATTTCACTACATAAATCTTATAAATTGCTATCTGTCTTTTTGTTTTAAAAAAAAAAGTAATTGATATTTATCTTGATTCTAAAAAAAATAATAAATAAATAAAAAAGATCTTATAAATTGATGCATTACCAATCACATTCATTAGGCTTAGGAGTTTGTAACGGAAATTAATGGAATGGATTGAATATAAAATAATATAAAGGAATTAAATAATTATCTCTCTCTTATTTAAATATTTGAAAGGAATGGAAAGTAACATTATTTAGGAGTTTTTTTTTTTTTTCCTTTTCTCCTTCTAGGTAACATTATTTAGTAGTTGAATGAAACTAAATAAAATTAATTATTGTACAATAATATTACTATTATGTCCCCTTTTTCATTTTTTTTTTTTGAATAAAAATTGTGGTATAAGCATTTTAAAAATGAATCAAAAGAATATTTTTTTAAAAAAAATTTCATTCCATTCCCTCGTATTTTCTCTCCCAAACAAGCTGGTAAAGGTAAATCACATATGGGTTCTTGTATGGATAAAATTTAGGTGTCTAGTGACATTGAATTTTAAATGCATAGTGACATTTAATTTAATTGTCTTTAGAAAAAAAAAACACTATTTTATTATATTAGTCAATTCAACTAGATGTTTGACTTTAATTGGAAAATCTAATATATTACATCTAAGATACCGTATTTAAATTTTACCCTTCTTCTATGGTCACATCTCAAACAAGCTTATTGTGAAAATCTTATAACATTTTCACATCAATTTAAGGTGTTAGTCTACCACAAGTCAAAAGAAAATTTAAAAAAAAAAAAAAATTATACCTAAGCCCACAATAACTCAAAACAAGATTGTTATGAAAATATTGTTGTAGGGACACAATTTGCGGCCCAAGCCTAAGGTGAATGGGGTGATGGCTCAATGAGCCCAGTACAATTAATTTGTAAAGAGTGGGTTGAAAAACTAGGTCCTAGTGAATTTAATAACGGCTAGTATGGAGTTAAAAGATAATCAAGCAAGAACAGAACACGTAGGACTGGATAAATCCACTGTCTGATGAGACAATTATGAGTATAAATCAATATAACTGTTTACAAATACAACTTGGATTGCTACGATCTTTTTTCTCTATTTTTCTCGATCCCTTTCTCATGGGAGATCTCTCACATTATATAGTTCCTTTCAGATCATCTTGATCCTACACTTATTAATCATCTAAGCCATCACCTGAGTGCATGTCCCATCAGACATCCTCTTTAGCTTTCTGTGAGTTGTGATAGTTGAAACTGCACTGTTCAAGGGTCTTCTCCACATAAATACGGCCAAAAAAGTAGCTACAGTACATTTAATGCGGTAGTGACAGCTTTTCCTTTAAATATTTTTGAGTTCCTATCACTCCTGTACATGCATGAGGCTCATCCTTATTGTTGAAACCTCCTGGAAAGTCACCTAGGTTGCCGAAATACAGATTTTATCAGTATTCATCGTATCTGAGAAGGAGTTCCTCCTCGGACTATCTTCCTTCATTCCTTCCTTATGTGACTCTAAACTTGGGGCCTCTCCCAATCATTTACTCCTCCTCGGATACACCCACATCCCCAGATAAGGCCCAATGCCCAATATCCAAATTTGAGCTTTTACCCCCCACAATTGTGATATTTTGTTCTATCCATAAAATTTCTCTACAAATATTTATTAATTAATTGTTCAGGTGACACCAATTACTACATTTTTTTTTTTGGCACAAGTTTGTACGGTTTGTAATAAAATTTGTAATCGTTTTAGCATTTTCTTTATTTATTTATTTTTTTTTAAAAAGACTTCTAGGGAAGTATAATTAAATGGATTAATTATTCAATATTTCTAAAATACAACGATATGATACTATTACCGGCCCTCACATGAATTGTAGGTTCTACTAACTAAGCTTATACTAGGATCAATCATTTATATGAAATATGGGAGCACGAAATCACTATATTCCAAAAGCACTAGTATCCAAATGTATAATAATTTTAATACGTTTTTGAGCTACAATAATTTCAATTAAATTTTTTTCTAAGTAGTTAATATTCCAGAAAATGTTTACTTTCTGCGCAGATTTGCAGAAAATTCTAAGAAAAGCACATTTTTTTATGCTATGCACTGTGCTATGGCTGGAAAACGTTGAAGGCGTGATTATCACATCATATTCTGATATTCATGCATGTCCAACCAAGGAGAGAGATTCTCTAAGTCAATGTACTTAAGTAAGGTATTTTTAATAAATTTAGATATCAATTAAATAATATTTTATAATTTTCTATTTTATAAAATTCATTCTTCTTATTTTTTAGATGAAAACTTACTAATTAAGTTTTTGTATTCAAATTTTGCTAACACTTCCTTTTTCAATTGATAATATGATTAATTCCCTTAATTTTTTTGTGACATAGTTGAATTTAGGTAGGGCTTTATGAAGTTTAATTTAGAAAAACTTCTTCCACAAAAGTAATTGTTTTGTTAATAAAATTCTTACAAGATATTGGGGAAAAATCTAGTATTTTTATATAATTTACTATGTCAATTGATTTGTAAATTTATTTTCAAACTTTTAATCCTTAAAATAAATCTAAACCATAAACATCAATAAAAAATAATATCTACGATAATAAATTATAATATGTGTCAATAAAATAAACTTTGAAGTATAGAACAATAAAATCCAATGCATTAAAGTTGCTATATATTGTAAATTTGTAATTTCACTTAACAATATAGAATCGCTGAGTACCCTTATTCTTTACAAGTATAAGGATATATAGATTTACATAAAATAAAATTAACAATAGAACACACACAAACTTATTTATTTTAAATGTGGCCCATAAAATAGGTTTAGAAGTAAGAGAGGATGTAAGTGATTTAAATCCTATCATGCAAATATAGGGTTTTTATTTATTCATGTCGATTTTGGATTTCATGCATCTTATCGTATGCTCATACATCTTTGGAAATTAAACATGTTTTAACTTACATCACATAATAGCTTAGGTGGTATATATATTTCCGAAGATCTTATGCCACTTTCCCCAATTTGATGACAGTTCACCATACAAGTTATTGTCACTCAGATCAAAATAGTTCAAGTTTGGATAAAATCTAAATTCTTCAGTTATATTTCCTTTTAGTTGGTTTCCATCAAGCCTAACTCTGACTAGGCTAGTGCAGTTTTTCCAGCTTGGCATATGTGTTGAGGTAAATGACCAATAAAATTGTTATACTCTAGTTGCTGACTTATGAAATTGGTAAGATTGTTTATTTCAAGTGGAAGGGAACTGGTTAGTTTGTTCATCAACAAGATTAATTCGATAACGGTGAGCTTGGTTAAATTTCCAATAGAGGTTGAAATTGATCCCGAAAGTTGGTTGTCAGATAGATCAAGCATAGACAAGCTAGCCATCATTCCTCTGGGAGGGGACCATTTAGTTTGTTCATCATCAAACTTAAATAGGTGAGTTTGGTCAAGTTTCTAATAGTGGTTAGAATTGATCCAGGAAGTTTGTTTTCAGTGAGAACGAGCCTAGACAAGTTGGGCATCTGTCTAATAACGGTTGGAATTGATCCAGAAAGTTTGTTTTCATAGAGCAGAAGTTCAGCCAAGTTGGACATATTTCCTATGGAAGCAGGGATGTGACCCGAGAGATTATTTTCATCTAAATCAAGGGAAACTTCAAACTAGAGCCCTCAATGTTCCTATTTCCTAAGGGATGGATCCATTTAGAAGATTACCAGAAAAATAAAAAGAAGACTTTGAAAACTTGTCCACAGGGCTGGCCCTAGGCCTAGGATATTTGGGCCATGGCCTAAGCCTAACATAGAAAGGCCCATATTAAATGGGAGCAGTAAGTTTTTTTATTTATTTATCTTATATATGTCTTATAAATTGATATGTCAGTGATCATAATAAATAATTCAATACTCATTTATTTTTTTATTGAAATGTTATATCAATTTGTAAGTTTTTTATATTAAAATTTGTAATAATTTTAGCATCTTGTCCACACAAAAAAAAATTATGAATTAATTGAAATACAACACAATCACCAATTCACCATTAAGTGAATGAAAAATGCTAAACCTAATATAAATTTTATTACAAAAAACTTACAAACTGATATAGCAAGAATATAATTAGTGTCACTCAAATAATATAATAAATGATTGTTTTGAATAACTACATAGTAAAACCTACATAGTAAATATCATTAGCTCACTCTGAGTGAAATAGTCTTATTAATCAGTAAGAATTAATAATAGATTTGAAATATAAAAAAATAAATATTATTTAAGTAATATTTAGATATAAAAATGCCCTTTAAAATTTTCGCCTTAGGTCTCAACCAATCTTGGGCTGGCCCTGTTTGTAAGTAGTCCTATTTCAGGTGGACTTCTTGATGATTGCCAGGTAAAACAAAGATAAAAGAGTTTAGAAAGGTTACAAATGGTTGAAGTAATAGTTCCAGAAAGACTATTGTAAGCCAAGTTGAGATGGGTGAGTTTGGAAATGTTACCAATCTAGTGGGGAATAGTTCCATAAAGCGAGTTATGTGATAGATCAACAGTAAGGAGGTAGGGAAAGGATGGGAAACTTAAAGCGTACCTTTCAAACCAAGACTCAAAAGGTTTAGATGGGTAAGACTTCCCAACTCATCGCAAGTTCCAACCCAATTGCATATTGGCCTCCTCCACCCCAAGAAAATAGGAGAGATTGGCTTTCAACTTGGAGTCCAAATCTTCTGTCTTACTTTTTCTGTTCCACCCTATACTCCACTAATAAAAATTTGCCACATGTCCAACCTTCTTAATTAATTAATAATTGGCAAAAATGCACTTTTGGTTCCTACATTTTGGGCCGATTCTCGATTTGGTCCCTAAATTGATTTTGCTCTTAGGTCAATCCTTGATTTTAGAAAATCTTTTTTATTTTGGTCCCTGCCGTTAACCCAATAACAAAAAAATCTGAGGTGGCAAACAGAATGTCCTACCTGCTGACATGGTGCTGATGTGGTCATTAAAATATTATTAAAAAAATTATTTGGCATTTTTTAAATGCCACATCAGATTTAAATTAATAAAAAATTAAAACAAAAAATTTTTAATTCCTCACTTTTTTTAGTTTTAAAGATTGAATATCTGTTCACCCAAAAAAATAAATGAAAAATATTCACATCAGCAAATATGACCAAATATATTTTGGTCATTGCTTATCCACTAGATTCAACTTACTAAAGCTCTTTCTCATCTAAAATGAAGCTCTCTTTCATCTAAAGCTCTCTCTTTCTCTCGAATCAAAATCTCTATCTCTATCTCTCTTTTGGCTTTCTCTTTGGATCTGGGTTTAGAGAAAGTGATGGTGGGTGCTGGGTTCAACTGGGTTTGCTGGGATCTGGGCTTTCTCTTCGGCTTTGATCGGTGATCGTTGGCAAGTTTGATTGGGTTTTATCAGATCTGAGTTTAGAGAAAGAGATGTTGGTGGGTGCTGGGTTCGACTGGGTTTGCTAGGTTTGACTGGGTTCGTTGGTTGGGATTGTAGGGTTTATTGTTGTTGGTTTGATCGATGATCGTTTCTGGACATTTGGGGTTTGGGGTTTGCTGGAGATTTGGTTTTGGTGTTTGCTAGGAATTTCCCATTTTGAAATTTCTTTTTGTTTTTTAAGTTATTAACTTCTTGTGGTTTTCGAAATTTCTTTGATTATGGTTTAGTTTGGGAGTGGATGAGTTGGGTACTTTGCCAAGTTTCTATTCTTTGGATGGTTTGGTTTGGGTGTGGTTTTGTGTGGGTTTTCCTGTTTTTGCTCTTGTTCATGCTCTTTGATTTGGTGATGTTCATGTTTTTTTCTTTTTCCTGTAGGTTTGATGTTCATGTTCTTTTATTCTGGGTTTGCTTTTTGATTCTAGGTTTGATGTCTTTTCTGGGTTTATTTCTTGGATTTAAGAAGAACACTGAAGAACAAGTTCTTATGTTCTTATGAAAAAAGTAATGAAAGTAAAAATGATAATAATAATAGTAATAATAATAAAATTAGATTTAAAGTTGGTGTTAAAAAAAATTAGATTTAAAGTTTGTTTTTTAATTTAGTTTAATTTTTCTAAGCTGGCTTTTTTATTAATTTAAATGCTAACATGGAATTTAAAATGTTGAATATAATTTTTTTTTAATATTATTTTATTAGTCACGTTAGCATATAACATGCCAACAAAACACTCCATTTGCCACCTCAAATTTTTCTGTTACTGGGTTGACAGAAGGGAGTAAAATAAAAATGATTTTTTGAAATCAGGGACTAACCTAGGAGCGAAATCCATTTATGGACCAAATCGAGAATCGAACTAAAATATAGGGACCAAAAGTGCATTTTCGCCTTAATAATTTTATGTTTTTCTTATTTTATTAACTAAAATAAAAATAAATAAAAAAATAAAGCCCAACACATCCCCACCGACCTTCACCGACAGCACTATCAAGAGATCACTGGCGCCATCAACGCCACTAGTTACAGCCATCCACCGTCACCTTTATTTTCAAATCTATAACTTTATTAGTTTTGTGACCTCTTGCTAGTGGGTACCCCATATCCATGACCGCCTCTTTGTCTTCAAATCTATGTTTCAGTACCCACCATCTTATTTTAGGTAATAGAAATATAGAATCAAAAAATCAAAAAAATAGAATTTAATTAAGAAGGTTGGACATGTGACAAATTTTTATTAGTGGAATAGAAAAAGTGAGATAGAAGATTTGAACTCAACTACTTGCTTTCCATTTAAGAAGGGCTTTTGCTATTCCTTCCATTCTTTTCCTGCTACATAGAAACAGCAGCCACAAAGAAGATGCGGAGAAAGCAGCAAAATAGGACAGACAAAGGAAACCAACACAACAATCCGGAAACTGTGGATAGCTTTTTATGTAAAGAAGCCATGACTCCAGCTTTTTATGGAAGATTTTTGGCTACAGGCATCGGAATTTATAGAAGGAAATGAAATCTTACCTTATGTCCTCCAATATGCAATAATGTAAATCTTTGGAAAACGTTTTTGAGTCTTGCCATTCACTGGTCTGGGTTTGAAGAGTCTTACGATATTAGGTACATCCGGGGCCCTTCCATGCTCAAACCATTGGAACTAAATTAGGAGGGAAGCTTTGTCTAATAAAGTCTTTTACTCAAGGAAAAAAATCATAGCTGGTTTGAAAAGACTAAGATATTGGGTCGTGAGCTGTGACCGTTAATCATTAGGAGAGTGTTTACTGTTTTGTGAGGGCTTCTTGACCAGACATGGACATGAACTATCTTGAGCATATTTTTTCTTGATGAATAATCTAAGTGCACAATAGCACATTTATAATTTTGCATTGTGTTAATTATCTTTACATGCAAGTTCATGCATCTAAACTTAGAAAATATAAAAGACTCAATTTGAAGTACATATATTTCTATATAATATACTACAAAAGTGTACAATTTGTTAATTATATGTGTGTGATTGTTCCTAATTTAACCCTACAGGGGTTAGAAGCTAATCATATACATTATATATTATGAAACTGAGGGAGTTCATCTAACAATTCAATTTAGATTTCTATTGCTCTGTAATTTTTGTCCAAAGAGTCATTCTATGGCAAGTGGCTACCACTTATTAAAGATTTTGGTAAATTAGATCATTTTCTTAATTTTTGCAAGCCAAATCATTTCCTTATAGAATTCAAACAAAGCGTACATGCTTTATTTGTTTCAATCTTAAGAATTTCTAGAAAATGAATTAATTTCTAAAAAAATATTTCATTTTCTTTTATGTTTGATAATGACCTAAAAATGAGCCAAAAAACATTTTATGGTAAGATATTGTCTTCCAAAAGAAATTTAGCAAAAAAACCTCTTAAAAATAAGTCATATTTTTAATAGGATTTTTCATTGACTAAAGATAGTTTTCCATTGAGATTTTTTTATGCTACCAAATACAGAAAAATGCAAAAAATAAACTGTGGGGCCCAAGGGCCCAGAACCCCCGGCCCACCTTTAGGCTGGCCCAAGGCCCAAGCCGAGGAGGGCAATCATCCCAGATAGTCGGCCTAAGGGTTTTAGCTCTTCTCAGACCCGAGCCGAGGACACACCCCTCCTCGGCACACCTAGTCTAATCCAGGTAGGGGGCAGACCCAGAGTAGGTGGTCACATCCACACTTAACGAGTATGCCTGATCCTCCAGGCTACATTAATGATGACAAGACCCTTCACTAGAAAAACCTTGGAAGCAGCAACCCCCAGTATAGTGATGAACCTGTCTGATGGGACAAGTTCTGAACCAGTAGCCCGAATGGCCAACAGCTGTAAGGCCAGGATCGAGCTAAAGGGCTTATATAAGGCAAAGAACCCCCCTTGTGAAGGGGGGCCTCCTCGGACGCCAGCCGAGGAGCAACCCCAAGCGAAGAACAATAGACGAAAAGTTCAAGGAAGACCGGCGAGGGATCGGCCGGAGCCAAACCCTTTGCCCCACTCTCTACAAATTCATTGTCGGGGGCCCACCTCCGAAAAAGGAGCTCCTACAATTGGCGCCATCTGTGGGAAGGGTTAGAGCACCGGCCGGCGAAACCGGCGGTCGTTCCAAAGTAGTTGCTATGCAAAGTTGGCGGTGCAAAAGAAAAAAAAAAAAAGGAGAACAAGAGAAGAGTTGCAGTACGAAAGGAAAATTCAACAGCGAAATAAAGGAAAAGTTCTTTATTATTGCAGAGAAGATTACAAGTACAACAATCTTTATTATTTCATAAAAGAAAAGTTACAAATACAATCAGAGGCTCAGACAGGCATGTTTTACAAAAACTCCTACCAACTAATCCTACAATCAGAGGCCCAGGCGGACCGGTCTTGGAACTGGCCGGGCAAGAGGCTCGCAAAGAATTAATATCAGGAATGAGGAAAGTGTCAACCCGTGCTTTTATTGGCGTCAAGGGAATGGGAGAACTTGACAGTAAAAGCACGGGAAGGGGGGCTGGGGGCTGGCTCACCTTCAAACCAAAGCTTGAACAAAGTGAGGAGCCGACCCCGAGACCCCGAAACACCTTCCCTCGTGATGCTTCCTCGACCCTCTCCAAACTGCACGAGCACTGACCGTCGGAGACGGCAATGCTCGGGCACCGGCCGTGACGGGAGTTCGCATGCCTCCTTCGTCGGAGGTGCGCTCTGCGGAGGGGCGTTAGGTACTTCAATGACGTCCCCCCTGGCCACCATACGAGGCCCTGCCAGTGTTACGCCTAAACTCTGCCGCGCCGGCAGCCCAGTGAGAAGGGTTAGAGCACCGGCCGGCGGAACCGGCGGTCGTTCCAAAGTAGTTGCTATGCAAAGTTGGCGGTGCAAAAGAAAAAAAAAAAAAGGAGAACAAGAGAAGAGTTGTAGTACGAAAGGAAAATTCAACAGCGAAATAAAGGAAAAGTTCTTTATTATTGCAGAGAAGATTACAAGTACAACAATCTTTATTATTTCATAAAAGAAAAGTTACAAATACAATCAGAGGCTCAGACAGGCATGTTTTACAAAAACTCCTACCAACTAATCCTACAATCAGAGGCCCAGGCGGACCGGTCTTGGAACTGGCCGGGCAAGAGGCTCGCAAAGAATTAATATCAGGAATGAGGGAAGTGTCAACCCGTGCTTTTATTGGCGTCAAGAGAATGGGAGAACTTGACAGTAAAAGCACGGGAAGGGGGGCTGGGGGCTGGCTCACCTTCAAACCAAAGCTTGAACAAAGTGAGGAGCCGACCCCGAGACCCCGAAACACCTTCCCTCGTGATGCTTCCTCGACCCTCTCCAAACTGCACGAGCACCGACCGTCGGAGACGGCAATGCTCGGGCACCGGCCGTGACGGGAGTTCGCGTGCCTCCTTCGTCGGAGGTGCGCTCTGCGGAGGGGCGTTAGGTACTTCAATGACGTCCCCCCTGGCCACCATACGAGACCCTGCCAGTGTTACGCCTAAACTCTGCCGCGCCGGCAGCCCAGTGGGGGCTGCGACCACGGCGGCCCTTAATTCCAGGTCTCCTAATTGCGGTTACAACCCTGGTGGCGGTGTCAAAGGGGCTCAGGAAGGTGAAAGTGTATATTTCTGTTCGTGGTGGAGAATTCATGGAATGAGGAGAAACACTCCCCCCAGAACGCCTTTTATGGAGGGCGAAAACCAGTGGGAGTTGAGCCGCGCGGAATTTGAAGGGGGAATTGTCAAAGGGAATTAATTCCCACCCAATTCCAAGGGGATTGCCAGCTGCCTGATGCGTGTTAATTCACGAGGGCATTAATGGAGGCGCGTTACGGGCACCGAAGCGTCAAACGGGGAGCGCGGAAGGCCAAGCGACGCCTCGTAAACCAGAAAGATGAGGAACGCGAACCAGAAGCAAGATCAGCCCCACGTGCGAAGTCATAATCCGACCCGAGGAAAAACAGCTCACAGGAAAAGACCCGTGGACGTCTTCACACCAAAAGCAAAGTCCTCGGATCCGAGGACGAACTCCTATTGGAGGCAACAGTGCAGTAGTGGTACAATGACTCTTGCTCCAGCAGCCTGCAAGGGGCTAAGGGGAAGGACTTCTACCTGACGTGAGACTGAGTTGCCCAAAGAGGTGAACACTGTGTCCTCATGCTCGGGGCCCCCTTACAAACGATAGCAGCAATTGTACCTAGGACTTGCATGGTCCTCGGACCCAAGCCTACGGGGAGCTGGCCACTCGTACTGAAGGCAGCAACTGTACCTAGGTCTTGCATGGTCTACGGACTCAAGCCTATGGGGAGCTAGCCACTTACAAGCGATGGCAGCAATTGTACCTAGGACTTGCATGGTCCTCGGACCCAAGCCTACGGGGAGCTGGCCACTCGTACTGAAGGCAGCAACTGTACCTAGGTCTTGCATGGTCTACGGACTCAAGCCTATGGGGAGCTAGCCACTTACAAACGATGGCAGCAATTGTACCTAGGACTTGCATGGTCCTCGGACCCAAGCCTACGGGGAGCTGGCCACTCGTACTGAAGGCAGCAATTGTACCTAGGTCTTGCATGGTCTACGGACTCAAGCCTATGGGGAGCTAGCCACTTACAAGCGATGGCAGCAATTGTACCTAGGACTTGCATGGTCCTCAGACTCAAGCCTACGGGGAGCTGGCCACTCGTACTGAAGGCAGCAACTGTACCTAGGTCTTGCATGGTCTACGGACTCAAGCCTATGGGGAGCTAGCCACTTACAAACGATGGCAGCAATGTACCTAGGACTTGCATAGTTCTCGGACCCAAGCCTACGGGAAGCTGGCCACTCGTACTGAAGGCAGCAACTGCACCTAGGTCTTGCATGGTCTACGGACTCAAGTCTATGGGGAGCTAGCCACTTACAAGCGATGGCAGCAATTGTACCTAGGACTTACATGGTCCTCGGACCCAAGCCTACGGGGAGCTGGCCACTCGTACTGAAGGCAACAACTGTACCTAGGTCTTGCATGGTCTACGGACTCAAGC
The DNA here is from genome assembly GCA_030445155.1 of Quercus variabilis. Taxonomy (NCBI): domain Eukaryota; kingdom Viridiplantae; phylum Streptophyta; class Magnoliopsida; order Fagales; family Fagaceae; genus Quercus; species Quercus variabilis. Next base: position 32,767,816 of record CP129456.1, on the reverse strand, counting down.
CTATGGGGAGCTAGCCACTTACAAACGATGGCAGCAATTGTACCTAGGACTTGCATGGTCCTCGGACCCAAGCCTACGGGGAGCTGGCCACTCGTACTGAAGGCAGCAACTGTACCTAGGTCTTGCATGGTCCTCGGACCCAAGCCTACGGGGAGCTGGCCACTCGTACTGAAGGCAGCAACTGTACCTAGGTCTTGCATGGTCTACGGACTCAAGCCTATGGGGAGCTAGCCACTTACAAGCGATGGCAGCAATTGTACCTAGGACTTGCATGGTCCTCGGACCCAAGCCTACGGGGAGCTGGCCACTCGTACTGAAGGCAGCAACTGTACCTAGGTCTTGCCTGGTCTACGGACTCAAGCCTACGGGGAGCTAGCTATTTACGACGGAGCCAAGGTACTGCTCGGTCCGAAGACCTATTCATGTGGAGAAACTAACTACCTATTGAAGAGCCTAAGGGTCGATCCAGCCACTCAAGGAAGAACCAGCCGGCTGAAGGCCTTCCGGAACATAGGGGCTATTGTGCAGCAGGGTTTTGAGGGGCTATTGTGGGGCCCGAGGGCCCAGAACCCCCGACCCACCTTTAGGCTGGCCCAAGGCCCAAGCCGAGGAGGGCAATCATCCCAGATAGTCGGCCTAAGGGTTTTAGCTCTTCTCAGACCCGAGCCGAGGACACACCCCTCCTCGGCACACCTAGTCTAATCCAGGTAGGGGGTAGACCCAGAGTAGGTGGTCACATCCACACTTAACGAGTATGCCTGATCCTCCAGGCTACATTAATGATGACAAGACCCTTCCCTAGAAAAATTTTGGAAGCAGCAACCCCCAGTATAGTGAGGAACCTGTCTGATGGGACAAGTCCTGAACCAGTAGCCTGGATGGCCAACAGTTGTAAGGCCAGGATCGAGCTAAAGGGCATATATAAGGCAAAGAACCCCCCTTGTGAAGGGGGGCCTCCTCGGACGCCAGCCGAGGAGCAACCCCAAGCGAAGAGTAATAGACGAAAAGTTCAAGGAAGACCGACGAGGGATCGGCCGGAGCCAAACCCTTTGCCCCACTCTCTACAAATTCATTGTCGGGGGCCCACCTCCGAAAAAGGAGCTCCTACATAAACAAAGCAAGAATTGAAGTTTTTACTTTTATATATATACTAGTTACTTTTTTTTTTTACTGAAAAGGTAGAAACTAGTTACTAACTTGTGCAAAGGAAAAGCTTAATAAAAAATTATTATTTCTCTTTCATTTTTTGTCTAAATATGAAATTTGATCATTTATAAAAATTATTAATAGATATATTTATTATTTCATCTTTTATATGTAGCTATCTATTTTACAATTTTAAAAAAATTATAATATGGCAATAATAAAATTATAATATGGCAGTATTCTAATGGTAGATTAAATATATAATAAAATTTAAAATCAATTAAAAAATATATAGAATAGCATAACCATATGTAAAATTGATAATTATTAATAGTCATTTATTTTTATTATATTTGTATAGGAAATATTAAAAATAAAATTTGTAAATTATGATAATTATTAATAGGTAATTATTATCATTTTTTATTTAGTCTTATTAAATATTTAATTATGGTAAGTATTGATAATTATTTATTATGATTGTGTTTGTATATGGAACTATCTATTCTATCATTTAAAGAAAATATGTGACAAGATTCTAATTAAAGGTTTAAATATAAAATTAAATTTCAAATTAATCAATATATATTGCAATATTAATGTGAAAATTGTAATTCTCAAAAGCTTAAAAGGTTCTTAAAAGAAATCTTATTTAGCAAAATATTATGAAATCAATTAAAAGTCAAATATTTTTTATTTTATATAGATTATAGATATTATGAGATTTTATAATCCACAAGAAGAATTCAATGGAAATTTCCATCTAAAATTAGTAAAACTATAAATAGTACATACTTTTTCAAGCTATCTGTGACATACTTTTAAGTTTTTTTTTTTTTTTTAAAGAGAGTTTCAACATATGGCGTCCGCTCCTAATAATAATTTTTTATCGTCAGACGAAGATACCAATCAGTTTTTTGTGTAGACGGGGATTGAACCTCATATCTTTTATACAACTATCAAAGACTTTATTAATTGAGCTAATTGGAACCAACTACTTTAAGTCAAAGTTCTACAAAAACAAAAACTACATTATAACAATATTATAATACATCGAATGGTTTCATATAATATTAAAGAAAATTGTATGTTCCCATAAAATAAAAATAAAAATGAAAAGAAAAGTGTATGTTTGTATTAGTACTTATTAACTATAAGTAGTAACCAAGTGATAAGTAATACAGTGTATAATGGGTCTTATACTCTTATTATACTTCTTTTTTTTTTTAGGGTTATACTCTTATTATACTATATCGAGTCATACACTCGATATAGTATAATATAGATATTTTTTAGAGAATATTTTTTTATTCCCAAAGATATTGCAGGCTGTCCGTTACTATTTACTATAAAAAGCGATATTCACTTGACACTTTTCTTCCATTACCGTTTTCCAGTCTCTACTTCTATTTTTTACACAGACAAACACCCAGGAAAAACAGCGTAACACAAAAAATGTCGACTCTCATAGTACCTGCGACGATCCCCTCTGTGTCCGAAGACTGCGAGCAACTCCGAAAAGCCTTCGAAGGTCTCCCACTTTTAACATTTTCTACTTCGTTTGCTTATGTGTGTGTGTGTTTTTTTTACAATTCAAACCCTTTTCTTTATGATCCTAATTGTTTGAGAATCTGAATTCACTTTTTTTGCTCCTTCCTTGGATTTCTAAAAAGATCGCGATCCTGATCCTTTATTTTTTTCAAAAAAAAAAAAAAAAGTCAATCTGAAAGCTGGTGTGGTGTGCGATCAAAATGGTGTTTGGATCTGTTTACGTACTCATTGTTTTATACTTAGACTCTGTTCATATGATTTTGTGATAAATTTTGTTATGATCTGATTATAATCTTTCTTTTCGTTAAGTTTTTCGATGACCCAAGATGGTTTTTTCAGTGCATTTGTTACTCCATACAATATTTCTTCCATGTTTGAACAGTTAGCTAGATGAATTGACTGTGATCAATATCATTGTAGGATGGGGAACAAATGAGAAGTTGATTATCTCCATCTTGGGTCATAGAAATGCTGCTCAAAGAAAGTTGATCCGACAAACTTATGCTGAAACTTATGGAGAAGATCTCCTCAAGGCATTGGATAAAGAACTCACACATGACTTTGAGGTCAGTTTTAGACCTGCATTTTCTTTTTTGGTTAATTTTAGATTAATGATTAAACTCACACTTTCCTAACAGCTTTGGCTTTTTTGATAATGGTAATTTATCAAGGTATTAGAGTATCGGATCTTATCTTTAAATTCACAATTTCCTAACGGCTTAAATTTTTCAGATAATGGTAATTTATCAAGGTTTTTTATCATTGAGAATATTGGTTCACCCATTTTACAGATTTGCATGAGGACTTTACTTAAGAACAGGGGTATCAAATATTTAATCTTCATTTCAAGTCTGATATAAAATTAAAATATATGTTATTATGGTTAATATCAATCAGGGGATGATTGAGTTGGGGGTGGTAAGAACACTGACATAGTTGTTTTTCCAATTTCTTCCCATCAGAGGGCGGTGTTGCTTTGGGCACTTGAGCCTGCTGAACGTGATGCGCTTTTGGCCAATGAAGCAACAAAGAGGTGGACTTCAAGCAATCAGGTTCTTATGGAAATAGCCTGCACAAGATCTTCACATGATCTACTTCTGGCTAGGCAGGCTTATCATGCTCGTTATAAGAAGTCCCTTGAAGAGGATGTTGCATACCACACAACTGGGGACTTCCGCAAGGTATAGCTTGGAGACAATAAACACTTTTGGGTTTAGATGGAAAATCAATAATTAAAGTTATTTTGCTTTGTTTATTATTTCTTGTGCCTGACTGTTACAGAGATTTCTATTGGATTTGGAGTCTTTTTTCCTTGTTTAGAAAATATTTCTCATATTTATGCATTACTTCTTTTTTATTTCTTTTTTGTCAAGTGCCTTATAGCTCAACTAGTTGGCACTTCTTGGTGTTTCCAAGGAAGACATCCAAGGTTCAAATCTCCCACCCCCAACTAATATGTATCAAAAAAAACTTATGCATTTCTTTTTTTCTCTCCAAGAAGACTGTTTGGCAACTTTTGAAGAAGAGCTGAAATGCAGATACTTCTTGCTATCAGGCAGCAACCATTTGTTAGGATAGGTTCAGTGACATAAGCAATTTTTTGTGGTCAGATTAACTTGTGTAATAACAATTAAATGGGATTATGCCTAAGATTTTTAGACAACTATAGTCAAACCTCGCTTTCCAGATTGTAAAATTTGCATATGTGCCTTCAAAAGGATAAAGAAAAGTAGATTTTGTGAACAAAAATATGTTGGTGCTTGTCAAACCAGTGGCGTGTTCCCAAGCTCATGATTGAAAGCTACTGTCATGTAATGGTTTGTGGCTGTTAAACAGAGTAGCCTCAATGAAGTTGCTTCTGTTGTAAGCTTTTCAAATTTGTGCATTTTTCTTAAAAAAATTCATTTAATCCTTTTTTATCAGCGATACAAAATAATACTTGTTTCATTTTTTTTTTTTCCTCCCAGCTTTTGGTTCCTCTTGTAAGTGCATACCGATATGAGGGAGATGAGGTCAATATGACTCTGGCGAAATCAGAGGCTAAATTATTGCATGAAAATATTTCAAAGAAGGCTTACAACGATGAGGATCTTATCAGGATTTTGACCACTAGGAGCAAAGCACAGATCAATGCTACTCTGAATCACTATAAAAATGAATTTAAAAATGACATTGAAAAGGTATGCAATGGAGACCTATATGACTTCGACCAGATATCCTTGGCGTTATTGTTCTGATTTTTACCCTTTGCATCTTGCTGTTATCCTAACTGAACTGTGTCACTGTGGTTTGCAATTCTCTGGGGTTTCTCGTGGGAATTCGGGGGCTCTTTTGTTCTAAACACAGGGATGCCATTGTTTATTTTCCGAATTGCAAAGCATAATAATAATTGTTTCATATAGTGTTATTTGACTTCTTAATGTTGTAAATGAGCCCAATCAATTTATCTCATTCCCCTTTTATCAAGCGATTGTTATTGTGATAGGTCTAGGACATTCCAAAGAAAACCATTGTTAGGAAATAGGGAAAGCTAACCCAGATAATGGGGGTTCTTTTATGGGGTAGCTGAAATTTTATTATAACCCCTATTACTTGGGCTACACACATGTGAAAAATACAATAAAGGAACTGGGGCATCTAAAGTGTATTTCTCTTGTTGTGGTGACGTATTTTAGTTTTTTAGACTTTGTGCAACATATTGCATATATTATTTATGGTCTCCAATTTAAGGTGTGGAATTGGAATTTCAGCTTCTGGGAAGGCTAGTTTTTCTTTTTACTTTTTTTAGCTTTTAGATACATACTTGTCAAATGGTATGATTTATTGGAATGTGCAATCTTATATGCAGGATCTCGAGGCTGACCCTAAGGATGAGTTCCTCTCAATCCTGAGGGCCACAATTAAGTGCTTGACTCGTTCTGAAGAGTATTTTGAGAATGTTCTTCGTCTTGCAATCAACAAACAAGGAACTGATGAAGGAGCTCTCACTAGGGTTGTCACTACAAGGGCCGAGATTGACATGAAGATTATAAAGGATGAATACCACAAAAGAAACAGTGTCCCTCTGGACCATGCCATTGCCAAGGACACTCGTGGAGATTATGAAGACTTGCTGCTGGCACTGATAGGGCATGGGGACGCTTGAGCTGTTAAGTCTCTGTTTCATAAAGACCTAATTTTGGCTGAGCCAAATGTATTTAATGTTATATTTTGCAGTGAGTGTTGTGTTTAAGATTGTCTTATATCCTGTTATATGGTTGTGTCTGCCTTTGAAAACTTTAAATGTTGTTCCCTTATAATTATATAAGATATGGACCATATGGTACAAGTTGCTTTGAATAAAATTGCAGTTTTTATTATTATCATTATTATTGGGTTTTCTGATCACTTGGTGAGTCTTGAGCTCACCACCTAACCCTCTATCTTGCTCTTACAAGGAGAGGAGGTATTAGTTTAGCTAGAGCTAATTAATAAACATTGCAGTTTGTTACACTAGAAATAATAGCAATAAACATCTTAAATGCTTAAACTGAAGCATGTGAGGTATTTGACTGCTACTTTCTCATTGCTCTCTCTAACCAGCTCTGGAAACGATGACTTGATGCTTGGCATGAGTATTCAAGCCACAGAGCTAGAAAGAGGACCAGTGATACCACTTATCATAATTCAAGGTAAAGGGGTTGAGAAAGCTTATTGTTCACATATTTGTGATCATTTTAAAGGCATGTCCTTTTGAAATAATCAAGTTAAATATGTGGCATTCCCTATCATAATCTCAAACTAGCCATGCTTTTATAGAACTAGAAGATGTTACCATAACTAAATTTCTTCCGAAATTTTATTATTATTATTATTATTATTGTCTCTTTTCTCTTGCTTTTCCTCTATGCAAATGTCCTATCATGTTTTTTGCTGATTTTTGAGCCATATGGTTGATTTCTTCCACTTTTTGCGCTACTAAGAGTGTTTGGTATATGCATTTAAAAATTAAAAACATGTATTTGAAAATATGTGTGGAAATACATGTGGGTAAAAAAGTGTGTAAAAATACGTGTAATGTTATTTAAAAACTGAAAACATGTGTTTTAGTAGGTATACCAAACGGGGCAAGCATTCCCATATTTGGATGTCACTTTCCAACAAGATTGAAGAAAAATTAACCTAAAAAATATTAATTCATATTATTAATAAAAATAAAATCAAATAAACAATTTGTAAAGTTATGATTTACAACTATATTTTATGTTGGCTTTATTCCATGACAAAAAGTGTTGTATTTGCATTATTTTGTTCATTGTATTTTGTGGGATTTTATTGTATTGGGTTTAGTATTAAGTTGGTGAAGAATCGAGCATAAAATGAAACATCAGTAGATTTCGCGAGTGTCTCGCTAAAAGCTTACCCGCAAAATAGTCACATGAGAAGTACATGCTAAAAGCTGAAGAGTCATGCCAGCCTAGAGAATTTCACGAGTGTCTCGCAGGTAAGACCTTCTCACGAGATACCCGCGAAACTCTCTGCTTGGAGGATTTTTAAGTGTAACTTTCTTACCTTTCATACATACTATATATATTCTCATTACCCACAAAAATATTAAGGATGTCATTCAAAGAGAAAAATCCTAGATAGGTTTTCTAAAAAACGCACTCATCTTTTTGAGATAGAGCTACTCATCCTTAGTGAGAAATCATTCTAGTCTCTTCTCCTTCTCTTTCTCATTGTCATACTTTAAAAGGATATTTGTACCCAAACACAACCCATACCTTTTCAGAGTGTAGAGAGTGTTTTGGAGCTTTGGAAGTTTTAAGGATTTACCAAAAGAAGCCGGTAAGGCTTGGCGGATACAATCAAGCATATTGTATGATCCGAAGAGCTAGAGAAGACAAGATTTCATTAAGTCAGTTAGAAGCAGGAGCTTGGAGAGCTCAAATACATGGGGTAGACTAAGTTTGGAAGGTCTTTTGTTATTCGTGTACTCCAACTTTATTCTCTAGTGGTTCGATTTACTACTTGGAGGGCGGCAGAAAAGTTTTTCGCAGAATTCTTTTAGTTTCTTCTTCGATAACACATTTTGGTGTTATCTTATGGTTGTATCTCTCTTTCCTTACTCTTATACTTTATTTTTATAGTTTATTATTCATATTCATGCACTAGAGTAGTTATTGGTTTATTGCGCTTCACTTACTCTTATTCCACACTTAAATATGTTAGAGTAAAAGTAATCTAGCCTTAATTTTTTAATTGAGAGTCTAAACAAGCTCTTATGTTTTCACACATTTTCAAACTTTCACAATTGTATACTTATTAAACAAAATCTAATATAAACGTAAACTTTAATTTATTTTTTCATACTTGGTTTAATTTACTCAATAATTTTTTTTCATAATTTGAAATTGTAATATGATTTTTTTTCATTCCCAATTTATCAATCAAATTTTTTTTTTTTATTACCAATGTTCTTGAATACATCTTTCCCAAGGTATATAACCAAGCAAATCAATTGAGAAAATAAAAAAATGTAAAAGTGTAAGCACCAGGCCGGCTCAAGGCCTAATCCTAAGGCCCACTTGTCCCCCAAAAATTGAAGTGGTATTGAGCCCCCTATTGCATAAGCAAAAGACGCCAAATTGTATAAAAATATCTTGAAATTGTAAAATGATAATGATTTTTTAAAAGAAAAAAATATAGATAGGTTTTGCATTTTTCTCCCACCTACAAGATGGCTCTCAAAATATTGAGCCAATAGAAATCTAATTCAATTGAAACTATAAACTTTTCACCAAAAAAAATTTATTGTGAGTGTGGCAAATCTTCATTGACAAAATTTTACTAACTTGTGAAAGAGACGAAAATAAAACCTAATACAAAAATTTAATTAGCAATTTTACATTTCAAAAAACAAGAATGGTTTTAAAACAAAAACATATATATAAAATAGAAAGTCAAATAAAATAAGAGAAAGACCGTCCTGGTCAGAAGTAAAGAAACTTAAATATAATAATTTATTAAGAAGTTTGGATTAGCCATCACAAAATGTTCCACATCTTTTCCTCATCTTTTCATGTTCATTCATAATTGGGCATGAAGCTGACTTGTGTACATCAACTAGCAGTCATAACAAGAGACTTGGTGGTCTAGTGGATGTTGCTTCAACCTAAAAAGTTTCCGGATCCAATACCAACATACTTTATCAATTTAGCTAGCTACTTCAACAGGCTATATCTCAATTTTATCAAATATCAAAAATGAAGAAGAAATATAGTCATGATGATATCTAGGAATCAGATTTAATGACGACTAAGACTGTTCTTCTGGTCGTGTGAAATATCATACATCATAACTTTCTAAATTTAGATCAACAACAAGACAACAAAATGATACATGACACGTCTGCATCATGAGCAACTACAAGCAAAAACCTAATTTTTACACTCTCAGATTCCTGGAGGTCATCCACAAAAAGTGTACGTTGCAGACTTCTCACCTGGAGATTAGCAAAAGATTCTGGAGGATAGATGCTATTTTATATGTGCCTAAGACAAGAGTAGTTCTTATTAGTGGACATCTTGGTATCTTGATATAATGCGTACAGTTTTATGATAGGCTAATACACATCATTTCTTCAAGAGTTTCCGGGTGAAAATCCTCTTGCAATACGGGCTGGTGCGTAAGATCATGTGAGCTCTCACTGCTTCCACCAGTGAAGCATGAAGAGGACCCTGAAGTTGAGAGAGAGATTCTTCAGCATTAAACAATATCCAGTATGATCAATGTGTAAAAGAAATTTTGAGAGAAAATCTTAGATATCATACCTTTGTAACTGCTAGAGCTGATTGAATGACATAGTTGGCATAAGGGTCTTGCAACAGCTGTTCAAAGTGAGACACTGAGAGCAATTCGCGGATGATTCTAGGCCTAGTCTCTTCAAAATGCTTAAGACATTTTTCAACCACATGACTGCTAAATTTCTGCATTGAGAGCGGTACATAGTTCCCTTTAAACTGAGAAATCAATTTGACACTCACAGATGGGATCTTTAGCTCTATAATATACTGAATGACATAATTTCTGCATCACAAAAACAAGAAGATATTCAGTCAGACCCAATCTATGCTCTTTCTGACACTAAAGTATTTCAGACTCTGGGAGGTTTTTTTTTTTTTTGGGGGGGGGGGGGGGGGGGGGGTGTGGGTTGTGGGGGGGATTGTTCCAAGATTTAAAGCAGAATATGTTTATAAACCAATAAGCTGGAACATGAATTCTAAAATTAAATAAAAAGCTCCAGGTTGAATATTGCATAATTATAGCTGCGGAGAGGCAGATGTATAGAAGAATACAGCAACGACATAGCTCTTCTTCATTCATATCATGTCCATAATGTACAATTGATGGAAATATTACAAGAGATGGATGGAGAAACTAGACACCCAAAAAATATAAAATAGTGCAATATTATAGGCAAATATGGAAACAAGGAATCATTGATCAAGACGATCTTGTACACATAAAATCTTTAGAGCCAAAACCATGCCCATGAGACAGGGTGGGTTAAATTCAAAACTCAAAAATTCATCAATGCTTGGGAAGAAGAAAAAGAAAAGTGAAAAAAGAGCAATGACAGTGAGCAATTGTCTAGTCCATAAAATATTTTGTAAGCAAGTGCATTCAATCAACAAACTTGTGATGTCTCAACTCAATGTGGCCTCACAACCAAAACCAACTTTGGTGTATTTTCAAACCCAATAGTCTGATATTTTGATGCACATACCAATGTCACGTACTTAAGACCCCACTCAGGAGAAAAGATGGTAAGTAAAGATGCATTATCTTGGGTGACAAAAGGAGAAATAAAAAGGGACAGAGAGAGAATGAGCAACAAAAGATTCATGCTAATAATATATTTTCATTCCCAAATGATTGAGGTAATGCACTATTATTGACTTACAGCCATAAGTATACTATATACTCCTGAATACTATACATTAGTAACAAATATGTATTCCCCACATCTGCTGACAAGACACAATTGGTAACAATTTATGAAGGGTATGGATGCTACCTAGAAGAAGTGAGTTTCATAATCCCCCCTCCCCAACCCAAAAAAAAAAAGAGAGAGAAAAAGGCAGCTCTTTCAAGAGCTTTTTTTTTTAAGTATATGGCAGATTCCAATCGGCCCAATTCACTTAGGACTGGAGTCTCAGAAATGAGTTCGCTAAGGCATCGCATTCATTCAGCTAGTACTAAATCTACTTTTATTTCAATAAAACACCATATATCTTAGAAGGCAGATTGCAAAATCTTTAGAAGGAAGTTGAGTGTATTTAATAATCATCTCCAAATAAGCATTTAAAAAGGAACCATATTAACTGGGATCAAAGCTCACTTGAATAAAATTATGCATGAAAGCAGACCAAAAAGCAAAATATTCTACATGGTAGATAAGCAATTGTGCAAATATGTATTTGCATTGAAATTAACAAAATACTACATGATATATCAGTTTTGCTCCAGTCACGAACACATCATCACGTTAAGTGTGCAGACACCATTTCAAGAACTAAACATTAACATATTGATAATAGTGAAGCCATGTCAGAAATTACACCCAGACAATGGAATGCCCTACTTACATAGGGTATAAGGAACAGATCAAAGGTTCTGCCATTGTAATAATATAAATCTCATATCATTATCACTGTAAACTCTCCATTAAGATGGTCTATGATGCAATAAATTGGTAGGTTAAAAATGATATAACAAATACATAAACAGCACCAAAAAGAATTAACACAAGTTTACACTAATCTCAAGGTGGATTAAAGAAAATTTTGGTGGAAAACTTTTGATTCATTAAAAACTGGCAATATAAAATCCTATATCAAAATATATTACAAATATATATCATGTTAAAGTAGGTAACGGTCAGCAACCAAAGGAAAAACAAACAGCAATTGAAGTGTGTAAATGATTACCCAAAAGGATCTTGAGCAAGAAGAAGCCCATTCCTAGAAATTTCAGAAATCAACTTATCTCGATATTCCCCAATTGAACATGCAATGCACCGTTGCAATACACAACATCCATGCCTATGAGTTGCAATATCCACACAGAACCTTGTAGCAGCAACAAAAATAAACTGCAAAGATAAAACAAGGACAAAAAAAAGTTCAGAATAAGTTTCAACTCAAAATAAAGATAGAAGACCCTACAAAAAGCATACACCATACAGAGCATTAAGACATAAAGATAGAGCATATTGAAGCTTTATAGAAAAGCATATCCATGGGAAATATCTAGAATGGTCAATGAGATAGCATGTCACTATGTTATAGATTGAGTACCATACTTAAAAAGAAAAAAAGTTAGTGACACATTGATCTTTGGTGAACATATATGCTACGGTGAATTATAACCTAGCCCTTAGAATGGGTTTTGCACTACATAGTTGTCTTGAATTTAAGTTTTCAATAATTCTATTATTGTTTTTACGTTAGGGGCCACTTTAATTGTCCCAGGCAATTTGAATGCCTTATTCAACACTTTCTGCAGTTGCTAATGATCAATGTCCATTACTTTGAAAGGTGCTCTGAAGAAAAGTTGGAGCATATCATCACAGCAGTTGGAATAAGTCATTATTTTGAATTATGTCAATTTTTTATGATGATCATCATTTTTTAATTTGCCTAATCCTAGTGCTCAACTCATGCATTGAAGTGTACAGAAGTACAAAGGGAGCCATCATCCGAGGGGAAGACAAACAGGGCCCTAAATGTGTGCGCTTCCCTGCACAGCTAATTTTGAACCTGGTTCATCCAACCATTTTTGGGTTGAGTAGTGGTCCAAATCGGTTTTGGAATGAGATCATTATCAATATTGAGCTTGATCAGTTCCTCACAAAATTCCATATGCTATTCATAAAAATCAAAAACTCCAAATAATCATTCCCATCCCCATCTAGTCTTCCTGTAAAGGTTCTTCTGTTAAAGGTGCAATGCTTAGGGATTTATTAGTTGGTAACGTGCATACATATGTCAATGTGTTTGTCTGCATGCAACAGATCAGAGTTTAGAGATCATCTATAATGCTGTGTGTTGATTATACAACTTTTAGTGATGAACTACACATGCATTCATTGGGTTTTGATCCCACAACCTCGCCCTCCACCCATTCTTTGTTCGAGTAGAGTCTAGCTTTACAAACTTATTCCTTTTCTTCTCTCCCTGACTTGATTGGTCATTGTAATTTGGGATCTTAATTTTTTTGCACCCATAGTACGTTTCCTGTGTACTTGGGTTTGTTTTGATTTCAATAAAATCTTTATTACTAATAAAAAAAACTAATGCCATCCCTTTATTTGAAATGAATTACTTAACTTGTTCTTAAAGAAGTATAACCTTAGGCCCTACTATTGACACTTCCACAATACACAAAGCATATAACAATGCTTACTTGCATCTCTTCCCTATCAACACCCCTCCCCAATGGTGGAAAAGAAAAAAATAAATTACTCATAGAAGAGCAGGATGGCCATTATTTCTATAGCATTCCAGTTCATCATGGTATGAATGCATCAAAAATCAGAATTTTTTTGAAACCTAGTTGCTGAATTGGCATGCTCTATTACATCATAAAGAATTAACTTTGTTGAAATTCCATCTTCGAAATTTAAGTCAACACGCTATATGGCATCATTTTAAGGCATCTTTTGTTTCATTAGTTCAAGGTTAAACAACATGAATTTGCACTACAGTTTGTTCTAAAACACACTGAGACACCTTATCGTTTAGTCTCAAGATTAAGACCCAATAGTAACAGGGCTTTCAAATATCAAGAAACTGCAACAAGATATGAAACATCAGTATTGGGAAGTAACCAAGAAGATGCTTGAAAATTTATTAAAAATTGAATGGATCAAAAGATTAACCAAAAGAAAATTTTATTTCATTTTTTTTTTATAGTAAGTTCTGGCCCCAAGGGGAGAGGAATGAGCAACCAAATGAGAATGTTAAAAACTGATAAATGCTGACATTGAGGCATGACAATCAAAACAATGATTCTAACAATGTATTTTCACCATTTTGGGAAGTATTTCTAGTACTTTCACAGGTCATCGGGCTTACATCAAAATGACTCAAGCAGCATGCCTAAGGGCACAAACTGAATACTTTATGAAACCATTAACTGGGAACGATTTGGTAGAATGTGAAGGTGAATTGATTTCTCTATGAAATACAACATTAATTAATGATGTGGCTTATACAGGATTCAAGTTACTAGAACCAGAAAATTAGAAACAATGGTGATATGTAGCTAATTAGTTGGTTGACCTATCATAAGCATGGACAAAAATAAAAATGGTTACAGAGCAGAATGGGGATACGGGACCCATGTAATATAAGTTGAGTCAAGGAACTGGTGTTGGGCTCTGTTGAGGTTGGTGTTATTAATTTCATTTGCAGTTGCATAAGATTCAAATCACAAGCTAATATGAGAACATGTCTTTTTAAATAAAAATATGTTGCACCAAAATGCTGTTTACAAGAAAAGAATTACCAAAATGAAATGTTAGGACTAAAAGATTAATATAATTTTTCATGACAATTAAGATTTGTAAATAAATAACATTCCATTTTCAAAAATTACATAAGATCTAAGAAAAAACTCAAAATATAAAAAGGCACAACATTGAAATAAAGAGCATTCAGACATTCAATCTTACCAGCTGCATCAAATAGTCAAAATTAAAAGAAGAAAACTATACCTTGTTGTCTTCATAGCTAAGGCATTGCAAGCAACGTTGAATCACATGATTTCCATTCAGATCCTTAATAAGATCAAGAAAACCAGGTTCAAGTGCTGACTTAACTAGTGAAATCTGATTTGTAGTTTTGATAGTCTCAACCAACTTCTGAACCACACGCGTGCTAATAACAAAACACAAATTTCATTCAGAAACAACAAGAACTGTAAAGAATATCAATACCCTACCAAAATAACAACAATAGTTAGTGATAAATGAAGAATTTACCCATGTGTGTGTAGAGAAATTCTGACAAGTTTTCCTGGTTCATTGGTCACCATGAGCACAATCTGCATTCTCTGTTCTTCATTGCACACATCCAACAGCTTCTGCACAAGGTAATTGCCAAATGGGTCCATCATAAGTTCAACAATGTGACCAATAATTTCCTCAAATATGATTTCCACGTCTTGAAATGTTCCCTCATCAAACACCTTCTGTAAGAAGCGACAACCATATTGATCCTTTGCCATGTAGTATATAGAACCCTGAACCTCAGCCAAAGAACTAAAAGTTGGTGTCAAAGGCAATGGATAATCACTGCTCAGACTCAAACCATTTTCACAAATTCTTCCAATACTAGAGTAACTATCCAGTTCAGAGCTTTTCCCTCGTTGGCTTTGCACCGCAATCTCAATGTGTGAATTCTTCTTATGACCCCTTGAAGTGTTGGATTTCTTGTTGATGGCATAACTCAAACTGTTCCCTTGTAGGATGAAATTATCCTCACAAGTAAATGCCTCAATGCCACTTGCACCTTTCATAGACATAATAGAATGAGGAACCATTCTGTTTGGAATTGCTTTAGTCCTTCCATTAAAGGAATTGTTCACATTCGAAGCAAGCTTAGGGTGGTGCATCAACTGAGAGGGACTCCATGGTTCCATGCCCTCACTGAATCCATTAGAATCCATTTCACGCCGCGGTGAGCTAATACTAATAGAAGCATCATTAAGGTAAGGCCTAATTGTTCCCGGGTTCTGTAGTTGAACCCCTCTATTATAGTAACACCCACTTCCATTTTCATTTCTATTTTGCATTAAATAATTCATACGGTTCTTGTTGCAACTGGAGCCAGAACACAACCCATTAGACTGATTATAAGAAAGATAAGACCCCATTGAATCACTCTCTCTATAACCACCCTGCAAAGCAAGCAATTTCAACCTCATGTTATCGTTTAAATTCACAGGAACTCCATGATGAGAGGCCTCAAAAGCTTCAAAACCATTACTAAAACCTTCATACTCACCACGTTTACCACTCCCACTACCACCAAAAGAACAATCACCAAACCCAACCCCATGAAACCTATCCCTCTGTTCCTCACCAATATGCATTCTATGAAAAGTCTCAGACAAACCACCCATATCATCCTCAACCAGCCTCGCATTCCCATTGAGGTGGTGGTGGTGGTGTTGGTTCAAGTAATGGGTACTGGGTGTTTGATGATATGGCGAACCATCCTCAGAGGAACAAAACCCATTAGAGAAAGAGCTCGAAAGAGACGACAGCTCTGATTGCAGAGAAACTCTGCTCATAGTTGAACCATTCACAAGCTGACGAGGAGAAGAAGAAACATTGAGATTAGGGATCTCATTCAATAACATTTCAAACTCTCCATTCCTCTTCATGTTCTCTCTAACCCTCCTATCTTTCTCACCTATTTTAAACATAGCAAACCAAAAAAAAAAAAACAATAACAAAATGTAAAAATTAAGGAAAACAAAGACAACCCAGGACTCAAAATCCCAAAACCCACAGCAGGATTGGATTCAAAGACGCTAAAAAGTTTGTTATAAAGGCACAAAATAACAAGCTACTACAAAAGTGCTTCTCTTTATATAACGACTCGTTTGGAATATGATAGCATTTTTTTTTTTTCTTTTTTGGTGTTCTTTGAATCTCGTAAAGTACTTGATTCGATTTGATAATGGGATATTGTGAAAGGAAAGAGAGAATGAGACACAATAAGGGGTTTTTTTGTTTTGGCTTCTGACGGTTTGATTTTCAGTATAGGATGGTACGGTTCTGTCACCCTTCACGCTCACGCCATTGAAATGAACACTGAAGTGTGAAGAGGGTGTCGCACTCACTATACACACAGAAAAAAGCAAATAAGAGAGAGAGAGTCTGAGTCTGACCAAGGAGATTTCTATAGCAATATTTTAATATTATAAATAATATATATATATATATATATTTTTTTTTTTTAATTTTATTTTGATTCGTTCTTTCATTTATCAATATATTCTAAGCTAACTTCCCTCAAGTTTTGGGATTCTAATCTAAATAGTTTTTTTTTTTTTGGGAGAAGAAATCTAAATAATCTAAAGTTCTAAACATTCGCTTGGATGTGAAAATTAAATGACAGTGTGATCTAAATATCTAATGTTTGCAAATGGTTTTGATGGTCTAGATGATCGTTATGCTAGCTACGGATTTATCTAGTTTTTGCATTGATATGTGTAACATTCTTTTAAAATACCTTTTTTTTTTTAGAGGATTCTTTTTAAAATACTTACTTAATCATTGCGTTTGAATGTCAAAGATTTGCAACCTCTACTAGTATGTAATTGAGAGCCACTCCATGACTGAGTGTCAGTGTTTGGAAGGTATTAATTCTTATCTCTCTTTTTTTCTTTTTCTTTTTTTGGTTTAGGAATATATACACAATTAGAAAATAAAAATATAAGAATAATAATAATATATATTTTTATTTAAAAATGAGCACAAAAAATAGGTGGTCTAGCTAGTACTCTAGGTTTAATATTTCTTGTTTATCAAGGAACAAATCTTTTTTATCTTGTTCTGTTTAAATTCTATCCTTAGAGAGGCTTAAAGCCTATCTATATATCATCTTTAAGAATTATTTATGGGAAAGTGTATTTTTCTCCCTATATGTTTGGGGTAGTTTATAATTCTCTCTATATCTTTAAAATCAATCAATTTTCGTCATCTTTAATGTTTGAAAAATGAACAAATACCTCCAATTTATTATTTTCTCAGTTAAATCTAACAAAAATTTTTAAAGAAATTATTAGTTGTACTCCACAAAGAAGAAAAAAAATTGAAGATTGCACTGTTGTTTTCCTATATTGCATTTGTAATCTTTGTAATTTTATTGGATTTAACTAAAAAATAACAGATTGGAGATATTTGCTCATTTCCCAAACATTGAGGGTGGGGGGGGGGGTGGGAATTGGTTGATTTCAAAAATAATGGCAAAAATTATAAAATACCCCAAATATAGAGGTCAAAAAATGTTTTTTCTCCATTATTTATTTGTTATTTTGACTTTAGGATATTATATATTTTTATTACATTTAAATGATTATTTATTACACTAACTATTCACATCTATCTATAAATAAATAAATATATATATATATATATATATATATCTAAAACGTGAAGTGTAACATTTTTTATTATTATACTCATATTATGCCACCTCATCCGTCATGTCTTGGCCATATAATTATTATTTTTTTATTTATTTTTTATTCCTAAATTTTTTTGAAAATATTAAAAATATAATTAGAATGACTTTACAAATTTATCTTGGTCAGTTTTAACTTTACATATAATTTTGTCTTTACATATTCATCTACTTTAATTTATATGTTTATAATTAAAAAATATTGTTCTGCTTATGTTATGCCGTCTCATCTATATCTATCTATATCTATATCTATATCTATATATAGATAAAAGCTAAAGCATAGTATTTATTATTGTTATGCTCATGTTGCACCATCTCATCCGTCATGTCATTAGCCATATAATTATTATTTTTCTTATTTATTTTTTATTCCTAAATTTCGTTGAAAATATTAAATATATAAATAGATTAACTACACATTCATCTTGGTCGATTTTAACTTTACATATTCATCTACTTTTTCTTTTTTCTTTTTGAGAATGAAAAATGGAGGTCTTTATGGTTATATTACACCCCTGAGTAGGGCGCCAAGTGGCAGCCGAGTCAGCGGGTCCTTCTTAGGTGTCAGCCTTCTCTTTACACACCTGTGTGGGGATTACCCACCAAGGATGCCCACCAACGGACTCCTGCTAATAGCAGGATTCGAACCTAGGTGTAATGCACGAAGTGTCCGAACCTTGCCAGCTAAGCTAAGCCCCCGTTGGCACATATTCATCTACTTTAATTTAGATGTTTATAACTAAAACATATTGATATAGTCATGTTGAGCCACCTCATCTGTCACAACATTGGTCATATAATTATTATTTTTCTTATTTATTTTTCCTAAATTTTGTTGACAATATTAAAAATATAAATAGATCGACTTTACACATTCATCTTGATCGGTTCTAACTTTACATATTCATCTACTTTACTCTTTATAACTAAAAAAATATTGTTATGCTCATGTTGTGCTACCTTATTCGTCACATTATTGGTCATATAATTATTATTTTTCTTATTTATTTTTATTCCTAAATTTGTTGACAATATTAAATATACAAATAGATTGACTTTAAACATTCATCTTGGACGGTTTTAACTTTACATATAATTTTGTTTTTGCATATTCATCTACTTTAATTTAAATGTTTATAACTAGAAAATAAAATCAATGAATAATCAAAAGCCAAAAACAATGCCTATACATATCTATTTATACTATATATAAAATGGAAGCTTTGCAATAAATTATATAAATATCTTTTTGCACCACGTCATTAGCATCCTTTCTTATTTTTTTATTTTTTGCAATTTTTATCTTATTCAACCTTTCATCTTCTTCAGCCATTGTTTTCTTAATTCAATCTTTCATCTCTTCCAATCATTGTCCTTCAAAAAATTTTCATTTGATTCCTTTATAAATTTCTAAATTTTCTCCATCATTATCATTTTAAATTTTCAAAATTTCATCTACTTTAACCCTTCCTCTTCCATCTTAATTTTCTTATAAATTTATTTTTATTTCAGTTCCACCTCTCTATCATGTTCCTTCAAAGTTGTTAATGGCCAAAAAGGTCAATACTCTCTCTCTCTCTCTCTCTCCAATTTTGTTTTCTCTTTTGGTGGATTCTTTTATTGTTTTAACCTTTTTTTTTCCGCTAATGGTGTTTTTTGTTATTATTGATTTAATTATCACATTTGTTTATCTTTTGACAAATTTGTATTGACTTTTATGTATATTTTTGTATTTTGGTATTCCAATTCTCGATCACAAGTTCTTTTTCTTTATCCCATTGATTTGATTTAGGTTAATAATTAGTTGTTTTGCAAGTTAGAATTTGAATTTTTTTTTTTTAGTAATCCATTTAGATGTTAAATTATGAGATTTTACCAAGTTTTATTTATTTTTTAATTCTTTTGGATGGACATATTTATAGTTTTTGTAAAGAAAGTACTATTAATAGTTGTATTAGAAGAACCTTATATTGCCACTTATTTAGACAAAAGCAAAGATTAGTAAAACAAATTAATTGGATGAGTGACATATTTTAGCTTTTGCAATTGTATTTTTATTATTATATAAGGATGCATATAGAAACTTAATTGGGAGATTTTACTAATAATTGTTTATTTGTAATCTTTTTGGGTTGACAATTTTATATTTTCTGTAGAGAAAATAATCTTAATAAATTATCGACAATAAATTGTTCTCTTAATCGATTCAATTAATCATTGTTAAGTGACAATTGATATGACATTTTGTTTGCTTGCAAAGCATATTTATATAGTTATGTTTCGATTCAGTATATATTTATGAATGTATTGAGATAATCATTGTATTCAAGAAAAGAGATTATGAATAAATGAAAATTTTAATATAAAAAGAAAGTTATATATATATATAATTTTTTATTTGTAGAGAACAAAAAATTCATTATTTTAAAAGAAGAAAGCAATGTGACATTTTTTTTTTTTTTTATTTTAGGAAAAAAAATCCTTGCCCTTTTTTGGATTGGTAAAGGATTGTATAAAAAAATTTTAAAAAGAACATTTCTTAATTAATATTTTAATATGTCTAAAATTAAATTCTCTTATGAGAAAAATGCTTTATTACAGATTACTAATCCTAATATATGATTTTATATATTTTAGAAAACAAATTATATTTTATATTTTATTACAAAATAATCAAATATTCTCACACATCACTCAGGGTTGCAACTAGTAACAATAAAAGTTAACAAAATTTCCACCATTTTCAGCACTACGATATGAGCAATGTTACATATACAAAAAAATTCACAACAGTTAAGTTGGAAGTCTTTACTAGTTTTATTTAGGCTCACCATTAACATCACTTTTTTACTTATCACTAACAATCTAACACATCAACAAGTGTAAAATTTTGTGTGTATAGACTTTCTCCTATGATATTTAACTTCATATGGATGAAAACCTATACAGCTTCCACATATCCTCAAAGAGTAAACAATGTGCTAATTCGTTAGTGAGTAATGCTAGGACAATAAATTTTACCACAACTTTGTTACAGTTTATTCATCTGACAAGTTGTGAGTAGTGGAATTGTAAACCCACATGAGCCCACCACTTTTATTCTATCATTAGCAACTTGCCATGTGAGCAAGTTGTAACAAAATTTATGATCTTAGCATTTTTCTTTGTCAGTACAAGATGTGCTCAACAAATTTCTTTATATATGTATAGCCTCCACACTTTCTATTAGCTCAACATCAATGTATTGCGAGTTAGTTACCCTTAATATTTTTATCTCCATTTATTGAGATAGATTTCTCTTGGAGCAAGGATATTGTGATGAATTAGAATTTGTTAAAATTGTTGAACTTGAGTTCAAAGTTTTCCCTTTACTATGTTATATATTTAATGATTGCTTATCAATTCATAACATTTACGTTTGAAATTTAGAATTTTAACAGAATTTTGATGAAGCTTAACAGGTTTGTTGCTTACTTATTAAAAGGAAACCGAAATTCAACAAAGTACATTTGGAAACTTCAATTTCAAACCCATCCAAACAAATGAGTCATTCAATCATCTCGTGGCTACAGTATCAACTATAAAGTAGTATGTGTAGCCTAGGGATTGTTTAAAAATTATAACAATCATGCTTAAAATTATAAAATTATGGGTTAATTTTTTTTTGGTAAACCAACACTAATATAAATTAACTACGAATAAGCCTATTACAAAAAAGCTCGGCCTTATCAAAAGTCAACAAGTCCTTCACCACAGCCAATGGGTTAACAAAAGTAACATAGTCAGAAGAAAGGGTAGCTCCAAGCTTCGTCAATACAAAAATTATGGTTGTTATAAGCATGATTATAAGTTATAAATTTACCAGACCGATTTAGGATTTGGTTTCTAGTTGAACCGGTCGATCCAACCCAATTTTAAAATCATGGCCGTATCTTATAAGTTGTAATTTGCAAAAAAATTTAGCTTGAGTTCAAGTTTTCCTTTGCTTTGTTATATATTTAAGTGATATTTATCAATTCATAAAACCAACATTTGAAAATGACCAAATTGAAATATGGTGTAAAAATTAGAGACCAAATACATAATTTGCCCATTTTAACAACATTTTGATGAAGATTAACAGGTTTGTTTCTCACTTGTTAAAAAAGGTAACCAAAATTCAACAAAACTCATTCGGAAACTTGAAATTTTCAAACCAACTAAATAACTTTCACTGTAATGAATATGAGATCCCTATCCCTCTAGTGGCATCCAAACAAGAATATATCAAACGAGTCGTTTAATCATTTCACGATTATAGTATAAATTGTGAAATAGAACCAACAACTTAGAGGTTACTTAAATTTAAACAATGATATTCAAATTAGGCAACCTAAGCCCACTGGGATATGGTTTTAAAAGGAATGGTACGAGCTCTTTTTTTTAATTTTTTATGTGAATGGTACGGGCTTTTGGTTTGGAGGCTCTCATAGAAGTATTTAATTTTGGATCTAAGAATGAGACCATGATGGCACTATAAATAGGTACTTCTTTTTTTTTTTTGGATAAAACTATAAATAGGTACTTGAAACTTGGAAGTGGAATTAGACGGTATAGTAGTTGTGGCTCTTGAAAGAAATGATGATGGTAAGTTGTAACCAACATCGAAATGTGGGTTTTAACTTTTAATTGAGAACTCCCAAGTCGTTGTTGCGTGCATTCCTTGTGATTCACCGGGCCCATACATCTCTAGCAAACAATTGTGAAGCCGCTTCCATAGCTCTAGCAAACACAGGAGGAACATATTGCCTAAAATGCATTTTTACATTGAGCAATGAAACAAGTCGGAATAATAAATAAGAAAGACTCAAAAACAGAAATTCTAGAACCACATAATAAACCACAGCTCTTTACCGTCCATTTAGCAAACTATAAACAGTAAATAAAAAGTAACGAATTCATATGCAGCCAGTTAAAAATTTGTCATAATTAAAGCAAAAATTATGACTTTTTTATATAATACTAAAGTTACTATTTCCAAAATTGTGACACTTGTCACTGGTCCAAATTTGTACCTTTATTTTTATTCCTCTTCGTCTTATTTGTTTCGAATGAATTGGGGTAGAAGATACCACTACATGCCAGAGCTCGACGGCTTTGACAGTTAAGACGTAAGACAGCTCAGCCCTCCCACTGTACGAGTACACACCTAATCGGGTGAGTGCTCCTACTCCCAATACCAGTCTGACACCTTAACTTTAACCGTTTTGCATAGTCCAAATTGGGATCTGAATTCCCAGTTGCTGTCACAAGGATTTTTCTCTCTTGGAAAAGAAAATACAGAGGAGTCAGGAGTGTACTAATTTAACAACAAAAAATGAGAAATTTTTAAGCACGGAAAAATCATGTATTAGCCAGCGTTTTAAAGCAACATGGCTCAAGAGCTTTCAGCAAGGGGAATATATCACAACAATAAAATGGTAAATAAGTGATAAAATTTAAGCTGCTAAAAGTGCTAACAGCAGCCCAAGCACTTTCATTAAGACAAGCCGCAGAAAACACAAGATTATGGACATTCAACCCAATTAATTAGCACTTTAGTCCATAGTTCTGGTTGACACGTTAAAACCTAACCACAATTCCCGAAACCCAGAATGCAAGGTCAAATAATATAATAACACATCCTCGCTAGGACTAAAAACAAAACCAGACACCAAGGGATCATAAAACAACTGAGTTAGACCTAACATGTTAAACCAGGGCAATGCTGCTCTCGCCGCCTGGGGGCTTGCGTACACCACCTAAATAGTCTCGAGACTCTGCCTTCCCGTCAGCAAAGATGTCATTGCCACTCATCTCTCGCAGTTTTGCTGTACTCAGTGATTTATCAGCAGCTGATGGAGGAACATCACCCTTGAATATGTCATTTCCCGAGAGCTCTGAGAATTTCTTGTTATATATTTTCTTGGCTGTCTTCATAACAGGTTCATCATCGGACATAATATTGCTCTGACCTCCAGCAGGCTATGAATTAGATAAATTAGGAACCAGTTAGGCCTTTGAAGTCTGTAGAAAATAAGTAATAGAACAAAAGACCCGCATATATAGAAGAAAAGAAGACTCCTGAAGGGTAAGAAAGAAAAAAATCAAGAGCAACTGTATGCTTGAGACAGAAATGTGGATGAAACCAAGCGTGCCCCTGTGCTGTGAGATATTTACCATGACATGAACATACAAACCCTGATCCTAGCAACTTATTATAAATACATAACCATATGGTCAAAATGGATGAATCTATTTAGTTCATCACTTCCTAATGCATCAAATTTAAAATATGCCAACCTAGGCATGAAAGCCTTTTCAAACTCTCCCAACATTAATTATATAATTCCTACTTTGCAATATAGGATAAAGTTTAGCTACAAAATTAGTTGTAGCCTTAGGCTACAAACTCACTTAATAAAATAAATATTACTGCATATTTTGAAAATCTAACCGTTGAATTATATGTTCTTTACGCTCTTAATGCACATGTCAATTTTTATGTCAATCGGATATCATTTACTATATAATCTATAATCTTATATTTTATGCATAATTTTAAATTACAAAAACTTGCAATTTAAAAATTTATTAATGACATAGCTATTAATCTTTAATTTTCTTGAAATTTA
Source organism: Quercus variabilis (assembly GCA_030445155.1). Lineage (NCBI taxonomy): Eukaryota > Viridiplantae > Streptophyta > Magnoliopsida > Fagales > Fagaceae > Quercus > Quercus variabilis. The sequence continues at coordinate 32,743,221 of CP129456.1, read as the reverse complement.
GCAAACATGGAGAATATAACAAGAAAATGCAATCCAATTGTGGATTTGTCAAAATTCACTTCCAATAAAAAGATATTGAGTGGATAAGGCTACAATCGATTTTGTAGTCTAAGGCTACAATCGATTTTGTAACTAAACTTTATCCTGCAATATATGTACATACACATGCACAGACACGCAAATATGTAGGGAAAGAGAGAGACATCATGGAACTTATGTGTATGCATCCATGCAATTCACTCACATTAGAAACTTTGACAGATGTGCGTACTGGAGCAGCTTCACCAATTTCTATGCTTCCTTTCAAGTCCAATGTACGAGCAGTTACTGGCCGAGGTAAGATTTCAGGAGGGGGTGCAAAGATGTCATGTCCACTAAGCTCCTTGCACTTTGCATCAGAAAGCTGCTTCTTCAAATTTGCATCCTCACTTTCCAGTGTCCCACTTAACTCACGCTGCTTTGCAACCTCAGGCAAAGTAGTAGGCTTTTTGGGAGATACACTATCTTCCTCACCAAAAGAGATATGGCTAATTCCAGTTACGGCTTGCTGGCAATTCCAAACAATTAAATACAAGTTAATACAGAGAACAGAGATCTGTGTTTTCATAGAATGTTGATCAGCAAGAAGTGGACAGACACCTGGTACATGCGTATTCCTGTTTTGCTAGCTGGCGTAAGGTTGGCAATTTCAGATTCTACTGCATCACTTTCTCCATGAAATATGCCACTACCAGTCATCTCCTTCATTTTATACCCTGAACAAGGTTTCCTGAAAGTCGAAAGGGTTTTAGAAACCTTGGATAAATAGCACACACTAACATGGCCCTATGACATCTAGGGACATCAAGAACATGCAGATAATAAAATTAGAAACTGGAAGTTCTTTTTAATGCATCATTTGATTCGACTTGATAACATATTCATCCCTCCATTTGCATCAAATATTGTATAGCATCAGTAAAGAGGCATGGAAACTGCACAACACGGCATAAGAAGAGACACAAACTACACTACAAAGGAAAATTTTGAGTTTTTTTTTGTTAAGGAAAACAGTAGCAAGGAACATAATCTTAAGAATATTATTGTAGCATCAGTAAAGGGACATGGAAACTGCACAACACAGCATAAGAAAGAGAAGCACAAACTATACTAGAAAGTAAAATTTTGAGTTTTCTATTTTGTTGAGGAAAACAGCAGCAGGGAACATAATCTTAAGAATATTATCGTAGCATCAGTCAAGAGACACGGAAACTGCACAACACAGCATAAGAAAGAGAGGCTTAAACTACACAAGAAAGGAAATTTGAGTTACAGTAGTAAGGAACATAATCTTAAGAATATTCTGCCACTTTTTTACCACACTCCTCTGTCTCCTTGATATTTTACTGATTTCTTCTCCTAAAAAAAAGGCCACTACCATTTTTTATAGCATTAAACCAATGCTTGTAAATGAAAAGGATCTTGATCACTTCTTAAATAAATGAAACTGATTTCACATCATCAGTAACATATACCATTTTCTCCAGGGTCCTAACACAATGAAATGCTTTCAAATGTTTACATAAAAACAAAAAGATTAACAAATACAAAATAAAAGTTCATTTGTATCATCACATGGTAAGCATTAGTGGCCTACATCAAGTGCTAAATTCAGTATCTGTACAAAATTTCTAATGAAAACTTTGATACAAAAAGGGGAAAAATATATATGTTACAAATATGCATGTTTTGTAAAGCACTGAAAACTAATCTTTGTAGCAAATAATTAGAGCTATAAATACAGGGATATAATTTGCTTGAAAACATTTTCTTTAAAAAAAAAAAAAAAAAAAAACATTTTCAGTTTACTTAAGGTTTAGGATATGGACTTTTCACCAAATGTCATACTTATAGAAAACAACCTATACACCTCTCCAACTAACAAAGAAAAAAACCAAATTGGACCATGGTGACACTGAAAATTAGGATCTCTATGACTCCAATCTCCATCTAATCCTATATTAATCAATTTGAGAGCCCAATTTTAATCACAAAAAAAGAGTCTCCTAAGTTAACCATATTAAATTATCATAAGACGAAGATCTGTTATGGAAACAAACAAAACGCAATATCAATTCCCAATTTGTTCATAAGGGGAATTCAGAATCACAACTTTGACGTAAAAGCCAATAGTAGATCCAAACATTGCGGCTCCATCCAAAAGATCCCGCATTTTAATTTAAAAATCAAATTTTATTTATTTCAAAAAATAAGCAACATAATTCACAGAAAGAGAGAGAGATTTGAACAGTTTGTTCAAAATAACGAGCCGAATAAGTAGATCAATCACAGATCATTGAATAAATCAGCCATAAAAAGGGGAAAATGTTTATAATTCTAAATAAATATATATATACATTTCGCGGAAAATATAAAGTCAGTCAACCTTTAGTAAAAATATCTTATACCGTGAATAATGCAAACCAAATGCTGAGTCAAAAACTGAAAATTTAAACTACCCTATGTTTCACGCAGTAAAAATTGGAAATTTTGAGAAGAAGAAGAAAAAAAAAAAAAAAAAAAAAAAAAGCGGAGGTAGAAGCAGATCTCACCGTTTGTTTAAGCTCTCGAATTCCTCATCCGTGACTTGACCTCCAAACACAACCTTACTGATCCCATCCGACGGCTAAGAATTTCCCCCACCAAAAACACAAAAAATAATTTCCAAATCAGTAAATTAAAAAAAGAAAAAAGAAAAGGAAAGAGTAATCGTTATCGATATGAATATTTGTGTACCTGGTGGGAGCGCGTGGCGGAGCGAGAAGCAGAGGAGGCAAGGTTAGGAGAATCGGCTGGGGGATTCTCAGACCAAGTGAGCAGATCTGCTGTGGATGTGTGTGGTTTTCTCACCGGTGTGCTCCTCTCCATTCTTTCTCCTTTTGTTTGCACCAATATCGAGTCACTTGCCCGAATTGGAAACCAATCTGGAAAAAACAGTCACACAGATATCCGTATTTCTCCTCCTCTTCGTCGTCGTCGTCGTCTCCAACTTTCTCTCAACAACAAAATATAAGAAATCACTGTGCGAGAGAGACTCTGGTGTTGGTGTGTATTCAGGCAGAGACTGGGGTCGTTGAGAAATGACGATAATGCCCTCTGCCTGATCTAGAACTTTCTTTGCTTGCTACTAGTAGCAGCAGTGTGTGTCGTTGCTTCTACTTTTATATGTGTGGGCTCTTTGGAATTGGGGAGTGGATTGGAAGGGAAACCAATATTATTCTGGACTTATAAGAAAAGCAGTAGCAGCTACTCTTTCTTGTGTTTTAAAACACAAAGAAATTATTTTAAGGTTTTTTTAAAATAAAAAAAGAAAAAAGGACGGGGGTATTTTTAAAGTTTTATAACCGTCGATCTCTCTTTCTCTCTAGTCACAAGTCACAACTACTAAATTTGAATCTTGTACCGCCCTTTCTGATTTTTTATTTATTTTTTGTTTTTTTTTTTTTTTTCTGTGCTCTGCAGCATGTGCACCGAATGTACCGTCACGTGCCGGTCATTAAAGATGATCTACCGGTTATTTTAATCTATTGGGAATTACTATGATGTCCCTAAGTTTTAGGCTACCAAAACTGCCCTTGCTGACTGTAGTAAGCAAATGACCCTTGACGAGGAGGAAAGGGAAAGTCATCCACTAAATTTATATTGCATCTTTTAAGAAGATTTTTCTTGTAATGTATATGAGTGACACATTAAATTGCCCTCACCAAATTTATTTGACAAAAAAAATAACCCTTTAGGAGGATTCCTCTTCTTCCCACTTTATGAAAAACTCTCATAAGATATCTCTTTCACGATATGTAGAATTTATATGCATAATTCTTTCTCAAAAAAAAAAGAATTTATATGCATAAGAATCACACACACACACACACATATATATATATATATATTTTAAAATGAATACCTTATAAGACCATTTCATAATAAATATATATATATATATATATATATATATTTTCCTACAATAGATGTGATTTGTGAAAGTTTCTTACGCATTTTAGTAATTGCCCTTTAATAACATATGATGGTGCTTACATATATCGATGATAGTTTCAAAAACCACAATATTTAACGGGCTTTTTTTTTTTTTTTTTTTTTTAGATTTAACTATATTGTTTATGTACAATTCTCTAAGTACAAGTATACTTTAACTCAATTTCAACAAAAAAGCTAAAAAATTTATTCAAAGGGATTAAATTTATATTGATTATTGCTTTCATATTTTAATTATGTGAAATTTACATGTGGGTACCTTAGATGTACTGATGGTACACTACTCCTTCGCTTCACAGCTTATAAGGCAGAAAGTGGAAGAAGATTCTTTCGATATGAGACATCCGAGGATGCTGTATAAAAGTCAAAGGCTATAAATCAATACATCCAAGGTACCCACAATACATTATTCTCAAAGGTTTTTTTTTTAGGGTGTTTTCAAAGGTCAATTGAGAATATAGAACAACTTTCTTTTAGTCCTATCCGGCTAATTTCTTAACTCCATCCTTACATTTATATTCTTGTTCACAAAACATATAAAAATTGCATAATTCACCTACAATTTTATATAAATTATTAAAAATATATTTCAACCATGGATTTGAAACACATAACACATGTAACAAGTAATTATCACACATCCAAGAATTCAAAAAGTGATTATCACACACTTTTACAATTATTAACAATTTTGTGTTGAAAGTTGACATTGTTGCATAAAATGATAAAGTTGGTGCAATTATTAATGCTTTGTGACCGTGTTGGCAACTAAAGCAGGTTCTACTTCTACGTTCCTCTTAAAAGTTAGTGTACCCATGACCTTCATTTTAGCATGGTCAAAGCTTTCGAAGCTAAATTGTGACTTTGGATAATTAGTACCTATTGATATTTTTTTTTTTTTAAATGCCACACAGCTTCTCCAATAAGCACATCAGATTCAACTCTCCACCCATGTGAGCACTGAGAATTGTAATCCTTATAAGCTTCATTCGTGGGGCATGTCCAAAAAAAAGTTTCACGTGGAGTGAATGGGCATCGATCATGATCATTTTTCTGATCCTCATCATGTGCTTCTTCTTTTTTCACGTTTACTTGGAGTTCTAGGCTTCTCTTTTTATTCTTCGGGAAAAACTCTTGCCGGGAAAAAGTAGTTGTAATTATATGTGGAAAAAAAAAAAAGAAAAAAAAAAAAGAAAGAGGGAAGTAATCTCTTGCTGGTTGTGATTCTTGTGAAGTTTGCACTCTACTGCACAAAGTAAGGGTAGAGCTGTCATTTTACGAAGGGGTATTTTCGTCCTGTAAAGTACGAATATATTCGCTGTGAGGATCATAAATCATAACGATATGTAACGACAACGTAATGATAAAATGATCCGTTAGAAAGAAAAAAAAATAATTCCACCCAGTTGCCTACAGGCACCCATTACGGGAACTGTTATTTTGAATTTGATATCCCATTAACTTGGGAAAAAAAAAATTTTGGTTATATTATTAATAATTTAAATAGATAATAAAATGTTGATATTCAATGTTTGTTTAAATATATATATCTATATTTTATGGGAATGTTTGTTTAAATATTGAAGACAATAATATTTAATCTATTCATTTTCATAAGATTTTAAGAATGTTTAATCCTTTTTGAAAATGCAGTGCAAAGTCCCAAAACCAAATAGTAGACAAAACATATTCAATTTCCTCTGGCATAAAAGAAAAAAACAAATCTTCAATTTCCCAAAAAGGAAAGAATGCTGATTTTAGGGCCATTAGACACGTTCGAGCCCAGTCGGCCTCATCACATGCTCAAGTAAACTGATTTTGTTTTATTTTTGGAGTATTTTAAATTCTTTCAACAATGAATTTGTTTGTTTCCATCCTTCAAAATTTGTTTAAATTTGAATTTAAATTTTGGGTGTTGTTTGATTTCGATCTTATCATGTCATGATTTGGGGAATTAATTCCAGAAATCTCGTGGAAAATCTCTTATCACAATGATTGACTAAAACTAAACTGTGCAAGAATCCGAAGATTGACGTTGAGAGAGTTGATTATTTTATTAGAATCAGGGCAGGTGTCTCTCCTAACCAAATTATTTGTGCTGTCCACGTCAAGAGCATGTCAAGCCAGAGCCAATTTGTTTCGTATTCTAAGAGCACCCACAGTAGATGTGGGATATGTGCCAAATGCTAAATATTTGGCACATATCCCACATCAAACACAAAAAAAGAGCTCCCATCAGCTGTGGTATATATGCCAAAATTATACCATATTTGTCCGTACCGTTGCAAATTTGCAACGGTACGGACAAATGTGGTAAAAAAAATAATATTTTTTATTGGCTTTCTCTCTCTTCGCATTCGGTCTTAATTTCTTCTCTCTCTTCTCACAGACTCAGCTCCTCCCTCTCTCCAGTTTATTCTTTTTCTCTTCTCTCTCACCTCTGTTCTCTCTCACCGATTTCCTCCATCTCCACTCTCCCATCACCGATCAAGCTGCCAACCTCACCGATCAAGCCGCCGCCATCGCTTCTCGTTTGAAGACTCCATCGCCGCTGATCTGAAGACGCCATCGTTCTACATCGCCGCCGATCTGAAGACTCCATCGCCGCCATCGCCTCTTGTTTGAAGACGCCATCGCCGATCTCCCTGCCTCCCTGCCTTCCTCCACTCTCGCCGACCCATCTCCCTTGCCACTCGCCACCGACCCATTAGATGCAGTGCAGACCTATAAAATTTGCCCATCTGCCGACCCATCGAAGCTCTGTACTCAGTTAAGGTGGACAGAAAAATGGCGCCGTGATCGGCAATGACGGGAATTTTTCTTGGTTCATAGGTTTTGGATTGTTGGGTTTATGGTTTCCGATATGTTAAGAAGGTGGTTTTTTTTTTTTTTTAATGTTGCCGTGGGTTTTATTTTTTGTGGTGGCTTGCGTTTCGGTTTGTGGGGCTTTTGTGGGTTTTCAATTTGTGTTGTCTGTGGGTTTTGGTTTGTGTAGTGGGTGGACTTTAGTTTTTCTGGGATATGCAGTGGGTGGTGGCTGTGGCTAATTCGGCGGAGCTGTGGTTGTGGCTAGTTTGGCGAGGATGTGACTGGGTTGGATAGGTGGCTGTGCCGTTGATAGGTGGGCGAATCGGTGATTGTGGCCGCATTGTTGTAGTAGTAGTAGTTGTTGTTGTTGCTGCGGTGGTGGTCGATGATGACGATGATGATGGGAAGGAATTTAATATATTATTTTAGTGCGTAGGAAATATTATTTTAGTGTATAGAATTGAAGGATAAAACATCTGATAAATGAGATGTTGTAAAATGACGTGGTAAAATAATAAAGTAGGTGTTTGATGTTGTAAAATGACATAATTTTTAGAACATCTGCTACGGATGCTCTAATGAAAGATTTAAATATATAATAGTAGCATTTAAAATTAATTTAAAATACTACCATTAGAATAATGACTTGTAAAAATTGTGAGCTCTCAAAATTTTGGCACAATATTATAAAATCAACCAAAAGTTAAAAATCTTCACACACACACACACATATATATATATTAGTATATAATTTCGTATATATGCACAAATACAATTAAAAACAATCAAAATTACATGGTTTAAATTATGCTTATTTTTCTTCCTCAAAAAAAAAATTATACTTATTTTTTAGAAGATGTTCAAATTGTACATAATATTAACTTATATATTTTTTAAACCATATGTGGAGCTTAAGAATCTAGCGACCCCAGTCCACTTTATATTAAGCCTAAGGCCCATGCCGAGGATGGAGAAACGTCCGAGGATGATCGAAGAAAGTCCAAGTTGCCAAGAAGCGTCACCGAGTACGATCTTGTCCTCAGCCTGCCGAGATCATAGAAAGGAAGAGCAGCACGCCACCAAAGGCAGTCTCCTTAAGCATCCTAAGAAAATGACAAGTATAAGAGGTCAACCATGGGAGCACGGTGGAAGAGCAATTCAAGGAAAAACTGCCACCTCCACATTAAATGCCCACAACTGACATTCTGGCCGCATTAATGAGGAAATGACTTCTCAACAGAGTTATCTAGATTACCGCAACTTACAGAAAGCTAAGGAAGGCGGCTGATGAGACAGACACTCAAGTAATGACCTGCATGATCAACAAATCAATGACCAAGATCAACTACAAGGGGGATATATAATGTAAGAGATCCTCAAGAAAGGGTGGGGACTAAAAAAAAAACAATATTGCCATTCGTATCATCTGAGAAACCCTTGTAACTGGGTATGGAGAAAATAATAAGAACTACAAGCTCCTCAGGAGGTGGTGAAGGATAAAACTTTCTTAGATAAACTTAGTTCTCCTCTGTTTGAGTATCACGAATGCCATATTAACTGTCGTGCACACACTAAAGCCTAGCTCTTTGGCCCACTCTTTACAAATTCATTGTATTGGGCTAGTTGGGTTTGAGTCCATTAATCTAGTGGAAGCAGCGCCCAACCCCAGTCCCTACACCATACATTTTTAAAATATGTAACAGTTTCTGATTTTATATATATATATATATATATGTAGGGATTGGGGTTGGGCGCTGCTTCCACTGGATGAATGGACTCAAACCTAACTAGCCCAATACAATGAATTTGTAGAAAGTAGGTCAAAGAGCTAGGCTTTAGTGCGTGCATGACAATTAATACGGCGTTCGTGATAATCAAACAGAGGAGAACTAAGTTTATCTAAGAAAGTTTTGTCCTCCAGCACCTCCTGAGAAGCTTATAGTTCTTATTATTTTCTCTATACCCGGTTACAAAGGTTTCTCAGATGATACGAATGGCCATATTCTTTTTTTTTTGGTTCCCTCTCCCTCATTTCTGGAGGATCTCTTACATTATATATTCTCTTTCAGTTGATCATGGCCCTCCATTTGTTGATCATACAGGTCACTACTTGAGTGCCTGTCTCATCAGCCGCCTTCCTCAGCTTTCTGTGAGTTGTGGCAACCTAGATAACTCTGTTCAGAAGTCATTTCCTCATTAGTGCGGCTAGAATGTCAGTTGTGGGCATTTAATGCGAAGGTGGCAGTTTTTCCATAAATCGCTCTCTACTGTGCTCCCATGGTTAACCCCTTGTACTTGTCCTTTTCTCGGGATGCTTAAGGAGGTTGTCTTTGGTGGCGTGCTACTCTTCCTTTCTATGATCTCGGCAGGCCAAGGACAAGATCGTCCTCGGCGACGCTTCTTGGCAACATGGATTTTTTTCGATCATCCTCGAACATTTCTCCATCCTCGGCATGGGCCTTGAGCTTAATATAAAGTGAGCTAGGGTTGCCAGATTCTTAGGCCCCACAATATATATATATATATGTGTGTGTGTGTGTGTGTGTGTGTGTGTGTGTATATATGATTTAAAATTTAATTGTATATAGACTCTTTGGTTTTTGAATTAGATAATTCATGTGCCACAAAAATTGAAAAATTTGATGGACATGTGGCACAAAATTGGATTTCAATTGAAGTCCAATTTAGAATCTAATTAGATTTGGAGTCTTCGATTTTTATACTCAATAATTCATTTGGTATAACATTAGATAGAACACGTGGTGCAAAATTAAAAATCAAATTGAAATCTAATTAGATTTTCACTGAATTTTAGCTTTTAATATATATATATATATATATAAAGAGAGAGAGAGAGAGAGAGAGAGAATCTATAAATAGTTACTAGTAGTTTTTATATATATATATATATATATAACAATAATTACTAGTAGTTGATAACTTGTGCAATGCACAGAAGAATTAACCAATGTATTTTTTTCTCTATTCTATTTTTGGTCTAAGTATGAAAATTGACAATTATGGTAATTATTAATAAATTTTCATTATGCCAAAAGTCTTGTATCTCAAATGATTGGCATCTCCTAGCGTTTTCTAAATAAGATATTCATGGTTCAAATTCTCCTTCCCTCAACTATCACCTTATCAAAAAATAAAAATATTTCATTACAATTGAGATTGTATATATGGAATTATCTATTTTACTCTAGAGATTAAATTCAATAAGGATGTAATGTAAAATCCAAGTTTTACTTCTTCAATCCCAACATGTCACATCATCATATTACATATTAAGAATAGGCACAATCACACTTAATCAATTCTAATACTCATTTGAAAATATAACTTAACGGGGTCTTTACTGAAACATTATTATGTGTGGTAGAATTTACTGAGTTTTAAGTAAAAAACTGATATAACAATCTCTTATTGGATGATGTAAAACATGAGTTTTACACCCATCCTTACCAAATTCAAACTCTTTATTATAATACTATTCAATGAAAATACAATTTGACAATATTCTAATAAGAGTTTTATCATTGCGCACCCTTAGCGTTATTGTCACTTCACAAGTACAAATTGTGAAGTCTTACAGACTTATATGACAACATTAAGATAAGTCCAAAACCTAAAAGGCTTCGGTTATAGCATAGGCACATAGCACAAAATATATTCTTCTTCTCTTTTATTTTTCGTCTATACATATGAATTTTGGGTAAAATACAATATTGGTTCCTTAATTTTACCAAATTTTTTTGTCCCTAAACTTTAAGTTCTTTTTTCATCCTTAAATTTTGTAAAGTGTTTTTTTTAGTTTAGAGATAAAAATAAGGATGAAAAAAGAACCTTTTTTTTTTTCAATTGTTAAGAGATAACAAAAAAAAAAAAAAAAACAAAAAACCAAAAAAAAAAAAAACAAAATTTTGGTAAAGTTAAAAGACAAAAAGTTAAAAAAAAAAAAATAAATCAATAGTTTAGGGACGAAAACAATCTTTTTAAAGTTTAGAAATGAAAAATAAACTTTTGATCAAGTTTAGGGAGTAAAGTAGTATTTTACCCTATAAAACTTTGATGATTATGATAGTTATTAATAAATATTTTCATGATTGTGTTTGTATATGGAACTTAATATTTAACATTAGGTAAGTATGATTGTATTTGTATATAGAATTATATATTTAACCATTTAAAGAAATATATAGTGTACCAAGATTCAATTGAAGAGTTTAAATACAAAATAGGATTTAAATTCAATTCAAAAAAAAAAATATATATATATATATATATATACAAAAAAATGACATGTAAGATTATGAGGTTATAAAATTTGATATGGTATAATATTATGAGAGCAATCAAAATTCAAACCGCTTCATTTTTATATAGATTAAATTATAGATTATAGATGGTTACAATTTCATTCCTTACCATTTCAAGATTACTTTCCTTCAACTATCAAGTTTGACAATTTCATCACCCAACTTGCTACTTTAAAAATAAAGTTAGTTCTTTTTAGGGGTAGCAAAATTTGACACAACCTACGAACCCGACACGACATGACATGAAATTAGCAGGTTATGAGTTGAACCTTAACGGGTTCGTGTAATATTCGGGTTGACACGGCTGACCCGTTTAATAAATGGGTTGGATTAGTGTTGAACATATAGAACCTGTTTGACCTATTTAATTAAATGACATTTTACCAATATATCCTTCAAACTCTAGGTATATAAACTTATTAGTTGTTGTGATTTATTTTCTTTGACATATTGTGATTGATTATTTGTTATATTGTAATATGCTTTAGTTTTGAATGATTATTTGTGATACAATTACTAGTTAGTTTTGAATTTTATATTAAAAACATTTATTTGTTTGTTTTTTCATAATTTTTTTTTTTCATTTTGATAAAATCTAATAAACATGTCGACACGACTGACCCGTTTAATAAATGGGTTGTGTTAGGGTTGATGAATCTTGACCCGTTTAATAAATATGTCGGGTTAGTGTTGACTTATATCCTCAAATATTCATGAGTTGACACGACACGACACGAATTCGACACGCGAACACGAATTGTCACCCCTAGTTCTTTTGAGTATAAAATTAATTTTATGTTAAAAGTTGAGGGATGAAACTTAATTATACAATCAATAGACCTAATCGACACAACAAATGTACATGGATGTAATAGAAATGATCACATTTTAGATGACCAAAAGTGTAGTTTGAACTTTGATTGTTCAAAAAAAAATGTTGTGGTTTGATTTATTTATTTATTTGTTTGTTTGTTTTAAGGTTTCTAAGGGACCCCATTTATGGTTGTGCGATTCATCGTCACCAAACTGGGATGCAGGAGAGAATATATTTTAAGTAGATATAAACAAAAACGGACCGACCGAACATACACTATTTTTTCTATTTTTAAGTAGGTTTCCTTACCAAACAGAAAGAGAAGTGAGGATTCCTGGAAGAAGCTGTAATGTCAGTCTTTACTAGGTTTATATGCATTACCTATTTCATCTAATCAATTAAATAATCTTAGTGTTGCTATTGAACTATAAGTCTAACTACCATCATCATGATAAGTTGGTAAGTAGTACCATATATACTCTGAGTGTAAGTAGCACAGCTGCCAGTCACTCTGTTTTCTATACATTTTAGTTACTTTGCTAATCAAGGCTGCAGAAACTATATAAAATTAAAGTTGATCCAGTCTGGATTCTGAAAAATACCTACTTTTTACTGTCCAACAATATAATGAAAGCGTTCCACGTGAAGGGAATTAAAATGTTACAGCTATTTCTTCTTCTTCTGCTAGAGTTATCTTACCGAATGTAGCCCACATGCCATTGGCCGTGTTTGTATATAATATATATATATATATATATATATATATTTTTATGGATCATGCTGGCGAGTATCATCAAGACATTGGTTAATAATTTATTTTAAAAAGTTTTGATACCACTTTTATGTTAAATAAAATAACTATCAAAACATTAATTATATATTTTTTTTCCGAATAATTTTTTTTTAAATGGATTATTAATCAATGTGCTAAAGGCATTTGTTAGCATTTTTTTTATTAAAAATAAATATAATTAGGCTATTGTTGAGAGGGGGCCTAGTGGGCGAGTCCAGCATCCTACTAAAGGCGAAGGTCAAGTTGGGTCGAGTTTTAGTCAACCCGTTAGTGCTGAGCTGTCACTCTCTAACAAAATAAAGTTGCGTCCTTACTATTAATTATAGATAGTGGTGTGCGCTAGGTCCTAACAGCTTTTATTAATGTGAACCGTGTACATATCTAGTCATTAGGCCAAAGGATATTCCTCCATCCACACTTTACAATTAAGGATCTAAACCAGAGTCTAAAGCTAAAGTACAATCATTGACATTAGTTTAATAACTAAACATCAGTTAATTAGTTTCAATAAACTAATGATTAACTTGATATAATTCAAAAAGGAGGCTGTCTTGTAGTCACTAGTCATGCAAGCTTTGGGCAAGGAAGATGTGTTGTCAGGAGGATGAAGACTACACAGATTATCAACCACCTAAAATGGGGGGCCAAATGCAAAGAAAACTTGTATCTGGATTCTGGTGTGAGTGATTATCATCTCCCGAAAAAGACTACCTATTCAGCCTAAGGCCTTAGAGCACGGTCTCGTTCGAACTTTTTAGCCACCAATCGTGTTGTAAAACTTTATCGTACTAGCACTGTTTGCACTGTTTATCATGATGTTTCTGTTTTTCTCATTGATGAAACTTCCTGCAATTCTAACTCAAAATAAAAAATTACCACACCCTGTTTTACTATTGACAAGGAGTAAAAAGTGCCAGTTAACTTGGTACGTTATTGTTGGGCCTAATGCTTGTAAGTTGTAAACGTTTCTGTTTTTCTCATCCATAAAACTTCCTGCAATTTTAACTCAAAATAAAAAATTATTACTACACCCTGTTTTACTATTGACAAAGAGTAAAAAGTGCCAGTTAACTTGGTAAGTAGTTGTGCCTAATGCTTGTAATTTGAGCAAGCACTTGAACACCTTAAATTTCCAAAAGGAAATGGGAAAAGTAGATAATCATTTTATATATGATACATTTTTAATTAACAAGTATTAGCAAATAAAAGATTTAATTACAAAATTCATATAAAAGAAAGTAAGCAATTTAATTAAACTTTGCTTGGAGAATTTCAAATGCTATTTAATCAATATTTATTTAATGTTGGGTTGCTTTATTTTTTAAAAAAGTTCTAATTAGTTTAAATTTACATAGTTTAATTATCACTGTTTATAAATCTGAAAATTGAATTAAAAACATATATCACAATGATGACTTAAAAAATGTGGACTTTCAAGAACTTACATAGTATGCAACATTACAAAAAATTCATTTAAAAAAAATAATTTAATAGTTATAATAGAGGCTTCAATTTTGCTTTCATTGATGAGAATTTTTTAATAATAATATGTCACCATCAATAAGTGTCTTGTTATTGTTGTGCTAAAGCATCAAAAGCAAGTTTTTAGGAGAGTTCATTTGAAAAATGTCTCCTCATCAAATGCAGGCAGGCTCCTCAGCTATATCTTTAAAGAATAAAAAAACAACCTTACTAAGTGTGGGTTTGGAACGCACGTATTTTATGCGTTTTTGTGTTTGATTGAAAAATAGTAGGTTTTGTGTATTGTTCACGAGACCCTCAAGTTTTTTTTTTTTTTTTTTTAAATTTAAAACTGAGTCCTATGATACTATTTACATATTTAAAAATTATTTTACTACAATATTTTCAATAATAAGCAGTATTCAAATAGACCATTAACCAGTTATTAGAAAACCAATTAGTAAGAAAGAAAGAGGTGAACAGAAGAGAAAAGAAAGGATTAGAGCATTTTATAAGATCAGTTCAATGGGATCGTACAACCACACTGAGAAAAGTACTTACTCATTATAAAAAATGTAAAAATTGTGGGTTTGGAACTCACAGAAAGCGTTCTTGCATTTAGCCAAAAAATAATAGGTCTTGTGTATTATTCAAAGGACCCATAAATATTTTAAAAAAAAAAATAAAATTTAAAACTGGGTCCTATGATACAATTTATACATTTAAAAATAAATTTACTACAATATTTTCAGTAATAAACAATATCTAAACAGACTATAAACCAGTTATTAAAAAACCAATTAGTAAGAAAGAAATAGGAGAACAGAAGAGAAAAGAAAGGATTAGAGCATTTTATAAGAGCAGTTCAATGGGATCGTACAACCACACTGAGAAAAGTACTTCCTCATTATAAAAAATGTAAAAATTGTCACTATCAAAAACGCCCACCGGGATCGTACAACCACACTGAGAAAGGTACTTCCTCATTATAAAAAATGTAAAAATTGTCATTATCAAAAACGCCCACCGTGGGGCTCGAACCCACGACCACAAGGTTAAGAGCCTTGCGCTCTACCAACTGAGCTAGACGGGCTTACGACACTTGAGGCTAGAATTTCTTATTTGTTTCGGTATTCTTTTTCTTGTTGCGATATCCCTATTTAATTTGGATTACTTTGTATTCCTGGATATTTGGGATCGTGTTCGCGACCCTTGACGTGTTTTGCAATTTCACCAGGTGCCTGTGCCAATACCTGGGTAGCTTTTCCGGATTTTTTTTTTTTCAATTTTTTTTTTTTTAATTTTTATTAAGGAGATTAGCAAACCAAGATTTAACATGAGGATATGCATATATCCGTTGAAAAACTCACATCTGCTAAAGGAGTAGAAATTACAATAAATTCTTTATTCTTGGTAAATTCTTCTTTCTAGGAGCGATCCTCCTTGTCAAAGCATCAGAGTAATGGATTTGAGAACGTTCTTTTTTTTCTTTTTCTTTTTTTTAATAATCCAATATTTGGAAAAGATGAGACTAAATTTTGAATGTTTCCATTGAAAACTCAAAAAAATTGTCTATTAGTTATAGCTACAAGCAGGGGCAGAGCCAGCCTCCATCACCAAATGAAAGAATAGAAAGAAAAAACATGCAGTGCTCATAGTGGCAGCTCCATGATTTTTTATAGGGATCAATAAAAAGATGAATCTTGGATAAAAGATAAATTTTGTGGTCTATGAGGTTTCTTTATTACAAATTTGTCCACGGTACTAGCAAGAGAATAGAAGATAAAATGTTTTTCTTTCTAAGATCAAAAAAACTATTAGTTCATTTGATATATTGTTTCATAATACAATGAACATACTAATTATTTTTGCTAAAATGAAATCATGGAAATCATCTGTTGTGTCTAAATACAATAAACATATTAATTGTTGTTTTTAAGTGAAATTTAATTATGAGTGTAAGTTAAAGAGGTTTAAAAGTTTGTGCTATGTATCTAAGAGTTAGGCCCTTTTAAATATACACTATTGTCAATTTCTTTAAGACTTTCTCCCCTCTCCCCATGTGTGTGTTAAAAATACTTAATATTCTCAAAAAAAAAAAGTGGGTTAATCCCATATTGAAAAATGAGTTTTGAGTTAAAAATGTTTAAAAGCTTGTACTATATATCCAAGAGTTATACTCTTTTGGATATACACTACTGTCAGTTTCTATAAGACCTTTTCCCCTCTTCTCGTATGTGTATGTTAAAAATACTTAGTATTCTCAAAAGAAAAAATAGTGATTTAATCCTACATTGAAAAACTAGTGTGAGTTAAAGAGATTTAAAAGTTTGTGCTGTATAATCAAGAGTTAGGTCATTTTGGATATACACTACTGTCATTTTAAGACATTCTTCCCTCTCCCCGTGTGTGTGTTAAAAATGCTTAGTATTCTTTAAAAAAAAAAAAATCAACTTAACTTTGACAACTATTGTTCTTTGTAATTGTATTAAGTGTGCGTTTGAGTTTTGATTATAAGCCAACTTATTGTTTCTTCTTTTTTCTTACTATTTGCAAGTCCTATGTGAGTCTCTACTTATTTTATACTTTCAGCAAGAAGTTAGATAAGTTGTTCCCATATGGACACTAAGGGTCCATTTGGAACAACTTTTTTAGTTAAAATTGAAAACATTTTGCTGAAAGCGCAGGAAAAAAAAAAGTATTAAAAGCTAGCTGAATAGTACAATGGGGCCGATGAATAGTATAAAAAGTGCAATGGGACCTATGAATAATACAAAAAAAAAACTACAAACTCAAATAAGCTAAACTTTTCATCACATCCCAAATGAATTCTAAGAATTTTTTTGTTGTGTTAACATTTGCTTTTATCTTTACTCAATCACTCTCGATCTATCCCATGCCTCCAGTCTCCACTTAACAAATAACAAATTAAAAGCACATTCAGATTCAACAACAAATTTTTATCAAAGTTTTAGATCAAATTGGATTATTATTGGGGTTTTTTTCTTCGTTTAAAAATGCCAAGATATTAGTAAGAGGATTATATTCAAGGTTATTTTAGTTGTGATTTAAAAAAAATTAGAGTAATAGTGTTCAACTTTTTATTTTAGAGGGGTCAAAATAAAATAAAAATATTATATATATATATATATATATATATATATATTGTGCACGCCCAAAATTGAGACCAATTGGGCCGGACCTCCCTTGGGCTCACGACTTACTTGTAACGTGGGTTTGGATTTCCTACACTGGGTCGTTCTAGACACCAAGGCTCATTAAGGTCACTTCCTGTATCCATTCTTCTCCCTCTCCTCCTTCCAACCCCCTCTTCTTAATCTTTCCTGTATTTATAGTCCATAGATAGTGGCGACGCCATGATTACTCACCAGTAAGTGCAACTGGCGGTCCAGTATCATCGATCGCAAGTGGATGGTTAGGTGGTAGTGGGGTGCGGCGAGGGTGGCGTTGGAACTTGGTTCCCACCCTCACAATAGTTCTCGGCAACGGTGATCATCCGAGACACTGCCGGGCAGGCAGAGGGCGGGGCGTCCCGAGAGCATGATGTCTGCATGTGCTCGGTAGATCACATCCGAGAAAATGATGATGAGGCAGGGATTGGCCCGGTCGCACGCATGGCCGGGGAGTGGGCCACCGAACAGGAAGGTTGGCCTTATGGGCCTTACATCCAGGCCAGCGTCCACAGCCCGATACAAGGAAGACGTGGGGGCCCGTACAATAGCCCCCCCTTGATTCACTCCCTATTTACGGGGGCGAATCAAGGATCACGAGGGGTGAATGCTCGTCGGGAAGATGAAAGGTCAGTGCTCGGCTGTTGTTGGGCGCATTAATGCGTCTCGAAAGACGCATCTGGAACTGATGGACAACCTGCCCGTCATCATTGTCTGACGGTTCGTGAACTGAGGCGTTACGCGTGTGGCAGTCGAGGCGATGGCCCGCGTGGTTTTCACACCTGTGAATCATTTAATGCTCCTCCCTTCACTCTCATACCTATAAATAATCCTTCCAGTTTCTGATTCTCATTTTCGCATTTCTCACTTGATTAGTCCCTTACTCTGCCGAGCATCCATTCTTCGTGGTCTACCCTTTGGCCCAGAACACACTTCCTCCTTAGAGCCTCCAGTAAGTTCCTTTCCCTCTCATTGTTTTCTCTCTTGTTGTTTAGCCAATTCAGTCTGTTTTTTGATAATTATAGTAGTTATTTTCTTCGAAAAACACTCGCTTAGGAAAATGAGTTATTCTCACCTCCTTTCTTCCGAGCATGCTTTGGCTAGATTTAGGGAAGCCTATGACGTTCCCAATGACATAGATATTGCTTATTGCAATATGGGTGACATTGACATCCAGAGGCGCCGTGGTGAAAACACGGTGTTCTTTCCTTTGATGGCCATTTTAGAGGGTGGGCTTAGGTTCCCGGTAGACCCTCTGATACTTAGCACCCTTAGATTTTACGGCCTTTGCCCCGACCAACTCCCCCCCAATTTTTACCGGGTAGTGAGTTGTGTAAGTAGGCTGAACCAGTTGTACGGGCTGCAGCTAAATCATTATGACATCAATCAGATGTATAGTCTGTGCGGTAATATCGGATCCGATTATTATTTAAAGACTAGGGACGCAAGGGTACGGCTCATTTCATGCCTACCCGACTCAAATCGAAATTCAGCCAGGGATTTTGTTCGGGTGAGCGGTAATTGGTTTGCCGAGGATATCCCTTGTGTATTTTCGCCGCGCGAAGTCGGTTGGTGACTAACTTCTTTTTTTTTTTTTTTTTTTTTTTTTTTTTTTTTTTTTTTTTTTTTGGTCCGGTTATGTTGTCATTAACCCATATTTTCTCTGTGCAGACGGTAAGAGGTTCAGACCGGACATCAGAGTGGTACATGTTCGGGACCTGAATTTCGTGCTCAGGTCGGAAATCTTTGTTCATTCTGACGGACAACTCCGAGCATCCCATCTTATTCTCGGTGTAACTCCCGTATACACAACTTGGCAGGCATTCAGTCAAGCCCTGCTAGTTGACAGCCCTCTCCTCTCCTACATAGACGTTCGGCACGCGAACTTCTTCCCACCAAGGCTTACCGTTGGCGAAGCGCGCGATCTCGGCCCCCGGTTTATTTGTTCAGACGAGCGGCAGCCAATTCACGACGAATCAGCCGAGCGTGTATCTGCCGAGCGTCGGAGACGAGCCCACGAGCAAATCCAGCAAGAAGCCACAAATCAACCCGAGAGAATCTTAGAGTCCGAGGAACCTGTTCAGGAAGGGGTAGGTGCGGCTACAGACCCAACTGACTCCTCCGAAACAAGATCCGATCACGCTAACGAGATGGTGGCCAGGAGGAAGATGACGATCGACCGCTTCGTCCCGAGCGCCCGGCCTGCGGCACAACAACAAAATCCCGACCAAATCGCTTCGCCGCCCGTCGTCCCGTCAGTCCGGGCTCGCAAGAGGCCGCGCACAACTGACCAGACCGAGACAGGTACGGGTAACGTCCCCCTCCGACCCTCGGCCGGTATAGTTATACGGGAACCTGTAGCGCAGACCAGGATAGATCGGGCGTCCACTTCCCGGGGTCCAGTAGGATGGCAGCCCTCCTTCCAACTCGACGGCGGGCCTCTCCCGACAACGGCAAGCGCCCGAGTTTGGGACAAAGGCCATGGGGGCCGTGTGGCGCAGAGCCTGGCACGTGGCATCCTCCTGCCCGAGGATATGCACGTTTTCGCAGAATCAACGGATGAGTCCTTGGGGATGCGCTTGCAGTGGCACGCCATAGCGGTACATGTTTCATTTTTTATTGTTTTCGGTTTCCCTTTTTCTTACGTACGTGTACCTTCCATTTTGCCTTACAATGTGAATGCTGTATGGTCAGGTTGCGCAAATGTCGTACGTTGTGGACGGCAGGATGAAGGAGCTGGCCGAGGATGTTGAGCGGGAAAGAGCCCTGAAAGATGTTGCTGAGGCCACGGCGAAGGAAAAGTCGAAAATTGCTGATGAGGCGGAGGACCGAATTGCTGCTGCCGTAAAGGCCCGGGCCCTCGCCGAAACGAAGTCAGACGAGCTGGAGTCGCAACTGGGCGGCACTGAACTTAAATTGGCAGAGGTCCAGAGCGTGAACACCATGCTGGAAGGTCAGTTGGCTGATTCGAAGGCGGCGCTGAAGGCTTGTGAAAACAAGTGGTACAATGAGGGGTTCGCGGACGCCGAGAATTCAGCGGAACCGGTCATCCGTCAGGCCCATAGGCTCGGGTACGAGGAGGGTTGGTTCGCTGCACTTCAAGCCCTGGGGGTGCCCGAGGACTCACCGTTGAGGGATCGCAGCAAGATCCCTTTCCCGAGCGTTCCCCACACCGAGCACCCGGCGCCCCTTGTTATCAATGAGGAAGAGACCTCTAGCATGAGAGAGCTGGTGAACGCCATTGACTCTCATGCAATGCCAACAGATATGGAGGAGACCAGCCACCCCCATGTTGGAGACCAAGCCGGGGAGGAAATCCAGCCGCCCATTCTTCATTCCGAACAACGTCCTCAGGAAGACGCATCCTCAGTTCATGTGGATCTTTAATTTTGAAAGCCAACTTTATTTTGCCCTCCCCTCTTTTTTTTTTTTTTTTGAACTTTAAATGGACAGAATTTGCCTACGTCACCGGGTTGTGGTGACGGGATAATTTGCTCTTATGTTCTTTCTTTTTTTTTTTTTTTGAAACGCTACTTTGGGTTTTAGGCTTTCGCATGAATGACTTACACTTTTGCACGAATGTTTTGTGCTTTTGTATGAACGTCTTATCCTTTTGTATGAACGTCTTATCCTTTTGTATGAACGTGTCCACTTGATCGGTTCTTAGAGATGGAGCTGAGGTTCAGTTCTCTGTCTGAATAAAAGGCTAAGGTTTCCACCTGCTCGGTGGTAGAGATCGAACCGAGAGTCGGGGTCCGGTCCTTAGAATACTTTAGGTTTCAACCTGCTCGGTGATAGGGATCGAACCGAGAGTCGGGGTCTGGCCTTAGAATATTTAAGGTTTCCACCTGCTCGGCGATGTGGATCGTACCAAGAGTCAGGGTTCTATCCTTAGGATATTTAAGGTTTCCACCTGCTCGGTGATGGGGATCGAACCGAGAGTCAGGGTTCTGTCCTTAGGATATTTAAGGTTTCCACCTACTCGGTGATGTGGATCGAACCGAGAGTCAAGGTTCTGTCCTTAGGATATTTAAGGTTTCCACCTGCTCGGTGATGGGGATCGAACCGAGAGTCAGGGTTCTGTCCTTAGGATATTTAAGGTTTCCACCTGCTCGGTGATGTGGATCGAACCGAGAGTCAGGGTTCTGTCCTTAGGATATTTAAGGTTTCCACCTGCTCGGTGATGGGGATCGAACCGAGAGTCAGGGTTCTGTCCTTAGGATATTTAAGGTTTCCACCTGCTCGGTGATGGGGATCGAACCGAGAGTCAGAGTCAGAAGGTGCAGACCTGTGAAAACTATCATTAACATAACTAACAAAACATATACAACAGGCTGCAGTAGACACTATGCTCGGCGCACCGCCCGTTAATGGTAAAACTTCTTTAGATTATGGACGTTCCACGGCCGGGGCAGCTGTTTTTCGTCAAGGTCCTCCAAGAAGTAAGCCCCCGAGCCAGCCACTGCAGTGACCCTGTAGGGTCCTTCCCATGTCTGTGCCAATTTCCCGGCACCAGTGTCCCGCATGTGGCCTACGGCTCTTCTGAGCACCAAATCTCCGGCGATAAACTCCCTTGTTCTCACGCCTCGGTTGTATCTCTGGGCGAGCTTCTGCTGGTATTCCGCAAGCCGTATTGTTGCCATTTCGCGGCATTCCTCCGTCTTGTTCAAGCTCTCCACCATCATTTGGTTGTTTCTGGTTTGATCAAACTGAGCAACACGCGCACTGCAGAGATTCACCTCGGTGGGGATCACGGCCTCAGCTCCGTATGTTAGAGAGAAAGGGGTCTCCCCGGTGGATCGTCTGGGAGTGGTGCGGTATGCCCATAAGATTGTTGGGAGTTCCTCGGCCCAGTTTCCCTTCGCGCCTTCTAGCCTTTTCTTCAGCCCGCCCACGATTACCTTGTTTACTGCCTCAGCCTGACCGTTCCCCTGTGGGTAAGCGGGTGTCGAGTACCTGTTCTTGATACCGAGATCACTGCAGAAGTCTCAGAAAGCCCGGCTGTCAAACTGTAGCCCGTTGTCTGATATGATAGTGTTCGGCACCCCGAACCTGGTGATGATATTTTTCCATACGAATTTCTTTACGTCCACGTCTCGTATATTGGCCAAAGCCTCCGCCTCCGCCCATTTAGAAAAATAGTCGACGGCCACCAAAACGAACTTCCGTCCCCCCGTTGCCCGAGGGAATGGGCCGATGATGTCCAGCCCCCATTGTGCAAAAGGCCAAGGGCTACTGATCGGGTTCAGGTGGCCCCCGGGCTGGTGAATCAGGGGGGCGTGCTTCTGACACTGTTCACACTTGCGTACATACTCGGCGGCATCCTTCTGCATCTGAGGCCACCAAAACCCCTGAGTCATCGCCCGGTGTGCCAGAGACCGTCCTCCTACATGACCACCTCACACCCCAGAGTGGAGCTCCTCCAAGAGCTCGCCCACTTTTTCCGGGCGCAAGCACAAGAGGTACGGCCCTCCGAAGGACCTTCGGTATAGGGTCCGGTCTTCTGCCACCCAATACCGAGGAGCCATCCTACGGATCCTGTTGCCCTCCTTCTCATCACTTGGCAGTCGGTCGTCAGCCAAAAAATCGATAATGGGGTCGATCCAGCACGGTGTAGGTGTCGCGACCGCAACCGCGCTGATCCCTGTAGTTCCCGAGTCCCTTGTGATTCTGACGCTCGGTTCTGAAACGAGCTCCACTTGGATTTGCCGGGGTATCTTTTCAGTTACCGATGACGCCAGCGTGGCGAGCGAGTCAGCATGTCTGTTCTGTGTTCGGGAAACGTGGAAAACCTTTACTGTGTTGAAGCCGGCCATAACCAGCCTGGCTAGTTCTAGGTAGGCCTTCATTCGGGGATCTCGGGCTTCAAAACTGCCCTGCACCTGGTTAACCACCAGCCTAGAATCCGAATAAAGCTCGACCTCCCGGGCCCCCAGGCTTGACGCCGCTCTTAGGCCGGCCAGAAAAGCCTCGTATTCCGCCTCGTTGTTGGATGCCCTGAATCCCAGCCTAAATGAGTGTTCGAGTCGTATTCCTTCTGGGCTGACTATGACGACCCCCGAGCCGGCACCCGTGGAGCAAGAAGCGCCGTCCACGAATACCTTCCAAGGGCGGGTTTCCAGCTGGCACACCATCTCCCCCTTACCCTTGGGTGAAAACTCGGCGATAAAATCCGCAAGGATTTGGCCTTTCACCGAGCTTCGGGGTCGGTACCGAATGTCGAAGGAACCAAGCCTAGTTCCCCATTTGGATATTCGGCCCGTAAAGTCCGACCTTTTCAATAATGATTGCAATGGGTATTCGGTCAAGACGTATACTATGTGTGCTTGAAAGTAGTGCGGCAACTTCCTGGTGGCGTGTATCAGGGCCAACACGAGCTTCTCCAGGGGCAGGTATCTTGTCTCGGCGTCGACTAGGGTTTTGCTGATGTAGTACACGGGTTGCTGGACTCCTTTGTCCCTCAGCAGCACAGCACTCACAGCGTGCTCGGACACTGCCAGGTACATGAACAAATCCTCGCCTGGCTCTGGCGCTGTGAGCATGGGCGCCTGCGCCAGATAATTCTTCAGCTCCACAAAGGCCTCTTCGCACTCTTCACTCCACCGAAACCCAGACCATTTCTTCAGTAGATGGTAGAATGGTCGGCAGCGGTCTGCGAATTTTGAAATGAACCGGTTGAGGGCCGTCAGCATCCCGGTTAAGATTTGCACTTCTTTTGGATTGCTCGGTGGCCTCAGTCTTCTCACAGCTTCAATTTGGTCGGGGTTGACTTCGATTCCCCGCACACTGATCAGATACCCCAGGAACTTCCCGGATCCGACGCCAAACGCGCACTTCTCCGCATTAAGGTGCAACTTGTGCCGTCGGAGGACCTCAAAAACCGCTTGGAGGTCATCCAAATGCCCGGATTCCTGTTTGCTTTTCACCACCATATCGTCGATGTACACCTCCACCGTGCGTCCTATCTTATCTCGGAACATTCTTGTTACCATTCGTTGGTAAGTGGCCCCGGCGTTCTTCAACCCGAAGGGCATCCTCGTGTAGTGGTAGTTTGCCTCCGGGGAGATGAACGCCGTTTTTTCTTGATCCTCGGGCGCCAGGGCAATTTGGTGATACCCCTGGAAGGCGTCCAAAAAACTCATCCTCGGGTGCCCACACGTGGCGTCTACCAGCTGATCAATCTTCGGTACAGGAAAAGGGTCTTTTGGGCAGGCTCTGTTCAGATCGGTGAAATCGATGCAGACCCTCCACTTGCCGTTCTTCTTCTTTACTACCACGGTGTTTGCCAACCATTCCGGGAAGAAGATCTCCCGAATCACCCCCGCCTCTTTCAATCTTTGAACTTCTACTTTCACCGCCTCGGAATGCTCCCAGGCCGTCCTCCTCGGCCTTTGCCTTTTCGGTGTGAACGAGGGGTCCACTCCTAGTCTGTGCATGATGAACTCGGGGCTCACCCCGGGAACTTCGTATGGATTCCATGCGAATACATCTACATTCCGTATTAGGAGCAGCAACATTTCTATCCTTTCCGTGCCCTCCATGCTTTCCCCTATTTGGAAGTACTTGCCTGTATCTGGCAACACCTTTACCTTGATCATGTTCTCGGCTCGCGCTACCCCCTTATCCCCTTGCGGGTCCTGTAGTTGCTATAAGGACTCCGACGACGAGCATCTCGGGTTTTCCCTACCCTCCTGGTCAGCTTGTTCCTTCTTCCGATCGACCATGGCAATCAAACATTGCTTGGCCGCCTGCTGATTTCCTTGCACCACCGTGACACCATAATCGGTATGAAATTTGACCTTCATGTGCAGGGTGGACGGGACAGCCCCCATTGCATGTATCCACGGCCTCCCAAGAATCGCCGTGTAGGGGGAGTACGAGGCAACAGTGATGAAGCTCACCATTATCTCCTTGCCCTCCATGTTCACGGGCAGAGAGATTTGCCCCTCAGGAGTCACCATTTTCCCGTCGAACCCAACCAGGGGGGTGCTGTACTTTGTCAGATCCTCCTTTCTCAACCGAAGCCCCCTGAATAGGTCCGGATACATAACGTCCGCCCCGCTTCCCTGGTCTATCATTATTCTCTTTACTACGAAGCCGCCAATCCTAGCTGTGACTACCAGTGCGTCGTCGTGCGGCTGAATGGTTCCTTCCAGGTCATTGTCATCGAACGCGATCGGTTCCCGGGTGAGCTTATTCCTCTTCGCGGGCGGTGGCGCGTTCGCACTTCCCTCCACAGATACCACTGTCAACACCCCCTCCGCATTTGCCGTTGAAACGCCTCTCGGGGCGACGTGAATAACATCAATTACTCCAAGCGGGGGCGGAAGGGGATCCCTTCTGTCTGGAGCACCATGCCCTTTTCCTCGGTCCCCTGAGTCTGTCACAAATTCCTTGAGATGCCCCGCCTTTGCCAGCTGCCCGAGATGGTCTTTCAACACTCGGCATTGCTCGGTGGTATGTCCCCGGTCTTTATGGTATGTACAGTAAAGGTTCTGATTCCTTCTAGTGGGGTCGCCGGCCATCCTGTTCGGCCATCTGAAATACGGCTCGTGTTTAATCTTATCCACAATTTTATGCACGGGCTCCTTGAACGTCACGTTCACCTCCCCTACTGGTGCTACTGGTTCTTGAATTCTTAAGTTTCCCCGTGTCCTCTGCTGAAAGCCGCTCTGCCGAGGTCGATCTGTCATTTGCGCCTTGCCTTTGCTTTGCATTCTGTCATCTTCCAATCGCTTGTACTCCTCAATGCGCCTCATCAGTTGCCTCATATCCTCGGGAGGCTTCTTGGTTAATGATTCCCTCAACCCCGACTCCTCAGGCAACCCCATCCTGAAAGTGCTTGCGGCGATCTTCTCGTTCCCTCCGCCGATCTCGTTGTATAGCTCCCAGTACCGGTTAGCATAATCACGGAGGGTTTCCCCTGCCCTCATCTTCATAGACAGCAGTGCATCCACAGGCTGTTGTTCTCGGCTGCACGTCACGAAACGTGAACCAAACTCTTGTATAAGCTCGGCAAAACTATGGATGGAGCCTTTGTGCAAACCGTTGAACCACCTCAACGCCGTGGGACCCAAGCTGGAGGGAAAAACTTTGCACATCAGGCCGTCATTCCGGGTGTGGAGAGACATCATCTGGATGTAGTGGCTGACGTGCTCCACGGGATCCGTTTTCCCTCCATATGAATTAAACGGCGGTCGCGCGAATCTGTCCGGCATCGGTGCTCGCTCGATGTCTGCTGAGAATGGGGATCGAGCAGCCCTGCGCAACGCACGGCTCATTGCATCCATTGCCGCATTCCTCGGCCGCCCCTCTGGTGAGTCCGAGCCCCGATACCCGTACTCCCGTGACCGAGAGCGACGTCGCCTCCGGCGAGATTCCGCTGAATAGGAGCGGTCTCGTCGGTGACGGGACTCCTTCGAGTCTGAACGCTCCCTGCGGCGGTGGGATCCTGATTGATTCGACCCCATTCCGCGTCTTTCTTCCTCGGCCTCAGGCCCTCTTTCTCGGTCGTATCGACCCATTCGGCGGCGCTCGTTCCCCGCTTCTAATTCCAGTTCTCGCACTAACCTCCGCAGCCGCTCGAGCTCTTCATCCCTGGCGTCGGGCCGCCCGCGCCGGGAAGCGTGGGAAGCCGTTCTCTCCGTTTGATAGGACCCTTCTCCAAGGCCGGATCGCTCATCTAATTGCTCGTAAGCCGGATCCTCGCGTCTCTTGTGTCTCTGTTCCCGCCAGGCGGATTCCCGGGAAGATCCTGCCGAGCCGCTCTCGGTGTTACCTCCAGACATCTCCTTGTAAACAAGTCTCAGTGGAACCACTGCTTACTAGGAGTTCCCACAGACGGCGCCAGTTGTGCACGCCCAAAATTGAGACCAATTGGGCCGGGCCTCCCTTGGGCTCACGACTTACTTGTAACGTGGGTTTGGATTTCCTACACTGGGTCGTTCTAGACACCAAGGCTCATTAAGGTCACTTCCTGTATCCACTCTTCTCCCTCTCCTCCTTCCAACCCCCTCTTCTTAATCTTTCCTGTATTTATAGTCCATAGATAGTGGCGACGCCATGATTACTCACCAGTAAGTGCAACTGGCGGTCCAGTATCATCGATCGCAAGTGGATGGTTAGGTGGTAGTGGGGTGCGGCGAGGGTGGCGTTGGAACTTGGTTCCCACCCTCACAATAGTTCTCGGCAATGGTGATCATCCGAGACACTGCCGGGCAGGCAGAGGGCGGGGCGTCCCGAGAGCATGATGTCTGCATGTGCTCGGTAGATCACATCCGAGAAAATGATGATGAGGCAGGGATTGGCCCGGTCGCACGCATGGCCGGGGAGTGGGCCACCGAACAGGAAGGTTGGCCTTATGGGCCTTACATCCAGGCCAGCGTCCACAGCCCGATACAAGGAAGACGTGGGGGCCCGTACATATATATATATATATATATATATATATATATATATATTTGCCAAGTGAGGGGTTCATTTGAACCTCCTAAGAACATTTCCAATGGGCTCTCTAAAGCCTTATTTGGAGAGCAAACACAGAAAAATCATCTTCCAACAAACTCTCTATCTCTATTTTTTTTTTTTTTTTAAAGATTTGCTACTGTAAGGGCGAGCTTTGGTTCTTAGGTCCAAAAGATAAATGGATTAAGGCCCAAGCCCAATACAATAAATTGGTAGAGAGTGGGCTAAAAAACTAGGTTTCAACGAAGTGGACAACGCCCTTAATGGGCTAAAGATGGTAAGAAAGCAAGGAAAAGTAAATAGACAAATGTAATACACAGAAATTCTTCATCAGCAATGTCCAAGGAGAGTAGTTCTTGAATATATCTCTCTTAGCTTTGATTACAGTTACTTTTCTTAATACTATAGTGTTTTCTCTACAGATTTTGTGTCCCCCTCCCCTTTGGAGGGTCTCTCACATTATATAGCTCCTTTCAGGTGATCTTAGCCCTCTATTTGTTGATTGTCCAGTCCACCACTCGAGTGCTTGTCCCATTAGACACATTTCCAAGCCCCTTGTGAGTTGCGGCGGTCAAGGCAGCACTGTTTAGGGGTATTCTCCACATAGGCTGTGTTTGTTTTGACTTCAAAGTACTTCCGAAAAACCATTTCCGTAAAATTGGAGTGTTTGGCTGATTAGGAAAATTCGGTCAACTGAAAATGAATTCACCTTTGACTGTAAAATAGACCTCCACGGGCGGAAATTCATTTCACCTTCTATTTTCACTTCAAATGCCATTTTTCGGAAAACTGAGAAACAGAAAGCACGAAGAGAGAGAGGGAGAAAGAAAGAGAGAGCCCAGCGCCATTGCCGAGCCAAGCCCAGCGCCCATCGCTGGCGGCCACGAACCGCCGATCCAAGCCCAGAGACCATCGCCGGCGACCACGAACCCAGTCCCCATCGCCTCACCGCAACAAGCAGATCTAGTCGCACCTTCGATCGTACCGCGCCGCGCCGTCGATTGTCGATCTCCTTCGAACCCAGAACCCAGCGCTCTTCGCACCAGCGAGTCGCATCACGCCGCGCCGTCGATCGTCGATCGTCGTTGACCCAAACCCATCGCTTCCTCTTCCTCGATCTCTCCATTTTTTTTTTTTTTAAAGTTTGATTGTTGTTGTTGTTTTTTTTTTGATGAACTCATTGTTGTTGTTGTTGTTGTTGTTGTGTTGTTGTTGCCGGAATTTGCTGCCGAAAATTGTTGTTAAATTGGATGTGATGTTGAAATTTTTTGTAATGAAATTTGTTTGGATGCTGAGAAAATGTGAAAAATTGTAGGAAACTAGTATTTTCCTAATAGAACCAAACACATGAAAATATTTTCCACAACAATTTTCATAATGCAGCCAAACACTTAGAAAATATTTTCCTTTTTCGGAAAATAGCATTTCCGGAAAATATGTATTTTCCGGAAAACATTTTACACGAAACAAACACAGCCATAAATGCAGTTAGAAGGTTTGGTAGGATGCATTGAATGTGGGGGCAGCCACCATCCCTCCAGTCATGTCAGGGCTAACCCCCTCTCCGAAACTTTTTCTCAACAGTAGGACCTCTTCTGGCAACATGCCATTGATGCGACCTCACTGTCCAAGCATGTAGCCTCTTTAGAATGATAATGGGATTCTCGGCCATGGATACAACACGTGGCACAAGTACTTTATCTGAATTCTTGTGTCCCCACAATAACCCCTCAAAACCCCATTTTTTTTTCTCTTATTCGAGGAGAAAATGGGGGTTTTAACTTTGGCATACTAATTTCACATGTTTCTTTGACTTCCACACGTGAAAGCGCCACTTCGCGTGTCCTGTAACCATTCTGGCGCTTCGAAGTCCGTAACGTCTCATTAAATGCTCTAGGTGGTGCTCTGTTCCCCACATCCTACGATGAGATGGAGATCCTATGGCTGGCATTTCTCCTTACATTTTGGGTGGGATAACTCCCACCCAGTTCCGCCCCTTATATAAGGCACCTGGGGGAGTCATTTTCCCCACTTTACAAATCTTCGAACTCTCTAGACTTCCTAAACTTTCAAACCTTCAAGGCTTTCCAAATTTCCAAGTCTTTCAGATCTTTTAAAGAAAAAGTTTTTAAACCTTTAAGAAGTCCCGGAGGCAGTTCTTGTGCTTATTCTCATAAGTTCTTTCACCTTTAGGTTCCTTTCTCCTTGGCCAGTCTCCTCGGCCTTCTGTTCTTTATTTCCTTTCCTTGAAAATTTCTTTTCCTTCACCTTAGCCTGCTTAGCTGGGTAGATTCGCCCACCTCGTAGACTTTCTAGTCGGTATGGAGGGATTTAAGGCTAAATACCATATTTCTTGGGGAGTATCCCTGTGGTACTATGCTCCGGATCAAGTGCTTACCTATAGGAATGAGGGGGAGGTGGTCCTTCCCATGATCGCCTTCATAGAAGGGGGGATGACACTTCCTATGGGTAGGGTAACCAGAGATTACTTAATCGCCCATAGGCTGTGCCCCCACTAGTGTGCGTCCAACCTCTTCAGGATTCTAGATAGTGTAGATGCTCTCAACGAGCATATGGGGCTAAACCTCACATGGCACGACGTCGTTTGGATGTACAAGTGCCACATACTTGAAGACGTAGGGTATTATCTTAAGTCTAGATCCTCGGTGTCAAGCTCATCTCATGCCTCCCCAAATCCAATAAGGGTATGAAGGATGACTTCCTGATAGCCTTTGGTAAATGGCATTACGGTCCTCATTGCCCAGTTTGGGAGGGAGAGTCAAGTGGGGTACCATAGGTTTAGGTTTTTTTTTTTTTTTTTTTTTTTTTTTTTTTTTTTTATTATTATTTTATTTTATTTTATTTTATTTTTTAATATAGGCATTGGCTTTATGATTACACCGCTTTCTTCTTTCTTTGGTATTCTGTTTACTTTTGATGGATGGCTTCGTTATCTTGACCGTGGTTTTGCTTCTCGGATGTTTTTGCAGGCAAAAGACACGTAGCTTCCAGCCTCAACCTTATCAACGTCGCGTGCCTTAACAAGGTGTTGAGGTCTGAAGTGTTTGTGAGCAAAGACAGGCAATTGCAAGTTGTCCACCTCATCCTCGACTTCGAGCCCTTGTCAAATAACTTCCAAGACGTGGGCCACGCGATAAGAGCAGGCGATCCTTGGCTAGCTTGGATAAATGTCTCGGTGCCTGGTTTTCTCACTTGAAAAGATCTCCCGCCAGTTAAGCTGCCCTTCCATCGTTCCCCTCGTGAGGTAGCGGCTCCAAGGGAAGAGACAGCCTCCTCGCGTCTGTCACTTGAGGCCAAGATAGACTAATTCCGTCTAAAAAAAAAGGGAGAGGAGTCAGGAGAATCAGTGGTTCAAGTCTCGGACTCAGAAAAAGAGCCCAACAGATTTTCAGGTGTTTGCACCTCTGGTCTTGTCATCACTTGCATAGATGACAGCTCGAAGGACAAAGAAGAGATGGCTTTAAATAGGAAAAAAGGCCTAAATGAGCTCCTTGCGAAGAGGAATAAGGGCATCTCAGGGGTCCCAACCTCTGCTTGCTCTCCCCCCCTTCCTCCTCCTCCTACAGTCGGCTTGCTCCTTATCCCCAACTTGAAGAAGAAAAGGAAGGAGAAGAAGATAGCCGAGGATGGGGAGGTGGTCCCCCAAAAGGAGCCTAAGCAGTAAAAAACGGCTGAAGATAAAGGACGGGCCTTCTTTGTGGAGAGTAAGTGCTGAGCACTCGGCCAATGTGTGTCATTCAACTTGGAATCCTCGGTTGGAGTTGAATGGCGTTGCGGTACCCTAGAGCTCCTCCATCAGGGAGATCTAGAAAGGCCATACCCATTATGTGGCCGAGGCTCTACAACGTCCTCTCCTGCTGCCCAGGGACACGGACGCTTTGAAGTGCATGAGGCAGATAAACCTCTTCCTGTCCATGAAAAGGAATCTAGCTTTGGTAAGTTCCTTGGCATGCATCACTAAGAGTGTTTTCCTTTCTTCTTCTTTTTTTTTTTTTTTTTACATACTCCTCTGTTGTTTATATGCAGGCTATCCAGGAGGTTTTTGTGGTCGAGGAGTGGGTCAAGGATGCCAGGAACGAGGCTAGGGTTGAGGCCAACCTCCGCGTCGAGGCCAACAGGGCCTTGGAAGCTACCAAGTAGGGGAACCAAGAGCTCACCACTAAGCTGATCGTAGAGGAGAAGGTGCGGAAGAGTGCTGAGGCCGGTCTAAAAAATTCCTAGGACCAGGTTGAGGATCAATGCAAAAAGCTCTATCATACCGAGATAGAGCTGGCCGTAAAGAAACAACAGGTCTTGAAGCTGAAGGCAGAGCTGCAGAGGGCCAAGGAAGCTGCAGAGGCTTTGAAGTAGGCATCTTATGATCGTGGGGTGCAAGAAACTGAGATCCGGCTGGCTGAGGAGCTGGTCGAGGTTTGCAGGGACTACTGCAAGGAAGTATGGGCAGAGGTGCTCAATCGGGCAGGAATCCTTGCTGCCTCTGAGTGGAGGAATGCTGAGAACATCTTCTAGCTCGAGGACATCTGCAAAGTTCCAACTGTGCTCCCTCCTCCCGCTGCTCTTGCCCTAACCTCCTCTGAGCAGCCCCCCACCACCTAGACCTCTCTTCCTCCTCCTGAAGTCTCTAAATGGTCTAGCAAGGCTGGTGACCAAGGCCAAAAGGCTGAGGTGGCCAAGGGTAAGGGGGTTGGCCAAGATGGTCTTCGGCTCGAGGACAGAGGCAAGGGCAAGGAGGTCAAGCCCCTGCCAAAGGCCAAGGGTACAAAGGCTGCACTCACGATCAAGGATACCATTTCCAAGGCCAAGGATGCTGAGCCCAAAGATGACCCTCACTAAGCCAAGGCGTTGTTTTAGGATCCTTTTTTTTTTTTACTCTACTTTTTTTTTTTTTTTTTTGTACCTTTCCTTTTGTTGTGGTGGTTTGCCATTGTGTATAAAGTACCCTCTTTTGTTCAATGAAAAGATATCAATTTTTTCTTTATGGATCTTTATTTTCCTTGAATATTTATTTATGGTTGGTGTAGTTATCATTTTACCCTCTAATGAGACTTGAGATTGATGATGCCTTTAAGGGTGAATACCCAGACTTTTACAAAAGCTAACAGTAATGAATTTTTGTTAATTCAAATGAATTAAACGTGTATAAAAAGTGAGAAAAATGGCTATGTGTTGGTACTAAAAACTGTGCAATCAACAGGGCGTCTAAATTTTTAAAGAGAAACATAACACTTAGAGAAATAATGGGAAGTATTATTTTACCCAAGGCATGTGGTCCGAGGAGTCAGGCATAATTAAGATTCTATTTAATACTTAGAAATAATGTGAAGTATCAATTTACCCAAGGCATGTGGTCCGAGGAGCCAGGCATAACCAAAGTTTCGTTTAATACTTAGAGAAATAATGGAGAGTGTTAATTTACCCAACGCATGTGGTCTGAGGAGCCAGGCATAACCAATATTCTGTTTAACACTTAGAAATGATGTGAAATATTAATTTACCTAAGGCATGTGGTTCGAGGAGTCAAGCATAACCAATATTCTGTTTAATACTTAGAGAAATAATGAAGAGTGTTAATTTACCCAAGGCATGTGGTTTGAAGAGCCAGGCATAACCAATGTTCTATTTAACACTTAGAAATGATGTGAAGTATTAATTTACCCAAGACATGTGGTCCGAGGAGCCAGGCATAATCAAGATTCTGTTTAATACTTAGAGAAATAAAATGAAGTATTAATTTACCTAAAACATGTGATTCGAGGAGCCAGGCATAACCAAGATTCTGTTTAACACTTAGAAATAATGTGAAGTATTAAATAATTAAATCATGCTCTAGAAATAATGTCTCCGTCTCTAGGGTTTTATATCATAGGGGTATTTCCTTATTTATATCATGCTCTAGAGTTTTAAATAATTAAATAGCAAAAAAATCAAACGCCCCCACGCAAAGGCTCGAACTTGGGATTGGCAGCCAAACCACAAAGTAGCATACCCCTAAGCCACTGATTAGTTATGTAACAGAGTTACATAAATATATATATATATATATATATATATTCGGTTGGTTTGGTTCGGTTTCAGGTGAAAAAATCCAGCACCGAAACTGAAAATTTCGGTTTTTAAAAAATGAAACCGAAATTGAACCGAAAATTTGGCAACGGTTCAGTCAATTTCGGTCGGTTTGTTCGGTTCGTCGGTTTTTTGCATACCACTACCGGTGGAGATCGACTCAAGAGCCCATTCTTCCCCATACAAAACAAAAGCGTCTTTTTAATTCAAAAAAAAAAAAAAAAAAAACAAAAACAAAAACAAAAACAAAAAACAAAAGAGCAAATGTTTTATAAAGAAGAAAATCTCTAAAACGTCCAAAGAGAAAAGGAAAGTCAAATATTGGTACACGTTCGCTAATCACTGGCACTGCTCCTCTATCTCTCTTTGCTTTTGAATTTTTGTTCTCTTTTCCAAACAAACTGAAATTTCAAAGCACTAACTAACAGAGACAGAGACACAGAGAGCGGTTATGGCAGCAGTGTTCAGCAACCTCTCGTCTGTGTTGCTCCCGAGTCAACTCGGTAACTCGAGGCGCTTTTTCTTCAAATCCTGTGCGCGACCACGACTCTTCGATAAACGTATTTTCGCGGTAAAAGTTCGAGCTTCTTCAACCGCCTTTGTCGAGGCCAAGCCCCCAACGGTAACCAAATTCCTCTCCTCCTTGTCAAATTCTTCAATTTGAGAAAGTACACACAATTCTAGATGTTTCCGTTTGTCTGCTGAGAAAGTGGAAGAAAATTAAGAAATGGATGGTAGACAAAAACTGAAGGCCTTGTTTGGCTTTATGGTTGAATGATACTAACCGGAGATTATTGGATTCTTTGGAACCAAACAGAGTCAATAATTTGTTGACTGCTCTAAATTGCAATTACAATTGTACGAATTAAAAAATAATAATATTACACAAATATGATTATTAAGTTCTTGAAAATTTTCTGTTTTTAATTTTAATTTTAATTTTTATAAATGTTTAGGAACCTATTGTGGTTGAAAATGAGGTTAGCAGCAGCAAGAGCATTTTAGCTTGTCCTATATGCTACGAATCGTTAACGTTGATTGGCAATCGTGTCTTATCTGTGTAAGTAATTTGACTAATTTCATTTAATGTAATTGATTTTCAATTCATTATGCTTTCACAAGTTTTGATTTTTCTGATTGTGTTGTGAATTTTACCATTGCAGAGAGTCTGCAGCTGGGTCTACTTTACAATGTAACACTTGTAAGAAGTCTTTCTATGGCAACCAAACACATTATGACATGACGGTGTCTAGTGGGGCCAAGGACTATGGCGCGCCGATGCCACCTTCCACTGAGTTTTTCAGGTGGCCACATTGTTTATTCATTTCAATTGTGTTGCCTACAATGGCTTCAGTGTCTTCATACACTTTTTAGAGTAGGTGTTTATTGGAGATGGAAAGAAACAGAAAGGGTTGAAAATTATTTAGATGCAAATTCGCCTAGTTTCTTTGCGTTAGAAGCGTTTTATGAACTGTTTATAAGTTTTATTAGGTTCCATTTTGGGGTTTATTTCAATAGTATTGTCTTATTTCAGATTCTGGATAAAGAAACTTCAATGTGTATATAAGTCCTTCACTGTCAACCTTGGTATTATTGGCTTCTTCTTCTATGTCATATATTGTGCATGAACATGGATTAAATATAGTAGCTGATGCCACTTTAGGTGCTTTCGTGCGTAATCCTTGTAATTGTCTTATAGTGCATTGGTGCTGTTGTTTAATATGAAGCAATCATATAATGGTATTGACTTGATTTGCGTATCTTATCATGTGTGTTGGTTGTTTGCTAGATCAGGTTTCCATTGATATCTTTTCTCTATGAGAGGGGCTGGCGTCAAAGTTTTTCTATCTGGGGTGGTTTTCCAGGCCCAGAGAAAGAGGTGATTTGAAAATTTTTCTCTCTCTATATTTCATCTCTTGCAGGAAGATTTAAAAATACTGCCGTACTAAATTTCAATTATAGTTCATTTTATGGATTGCATGTAAAGCTTATAAAAATTTTAAAATGCATGGTCAACAGATTTTTAGTATATGAAGGGTTCTTGGATATTCTGTGGAAATTAATTCAATCCATCCTATATGTTCTGTATCTAAAGTGGAAATCAGTTTCTAGAGTACCATCATTAAAACCTGGAATGCTGTCCCATCATGCATTTTGTGGATAAAATTATGAGGGTGTA
This sequence comes from Quercus variabilis, assembly GCA_030445155.1. NCBI lineage: Eukaryota > Viridiplantae > Streptophyta > Magnoliopsida > Fagales > Fagaceae > Quercus > Quercus variabilis. The sequence goes on along the minus strand of CP129456.1, from coordinate 32,707,073 downwards.
ACAGTAGAATTGATGGTTTAAAGCATCCGATTCATATTATCAAGCAATACTGACTAAAATGTTTGTTGAGTGGACGGCTGTCTTAGGAAACATCTTCTTAGAGTTATTAGATAGCTTACATTTGAGGGTGTGATTTCCCTTTGATGGAAAGGCTTATATTGGGCATCTTTTATTTTGTAAAAAAATTACTTCTAACCACACACACAGATGCCTTATATCTGGTTAGTTTGGGGGTATACAAATTGACTCATTTTAGTGCTGCGGAATACAGAAGGACCCATTTGAAAAGTTTGCTATCAGAAATTGTATCTATTTCTTAATATTTCTCATATAATATTGAAGGGGTGAAAATAGATACAGAAATTAGTAGATATTTTTTAGTGTATCCACTTTGGGTTGCTGAGCTACTAACCATGTTGTGATCTGGCTGCAGTTTGAATTGATGAGGGATTTCTTGAAGCCAGCTTTAGATGGAAATATAGTTGATGCTAGTTGTGGGAGTGGGTTATTTTCAAGACTATTTGCCCAGAGTGGATTGTTTTCTCTTGTCATTGCTCTGGACTACTCAGAGAACATGTTGCAGCAATGTTATGAATTCATTAAGCAGGAGGAAACTTTTCCAAAAGAGTACATAGTTTAACTTTTAAATTTAAATTCATTAAATAAGACAAGTGAACTTTCATAATTATCATTTGAGTTTTCAATCTGAGTGAGTTTGTTTTTTGTTAGGAACTTAACCTTGGTCAGAGCTGATATCTCTAGGCTTCCATTTGTTTCAAGTTCTGTTGATGCTGTGCATGCTGGTGCTGCTCTACACTGTTGGCCTTCACCATCAACAGCTGTGAGTATCTCTTCAATATATGGATTTGAAGTTAATTTTTCCTATTGCAGAGGATTCCCCCAAAAATATTTTCATTAACTGATATCGCACACTGCTCTTTATTGGAAAATGATTCCCTTAAATCAAATGAACCCCAGCTGTCCAAAAGGAAGGTTTATATATATGCTTTTTAGCTTTGTGTGGAAATTTATTAATTTTGTGTTCATTTCTATTTTTGTATGGAATTCACTCCTAGAATTATCTGGACTGCATTTCCTTGTACATATTTCTTGTGTGTTACTTTGTTATTAATATTGAAAGAAACATGAGGGCTGTTGAACTTTGTATCACACCTTCACCCTCCCCTTAGGGTCAAAACATACTTATCAAAAAAAAAAGAAAAAAAAGAAAAAAAAAAAAAGAGAGCAGTTGATCTTGTGAGTTGTTTCAATGGCCGACCTTAACAAGTGCCAAATGCATTGTGCTAGCCAAGGGAAATCTTATTTAAAATATATTTTGTGAAGGGTAAAAAAATGCTCTGTTAGATTTTTTGGTTAGTTATCCACATGTGGATTTTTTAGCCTCTAGGAATCCTATATAATTTCATTGGAACAATGGTTACAAATCTTGGAGGGCATGTCTGTATGCACCTTCTGGTGTTGTAGTCCCCTTACTTCATCCAGTATTACTATAATGCCTAAGATCCCAACATTTGATAATTCCACATAATTGGGTAGCTATGGTTTTGTAGGTAGCTGAAATTAGTCGAGTTCTTCGACCTGGCGGAGTGTTTGTTGCTACCACCTACATACTTGACGGGCCTTTTTCTTTTATCCCATTTTTGAGGAGACAACGCCAGGTATATTGTTTCAACTTTGAATCTGGCATGGCTGTCCGAGATTTAATTCAAAATATTCCTTTGGAATGGATAGTTTGGAATAATAATTATAGTTTAGATCAAAGGGACTTGATTCTTGTTTATCTTCTGGCATCATGGTTTCTTATATTTTTTCTGGATATAAGATGTATATAATGGCAAATATCATGGCTTCTTATATTGCTGCTCTCTAAATTTTTTCAAAATAAGAAATTAAGAATGCAATTACCTGTGCACTCAGAAGCAGCTAGAATGACTTTCCCCAACCTTCTTTCGAGAATATCATTATAAAATAGGGCTGCAAAAAATTGTCTAAAGAGCTTTCCTTCAGTCATCATTATACTTGTTTTCTTTTATATGTTGCTGATGGTTGTAATTTACTTCCTTTATATAGAATATAGCGGCAATATCAGGCAGCCATATCTTCCTATCTGAACGTGAACTACAAGATCTCTGCACAGCCTGTGGATTAGTTGGCTTCACAAGTATAAGAAATGGGCCTTTTGTGATGATCTCTGCTTCAAAACCCAACTAAGGATTTAGCAACCTGCTGCTCTCCACCGTCTTCTCTAATTTTTTTTGGTTAATAGAACTATATTTATATAAGATGTTGTTGCCAAACATCTAGATTCGAATCTCATATATCATAGGTCTATTTAAATATAGAGAGATCATGGTCTCCAGTTTTGTAAATGAAATTTATCATAAGATGATTGAGCAACGCAAATAAAGGTGAAAGCTTATAACTTCTGTTATTTTTTTTTTATTAAAATCAAATCAAGATCAATTTTGCTACTGTTCAACAAAATTTTTATACATGTTAGTTATTGGACTATCTTGGGGTCATTTTTGACCTTTTGTTATCTTTGAGAAATATAATGACATGCATGTTGCAACTTGCAGTGTAAAAATTCATCATCTAATGTTATGATTGACTTCAAGTTGATGTGCAATCTAATTCTCTTATTATCATATCTAATGTTATGATCGACTTCAGGTCGATGTGCAATCTAATTCTCTTATTATCATACCTAAAACCCCACTTCAATTCTTCTGGCAATGTCTCTCTCTCTCTCTCTCTCTCTCTCTCTTATACACACACACAATTGGTTGAGGGTTCAAAGTTCAAACTATCAAGTAATTTAATACTGTGGTGGAGGCAAGCTTCATGATAATGGATGAAGAGATTAGAATAATTTCTAGCAGAACTTATGACTGTGCTAATCAATCCATCTTTGAAGAAAGTACACTGATACACGTATGCATTTCAATCCATTTTATGACTATGATGTGGAAATATTTCATTAAATTCCACAAATTAAGATCATCTAGTAAAATCATAGCTGGTAGACAGGCTATCTCTGAAAATCCCATAAGGCCGGAAAAAGGTAAAAAAATTGAGCTATAGCTCATTGACAAAATTGTTAGCTTACTAGTAATGAATAATCTTTTATGTCTTGTCCCTTTGCCAAAAGCTTGAATTTTGGCTTCTTTGTGCCAGCATTTATCTCTCTGTCAATCTCTCTCTCTCCAAATATTTTATTTTTCTTGTTAGTTTTTGCATTCTGTAATAAATGATTGATTCGGACTTTGGGATTGCACAATAATGAAATAATTTCATCTGAAACAAGTCTTTATTGTTCTTCTTTACTATTATTTAATTAAGTAAATAACCTAATTGTCGCAACTTCAACGATTACTCTGGTCATATTCATCATGGCTTGGCTTTACACGAGAAACCCAATTACTTGGTGACATTATCAGATTATTTGTGTATATAAATCTTAAATTTGTGAAATGAGCTTAGCAGGTGAAATGAAAAAGGATTTAAGTGTGAAAGACTTGTTTGTAGCTGGAGCATTCCAGGATATGCAGAAGCCCAGAATGAACAAGACAAAACCATGGACTACTCCAGAAGATGGATCATTGGGTAAAGCCAGCAAAAGTATTGCTGCTAGAGGGATAGCTGATGCTGAGCTTGTCTGTGCTAGAATTATCCTTCCAAGTTTTGGGAGACGAGTAGAAAGTATATCTCCCATCATACCACCAAATAGGCCCCCAAAGGAACTAGCCATCAAAAACAGGGCTATGAGGAATGTGCAGTTTTCTCGTGGGAGAAGCCAGAAAGCTCTAACCACATAGCTGAGAATGACAGAGCTGACCATGGGAATGAACCAGTGACACCCTGTGCCCACAATAATCTGGAAAGATGGAATCTTAATAACTGACTTTGCTTCCTGAACCAGATCCTTCACTTCTAACCAGAAAGTTTTATTCTTAACTGTATCTCTGTCTTTTGCATTAGAATCTGAAAAATGAGGATCATTGGCAAAAAGTTGGATCAAAACACCAACCATAACACTGATGATTGCAACAAGATGAAAGGAAATTCTTGAACCAGGAATTCCCATGAATGTTATTGGAGCTATCAATACTGAGAGGAGTCCACCAATAATTGAACCAAGGTTGCCTGTTAGTTGAAGCCACCCGAAAGCTGAACCACGGTTGTTGTCATCAGTTGAGTCAGCTACAAGGGACTGGATTGCAGGTGAAACTAGTGCAAGGCCAATCCCATTCAAAGCTCTAGATATGGCCACCTGTTTGACAGAAGATAAATGACTTCAAAGAGAACACAATCAGCTGGTATGCCAAGAATGATAGCACTTCACTTGTACAGCTCTAAAACCGTATATATTTGTAGAGTAAAAAATAGAAATATTTGGGTCAAAATATGATCGTGGTCTTCATATCCGTGAATTATCAATTGTTTCAATTTAGTTATTATAAGTGCCTCAATTTTACCCTTCCCCGCCTTACCATCACTATGCAAATATTTTTTTATTTTTAGGAACCAAAAAAGAGTGGAATTATCATCTCACACCCGAAGTACAAGTTGAGTAAGGTACCATCAGTGCATAACAGGACATATCACTACTCATGCCCACGTTATATACCACCGAATCAGCTTGACCCAATTGCCAATGAAAAAATCTTGCATGAGACAAGCTCATGAGACCCATGTCTCACTGAAATGGGATGCACATGTCAGTGAGACATATGTCTCATGAACCCGTCTCAGGAAATACTTTCTCAATGTATAACCATCGAGCAAATGTGACAGTCTTTTTCCTTTTTATTTTTCTGGTATACATGTCGTTACAATACTGACATTGTATATTTTGCCGCATTCTCATATCACAAAATCAGAATATATGGAGGAAGACAAGTAAATTTAATATTTAAAAATAACAAATAGAAAATATTGTAGTGTCTTAACTTTCGTGTCACGTGTCTCCACTCTCCATGTGTTCTGATACTATGAGACCAATATATGGCCCAACATCATGTCAATAATTGAGGTTTGCATGATGATGGTAGGGGCTCCAAGTTGCTGTAAACCTATGTGCATGAGTTGTTCCCTAAGTTTCTCTTTGCTGCAAATGTTTTATAAAGAAGAAAATCTCTCAACGGAAAAGGAAAATTGAGGTAAATATTGGAACGCGTTCACTAATCACTGGCACTGATCCTCTATCTCTCTCTCTCTTTATGCTTTTGAATTTTAATTCTTTTTTTTCCAAACTGACCGAAATTTCAAACCGCTAACTGAAAAGTCTGAAAAAGAGAGAGAGAGAGAGAGAGAGAGAGAGAAGGTCATGGCGGCAGTGATCAGCAACCTCTCGTCTGTGTCGCTTCCGAGTCAACTCAGTAACTCGAGGCGTTGTTTCTTCAAACCTTGTGCGCGTCCACGACTCTTCAATAAACGTATCTTCGCGGTAAAAGTTCGAGCTTCTTCAACCGCATTTGTCTACACAAAGCCCCCAACGGTAACCAAATTCCTCTCCTCCTTGTCAAATTCTTCAATTCTTAATGTTTCTGTTTGTCTGCTGAGAAAGTGGAAGAAAATTAAGAAATGGATGGTAGAGGTAAACTGAAGGCCTTGTTTGGCTGTATGGTTGAATGGTACTAACCGGAGATTATTGGATTCTTTGGAACCAAACAGAGTCAATCATTTGTTGACTGCACTAAATTTCAATTATAATTGTGCGAATAAAAAAAAATTATACAAATATGACTATTAAGTTCTTGAAAATTTTCTGTTTTTAATTAAAAATGTTTAGGAACCTATTGTGGTTGAAAATGAGGTTAGCAGCAGCAAGAGCATTTTAGCTTGTCCTATATGCTACGATTCATTAACGTTGATTGGCAATCATGTCTTATCTGTGTAAGTAATTTCATTTAATTTAATGGAATGGGCTTGGAATGTAATTGATTTTCAATTCATTATGCTTTCACAAGTTTTGATTTTTCTGATTGCGTTGTGAATTTTATTATTGCAGAGAGTCTGCAGCTGGGTCTACTTTACAATGTAACACTTGTAAGAAGTCTTTCTATGGCAACCAAACACATTATGACATGACGGTGTCTAGTGGGGCCAAGGACTATGGCGCGCCGATGCCACCTTCCACTGAGTTTTTCAGGTGGCCACATTGTTTATTCATTTCAATTATGTTACACCACAACGGCTTCAGTGTCCTCATACACTTTTTAGAGTTGGTGTTTATTGGAGATGGAAGGAAACAGAAAGGGTTGAAAATTATTTAGATGCAAATTCGCCTAGTTTCTTCGCATTAGAAGCGTTTTATGAAATGTTTATAAGTTTTATTAGGTTCCATTTTGGGGTTTATTTCTACAGTATTGTCTTATATCAGATTCTGGATAAAGAAACTTCAATGTGTATATAAGTCCTTCATTGTCAACCTTGGTATTATTGGCTTCTTCTTCTATGTCATATATTGTGCATGAACATGGATTAAATATAGTAGCTGATGCCACTTTAGGTGCTTTCATGTGTAATCCTTGTAATTGTCTTATACTGCATTGGTGCTGTTGTTTAATATGTAGCAATCATATAAAGGTATTGACTTGATTTGCATATCTTATCATGTGTGTTGGTTGTTTGCTAGATCAGGTTTCCATTGATATCTTTTCTCTATGAGAGGGGCTGGCGTCAAAGTTTTTCTATCTGGGGTGGTTTTCCAAGCCCAGAGAAAGAGGTGATTTGAAAATTTTTCTATCTCTATATTTCATATCTTGCAGGAAGATTTAAAAATACGTACTAAATTTCAATTATAGTTTATTTTATGGATTGCATGTAAAGTTTGAGCAATTCAGGTGAAAGCATGGTCAACAGATTTTTAGTATATGAAGGTTTTTTGGATATTCTGTGGAAATTAATTCAATCCATCCTATATGTTTTGTATCTAAAGTGGAAATCAGTTTCTAGAGTAGCATCATTAAAACCTGGAATGCTTTCCCATCATGCATTTTGTGGATAAAGTTACGAGGGTGTAATAGTAGAATTGATGGTTTAAAGCATCCAATTCATGTTATCAAGCAATACTGACTGAAATGTTTGTTGAGTGGACGGTTGTCTCAGGAAACATCTTCTTAGAGTTATTAGATAGCTTACATTTGAGGGTGTGATTTCCCTTTGATGGAAAGGCTTATATTGGGCATCTTTTATTTTGTAAAGAAATTACTTCTAACCACACACACAGATGCCTTATATCTGGTTAGTTTGGGGGTATACAAATTGACTCATTTTTGTGCTGCGGAATACATAAGGACCCATTTGAAAAGTTTGCTATCAGAAATTGTATCTATTTCATAATATGTCTCATATAATATTGAAGTGGAGAAAATAGATACAGAAATTGTAGTTATTTTTTAGTGTATCCACTTTGGGTTGCTGAGCTACTAACCATGTAGTGATCTGGCTGCAGTTTGAATTGATGAGGGATTTCTTGAAGCCAGCTTTAGATGGAAATATAGTTGATGCTAGTTGTGGGAGTGGGTTATTTTCAAGACTATTTGCCCAGAGTGGATTGTTTTCTCTTGTCATTGCTCTGGACTACTCAGAGAACATGTTGCGGCAATGTTATGAATTCATTAAGCAGGAGGAAACTTTTCCAAAAGAGTACAGAGTTTAACTTTTAAATTCATTAAATAAGACAAGTGAACTTTCATAAATATCATTTGAGTTTTCAATCTGAGTGAGTTTGTTTTCTGTTAGGAACTTAATCTTGGTCAGAGCTGATATCTCTAGGCTTCCTTTTGTTTCAAGTTCTGTTGATGCTGTGCATGCTGGTGCTGCTCTACAGTGTTGGCCTTCACCATCAGCAGCTGTGAGTGTCTCTTCTACATATGGAATTGAAGTTAATTTATCCTCTTGCACAGGGTTCTCCCAAAAAAATTCCATTAATTGATATCGCACACTGCTGTTTATTGGAAAATAATTCCCTTAAATTAAATGGACCCCAGCTGTCCAAAAGGAAGGTTTATATATATATATATATATGCTTTTTAGATTTGTGTGGAAATTTTTTAATTTTATATTCATTTCTATTTTTGTATGGAATTTGCTCCTAGAATTATCTGGACTACATTTCCTTGTACATCTTTTTTGTGTGTTACTTTGTTATTATTATTGAAAAAAACATGAGAGTTGTTGAACTTTGTATCTCACCTTCACCCTCCCCTTACGGTCAAAATATACTTATAAAAAAAAGAAAAGAAAAAAAAAGAGCAGTTGAATTTTTAAGTTGTTTCAATGGCCGACCCTAATAAGTGCCAAATGCGTTATGCTAGTCAAGGGAAGTCTTATTTAAAATATATTTTGTGAAGGGTAAAAAATGCTCATTATTTTGGTTAGTCTAAATGTAAAAAACATCCACATGCAGTTCTTTTAGCTTCTAGGAATCCTATCTAATTCCATTAGAACAATGCTTACAAATCTTGTAGGGCATGTCTGTATGCGCCTTCTGGTGTTGTAGTCCCCTTACTTCATCCCGTATTACTATAATACCTGAGATCCTAACGTTTGGTATTTCTACATACTACACCAGAAGGTGCATACAGACATGCCTTTCAAGATTTGTTACCATTTATAGCTATGGTTTTGTAGGTAGCTACAATTAGTCCAGTTCTGCGACCTGGTGGAGTGTTTGTGCTACCACCTACATAGTTGATGGGCCTTTTTCTCCCATTTTTTGAGGAGACTACGCACCTTCTGGTGTTGTAGTCCCCTCACTTCATCCTATATTACTATAATGCCTAAGATCCCAACATTCAATATTTCCACATAATTGGGTAGCTATGGTTTTGTAGGTAGCTGAAATTAGCCGAGTTCTGCGACCTGGCGGAGTTTTTGTTGCTACCACCTACATATTTGACAGGCCTTTTGCTTTTATCCCATTTTTGAGGAGACAACGTCAGGTATATTGTTTCAACTTTGAATCTGGCATGGCTTTCTGAGATTTAAGTCAAAATATTCCTTTGGAATAGATAGTTTGGTATAACAATTATAGTATAGATCAAAGGGACTTGATTCCTGTTTATCTTCTGCCATCATGGTTTCTTATATTTTTGCTGGATATAATATGTATTATGTATAATGGCAAATATCATAGTTTCTTGCATTATTGCTCTCTAAGTTGTTTCCAAATAAGAGTGAATATCCCTATGGTTTCTATATTGCTGCTCTGTAAGGTTTTTCAAAGTAAGAAATTAAGAATGTCATTATCTGTGCGCTCATAAGCAGCTAGAATGACTTTTCCCAGTCGAAAGTCATTATCTGAGCGCTCAGAAGCAGCTAGAATGACTTTTCCCAGCCTTCTTTCGACAGTATCATTATCAAAATAGCCCTGTAAAAAATTGTCTAGAGAGTTTTCCTCCAGTCATCATTATATTTGTTTTCTTTGATATGTGGCTGATAGTAATTTACTTTCCTTATTAAAGATTATCGCGGCAGTGTCAGGCAGCCATTTCTTCCTATCTGAACGTGAACTACAAGATCTCTGCACAGCCTGTGGATTAGTTGGCTTTACAAGTATAAGAAATGGGCTTTTCGTGATGATCTCTGCTTCAAAACCCAAGGATTTGGCAACCTGCTGCTGTCCACCCTGTCTTCTCTAATTTTTTTTTTTTTTTGGTTAATAGAACTACATTTATATAAGATGTTGCCAAACATCTGGGTTCAATCTCATGGGGAAAATGGATATTTACCTATAATTTGAAAAATATGTAGCAAAATACTCAGGTTTTGAAACTATTTAGTAAAATATCCATATTTTGAAACTCGATATTCACAAAATCCAATTCTATGTAAAACTCAATATCCTCAAAATCAGGTTCTATATGTATTTTTAAGTAAAACTCGACATTAGCAATGTTGAGTTCCACTTAAATTTTCAAAAAAATTTAAGTGGTAAAATATGTATAGAACTTAATATTACTAATGTCGAATTCTACTTGTAACTTAATTCTGTTAAAATTAAATTTGAAAAATATGGGCATTTTGCTACATGTTTTTCAAATTAGGGGTACATACCTTTCCCTCGAATCTCATATATCATAGGTCTATTTAAATATGGGGAGAACATGGGGCAAAATGGGTAAATACCCTTAATTTTAAAACTATGTAGCAAAATACATCTTATTCCAAACTACTAAGAAAAATGTCCTTGTTTTAAAAACTCGATTTTAACAAAATCAAGTTACAGGTAGAACTCGACATTGCTAATGTCGAGTTCTACTTAAAAATACACATAGAACTCGATTTTGAGGATAATGAATTTTACACATATAACTCAATTTTGTTAAAATCGAATTTCAAAACTAGGGCATTTTACTAAATAGTTTGGAAAGGTAAGTATTTTATAACATAGTTTTAAAATTAAGGGTATTTACCTATTTTGCCCATAACATGGTTTCTAGTTCTGTAAATGAAATTTGTCGTAAGATGATTGTGCAACGCAAATAAAGGTGAAAGCTTATAACTTCTGTTATTTTTTTTTATTATTAAAATCAAATCAAGATCAATTTTGCTACTGTCCAACAAAAATTTGATACATGTTAGTTGTGGGACTATCTCGGGGTCATTTTTGACCTTTTGTTACCTGTTAAGAAATATAAGGACATGTATGTTGCAACTTGCAGTGTAAAAATTCATCATCTAATGTTATGATCGACTTCAAGTCGATGCGCAATCTAATTCTATTATTGTCGTACCTAAAACCCCACCTTGATTCTTCTGGCAACAACTCTCTCTCACACACACATACAATTGGCAGCGGGTTCAAAGTTCAAACTATGAAGTTATTTAGTACTGTGGCTGAGGCAAGCTTCATGAGAATGGATGATAAAATTAGAATAATTTCTGGCAGAACTTATGACTCTGCTAATCAATCCATCTTTGAAGAACCTACACCGATACACGTATACATTTCAATCCATTTTGTCTATGATGTGGAAATTTTTCATTAGATTCCACATATGAAGATCATCTAGCAAAACCATAGCTGGGAGACAGCCTATCTCTGAAAGTCCCGTAAGGCTGGAAAAAGGTCAAAATGCAGTTGATTCATTTATAGGCATGTTGCAATTATTCATCAGATAATGCTGTCTACAAGATGTAGAATCGTAGATAACAGTGATTTAAAAAAATAAAATATAAATTTAAAAAAAAAAATCATAGGCTCCATTGACATTGGATCCAAAAATATGAGAGGCCATTATACACAAAATGAATGTCAGAAAAGAAATCGATGGGAACTCCTTGTCAGATCAACAAAACATGTTCTGCTACACACTATACTCGCTATACTGGTCAAAATTGGGAGTTTTAACATACCCAACAATAATTTCGAATGTGTAAGATTATTTGTATTACCCCTGAATAGGGTCTTTTAATAGATTTACTCATTCCACGAAAGCTGGCAAGCCAAACCAAAGACCAATTCGATAATCTTAAACCCTTCAGTTGTTCCTGTCAACTACATTTCTTTCCGGTGCATGTTCAAGGCCAAAGAACATCAGGACAAGATGGGCATGTGACTACTGTATATTATGGTACTCATTTGTGTGCATTGAACATGCATCTCTCGCCAAAATGTTGAAAATTTTCCTTGTGATTAATACCAATCAAAAGCTTTGAATTTTTACCTATAGGCAACCTTCTTCAATGGAATGCAGGTTTTGGAAAATAGGGCGGCTTATGCTTCTTGGTATTACTATTTACCCATATTGGAGAGCAATATCTTCTCGTCATCTTCTAGATCAAAGCCATTCCCCAGTTCATAATCCAATTCCTGACCAAGACGTTCTCCTGACTCAGAGAACTGGACTTGAGAAAATTCTTCACCTGTGGGTGAATTATCCAACTCTATTTGTTGCATCTCTGATTCTATCAGAGCTTCCATCTTGGCCCGTTCTTTGTCTCTTGGGTAGGTGTAATAGAGAAATGAGTAAATTAGACAACACAAAGCCATTGGAACTCCTATTGCCGTGTAGAGTGCCTTGGCCAATGATGCAGCATTCCCTCTATCTGTGGCAATCTCTTCAGATTCACTTGACCCAGTAGGAACTGGCTTATAACCATAAACATTCTGAGCCAATATCCCAACTATAGGGGGAGCAAATGATGATAGTATGGACTCAAAAGATCGGTCCATTGCATAGACACTTGTTCGGGATTTCTCAGGAACTATCTCTGCAAAAATTGGACTGCGTATACCATATAATCAAAATCAGCAACTTATGAGTGATGCAGACAATTAAACTAAATTTTATCACTGATAAGTTACAAATGCACTTAGTGGATATTGAATTCATGACCTTACCCTCAATCCCATTATTATGTCTTGCCCCTTCGCCAAAAGCTTGAATTTAGGCTTCTTTGTGCCAGCATTAATCTCTCTGTCACTCTCTCTCTCCAAATATTTTATTTTTCTTGTTAGTTTTTGCATTCTGTGATAAATGATTGATTCAGACTTTGGTATCACACAATAATGAAATAATTTCATCTGAAACAAGTCTTTGTTGTTCTTCTTTACTATTAGTAATTAAATAAATAACCTAATTGTCACAACTTCTATGATTCTTCTGGTCATATTGATCATGGCTTGGTTTTACATGATCAAGTTGTGTGTAATTGCTCCTGTCATTGAACATAATGTTTTCATTTATGAGAAACCCAATTACTTAGTGACATTATCGGATTATTTGTGTATATAAATCTTAAATTTTTGAAGTGACTTTAGCAGGTGAAAAGGAAAAAGGATTTAAGTGTGAAAGACTTTACTTGTTTGCAGCTGGAGCATTCCAGGATATGCAGAAGCCCACAATGAACAAGACCAAACCATGGACTGCTCCAGAAGATGGACCATTGGGTAAAGCCAGCAAAAGTATTGCTGCTAGAGGGATAGCTGATGCTGAGCTTGTCTGTGCTAGAATTATCCTTCCAGAATTTGGGAGACGAGTAGAAAGTATATCTCCCATCTTACCACCAAATAGGCCCCCAAAGGAACTACCCATCACAAACAGGGCTATGAGGAATGCAGTTTTCTCATGTGAGAAGCCAGAAAGCTCTAACCACATAGCTGAGAATGACAGAGCTGACCATGGGAATGAACCAGTGACACCCTGTGCCACAATAATCTGGAAAGATGGAATCTTAATAACTGACTTTGCTTCCTGAACCAGATCCTTCACTTCTAACCAGAAAGATTTACTCTTAACTAGATCTCTATCTTTTGCATTAGAATCTGAAAAGCGAGGATCATTGGCAAAAAGTTGGATCAAAACACCAACCATAATACTGATGATTGCAACAAGGTGAAAGGAAATTCTCCAACCAGGAATTCCCATAAATGTTATTGGAGCTATCAACACTGAGAGGAGTCCACCAATAATTGAACCAAGGTTGCCTGTTAGTTGAAGCCACCCAAAAGCTGTACCACGGTTGTTGTCATCAGTTGAGTCAGCTACAAGGGACTGAATTGCAGGTGAAACTAGCGCAAGGCCAATCCCATTCAAAGCTCTAGATATGGCCACCTGTTAGACAGAAGATAAATGACTTCAAAGAGAACACAATCAGCTGGTATGCCAAGGATGATAGCACTTCACTTGTATAGCTCTAAAACCATATATATTTGTAGAGTTAAAAGTAGAAAATTTTGGGTCAAAATATGATTGTGGTCTTCATATCAGTGTATTACCAATTGTTTCAATTTAGTTTTTAAAAGTGCCTTGATTTTACCCTTTCCCTGCCTAACCATCACTATGCAAATAACTAATGTGACAGTCTTTTCCTTTTCTTTTTTTATTTTTTTGGTATACATGTCACTACAATACTGACATTGTATATTTTGCTGCATTCTCACATCACAAAATCAGAATATATGGAGGGAGACAAGTAAATTTAATATTTAAAAATATTAAATAGAAAATATCGTGGTGTCTAACATTTGTGTCACGTGTCTCCATGCGTTCTGATTTTACGAGACCAATATATAGGCCAACATCACATCAATAATTGAGGTTTGCATAATGATGGTGAGGCAGGTAAGGGTAATATTTAAGCATTTTTAAAACTTGAATGACTGTTGAAACAATTAATAGCTTAGGAACAAAATTGAAATTGGACACTAACTTAGGGACCAAAATTGTATTTTGACCACAAATTTATTATGAATAAACAGTTTACAAGTACACTGTTTTTAAAGTTCAAATTTGAGGGTCCTGAACTTGATGAAGCTCCATTTCATAACAGAATCTAGATAATATCACATAAAGCTCAACGCCTACAAAAATTGTGAATCTTATGCTCATTCATGGTTTCATTACTGGTTTTGTTCTTGTTTGATTTGACAAGGATGCCATCAGAGGATAGATGGAAGAGAAAGCATCTTCTAGCATGTTATGTATCACAAGACGGTCAAACTTTAAAATTCAAATTATAAAGATTTAGAAATTTTGTACGGAAGCTCTTGGATATTGTCTGCCACTCTAGCTGTTGTTCAAAGTTGAAACTCCAACTCAACTCACATTTCCTTTGCCAACCTCTTGCTTACATTTCCTATCTCAATAAACTATTTTGTTTTCCCTAATATCACATACACATGCTTCTAACCTGTTTAGGGTCAAGCCAAGAGCTGTCTAGCTCAACTGGAACCTCTTGGTGTTTCCAACGAAAATGTTCATATTCAAATCCCCCCTCTCCCATTATAACTATTGAATCTATTAAAAGAAAAACTGTTTAGGTTAAATGAATGAAGGATGAAAAGGTACTCCACATTGCTGTAAACCTATGTGCATGAATTATTCCCTAGGTTTCTCTTTGCTTCTTATATTGAAGGCTTCCATTAACAAAAAAATTTAATTTTATAGTTTCCATTATTTCAGACCCAAGAACACAAAAACTACTGCATTCATAAAACTAGCTGTCGAAATTGAAACAAGTATTTCCTTTGTAAGTAAGTAAATAAGTGCAAATTTTTAATTTGATTTTTGGTTTTCCCTAGCACCTCCTAGTGTTTCCAACTAGTGTTTCCATCGGAGACGACCAAGTTCAAAACCCTCCTCCCCTCTTATTTATCAACCAAAAAAGAAAACTGTTTAGGGTCATGAGTGAAGGACGAAGAGGGGTTCCACATTTCTGAAAACATATATGCATGAGATATTCCCTAAGTTTCTCTTTGCTTCTTACATCTGCACGTCTGCGCGTCTGTGTTTCTGCGTTTTTGCCCCTTTTTTCTTTTTTTTGGACCAGCCTCTTGCGTTTCACTGTTCATGTTTCATGAACAGTGCATTAAGCAAAGCTACAGTGTTTTCAGTTGAACAGTAACTCAGAAATTATTTTTTTTATTGTTTTCAGTAATAAGTTTTCAGTATCCAAACACAGACATAGTGTTTCCTTCATAAGTAGCCGAAAGCACAACATTTCAATTTCTTTTTTAGTTTTCCCTAGCTTGTTTGGTTTCTCCTAATCCAACAATAACAGTTTCCCAATTTAGCAAAAAGCCACAGTGTTGTTGTAAACGACTAGACTAGCATAGAATATAGCTACGAGAAAGGAATATCCCCAAACATTTTTCCTAATATTTACCCAAAGTATTTATTTACCATTCATCGTACCAACTACCTAATCAATCGCAACTAGTTAATTACCCTAACGAGAAAGATCCATCCCATAATTTCATAGAAACCAACCTCCAAAAACAATCAAATTTAATTTTTTACCATATTTACTTACAGAATTGAGAAATGGAAAATTTTTTTTTTTTTTTCCTTTTAATCAGCTAAAAATAAAATAAGCAAGAGGATATATATGGTTTTTGCTTTGAATTTGCTTACCTGGGTGAAAGTGGAGGAGAAAGCGACGAGAAAAGTGGCGGCGGCCCAGAGGAAGGCACCGGCGGCGATGACGTGGGCGCGGTTGTGGCGGACGGCGAGGTAGGCGGCGATTGGGTAACAGGCGGACTGAACAATGGACCTGAAGAGAGTGAGAGAACCCAAACCCGTCGGGTCGGTGTGCAAAGCCGCACCGACCTCTTTATACACACCCGGCAATAATGACTCATCTGCCCTCTCCATGATCCCAGCTAGATTTACCAAAATCAAAGTCACCATCTCCGCCTTCATATTTATCTTCACCTTCATCTTCATCTTCATCTTTGATTCTTTTTCCCTTTCTCCCTTTTGTTTTAAATGTAGTAAAACCAAGTGGCTCAAGGGAACGATGGGTTAGCCAGGTAGGACGGTCGTGTTGAGTTGTTGTGCGATGGCGTGTTAAGATGGGCTTAGAGTCTTTCTTTTTTTTTTTTTTGACTGAGAAGGTGGAGGATTTAGAGTCTTTTTAATTCTTTTGTGAAATTGAAATTTTGGTCATTCCAATTTCAAACAAAGGGTACTTTTGAATTTTTATTAATTTCAAAACTACTGGACCTTGGAGAATGAGGGGTCCACGATGACTTGGCAAAATTTTTGGTTGCCGACACAGTGGCGTGAAGATCCATGGAATTTGATTTGAGGAAGGGTTGAATTGGGCTTTTAGAGCCCTTTAAAGTGCAAATTGCTTGGCTTGGATAGGCTCAAACTGGTAAACGTGGATCTGGGCTTGCGGAAGATCCCAATTACAGTGTTGATCCAAGTTCTTTCTTAATACGTTAGACCCAGAAATAAAATTTTCAAGAAAATTACAGTGCATGTGTTCAAGGAGCACTAAAAAGATTTCCATCCTATTTGCTTTAGAATGAGGGGTCCATGATGACTTGTAAAATGGCTTCTGGATTTGTATTAGTGGGAATTTGATTTGTGGAAGTCTTAATGGGCTTAGAGAATAAACTGCGAGTGCATGAGCTGGGAATGGGATAGGCTCAATTTCTCTCAAGAATCTTCTACTCCTTGTCCTTACTGATGGGGCACTCTTTAGTCAGTAGAGTATAATTGGCCAAAAATTAGAATTTTTGGCCAATTATACTCTACTCTCCTTTGCGGCTAATTATACTTTACTTTCTTTTGCTCCCCTCTAAATCTGAATATTAATATTATGAGATGCATATTAATGTTATGAGATGCTGGGCTTTTCAAAAGAAAGTTTTCAAAAATTATATACAAATAAAAACAAAATTTTTTTGGGCTTTAGCTGACTGGTAAAAATGGACTTGGGCTTGCGGAAGATATCCTTCTTCCCTTTCCGATTTTGTACGCATATGTGTATATAAGACTTTATAAGTATATATATTTTAAATTCTCAAGCCCAGGATATCATTGACCTGTGCGCCCACAGGCGCAAGACAATTTCAGAATATATATTTATATTACCCTTCTAAAATAGCTCAATTTGTGAATTTAATGTGATCAATACTAATGTTTCTAATTTTTTTTTTTTTTTTTTTATATATACTAATATGTGATGAGAATCAAAGAGTGATCCAAAGCTTAAACATATATGTATAGGATAAGTTTAAACTAATAAGAAATAATAGATTTAATCATTTAATTTTTTTTTTTTTAAGTGTGGATCCAATTTTTTCTATAATAAGTAAGACCCCAAAAATAAAATTATTAAGAAAATCGCAGTGCATGTGTCCAAACGAGCACTAAAAATATTGAGAAATGCTATATTTATAACATTTTCATAATAAATCTTAAGTCATAAGTTATTATTGGCTGATACTGGTGAGAAAAAAAAAAGTAATTTTAGGAGTAAGTTTAAATTAGTACTGTGGGGCTTGATAATCTGACAACCTCGGCTCATCTTATATTCGGCCCAAGGCCCATGCCGAGAATCAAGGAATGTCAGAGAAGGAACACAGGTAGCCCAAGCTGCCAAGAAACATCGTCGAGGACGATGTCATCCTCGGCCAGCCGAGACCATTGGGGGAGGAAGTAGTCAGCCACTAGGAACAGTTTTTCTGAGCATCCAAAGAAAAAGGGGAGATGCAACATGTTAGCCAGGGAAGCCTGGTGGAGGAGCAAGTCCAGAACGAATTGTCACATCCACATTAAATACCCACAACTAACGTTCTGGCCGCATTAATGAGGAGATGATCCCTAAGCAGCGCTGCGTTGGTTGCCGCAACCCACAGGAAGGATGGAAAGGCGGCTGATAGGACAAGCACTCAAATAGCGGCCTAGTTGATCAACAAATGTAGGGCTAGGATCAGTTGAGGGGGGATATATAATGTAAAGAATCCCTCTAGATGACAAAGGAGGAAAAAAAGAAAGGAATACAGTAGCGCCTGGGATTCTCCTATAAATCATTGTAACCAATCATGAAAGGAGTAATGAGAA
The DNA here is from genome assembly GCA_030445155.1 of Quercus variabilis. Classification (NCBI taxonomy): domain Eukaryota; kingdom Viridiplantae; phylum Streptophyta; class Magnoliopsida; order Fagales; family Fagaceae; genus Quercus; species Quercus variabilis. Next base: position 32,688,741 of record CP129456.1, on the reverse strand, counting down.
CCGCAGCTCCTAAAAGAAGAGTCGAGGAGCACCATTGCGTATTTTAACCCATGTTCATGTCATTCAATCCACAAGCAACTAGGCTTGGCCGTTGCATCCCTCGCTAGGGCCTAGTTCTTAAACTCACTCTCTACAAATTCATTGTAATGGGCCAACCAGGTTTGAGTCCACTCTCTCAACAGTAGAAGTGCTCAAATTCGGTCCCCTACAAGTACCAATAACAATCTTCTAACTATAATTTATTGTAAAAATATTATAAAAATATTGTGCATGTAGCACTTCTCAAAAATATTTCCACCGAAACTTTTCCTAAGGTTTTCTAGTAAAATGATAGTTTTCCAATAGTCTAAGTTTTAGTATTTATACCATAAACTACAGTTTCCCTTACTTTTTTTTTTTTTTTTTTTTTGTTGATAAGACAGTTTCTTTTAGTGGGAATTGTTAGAAAAAATAATTTTAATTAACTCAGGCTTCTAAAAAGTTAAACGAGGCCAATCTAAAGTTAAAATATTACACCTTTACCGCCAAAACAAATAAAATAAAACATATGAATTTTCCTAGTAAATATATTAAGATTTAAAATTTAATGAACAATGCCTATAAAGTGATTTATTTGAAAATCATGGAAAGTCAAATTAAGATGTTTCATGTCCCTATAAAGCTAGATAGACGTAGACCAACTGTTTGGTCATCTGTCAAGTGGCGGAATACACCCTCTCTTACCTGAGAGGTTCTGGAAGGTCTTATTCAAACTCTTGAAACACTCATTCTAGAAATTTCTCAAAATTTAACCCAAACTTTTTTTTTTTTTTTTTAAATTCTTACTCTAACTTAATCTATGTATATGTGTTTGAAATTCTCTTCTGGAGACTTGAACTTCGACCCTTGCCCCCATATGCTCCACAAACACTTATACTTATAAAGTGACTATCACAACAAGTGTGAGCAGTGATACAAACTTTGATTTCTCATAACATTCTCAATTCCTATTAAAATCAAGCAAATATAAGCGGTTGATAATCTTACGAGATGTAGCTTCTTTCCATATTTTTGTTTTCTAAACCAACTTAGTTCATAAAATATGAGGCACAAAGTTTGAATTACAAAACTAGGGTCTTAAGTTTATCTTAAATCACACAAGCAATGACCATGAAATCTTAAAGGCATGTTTTTGACTTTATTTTCTTTAAAATAAAGATATTGTGTGGTATAACACAATAAAATGTGGCGTGTGCCATGTGAAATTCATTATAAAACAAAAATGGTGTGCGGATTCAAAGCATGGTCCATATTGACGTTTTCTTATCAAGAAAACATTATGAGACATACATACAATGAAAATCACTAAATCATGTGCTTTGATACTAATGTTGGAAAGCGGAAATGATGAACATAAGAAAGGAGGATTTGCTCACCTTTCATTAGTCAAACTTACAAAAAAGCAAGATCTATGGAAGTATTTTACATTTTCCCATACTACCTCTAATGAGTAGAACTTTGATAAAACTAACACAATGACATTTTTTACAAGAACAAAACATCAAAATCCACATCCTTGGATAGGATTTTTTTTTTTGAATTTTTTTAATTTTTTTTTCATTACCATATTTGAGCCAAATGGTACGTGCAAAATAATAAGCTCTAGACCAGTTCGAATCCTAAATTCCTTATCTAAATTTGATTTGAAAATTGAAATTGATGACCTTTGATAGCTTGCTCCATCTGGGCTTTAACTTGAATTTGGTAGACCTTTCTTAAGCTTTTATTAAGGCCCATATCAAAATTGAGTCCATTAGATCACCCTATTAAAAAAAAAAAAAAATTTATCATGCACTTATTTTATAATTTGGGCACTAAAATTAATTCCAAACTCATACAAAACATATATCCATGCGTTAAGATTTATTTTGATAACTATATTAATTATAGGGAGAAAATTGGCAAATGTCCATTTCACACAAACTTTCCAGTATTTTGCTTCATTTCTCAAACTAATTAAGAAAATGCCCCTATTTTGAAACTCAATTTTCTAAAAATTGAGTTTCAATTTAAAACTCGATTTTTTTACAATCGAGTTATAGCAAACTGAAAAATTAAATAAAAAAAAATATGGAACTCGAGTTCTATGTGAAATACTTGAGTTCATGGAACTCGAGTTCCTTGAAAAAATTTAAATGGAATTTGAGTTCCATGAACTCGAGTACTTCACATGAAACTCAAGTTTCAAAAAAAAAGAAAAAATTCTCTAAGTTCACGTTCGCTATAACTCGATATTCCAAAAATCGAGTTTTACATTTCGAACTCGATTTTTAGAAAATCAAGTTTCAAAATAGGGGCATTTCTTTAATTAGTTTGGAAAATGGGGAAAAATGCTGGAAAGTTTGTGTGAAAGGGGCATTTGTCAATTTTGGCCTAATTATCGAGAATTATTTTTAAATCTATGTATGAAATGCATGAATTAACCTAAAATAAGTATGATAATGTTCTATAATAATGTTACAAGTATACAAAATTAAGTTATTATTAGGTAAAGTTGGACAATTGACCATGGTAGCTATCTATGGTACTAGTTTATGGGTCATCAATGGATGGATTGATTGGTAGTTTTGAGTGTGTATATGCTGCAATAATGAGGTGGTTATAGCTTGGTCCTCATGGAAGTGCTTTAGTTGTATGTGGGTAAAATGGTGGTATTGTGAATGATAATGAGGAAGAGGGTAGATGAGGACAAAAATAGGTTGTGGGAAGTGAAACTGGCTCTAAAATACAAAGTTGTCACCTCCTAATTCGAACCTAATAGAACGATTTTAGTTTTTGAGATGAAAAGGGGTTTGGGTGAGCACACTAGTGGCAATCAGAGAGAGAGAGAGAGAGAGTAAATATTTTTGTTTTTGTATAGCATGATTTTATTGTACTTTTTTTTTTTTATATAATATATAAATTCTATTTTAACTTAATCCAAGTGTCTATGTGTGTGAAGCTTTCTTTAGAGACGTAAATCCCGACCCTTGTCCCCCACACTCCACAAGCGCTTATACTTGTGGAGTAACCATCGTGCCAAGGTGCGCGGTGGTGAATTAATTGTACTTAAAACAATATGATCTTTGCATAATAATATGAGAGGTGCTACGTTTACAATATTTTTACAATACTTTGACAACAAATCTTAAATAATAAGTTATTATTAGTTATAATTTGAACAAACCATTAAACTTACTATTTTACCACTTAGAATTTGTTGTAAAATATTGTGAACATAGTATTTATCTAATAATATTCTTTTGAATTTAGTTGATACCTAGCAGCCACATTAATAGAAATTAATAGAAGAATATCCTTACAAACAAACTTAAATAAAATGTTATATACTAAAACAATACAAAAATAATAATAATAATAATAACTATAAAGATAGATAGATAAAAACATTTTATAATGGTTTACTTTTTTTTTTAATGGAAAAATAACCTTAAAAGTAAACTCATCAAAATTATTTCAAATTTTAAAGTGAAACTTGTGTTTTATTCCAAAATAAATAAAAAAATTCGACCAACTTTATCAGATAAGTTAATTGAAATTTCATTTGAATTAAACTTATATATTTGTTCATTTATAATTATATAATTTGAAATGATCGATATATTGGTAAGGAGAGGGAGGGTTTTTTATTTTTGGGATAAATTAAGGAGAGTCCGATGCAGATGGCATAGCACGCTCAGCTAATGGAGAATGGCTATGGGGTTTCTCCTTGCAGCTGGGAGTCACCAGTAATACTATAGTTGATCTGTGGGGTATTAGAGAGGCATTGGTTCGAGCATGGGCCAATGGTCATCACTGAGTTTGTTTTCAAACAAATTCTCTTCTTACTTACAAATGGTTGAATACTAATGAGGAGTATCTTATGGAATTTTTTAACTTGATTTTGGATTGCAGGTGGCTCCTTAACAGGGAGTGGGAGGCGCGTGTTGAACATATAGGGAGAGAGGCTAATAGCTGTGCAGACTTATTAGCAAAGAGGGGTGCTTCTCAATCAGAGATAAAAGTATTGTATAATACATGCCCCACCTTTTTGTGGCAATGTCTAAAATGGGACTTCATGGGTTTTGTCTCATCCAGGAGTCGTTGCGGTTAATAAGAACCCAGTAGTGTTTTGTTTGGTTTCAACAATTCCTCTCTTTGATTTGGTGTTTTTCGGAGTATGTTTATGTTGTTTTAGTTTAGTTTGTGTGTGGATGTGGTTCCTCGCACTGTAGTCCTGTTGTAATATTTCTATTGTTAGACTTCTGTTTATTTAATATATTTTCCGTTTATGCAAAATATATATATATATATATATATATATATTTTGATTGAAGGCAACTACTACATCAACATGTGTAGTCATGATTATATATTTTGGGGACTAGTAGGTGAGCGCATATGCAAATTGTTTCAGTCGCACGGACGTAGAGTTCCTTCCCGACTACGATTAAAGGAGCCTATAATCATGAGACAGCTATCAGCTAGCCATCAATCCCACTCTTTGCCCACGTGGGAGCCCCATCCTGCCATACACGTGGACCATCCTCCTTATTTCGTGCCCTTTGCCGGTTAAGCCGCCCATTAGTCTTTTTTGCAATTTTGCAAAATTTATTTTTGTAAAAACTAAAAAGCATGAAGTGATACTGACGTCGTTTTGTGCGTCATATGTCTGTGAGTAACGGTTCTGTCACATACAACATCCAAAGATTTGAAGTTTAATCAAAAGATTTTAATATCTATTCAATTCACATGCTCTGTTATTTGCAATTTAATCCAACGATTTGGAAAGTGAGGTTTCATTCAAAAAAAAAAAAAAAAAAAAAAAAAAACAGACAATACGCTTTTGAATTTATTAAACTGAAAACAACTCCACGAACATCTAGAAGGACAAAGGGAGAAATGTCCTTACGAAGGTTTTCCAACCAAACACGAATTTATTTCGTGATTCATGCTTGCATAACTCAATAATTGTTCTTTACTCAAAAAAAAAAAAAAAAAAACTCAATAATTGTTCAAGTCAATTGAAAAAGTGGTTTAAGTAATAATTTTTTATGTGCAATAATTGAGTGATTAAGTGGTTAGTTTCTACCTGGTTCATAGTGAATGTTGAGAAAGAAAAAAAAAAGTGGGTTTAGTGGGTTTGGAGGAGTTTCACCGTTTCACCTATCTCTCACATAATGATTTTCCTTCCCCATCCACTATTCTCTCTTCCTATTAATCTTTTATTTAAACCCTTCAAAGTTCAAACAAATGGAGAGTCGGTTTCTTCAATTTGCATGTAGCATCGAAGTGGAAAATATCCTTCCCAACTCAACAACAACAAAAAAAATTCTCTTCCAAATTTTTTTCATATATATATATATATGTGTGTGTGTCTGTGTTAAATTTAGTCAATAGAAAAACCCTTAATCACACAAATTCTATACTCACAATAAAATTTTAAAAATATTAATTTAGTAAGAAATTATTAAGTAAGGTAATGATAATAAAGAATTACATCATATGCAATTTAATATTCTCTCTCTCTCTCTCTCTCTCTCTCTCATAAAATTTAAGATGTTTAAAATTTTGTTAACCTCGTGAAACTTTCCAGCATAAGTTTTGAAGATCAATATTTTACGCATATCTATTATATATATATATATATATAATTTATTTTAAATTTTATTCTATATTTAAACCTTCCATTAAAATATTGTTGTATCATATTTTCTTAAAATAACATAAAATATAGTTATATATACAAATACAATTATAATAAATAACTGTGGGGTCGGAGGGTCCAAAGGTACTCATCTACATATGTATTGGGCCCAAGGCCCAAACCGAGGACGAGTACATGACCGAGGACAAACACGTGATGTCATAGAAGCCCACAGTTGTAGGCGAAGAAGACAGTGTTGATCGTAACGGTTCAGGAAACTACGTGGAGGACGAACCCATCTTTGATTAACCGAGGCCGAGGTACAAAAGAGTGTTTTACCGACAAAGGCAACCTTCCATACCATTCCAGATGAGAAGATAAGTACTATAGGTGAATAGGACAGAACGTAATAATGTAGTATCTCCAACGAAAGCTGCTGTATCCACATTAAATGCACTGCAGCTAACTCTCTGACCGCATTAATATGGAAGTGATACCTGAATAGTGCATTTCAGCCTTACAGCTATTGCATCATGACTTAGAGGACAGGCTGATGGGATAAGTATCAACACCAACCCACCGGTATACACGTGTGAAGTTGGAATGAGAAGAGAGGATGATATAAAAGGAAAAAGGAAGCAACAAGAAGGAGGATTGAGAATCAAAGGAAGACACACTGTAGCATTTAGGAATCAAACTTGTAACCCAATTTAAGAATAATATACAAGAATAGTGCACCTTGGACCTTGCTGAGGACTATTTTTCTTCAATACAACTCTATTTCTTTTCATTCTCTGATCATCTAAATCTATTCCAATGTTTGTTTGATCAACCGAAACCCAGTTTTCCAACCCATTCTCTACAAATTCATTGTTTTAGGGCTAAGTCCATCCACGTAGTGGGCTGGGATCTCAAACCTAGTTCTTACAATAACAATTAATTATTGAAATAATTATCAATATCATATTTAGACAAAAAAGAAAATAGAGAAAAAAAAAACATATTTTGTTAAATATTTCTTATATATTGCACATATTAGAGACTGCTATGTGTGTGTATATATGTTTCTCAAAAAAAAAAAAAAAATTTGTGTGTATATATACATTGCTTGCAATATGAGAAAGGTTTCTCTACACTTAAAACAATAAGAGACCATACCTAATGAATACCATTCTAGAAATTTTTTCTGTGCCTTTGGTAGATTAGAAGGGAATGTCACCATCTTAAATTAATTTTTTTTTTTTTAGGTAAAAGAAAGTAGGTCTCTAAATTAACTAAGAGTATTAAAAGTTCCAAATTGTTCATTTACATTACAAACACAAGCCGAGCTTGAGCTCATTACCAAGCTAGATTATATGTTCGAGTTTGGTTGATTTTCTTCTTTATATTATTTGAGTGAATTAGATATAATAATTGCATTCATGAACTTATAAAAATTAGATTTTTTTTTTTTTTAAACAAGATAGAATTTTTACGCTAACCTAATTTAAGTGTATATGTGTGTAAAACTCTCTTCTAGAGACTTGAACCCTGACCCTTACCCCCCACACCCTACAAGTATTTATACTTGTAGAGTGATCACAGCATCAATGGTGCGCGGTGGTTATAAAAATTAGATTCATTAACCTTATATGATTAAAAGTAATATATATATATATATATATATATATATATATGTATGTATAAATATATATATATATATATATATTTTTTTTTTTAATTTCAAAAATGAAAATTGATTGCTCGTCTTATCAATAAATTATAAAATATAATTTGATATCTTATGTACTTAGTTACAAACTTGTACATCTCATACTCAAGTATTTTTATATATGTATACATATTAAGATATAATATTATATAAAAGATACTCATATTTTCAAGCCTGTTCACTAATAAATTACCATGCTTGAGTTAACCTAATTAATAATTGAGCCAAAATGTAGACTTAACCTTGCATAACTTATTTGCTAATTAATAAACGAGTGTAAACAATTTTTTTTTCTTAATAAAACTCTTAGTTAATTTTTCACCTTGGGAATTTTTTTTTAAAATTAATCGAACCCCTTAAAAAAAAAGTGTTACGTTAATATTTTCACAATAAATTATAGGTAGTAAGATATTATTGATTTTAATTTAAACCCACCACTGATATTACTTTTAACCCATCAGTAGCCTGTCAATAACAACCCACCACTTAAAATTTATTGATAAAGTGTCGTGAAAATGTTATAAAAATAGTATTTCTCTTTAAAAAAAAAAAAACCCACCTTCCACTCTTTTAGTATTTTTTTTTTTTTGGCTGAATTCCTCTACTCTTTATTAGTCAGTCGTCTATATATTAATATATGCTTCCACAACAATTTCCAAGGTACAATATTTATGCAATACTCAATTGATATTAGCAATTCTTTATACGGGTCACGACACAGCATCAAAGTTCTCAATGGCTAGCTGCAAGTAACACATATATCTAATTCTGAGGAAAAACTGAAGTGGGGGGACATGTGGGGTTCATGAAAATCACTGAACATCAGCTGAGGCAGACAAAGATAATGTCTCCACTCTTTTAAGAAACCGATATACATATTTTTCCCTGAATTTAAAGCATTTCTGAAATTTTTGCACAAATTAAACAAAAAGGGAAAGAAATGGTTTAAGAGATTGATTGATCCTCTATAAAGACTAAAGAGATCCCTGGACATAAAATGGTAAAATACTCTCTCTCTCTCTCTCTCTTTCTCTCTTTCTCTGTGTGCGAAAGCGAAACTTTTAACTCACTCGAGATGGGACACCTACACCTCATGCAAGGAGTGGTGGGTACTGGTAGCTTGAATTATAAATTTTGAGGAATGCTAGCTTCTTCTTTTTTTTTTTTTTTTTTTTTTTTTTTTTTTTTTTTTTGAGAAAGATGAAGAATGCTAGTTTTATAACATTTTTATAATAAATTTTTTATAATAAGTTATTACTTATTTTAATTTGGATCTATCACTAATATAACTTTTTTACTTACTAATATCAGTTTGCCACCTAAATTTTATTGTAAAATTGTTGTGAACTTAGTATTACTCTTAAATTTTAGATTAAGTAATAGATAAAATATTTGAAAGTATATATAATTATTAATAAAAATGTGATGAATCTCTTTGGAATTGAATGCATTTTAATGACGTGCTCTAAATTCAAAGTCTCCAAATTTCATTTACCACACTATTGATTTATAAAATTTATGAGGTCTCTCATGGTCAATAAGTGGAATGGTTTAGTGGAAAGGCTTGGACACTATATTTTTTATATAAAAAAAATGTGATAATATTTGTAAATATTTTTTTTTACATTAAATTAAAAGTGGTATTTGTGATAAGCATCCTATTTATTTCTTGAAAAAAGTTAAGAATAATATAGGAAATTGAAATTCTATTTTGAAAAAGTTTCATATTGAACCTAACCTAAAAATAAAAGGTTATTATTTATTAGGCTAAAATAAAAAACTCATCATCTAAGTTTTTTCTAAATTCATTTCAGTCTTTTAACTTTATTTTTGTTTATTTTAGTCTTTTAACTTTCAAATTTATTCAATTAAGACTTTTCCATCAATTTTTGTTATATGTTGTGGTTAATTTTTCAATTTTTAAAATTTTTCTTCAAATTTTTAAAATTAAAAAAAATTCAATTAATGATTGAAAAGTATTTTCTAGATTTTGTTTTTCAAACTTTTTTAATAAAAGTTGATAGAAAAATCTTAATTGAATAAATCTGAAACATAGAAGACTGCAATGAATGAAATCAAAGTTAAAGTACTGAAATGAAGCTAGAAGAAATTTAGATGGTGGCATACACTCTAGCGTGTGCCTAACTTCCACAATTCTTTAGTTTCTTAAATCTTAATAACTTGATTTTTATTTTTAAAAGAATTTGGTGTTTAGATGAGAAATAGATTTGGTGAACCTTATAACTTTCAAAATGGGAGTATAACCTATAAAATATCACTAATTAATTTATGCTTTATACTTTGACATGATTGGCTTGGGACACGAGGAAACTCGAGTAATTGAAGAAGGATCATCTTGCAAGCAAGATTAACTACTCGTTTGAAGTAATCAGCAATGTAGAGCAGCACCATAAAGGATTGGTGAGGAGGTCTCATAACTAGTAACATAAATAAAATTTTATCTTTACTTTATTATTATTTTTTCGGTTTTGTTGGTAACAGTATTGTTACCTTTTTTTTAAAAAAAAATATTTTATTGATACAATAATAATAATTGTTTGTATTTACATTTTTTATTTTGTTAATGAAGGTGTTCAAAGCTTTTTGAGCATTGGACTATCACCTCAAATTTGTGTAGTCTTTTTGTTTCTTACACACTAAAGGCTCGTTTGGTAATGTTATTCTAGTAACGTTGTTTGTATTTTTTGAAAATACATGTGAGTGAAAAAGTGTGTAGAAATACATATAATGTTGTTTAAACACTGAAAATTATTGTCTAAATTACACTACCAAACAGCCCTTAAGTAATTATAAAAAGAAATTTCTTGGAGGTATCCCAAAATGATAATTAGAAGTTTCATGCATTAAAAAGAAGAAGAAGAAGAAGAAGAAGTTTCAAACCCAAAACTCATTTATATTCATCATATTGACATTTTAATATTTTATACCCATTCATTTGAAGTTGTGGTATTACGTTCTCCTTAATTGTGTTGGATTAAGCACTCTCACCCCTACTAGTTGTAACGATCAACAACATTGAATTTCTAAGGCCTTTTATATTACATAAGATTGTATTTGTTTCCGAGGATCTTAATATGAAGCAACTCACGAACTAATGATGTATAGACTATAGAGTGAATACGTTACTTACCTTGCTACAAACCATGTGTTTCATGCCCACACTACAAAAAACGCTGATTATAGTAGCATCTTTAGGATCTATAGCAACTATAAACCCAAATAGACTTATAGTCATAGGACAATAGCAATATTTTGTGATGTCGTTATAGAAACGCTGCTATAGCTCTCGCTTTTTGTAGTGCCATTCAAAACATGTAGAAATTGATTTTCATTTTGTTCGAGAAAATGTCACAAATCATCCTCTAGATGTTCGCTTTATTTCCACCATTAACCAATTAAACGACATCATGATCAAAGATTTATCTTCTCCACGTACGGTTTATTTTTCTTCGTGACAAGTTGAAGCTCTCCTCAAAAAATACTTCTATTTGAGAGGGCGTATTAACCATATTAACTTATTTCGTATTTATCGATTCATATTTTTCAATTCATGCAATCTTTATCAGTTGTAATCCTTATCAAGTACGTTCATTTATGTCAATTCTATACCAAAAAAACTCAAATAAGTGTGAGAGGATAATATAACTGCCCGTTTGTTTCAATTCCTCTCTAATGGACTACTTAACTAACTCTACTAGGATAGAGACTTGTCAGAGCTAGCGGCCATCCTTTTTAAATTAGCTAGGTCATATTCTTTTGGCCTCCTTTAATTATCATAAATAATGCTGTCCAATTATTAGGTATGGCTTGTGAACTAAAGGTTAAGGTCCAAACTCTATAAACGGCGGAGATAACTTGTTTTGAATCACATGTTCATTCCCAAGAGGTTGTCCCAGTCTATATGTACACCAAAGAATCTTCAATGGAATATATATCATGAGAGAGAGAGAGAGAGAGAGAGAGAGAGAGAGAGAGAGAGAGAGAGAGAGAGAGGAACAAGTCTTCTCTTTGGAGACAAAGTTATTGGTCTAACATTGCAGCCAGCAGTCTAAGCCACGGGGTTCTTGCCTTGGTTACCTTTATTTTTTTTACTACTAGATTCAAGTCTTCAAAATTAACAATTGGCGTCAGATTGCAATCTACTTTCATCATCGCTTACGTACAGCAAATCATTTAAGACGATGAAAATAAACAAAACAGTAAAAGTAAAGAAAAGCCAATCAACAGCATAAGTTGAAAGCAGGCGAATCGAATATATAGAATTACATAATAATGACTACTTCTTTTTCACTAATCAATTTTTCTCGCATACATGCCTCATTCTAGTTCCAACAGGCAATAGCTATTCTTTCCAGTTTCAATGTCAGCTTATTTATCGTAGAGGTTAATTAAATCTAGGTTAAAGAAGTCATTTTTAGGTGCTACAGAAAGCATGCAAGTATATATTTATATTTAAGGGAGGGAATGGTGTAAAAGGTTACTATTTTGGGACTGGCTTAAGATCGTTTGGACACACATACAAAACAGAGAATTTTTTTGGGTAACAAACAAACAGAGAATTAAGTTTAACTTTTTCAGTGCAAGAGTTTTTGAGGCCAGTGTTTCTCATGTCCTCACATGAAAATGAGGACAAGAGAGAGTAAGAGAGGTAGAAAGAGGGATAGAGAGAAAGAATCATCATTGCTAAAAACCAGATTATTCCCTGGCATGGGGCCACCATGATTCCAAAGGAGAAAGAGTTACTCACATGTCACCACATCCTCTCAATGTGTCCTCATCTTCCAAAATCCCATGGCTAATAATGTCCCCTCTTCATCATCATCATAATGTTTTCTTGGATATAGTTCATTTTTTCTAGTCTCTTAAAATCACCCCTCCTAATTCTCATGCTTAAAACACTCAATTTGTTGAAATAATTCATCAAAATTATGAACAGAAAATCTTCTCTCTCTCTCTAAACAAGTAAAAAAAAAAAGTCATCATTGACTTTTAGGTAGAGAGCATCTTTAATACTTTATATTTTGTCACTTGTTAGCTACAAAGTTCCGTACAGCTTATAAGGCATCTGTTTAACTTAGCAAGTTTGATCTACTAATGCTTAGCAGGCTAGCACCCAAAAATAACCTATATAATTATATTATTCATTGAGGAAACTCTATATATTCTTTACTATTATAGTTGAATAATAATAGTTGAATAACATGCGTTTGTGGATCAGAAGCTTATCATGCTTTAAGGAGTCCGCTAATAATATTTCATTGTATTATTGCGCATTGAATCTTTGCGTTGTTTTTTGATTGTCTACATGTGGCAGGTAATTTTTTTTTGTTTTGATAATCTATATATGGCAGGTTTTAACTTTAAGAATTACCAACCTTTTTATTTAAATACTCCTAATAAACAACGGACTACGGTACAAAAATTATGTGGAAGAATTTTATATTTTTATAATTGCTCATTATCATCAAGACAAAACATCAATCAGTTTATAATGTAAGCAAAGCTTGAATCATAAATTTTTTATTCGACGACAAAAAACTTTATTAGTTAAGTTAATTAAAACCCACGTGGAATTGCTTAGGGAAAAAGAGTTTTGTCTTCATACTCAGACAATATAATTATTGTGGTAGGTTAAATTTTTTAAAATCTCAAATGGGAAATTTTTAGAAGAGAAAATAGTTTTACTATAACCAATCCATGCCTCACACATCCTCATAATTACTTGAACTTAAGCTAATTAAAGCTAAGAGCATTAGCATTAACTTTTGTAAAATGTTATATTTTACAGAGCCAAAAATTCACTTTATCTACTTTATATAAGCAATTTAACAACACCCTAAATTCCAATTTTCATTTGTGAATATAGCATATTAAAATAATCTGAAATTACTATTTTTATATGGAAAAAGTTTACCTCCAAATTGGTTTGGAAGAAAATTCTTTCATCTCACTACGGTTGAAATGACCTCATGTGTACTTTTAGTCATATGACATTTTGAATAATTCATGTAACTTACTTAAATAAAACACATGAATGGTTTTATGATTCACGATGTAGTAGGTTGGAGGAGATTTAGAGGAAATTTTTGTCATTTTTATATTAATTTTTACATCACAAAGCGACAACTCAAATCTAAGACACCACATATCATTGCAGATTTAAGACATCCACCCTGCCTTGTCTCAATCCCGTCACTCAAACCCAAATCCAGCAACCACAACATTGTTGATTTGAAACAACACCCACCAAAATCTAATCCTAAACCAAATCCAAATCCTCACACCACCACTGTCAAAACCAATTCTTCATTACAATTAAAATTGAAACCAAATCCTGCACCTTTGAGCTCCTTTGCCAATTTGGTACCTACGACATCCATGTCACCGACTCAAATTATTGACCACTCACAACGTGACCGCTCATGTGTGTGTATAAGAGATAGACTAACTATTTATGTAAGAAGAGAGAATACTTCATTATTGTACTCACAAAATAATGTATACTTATTCTACCAAGCATAACAATAAAGGAGAATATCGAATTAATAGTGAACTTATTGCACTTGTATATTAATAAAATATGTTATAATTGCGGCAGATAGGATTCCCCTATTCTTGCCACTAATCGCTCCACTATATATTCGAAATTAAAAATACACGATATTATGGAGGAGATCATGAGACACGAGGATGGAAACCTTGATCCTAAGGCTCATGGTTTATACCAACATGATGAAAAAGGGAATAAGACAGAGACATAAAAATACTGTAGAACGTGTAGTACGTTAGAAATTTAGAATCAACATGTGCCGGCATTAAACATAGCAAAGTACTATGGATTTAGAATACAGAAAAATCAAAAACTCCTATTAAGAAAAAAAAAATAATCATCCTATAATTAAGCCCGCGTGCAGTGATTCTTCTTTATCTTTATGCTTCTTCGAACAAAAAAAAATTAAACAAAAACAAAAAAGTCTGTGGGATGGGCACAACATAAATAGCCTTTTGCCTGAAAGGCTGAAACTCAAAGGCCGTGTAACAATTGGACCACCTTTGATTAGCTACTCTCTTCCCAATGGATAGAGACCTTAGATCTCTAGTATATGATATGTGATACCTAAGCAAAAGTTTACAGCACGAAGTCTTTAATGCACAGCACCGACCTATTTATCTTGTTCTTTGTGTAGATAAGGTACGAGGAAGCGAAATTTGCTTACTCTCTTGAGTATACATATTCTCATCGTAACAGTAACTAACAGCTATATATCACACATATAAAGATATGAGAAGTATGGGGGGAAAAAAATTTAAGAAAAGCAATTTAAAAGTAAAACTAAGTTTTATAATCATCTTATGGATGTCTAATCTCAATTACATAATATAAAAGAAAGAGATAATATATATCTTGATATATCTACATAAAATTAAAATATATGATGCCTCATATCTTTGACTAAATTACTTATTATTCATTGTTTAATCAGAAAAAAACAAAACAGAAAAGAAACATAAAGAAGATAATTTGATGCCGCAAATTAATTAGCTAATAAAGGCGTGGTGATTGATCATGCTAATGTCACAAACAAACTTATTTTCACCACCACCACCATCACCAACTGCCACCACTACTAGCTATCTCTTATCGCAGCAACAGAACCCTCTTCATGTTCTTCTTGATGATCATCAACATGTGGTTTTATAGAGAGATATATAAATTAATCTGAAGGACAAAGCCACGAATCAACCGTACCTTCCGTACCCCTTGTAGAGACATTCTCCAAAGACTTGTCATGATTAAAATCCGCTGATGAAGTTGCTGAATAGTTCAACTTACAGCCACCAACACGCAGCGAATTACTCAAATGGTCTTGACCTTGATCTCCATCGTTATTAGATCCCGCTCCATGATTTTGTAGCCCAACAAGGTTCACATTTACATGTCCAGAACCATGGTTCATACCCAATTCATCAAGGGATGGTATTGACAAACTTCCTTGTTGAGACCGTGCACCAAATCCAGGCACGTTAAATGAAGGGTGATGAAGGGTCGGTTGTGAGAGAGACTGGAATGTGAGAATTGGGTTTTGCATGTTTAGCTGCATATTTTGAGGCTGTCTGGGAATATTTAGGCCTAGATTAGATGGAACTTGGTGGTGGTAGTTATTTAAGGTTGAACTAAAATTGTTGTTACTAGTACTAGCAATATTTGTAGCATCAAACACAGTATTGTTCAACAATGAAGTAGTACAAGAAGAAGAAGAAGTGGAAGTAGTGGAAGATACAAATGGCGATAGCTGGACCTTTTGGGCCGAAGGACGTAAAGGGTAAAAAGCTCCTATTGGTTCCAAATGACCGGACCGCAAAGCTGAGCTATTGCCAAAGAGATCAAGCCGGCGAGTGTGTGATGAGCCTGAAAATGGTGGTGAAGGAATCCCAGTGAATTCTTGCACCATTGCCCTGAAATTCGAGGTGTCAGTGGTGAGAACAGTGGTGGGTGCTCGCCTTGAAGCTCTAGTTCGCTTCTTGGAGTTGCGAACTACGTTGGGTTGTGCTGTAGCTCGTGTACCATTCTCATGAAGTGGCCGCATCCGCATCGATGATGGGGTTGAACTTGAACCATGGTTAGGTCCATGATGAGCAAGATTGGATTGGGTTGATGATGATGAGCCCGGTAGGTTTCCAAGGTCGGTGCAGTTGGGTTCAGATCTTAGGCCTCTAGGTTGAACCGTATCAAGATTGTGTAGCAACGAATTGGAAGTTGAGTATGCTTGAGACTGAGACAAAGCATGGAGATAATTAGATGAAAGATCAGACAAATTGGGTTGTTGGTTTTGGTGTTGAGAAAAAAGCGAAGGTGAACCATAGTGGTTGCTAGGAGGGTTCAAGAAAGAAGGGACTGACTCTGCAGCTCTTGAATCATACTCTTCATCACCACCACTAGAAGATTGCATACTTCCACTATTACCAGAATCCATAGTGAAGTGAAAAAGAGAATCAATGAAATCTAGCTAACAAATAAAGAAACCTGGAAATTAAGAGATGGTGGCAAAGTTGCAGAGAGAGAGAGAGAGAGTGAGAGAGGAAAAACAAAAACAAAAGTATATATTATGAGGGTGCAGAGAAAGAAGTCAAGAACCCATGAAGTGAATGAAGAGAGGTGTGCTCTAAATTAACCAAACTTTAAGAGAGAGAGAGAGTGAGACCATATCTTTGAATCCTGGATCTGCAATGGAAGCAAATCTTTTCCCTGTCTTTCACTTGGAGCAAAAGTTGCTATAAAAAGAAGAGAGAATATGCATATAGATCTTAATTATGACTATAGGAAGAGGTGAAGTGAAGGGTGAAAGGGGGCTATAGAGATATCATATGAGAGGATCTCTTTGTCATTTGCTTTGTGGGTTATTTTGTTTTTTGCTTATCTTTTGGTATTAGTTCTGAACTAGCTAGGGTTTCAGGGAGGGAAAGGAAAAAAGAGAGAAATGGAAGGAGAGGAAAGGTTATTTAACCTTTCTGCTCAGAAAAAGAGGGGGTAATGCTCAAACATTAGAAGATCCTCCAGAGTGCAGGGTGGGGTCGCCATTTGAGTAGAGAGAAATTAGCTGCCGGTGGCAGGCAACGGGTCAAACTCAAAGTGAATGAGAGAGAAAGTGATGAGAGGGTCCGCTAATATGTTATGAATGTGAAAGGGAGAAAAGGATATATGAGATATTAAAGTTTTGCCAATACAAAGGCAGTACCTAATTTAATTATATATATTAAAAAAAAAGTCACAGAGAGTTGGATAAAAGGAGTGGTGTATAAAGTAAAGAACTAAAAAGGTGGGCTAGCTAGCTAAATTGGGCAAGATCAAGAGGAGAAGTGAAAAAAAATAAAAAAATTGTCCACAAGCATGCATCACTATGAGAACTATTATTTTGTGATAGATTAATAGTGTAAAACAATTTGCGTATAGTAAGTTTAACTCTATGAAAAATTATGTTTTAGCGCACATAAGATGTGAGATTTGTTATAATAAATCAGAAGTTACATAATAATTGAAATATACATAAATTATCATAATAGATATATTTATTATTTTTTCTTTTCACTTAATAGTGTTTATACTCGTCCTTCATTTATAAACTTGGTTCTAACTAGTGTTGAAATGTATGGATAATATGCTTGAATCTATGGGGATTGTTTTATTAACTATGCCTCGATTTTTGCTTTTTTATTTTAAGCATTATTCTATGAATGTTAGAAACTTAAAATTTGATTTTAAATATAAGATAGATCAATGAAATTGGTAAAGTATGAAATCATGAGTAGGCTGCAAACTCCAAACATTAAGGCGGATTAACAACCTGAAAAAAGAAAAAAAAAAAAAGACTATTGGAGTTGACCGTGGTAGAATCGGCTAAAGACCCTCCGATAGTTAAATCAATAATTCTCTCAAGAACTCAAGTATAAGAAGTGGATAAATAGTTGTGCATATCTTGGCTTGGTGAGACTTAGTCTCTTTTATAAAGAGTTTAGAGTTGGTCTACTTGTTAGGTGCCACTTTCATTGTGGGGATGTGTGTAGACTTAGTGAGGAGAGTAGAGCAAATTTTGGGGAATTTATCCCATGTCTCAGAATAGTAAATCGTGGTGTAACTATTATTGGTTTGTAGAAAATACTTTAGAATTTACTAAGTGTTTATCCGTCGTCTATGGTCTCTTGTCTGTAGATGATTTGTTCTTTATTCCAAACGACCTTTCTCCTTTCTAGTACGACTTCTTTCTTCTTTCCTTCTGGACGACTATCTTGGATGTGGTTCTCTTAGGCTACTTTTATGGACAATATATACTTTTTAATTACCCATCAAAAATAATAATATAAACTAAATTCAAACACATGACTTTTTTTTTTTCCAAATATGTTCTTGTACATTTGTGAGAGCTACTACCCAAAAAGCCTTATTTTGTTCAGCTTCCTTTTTATTTGGTGAAGAGAGTGAAACCTCATATACGTGCAATTGCTATAAGGTGACAAACCTCAAGGTAGAGATTCAATTAACAATGCAAAACCCCCACGCAAAGGGACTTACATAACATGGAGTTACCACTTAATTTTATTTAAAAGGGAAAACTAAAAAAACCATAATAAGGTGAATGGTTTGATTGATAAAAGAAAGAAAGAAAGTATATGAATGTTTGAAACACATAAAGTTTTGGGTCTTAATACACTCTACCAAAGAGAAATCTACATGACTTAATTTCATAGTTACAATCTGCCAAGAGAATATAGAAAATGACAAGGAAAATGTCTATTTTACATCTCATAAATTAAGATCGGGGTTAAGTTACCAGATGTGAAAGTGTTAGCACCCTCTTTGCCCATATTAAGTTGGTCCTATAGGGTATACAAGCCAATATAAACAAAATTTACTGTTTTGAACAATTGAAGAACAATGAAAACATCCATGATAAATTTCAAATAAAATAACTCCATAGTTCACACTAAGCATTGAAAAAGAAATGAGGTTAGCAATGAATATATATAAAGTATAAAAATAAATAGTAACATGTTTAAGGAATTTTCAAGATACGAATTTATATGGCATGTTAGAATGCATAATAATAAAAATTTGTGGGATTTTTTGATATTTGGAATTATATATGTCATGTGACTAACTGAACAAAGGATTTTTTTTGGGGGCATTTTTTGATATTTTTATGAACCATAAAAAAAATCTAACCATATGAAAATCTAATTAAAGATGCATGAGAATGTGAATTATGTATGAGATGCTCAATCTACAATGCAATTCCTAAGTCTACATGATGCAACTTACCAATCTACATGGTTAAATACATATAAACATATGAATGCATGGATATAACATTAGGCATGTGAAGTACTAAATTCAAATTAATCATGCGAAATCCATTAGAACATATAGTATGATTTAAGATTTTATTTGAAAAGTACTACTTGCATGCTAATTCAGATCATGAATGGTTGATGGCCACGTACAGATGTAGCAGTTGAGATCTCCAACCGTCTTAGATTATTCAGAGAATTGATGATAGCAATGACTGAACTTTAGTTACCATTGTCAATTCTTGATGCAAACAATGATGGGGATGAGCTTGATTAACGGAAGGATGTAGAAAATTGCTAGGAATTATTGGAAAATTTCTAACCCTTCCTATGGTGCCACAAAACTCAGCTTTGGAGAGAATCTAGACTTATTTGTTTCACAAAAATCCACTCTTCTTAAAGTGAGAGAGAGAGAGAGAGAGAGAGAGAGAGAGAGGTTTAATATCCTATTTTTTAAAGACCAAAAGGTGTGCAAAAATAACTTAGAAATAAGAGTTTTATTACCCTTAAAACTCTGGGAAAAAAAAAAGTGAGAAAATTGGATTTTTGGCAAGAAATTGAAGGTCAAAGTACAAGTGCCGATCAACACTTGAGTAATAGCCAGACAAAAACTTAAGGGCTGGTCGACACTTTGACACTTTCTCGACTTGGGTTTAACTTCCAATTTTTCGATTTTTGAGAGAATTTTTAGCAATTTTATTTTATTTGAACTCTCCTTTTGACAATTACTTCTAATATTAAAATTTTAATATACTGAGCAAGATTAAAACATTATTTAATCAGATTAATTCTACTTATCAATATTTAATTAGAATTCAGATGACTACCAGAGTAAAACAATTACTGTACAATCAATTAATGGTATTTATCATTTTAAGTAATTTTAATTAACCATTTTACGTACCAATTAAAAATTTTCTTGGATTATCCTACACATCCATGCCCATGGTAAATACTGATGGATTGATCAATTAGATACTTGAATTAATAAAACAACAATCTGAGCATTGTTTTCAGCACATAAAAAGGCCATTTTTTTGGGGAATTGAACTTTACAATTTAGAATGTAAAATTTAAGATTAAGGTCATTAATGAAATTGTTTCCTATAGAAAATTATCATTTTACCCTTTTGAGCTGAGGAAGTGATCAATGATGAAGAAAATGTTAGTAAAATAGAGTGTAAATTGCTAAAATCACAAACCATTTTACAAACTACTGATATGATAGGTGATATTATTGGTAAATAAAAATGTAATGTTAATGGTGGACTCAAATGAAAATCAGCAAAAATTTATCACATTAATAGTTTGTAAAAATATTGTTAAATAGTTTGTATATGTAGCATTGCTTTTATAGCATTGGATGAGTTAGCAACTGGTTAAACTAGAAAAAAAAAATAGAGGTTAAATTGTAAAATGCTCATTTTAAGTTTGGGGTCATTTTGATTTTACCCCCCTGTATTTAAAAGGAAAAAAATGCTCATACGCTCCTAAACTTTCAACTACTGGCCAAAAGACCCCCTCTATTTTTTTATTGGCCCATTTACTCATTAAACTATTTACAACTGTCAAATCAATACTTCAGTTAGTCACACGTTAAAACACTAACGAAATATGCACATGTCACTCACGTGACTTTCAAATACAAACATATAAAAAAAACCCAAACGTCCAAAACCCAACGGAAAGAGGAGAAGAGAACCAAGTCCGGCAGAGAGAGAGAGAGAGAGAGAGAGAGAGAGAGAGAGAGAGAGAGAGAGAGAGAGAGAGAGAGAGAGAGAGAGAGAGAGAGAGAGAGTCCACGCCGTTTAGAGTCACTGTCGAGCTTCTCTTCGCCGTCTTGTCGCCTTTGTCCCAGCGGCGCCTTGGTGGTTTTGCCGCACTGTTCAATTTGTGTATGTCTTTCCCCTGCCAAGCTCCAACCATCTTTCTTCCTCAATTTGTTGTCGACCCAAGCCCCAAGCCCCAAGCCTCCATCGCTGACCCATTTCGACGTTTGTGTTTCTGTTTCGGTATGGGTTTTGGCGTTTATGTTTGTGTTTCAGAGTGGATTTCGAGCTGTGTTTGTGTTTCGGTATGGGTTTCGGCGTTTGTGTTTGTGTTTCGGCATGGATTTCAGGTTGGGTTTCGGGCTTTGTTTGCATTTCGGGTTTATGTTTTTGGCGTGGGTTTCGGCCTCTCTTTGCATTTCGGGCTGGGTTTTTGCTGGTTGTTCTCAATCTGTTGGTCTTAATTTGGGTTGCTCATATTTCTACTCTTTTTTCTGGTTTTTCTAATCTGGGTTTTGCTCATATTTTTGCTCTTTTTTTCTGGTTTTTCTGCTCATTTTTTTTGTTCTTCTTCACTAGTTCTTGATGGGTTTTGGTCATAGTGGTGGCATTGCGGTTGTTCGGTGGTTTCCAAATTGAATAGTGCAATAGAACCACCAAGGCACCACTTGGACAAGGGCGCAAGACGGCGGAGAGAAGTTCAGTAGTGGCTCTAAACGGTGTGGAATCTCTCTCTCTCTGTCGGACCTGGTTCTCTTCTCCTCTTTCCATTGGGTTTTGGACGTTTGGGTTTTTTATGTTTGTATTTGAAAGTCACGTGAGTGACATGTGCATATTCCGTTAGTATTTTAACATGTGACTAACTGAAGTATTGATTTGACAGTTGTGAATAGTTTAAGGAGTAAATTGGCCAATAAAAAAGTTGAGGGGGTCTTTTGGCCAGTAGTTGAAAGTTTAGGGGATGTATGAGCATTTTTTTCTATTTAAAATATTGAATATTTTGTAATGGTATATTTTATTTTCATTCGAGGCTATCTAATCATGCCCAAATATGATGCTCAGCTCAAAATAAATTAATTTTAATACTCTAAAATTACATTGTTTTGACTAAATAAAAAAATTATTTATTCTACTTCAATTATTATTTTTTCTCTTTCCTCATTTTATTAACATTTTTCTCATTTCCTATTCTTCACTCTTTCTTCAATTGCACAACTGGAGGCCACCTTTTTTTCCTTGAAAAATCAATTGCATCTCCCTGTTTGATTCAGGGGCAAAACCAAAGTAAAATTCAAAATTTTTTATTGATTCTTTTACATACCCATAGTGGTCGTCATTCTATTTCTAAGATTTAAATTCAATACATACATATATCTATAGCTTTCCTTTTTTTCTTCTTTTCTCGAAAACCAAACAAAATAATACCCAAACAAATCTAAGGGGTTGATCTGCGTGGCTAAGCCTGGGTTGGTATATCTACAGGTTGGGTAGCAACTGAAAAACGAAACCAAAATTATCTTTTTAAAATACATAAAAGAAATGATTGGGGAAAAGAAAAAAGAAAAAGAATAAAAGTTGGGAAATTTCAGCAGGATGAAGAAGAGAAGATGAGTAGAGTTGGAAAAATTGGATTTCATATGCTGTGTTAGGGACATATTTGATGTAATTGGCTAATCATTTGACAAAACACCCTTTACTTGTAATTTGGTAGATCTAGGATGAGTTTAGTACTTCAAGAAACAAGTGTTCAAGTTTAGTATTGAAGCCATACAAGTCTGATCAAGAAACAAGTGAATGAAGTGTTGTTCATTAAAACTCGACAGCAGTCTCGACAGAAAGACTTCTATTGAGATTTAATGTTGAAATTTGACACAAGTTGTATTTGTCGAGAATTACGAAATCATGTTTTCCAGATCTGATTACACGCATATCCATGAGTATTTGTGTAGGGTTTCTTTTCTTTCAACCCTAAACATATATAAGGGTTATTTTAAGAGTCGTCATAGGTGATGCAAGGTGTTGCAAAAGAATAATCCATGCATATTTTGATCGGAGACAGAAATTGCTCTAGTTCATCATATTCTCTGTAGAAGTTATTACATCTTTACGCCAAGGATTTTGTGATCAAGGAGCTTCTTGAACCTCATTGTTGGATGAACTGAAGAACTTTGCAGCCAACATCTTCCTCAAGTTTGTGTGTTAGTCACGTACTAGGATCCGTGCATCATTAGTTAGTCACGTACTGGGAGTCGTGCAATGAACGGAGAGATTGCCGCTACAATACAAGTCCACTTGGGTATTGGGGTAAGGATTCAATTGTAGGTTAGTATTAGGTATTGAGATTCCTTTTACTTGTAACTACTTGTTTTAATAACAGTGACTTCTTAAGAGTAGTGACCTTAAATTCACTCAATGGAGTTTTGTCTCGATGGTTTTCCTCATTCATAAACAAATCACCCATATGAAATTTATTTTCCGCTGTATTTAATTTAGTTGGTGATTTGTTTGTGCTACCACGCTATTGCATGTTAATTTGACTTAATTAATTCACTTAGGTAATTAATTAGTTAATTTGCCAAAAAGATCAATACATTTTTGGCCTATCATGCTCAAATTAACAAAACAACCTAACCATATTAATTAAGAGCACTAGTTGATAACAGATTTTATGAGAAACCTTGGTATGTTAATCAAAAGACACTACTTATATTCAGTGTAATAATGCACTAGCCACATGTCTATATTCTAACGTGTCCAGTTTATCACTGCGCTTAGGGGTGTCAATTCGTGTTCGCGGGTCGGGTTCGTGTCGTGTCAAGCCATAAGTACTCTGCTATATGGGTTGACCCGAACCCGACCTGTTTAGTAAACGTGTCAAGAATCCTCAACCCTAACCCGACCTGTTTATTAAACAGGTTGACCCAACTCGACACGTTTAACCTGTTTAATTAATAAGTCATGTAAAAATTAATACTAATAACCTGTTTGATTAATAAGTCATACATGATCTAAATAATCTATTATTAATTTCTATATATCTAAAATTAAAATACAATTACAACCATAAATATAATAATAAACATATAATTACAACAACAAAAATTAAGCAATAATAACAAAATTTAATACCTTTATTACCTAAACGGGTCAAACAGGTCAAACGGGTTCACATATTAAACACGAACACGACTCGTTTATTAAACGGGTTAGCCGTGTCGACTCGAATATGATCCGAATCCATTTAGCCTCAACCCATGACCTGTTTATAAACAGGTTAGTCGTGTCGGGTTTGCGGGTCGTATCAAATTTTGCCACCCCTAATTGCACTAGATATAAGCTCCATCCTTGATCAAATAACTTAAAAGTAAATATCTATTCACGATCTTTCAATGGATTCTAAACAATAATTTTGAGGCCTGAGGATTAGTCAGTTCAACCTGTCAACCACATCCAAATACACTGCAATCCATATAAAATTAAACAACAAATAGGTTTTCTTTATTTGTATTAAATAAATAATATATAGTGTAATAATCTAAAATAAACTCTTTTTTTTTTTTTTTTTTTTTTTTTTTTTTTTTTTTTTAAGAAATACAAAAATACAAATACAAGAATGTGTGGACAGTGTTGTAGAGGTCTTTGTCATGAGACAATTTATTTGATTCTTTTTAATGGCTATTGGCCTGCCCTACTAACCAAATCCCAATCCCTAAAGATTCCAATTGAATTTAATTTCTTACGTCTTCGATGCCTATACGGAATATAAATATTTATAAAATAAAATATGTTCGGCTTTATTTGTACCTATTAGATTGCTGCATTTCACTCTCATCCTTCTTATGTTTATTTGTACCTATTAGGATTAACTTTTTTTTGAGAAGAAAGATTAGGATCAACTTGATTGTAATTGTCTTAGGATGATGATAAAAAAATATAATTAATTATCATAGAAGAATGATGTTACATATTCAAATTGTTGACATATAGTTTATAATGATTGCTTCTCTTCTTTAAAAAAAAAAAAAAAGTTTTTGATACACGATAAAAATTATCAGAACTCATATAAAAGTAATATCATTCAAATCACAACTTGCTAAAATTATTATGAAAAATAATTGTGTACTATTACCGTTTGTTGGCTAGTACTCTTTTTCCCCTTTCCTTAAGTTTGCCAAGTACCGTAATAATGCAAACAAGTTTTAGTAATTATTACGCTTTCAGGTTTACAACTCTTTTTTTTTTTTTTTTTTTTTTTTTTGTCACCTTATTTTCTTGGAATCATGGCTATCTTTTGTAACTTTTTTTTTACTACAAAAAAAATGAAAAAGACAAAGAAATTTTTTTTTTTTGATGAACTTTTTGAAATTTTTATTTATTTTTATTTTTTTTATGAACAAGACAAAGAATATTGAAAAGCAGCTGATAAGATAACTAATATTCTCTTACTGTCTTGCATATATGATACCTGTTTCGTTTTTTTTTTTTTTAATCATGAATTGTAACTAAGGCAGTAAACTTATTGGTCAACTTGTAATTTAAAGGAAAAATAATCTCATCCATTCGTTTACATCTACTCTTTTACATTAATATATGTGAGCACATTCAGTCATTTACATTAACACATGGTGATGTACTGATGCCTGGCAATTTAGATGCCTGCAAATGTAACTATTTGATTTGATTAGCAATCTAGTAAGATTCTTGAAAATATGAGATGCTTATATTTGGTTTATTTTGGTGAATTATATATATATATATTTTTTTATTTTTCTTAAAATATCATTTTAAGCGGGAATCTAAATACCTCTGGCTCTAAGCATCTAATTCTTTTGTGTAATTTACAACAAAAATGAGAATGTTAAAGAATTTTTCAATATTTCCAAAAATCCTAAAACAATAACCTGTATCAAACAACTAAAATCTCTATTTTATTTCAACTAGTACTCATTACAAAGCCCTTTCCTTGTAACTTGTAAGCATTCTTTGGAGTTCCTTTCTATTATATATGGTAATGCATTTATTCCTCGAGCTCCATTAAACATGCAGTAGTGTAATGCATTTATTCTATTCCTCGAACTCCATTAAACATGCAGTAGT
Source organism: Quercus variabilis (assembly GCA_030445155.1). Lineage (NCBI taxonomy): Eukaryota > Viridiplantae > Streptophyta > Magnoliopsida > Fagales > Fagaceae > Quercus > Quercus variabilis. The sequence continues at coordinate 32,662,634 of CP129456.1, read as the reverse complement.
GTACCTCTAGACCTGTACCAAACAACTAAACTCTATTGTATTTCAACTAGTACTCCTTACAAACCTCAACTTTTCCTCGTAAGCATTCTTTTAGAGTTCCTTTCTATTATGGTAATGCATTTATTCCTCGAACTCCATTAAACATGCAGCAGTGTACCTCTAGACCTGTGCTGAGGTAGTTTGAGTTACTGATCACCATTTTGGAGTTTTCTAGTTACTAAATTTTAATCACTAAAGCGGCGTCATGCCTTTAAGGCGCTGAACACCATACCACCTTTGATAGATTAATCTATTTACCGTATACCATACCCGACAAACAAAGAATAGCTCCAAACCAGTTTGAAGATATTTTTTTCAATACATTATGTGACGATTTAAAACATTATCAATGTGTTTATTTAAACAAGTGGTATAATTCATTGAAAAAGTCATGTGACTAAATTTACGCATAAATGATCTCATCAATCATCACATAATGAGTTGGAGGAAGATAACTCTAAATTAGTTTAGAGTTATATTTTATTACTTTTTCATACCCAACGTCAACACAAATGTATTTTTTTTTTTTTTTTTATAAAAATAATTACAATATGTTACTAACCCCGTAGTTCGAACCCTTCTCCCCTAAAGCTCCGAGCACTTTATGCATAGGAAGGTGTCAATTTGGTTACAAAGCCCTTAGCATGTCAACATAAATGTTAATTTGAGAAGTAAGACGTCTAATGGACTATTTGCCAATATAGACTCTACATTTCCAAGCAGGCTATAAAAATACAATTGATTAACTATTACATGTATACACTATTAATTGATGTTGGGTTACACGTGTGAGTGAAATCTCATATTGAATAATAATGATAAGAATGAGTAGTTAATATAACATAATTGAGCACAGACCCATTGGGTTTAGACATTTTGGGTTAAAGTGTGTCTCTATATGCTATATTAACTATTTAAGGAAGTTCTCCAAGGTGTTTATCTTTCCAACAAGTAGTATTAGAGCTCATGGTGGTGTGGAGCAAAGGTGACAAGATTATCGAGTTTCCTTTTGCAGTTGGAGTGGGAACGGGATGTGTGCACTTGAAGCACTTTCGCAAATGGAGCAGAGCGGGTCCCTTTCGCAGTTGGAGCGGAGACGGTATATTGCACCAAGCAGGCCCATAAAGCCCACACAAATGATGTTCAAAAAGGCCCAACAAATGAGTATTATTGCTAATGATGCTATACAACAATGAGGTGCGACGTTCCTATGGAAGATAAAAGACATGCAGGGTTGACATGTGAAGAGCCATGGATAATGCACTAGTGAAGGAAAAAGCCCATTAGGCAAGGGGGAGCGAATAAAACTTGTTCATGGCCCATTGAGAGGTCTTGAAACTCACAGATAGGCAGAGACTCACACATGAGGGAGAGATTGTTGGGTTACACGTGTGAGTGAAGTCTCATATTGAATGATGATGAGAAGAATGAGTAGTTGATAAAACATAATTGAGCACATATCTATTAGGTTTAGACCTTTTAAGTTAAAGTGTGTCTCTATCTGTTATATTAACTATTCAAAGAAGCTCCCCAATGTATTTATCTCCCCAACAATTGAGTCGAGGAATCAATCCTATAGTTTACTAATTATTTTATAGATGGTTATACAAATGTTTAGCCTATTATCAACTTTTACCAAAAGAAAAATAATAATGGCACAATTCATTTTCAATTGATAAATAATCTCACAAATTGATGTAATTACAAAGTTTTTCCCCTTAAGAATAAAGTGAGAACAAATTATATTGCATTTTTTTTCTAATAGATATAATAATATTTCATTTTATGCTTGATCTTGGAATTAAGTGGTAGGTAAGTAAATTCCAAACAATGCATAACATGGCATCATCAATATATGTGGGTAAATGTATTTGGATTAATTATTATTTTTAGGATTTGCATAAAACCATCCTAAATTAAGGGGTATTTATACTTTGCATCCCAAATTATTAATTCACTATCTTAATTATGATTTTTTTTCAAATAACACCCATACTATGGGTGATTTTGCAAATAACCCCAAACTATGAAATCAACTTCCCAAAATTTTTGTGAGTTTCAATTAGCTCAATTGGTAATGAATAAGAGATTTGAGGTTTAATTCTCGCTTACACCAAAAACTGATTGGTGTCTTGGTATGATAATAAAGAGTTATCATCAGTAGCAGACACTATGAGTTGAAACTCTAAAAAAAAAAAAAAAAAAAAATCCCAAATTCCAATTGCTTAAATAATTAACAATGGGCAGGGATATTTTAGTCAATGTGGAAATTTGTAAGTTTGTTTTAAACTTTTAATTGGTTGGAGGGGTAAATCAATAAATTTAGTATCTAAGTGTCATGGACTTGTTCATAACCGTTAATTTTAACTTTTAATTTAACCACAAGGTGCTAATTGCGAGATTAGTCATAATTTAGGTGATGATTATAAATTTGGTGAAAATTCACTTTTCATAACTTTTGAGCAGATTTGAGTAAAGTGACGAGAAGTTTGTATTTTTACTAGCTGTGGGCCATTTTTTGCGAGGAGCGCTTGGAGGGTGTTGCTCTTCTAAGGTCCAATGGGCCTAGCCGTATTTATTTTTATGTAGCCTTTTCGTTTTTCTTGTGAATTCGAACAGCATGGGGTTTTTCTCCTAATAATTATCCAGGGCCATATCTGACCATATAATATGTGGCATATCTATAAACTATTTTTTTTTTTTTTGAGAAGAGGTAACGATACTTGAGTGGCTAGAGTTACTCTTTAAGGTTGCATTTAGTGTTGGGTTTTGTGGAACCTAGTTGTGTTTGATTTTGATTATGACCCGATCCAAAATAATATTGTTATATTTTTTAATGGGAGATTTTCTGAGATTTAGTCTATGGAGTGGAGGCTTGATTTTTTGATCCGTTTTGTAGCACATTATGAATCCTATGCATTGGATATAAAAACTGTTATTTTGGAGATTAGGGTTTTATGTTATTTTTGCGAGAGAAAATTGTACTGCCACATCTTGTATTTTTTCTTGAAAATAGTGAGATCCTTGCAACTCTATGGACGTAGGCAAATTACTGAACCACATAAATATTGTCTTGTGTGATTGTTTTCTTTGGCGCATTTTTTTCATCTATTTTTGCATCTCATAGATCTGGGAATTTCGTGAATATTCCCCTTCATTTAGGTACTTGAATTTGAATTTTAAAGTGATGGATTTGAAATCGCTTAATTCCAAATATATAAATATTTAAGTAATATCATATGGATTTTAAAATGAGTTGTGATCCGTTTGGATTGAGAGAGAGGAAGGGAGAGTAGCATAGAGTAGAGTTCAGCCAACTTTATTCTACTCCCCCTCCCTCTCTTCCCTTCCTCCCCCCCCCCCCCCCCTTCAATCCCAGCGGGCCCTATAAGTTATTTCAAACTCAAAGATTTTAAGGTTTAAAATCTTTGGCAGATTTGTCAAATCTAAATCTTTGACCATTTATAAACTATTTAAATAAGGTATTTGAATTTTAATCACTCAAATTCAAATCTATGTATCCAAATCCTGCCATTCATACAAAAACGAAATTCCCTCAGTGATAAATTTTTAAGTCTTAGGCTACCAAGCCCAAGTTTATGGGCTGGAGTCATGAAAAGGGCCACATAAATATGTTGAAGGTAGGACCATTAGAACCTAAGGCAGCCCTTTTAAGAGACTAAGACCCCACTTAAGTGGGGTTAGTACTTTTTTTAGCAGGAAAAAAAAAATGATATCGATTTGGGTTAAAGCCCACCATTTTCCTCAATATATCAAAGCTTACGGCCTGCATAATTTCTCTCGCCGTGGAATGAGCTTTCTCAATAAAGGCCCATGTTTACACAAAATGGGTTTGAACTTTGAAGGGAAAATATCAAATTATTTGGATTACTGAGATGAATAGTTTATTTAGTTGAAATTTAAATTTTGTTGTTGAGAGTGTTATAGATAAAACTAAAAGCTAATTGAAATTATACAGTTAGACTTATGAATAGTATAAAAAAGTGCAATAAGACTCATAAATAGTAGCAAAAATAAACTGTATAGGAACAAAAATAAGCTCAATAATAAAAAAAAGTTGTATTTTTTAGCCAATGCCAAACACAACCTAAATTACACTTTCATGAAGTCTAGGCATATTTATCAGACTTGGGTAAAATCTTGTTTAGGATAATTGGATACCACCTTAGTCAAAGTCCACTTTGCTAGAAGACGTACTAATTAGGAGGTGAGAAACTCAAAGTTTCAGCATATCATATTATATTTTATCATATACTATCATAAAATATAATAAAAGTTGTATTTAGAAATTATGCTTGCGCCAAATGGCTACTCTCACAAATTAATAAATTAATTTTATATCATTTGTTATGATATATTTTCTCAAATTGAAACTTTATCATTTAAATTTCAACTATTTTATATTCTATTTAAAATTTCAAACTAAAAGTTTATTATAAAAAATTCTAAATTTAAATTCCAAATAACAATTCATGTTTTCTTTCTCAAAAAAACAACAAAAAACAAAAACCCATGTTTTGACTTCTACTTCAACTAAAAGTTTATTATCAATATTTTAAGAACGACTAATTAGTAAATTAATTTTATATATTTAAATTTAACAAATTTAAATTCTATTCAAACTAAAAGTCTATTATAAAAAATTCTAAACTTAAATCCTTAACAACAACCCAAGTTTTTTTTTTCTTTAAAAAAAAAACATTTTCTTACTTTTACTCCTACTTAAAGTCTACTATCTACATTTTAAGAACAACTAATTAGTAAATTAATTTTAAATTATTTGTTATGATATATTTTCTCAAATTAAAAGGTAACATTTAACAACTGTTTAATTTCAATAAAACTAAAAGTCTATCATCAAAATTTTCTAAACTCTGTTTTTTTCCTCAAGTTGCATCTTATTAAATTAATATTTTATTACGATATTAAGCTATAAGACTCTTGACTAAGGGATAAGATTTAATAATAATTTAATTTAGATAAAAATTTAACATCTAAGTTTTAGAAATTTAAATTCTACTCCAATTAATGGTCTATTATCAAAAATTTCATATATATATATATATATATATAAAGTCATTGTTTTTTGAGATAATCTCTCTTAATGAATAAAGCCATCCATATAATTAAATCCCACACAATACACCCCATGTTGTTGTATTTTTTTTTCCCAAGATGCAACTTACACTTATGTTTTAATTTAATAAATCCATCTTACTTATTGTTTTTTGTTTCAAAATTTGCGTGCAGGATATTATGTCAAAGGAAGTTTACTATAAAAAAGCAAAACAATGGACACCCATTTAAGTTATTGGTTCTCTTATGTAAGTTTTTAATTTTTTTGTTATATTCTCAATTTTTGAACTCTTTTGTGTATGTTTTGATTTTGGGTTTTGGTTATTATATTTAATTTGTGAGTGTGTTGAAAAAAATAGACTATTATTAGGAAAAAAGTTGTAGTGAGGAACTATTTTGATAATTATTGTTTGTGCTGGCTAGATTATAGATTAAACATAACCCAAATAGGAATGATCAAACTCATTTCACATCTCATATTAAGAAATTAACACAAAACACAAAGAGAATTTACAAATATAAAAATAGATAAACACTGATAAAGTTCAAACTCTAAAAAATTAGAACTGTAGGGTCAGATTTGGCGGCCCAAGCCCAAGGAGGGATGGATTTGGAGCCCACTGAACCCAAAACAATGAATTTTGTAGAGTGTGGGTGAAAGAGCAAGGCGAACAGCAAAAATAACAGTGTGCAACAGCCACACTAGTGAAGGAATTCTAATTAATAACTGCTCGGATGGGTATAAGAACAACGTCCGAAGAGGTGATTTCCCTTGGAGGGTTACAATTCTTGGTGCTACAGTAAATAATACACTTTTTTCTCTGTGAATTCTCGATCCCCCCCATTAGGGGATTTTCCTACTTATATAGTACCTCCTCACTCTATCTTGATCGTCCACTTGTTCATCATCCAGACATCCACTCGAGTGCTTGTCCCATCAAGGGTGTTCCCCAGCCTTATGTAAGTGGCGATAGCAGGTTGATACTGTTCAGGGGTCTCTTCCACATTAATGCGGCCAGGGAGGTAGGTGTGGTGTATTTAATGCGGTGGTTGAGGTCTGTCTTTTAGATGCTTCTCCGATCCAGTTATGTTCCCCCGCGTCCGAGGCCCATTCTGTCACTACACCTGCCGAGAGAATCGCTCGGGCTGCAAAAGGTTGAACGTCAGATCCGAGGGTATTGGACTCCTCGGATCGTCGAACCCATCCTCGGATCATGGACACCCTTCACCAGATGTTATCCGAGCCTTTAACCAGGCTTTTTCAGCTCTTCGGGAAATGGTGGGCCGTAGGTAGGGCCTTGGGCCCAATGCCTTTGGCTGAGTTTTCTCCCCTCACAATAGCCCCTCAAAATTGTATTTTTTTCCTCATATCCGAAGGGAAAAAATATGATTTTGACCTGCCACGGAACAAGAAGCTTGGGTGCAGGCCAATTCGAGCTGGCACGTGTGTGGGGGCCTTGGGATAGATGCTTCATTAATGCCATTGCGGTTTCCACACTCCCAAGCCGCAGCATTAATTGCACCAGGTGGCGCCCTGTCTTTCGTATCCAACGGTGAGCGATTGATCAAACGGTGGTGGTCTTTTCCTTGGAATTTGGGCGGGAGTGCCCTGACCTTTCGCTTGACCCGGTATAAAGCCTCAGAGGAAGTTATTTCCTCCCCACTTTTGCAAATCTTCAGACGCTCCAGCAAGAACAGACGCACTGCCCTGCACAAATCCTTCAGTCACTGCTTTCAAGCTTCCCCAGAATCATCACGAACCTTCCTACGAGCCTGAAACCCTTCCAGAGATTTGTTCCCGGTGAGTCATCGCACAACTCCTTTAATTCTCTCTTCGGCCCACCGTCTCTTTTAAGCACTATGGGAAAGCTTGAGTACATGGTGGACAGCCCTGAACGACTTGAGGAGTTTAGGGCCACATATCGCATACCCGCTAACGTGGGTGTGAGGTATTGCCCCCCGGAAAAGATACTAACAGAACGCAAAACGGGGGAGGTGGTGATCCCCCTCATCGCCTTCAAAGAAGGAGGAATGACAATCCCCATGGGTCCCATCACCACTAACTACCTTCGGAACCACAGGCTTACACCCTGGCAGTGCGCGCCCAACATGTTTAGGATCCTAGGAGCGATTGAGGACCTTGAGCGCCATCTGGGGTTGGGCCTCACCTGGCTGGACGTAGTACATATGTACGAATGCCACAGCCAGCAAGACGCTGGGTACTACTTAAAATCCCGGTCGGATGTTGTCAGGCTCATCTCCTGTCTTCCCAAGTCCAACAAAGGGATGAAGGACGACTACGTGATCATTTCGGGTGCCTGGCATGACGGCAATGGTTGCCCGACCAGGCTTGGGGAGCCAGGTGGGACGTTAGATCTAGGCTCACTAACTGTAGGCTTAGGGACCTCGTTTTTTGACCTTTTTTCTTCCTTTTTTTTTTACTTCTCTGTTTTTGAGATTGACCCCTCTTTTTTGTACTGCCATGCAACAGATAAAAGACACGTTTCTCCTCGGCTTAGCCTAACGAACGTTGCCGCCCTCAACTTCCTTTTGAGGTCAGAGATCTTCGTGAGCGAGGACGAGCAACTGCGGTCTGCTCCCCTCATCCTCGGATACACAGCGAAGCCGAAGAGTATCCAACCGGCCGGCAACGCAATCGTACAGGGAGATCATCGCCTAGCAAGAATTGATGTTGGTCGGACGAACTTCTTGGCGCCATACGATCTTGAACCTGTTCCCCACCCAAATCCTCGGAACGTGCCTCCCATTGTTCAACCCCTCCAGCAAGTTCTCCCCGGACAAGAGATTGAAGGTGAGGGGGTCGGCTCTTCAACTTCCTCACTAGAAGAGCAGATAGACGGCTTTCGGTTCGAGGGAGACGCTTCAGGAGTTCAGCAGGTGGTAGAGGTCTCTGACGCCGAGGAAGAAACTTGCGATCGGCCAGGTGCCCGCCTTAACTTGCTAGCCACTCATTTAGAGGACTCTTCGGACGAAGACGATATGGATTTGAGGCTTCTGATGAAGGGCAGAGGCCAAAAGCCAGATCCGAAAGGTGCTGGGACCTCCACAGCAGTGGTGACACTTCCTCCTGCGCCTCCTGCACCTACCCAAGTCCCTGACCCGAGTTTGAAGGGGATGCCAAATCTTCAGAGAAAGAGGCCCCACAATGAGGTTGGGGGGAAACAGGTGCCACCGGCCAAGGGGGGCAAGCAGCAAAAGGTAATAAAGGACAGCAGGACGCACAGGGCCTCCTCTCTTGAAAGTCGAGAGGAGCCCACGGGAGCAGACGTGCGCCGAGGAGGGGGACCGCGAATCTGGTCTCCAAGATTGGAGCTGGATGGCGCTCCAATCCTGTGGGATACCTCCCTCAGGAATTACGATGGAGGGAGGGCAGGCTACGTCGCCGAGGCCCTGCAGCAGCCGCTCCTCCTCCCACATGATATGACCTCCTTCGGGCGCTTCTCCCAAAAGGAGCTGTTCATGTCCCTTAAAAGGGATTTGGCCCTGGTAAGTGTACCCTCCCTAAGTATAGGTTTTATGTTTGATCGGCTTTATTCCTTAGTTTGATGCTGGAGACGTTGTTATGCAGCTTACACAGCAGGTTTACGTGGCCGAGGGAATGAACGAGGAGTCGTGGCTTAAAGCTCGAGCGGCATCCCAATCCCAGCTTGAGGCGGAGGCATCTCTTGGTCAGCTGAAGGAGGAGCATGCTCGGATGTCCGAGGAGCTGAAAGGTGCGCTCTCCGAAAAGCGAAGCCTTGACGCCGGGCTTAAAAATGCTGAAAAACAAGCCGAGGAACAGCGTAGCCAATTACGCATGTCTGAGATCAACCTGGCAACCGAGAGGGAGCTGGTGCAAGGTCTAAGAGCTGAATTGCAGAAGGCCAAGGCGAGTGCCCAGGTGTTTGAGCAAAATGCCAGGCTGGCTAAGGAGGCAGTTGAGGCCGAAAGGAAAGCGGCGTATCAGATGGGGGTAGAGACGACTACATCCCAGCTTGTGGAGCAGTTCGCCTCGGTCAGCCGAGACTACTGCCTCGTAAGTTGGGGCAAAGCCTTGGATGCCGCTGGAGTTTCGGCCGATTCGGAGCTGAGGCTGCCTGGGAGCGTGTATTATCATCCTGAGATCCGAGAGCTCCCAGAAACAGACCTCCCTGCCACTCAGACTCCAGAGACCCTCCAGGAACAGCCGGACGACAAGGGCAAACCAGCTGAGCCGGCCAATGGTTCGGGCAAAGAGAAAGTTCCTGCTGAAGCCAAGGACCAAGCCTCCGAAGCATTTGAACGGACAGGCCACGTTGCTGACCCTGGGCCTCCAGCGAAAGAGTAGATACATAGGGCTTTCATTTTGCACTTGTAATTTTTGTTCTTTGCTTAAAGAATTGTAACTTTCCCTTTTTTTTTTCTTTCTTTTGTTTTGTTGACTCTATATGTAGACCTTCCTTCTTTAATGGAATAGTTCCCCATTTGCCTTCGATGTTTTTGATACATGTTTTATTACTTATTATTGCCACACACATAACTACACGTTGCAATCATGACATAAAAATGCAAGTAACTTGATTGATACGTCATATTGATGACGTGAGTAATCGGAATTAACATTGAAAAGGATAGGCCAAATAAGAGTTATTGTCCCTCGGTTTCGAATTGAACATGACTGAGGAAGACTAATGGAGTGTTAACTAACCCAAATCATCTGGTCCGAGGACTACAGGCATGATTCGGATTTAAGTTTAAACACTGATGGAGTGTTAACTAACCCAAATCATCTGGTCCGAGGACTACAGGCATGATTCGGATTTAAGTTTAAACACTGATGGAGTGTTAACTAACCCAAATCATCTGGTCCGAGGACTATAGGCATGATTCGGATTTAAGTTTAAACACTGATGGAGTGTTCACTAACCCAAATCATCTGGTCCGAGGACTACAGGCATGATTCGGATTTAAGTTTAAACACTGATGGAGTGTTAACTAACCCAAATCATTTGGTCCGAGGACTACAGGCATGATTCGGATTTAAGTTTAAACACTGATGGAGTGTTAACTAACCCAAATCATCTGGTCCGAGGACTACAGGCATGATTCGGATTTAAGTTTAAACACTGATGGAGTGTTAACTAACCCAAATCATCTGGTCCGAGGACTACAGGCATGATTCGGATTTAAGTTTAAACACTGATAGAGTGTTAACTAACCCAAATCATCTGGTCCGAGGACTACAGGCATGATTCGGATTTAAGTTTAAACGCTGATGGAGTGTTAACTAACCCAAATCATCTGGTCCGAGGACTACAGGCATGATTCGGATTTAAGTTTAAACACTGATGGAGTGTTAACTAACCCAAATCATCTGGTCCGAGGACTACAGGCATGATTCGGATTTAAGTTTAAACACTGATGGAGTGTTAACTAACCCAAATCATCTGGTCCGAGGACTACAGGCATGATTCGGATTTAAGTTTAAACACTGATGGAGTGTTAACTAACCCAAATCATCTGGTCCGAGGACTACAGGCATGATTCGGATTTAAGTTTAAACGCTGATGGAGTGTTAACTAACCCAAATCATCTGGTCCGAGGACTACAGGCATGATTCGGATTTAAGTTTAAACACTGATGGAGTGTTAACTAACCCAAATCATTTGGTCCGAGGACTACAGGCATGATTCAGATTTAAGTTTAAACACTGATGGAGTGTTAACTAACCCAAATCATCTGGTCCGAGGACTACAGGCATGATTCGGATTTAAGTTTAAACACTGATGGAGTGTTAACTAACCCAAATCATTTGGTCCGAGGACTACAGGCATGATTCGGATTTAAGTTTAAACACTGAGTTGACACACAGTGGACATGCTGGCTGACGAAAAAGGCTTGATTAATAAAAGTACTTCTTCAAGTTGTTTACATTCCACGGACGTGGTATTACATGACCGTCAAGGTCTTCCAAAAAATATGCTCCGATGCCTGCTCCAGAGGTGATGCGGTATGGTCCTTCCCAATTAGGTCCCAGTTTTCCCCAAGCTGGGTTTTTCGCCGTGCCCACAACTTTCCTCAGCACCAGATCACCGGGTTCTAGGGGTCTTGCCTTTACGTTAGCGTCATAACCTTGCCTGAGTTTTTGTTGATAGTGTGCCAGCCGAACCATTGCATTCTCCCTCTTTTCCTCAATCAAGTCTAAGCTCTTCTGCAATTGTTCATCGTTGTCGGTTGGATTGAATGTGCCTGTTTTTATCGTTGGGAACCCGGTTTCCAGAGGGATGACAGCTTCGGCCCCATAGGTCATTGAAAAGGGGGTTTCCCCGGTAGACCGACGAGGCGTAGTCCTGTAAGCCCAGAGTACGTGCGGCAGCTCGTCTACTCATCTGCCCTTCGCATCATCTAGCCTCTTCTTTAAGCCATTCAGTATGACTTTGTTGACGGCTTCCGCTTGTCCGTTGCCCTGGGGATAGGCAGGAGTGGAGTATCTGTTCGTAATTCCCAACTCACTGCAGTAGTTCCTGAATGCCCTGCTATCAAATTGCAAGCCATTGTCTGAGATGAGAGTGTGAGGAACTCCAAACCGAGTGACAATGTTCTTCCACACGAACTTTTGCACATCAACGTCTCTGATATTGGCTAGTGGTTCGGCTTCGACCCACTTGGTAAAATAGTCTGTTCCGACCAGGATGTATTTCTTGTTTCCTGCAGCTTTGGGGAAGGGTCCCACAATATCCAAGCCCCATTGGGCGAAGGGCCATGGGCTAGATAGCGGATTAAGATTTCCTCCCGGCTGGTGAATGTTCGGAGCAAAGCGTTGACACTGATCACACTTTTTGACGTATTCATGCGCCTCCTTTTGCATGTTAGGCCACCAGTAGCCTTGGGTGAGAGCTCGGTGAGCCAAGGACCTACCTCCGGTGTGGCTCCCACAGATTCCCTCGTGCAGCTCCTCCAGCAGTATTTCAGTCGCTTCGGGGTGTACACACAGCAAATATGGTCCCGAATAGGAGCGTTTGTACAGTTTCCGGTCCTCGGATAGCCAGAACTTTGCCGCTTTCCTCCGAACTTTATCAGCTTCATCCTTCCCTTCAGGCAAGATATCTTCTTTGAGGAATTTGGTTAAAGGATCCATCCAGCAAGGCCCTGCCCTGACCTGGTGAACCTGGACTGCCCCTGATTTTGCTTCTGTAGGCCTGAGCAAGTCCTCGACGAGGATGATCCTCGGCAGGTCCTGCGCCGAAGAGGTGGCAAGCGTGGCTAAAGAGTCAGCGTGTGAGTTGCCACTTCGAGGGATATGCAGCAATTTGAAAAAGTCGAACTCCGATTGGAGGTGTTTAACACGGCTCAAATACCCCTGCATTCTTTCGTCCTTTGCCTCAAACTCGCCTTGTACTTGACCTACTACCAGTCTCGAGTCCGAGAACAACTCCACAGACTTCCCACCCATTCTTCGGACCATAGTCATTCCCATCAACAGGGCCTCATATTCCGCCTCATTATTCGTTGCTGAGAAGTCCAGCCTTAACAATTTCTCGATAATGATTTTCTCAGGGGATATCAGTACTAACCCAACTCCGGAACCTCTCTGATTTGCCGCGCCATCGACGTACACTTCCCAATGGGGGGGATTCTGTTGGGAGATCATGCCAACTGATTTTTCATCCATGCCTGACGGGGGTTCTATTTCTTCTGCTTGGGGTTCCGTGAACTCAGCCACCAGATCAGCAAGAACCTGTCCCTTAACCGAAGTGCGGGGCATATACCTTATATCAAAAGCCCCTAAGATTGTACCCCACTTAGCAATCCGACCAGTGTAATCGGCGCTTCGGAGCACCGCTTTGAGTGGTAGCTGTGTTAGAACGATGACCGTGTGGGCTTGGAAGTAGTAAGGTAGCTTCCGCGTGCCAAGCACCACTGCAAGGATAGCTTTCTCTAGAGGCAAGTAACGGACCTCGGCCTCGTGCAGCGACTTGCTTACGTAATAAACAGGCCTCTGCACTCCAGAGTCCGATCGTATTAGCACTAGGCTCACTGCATAGGGGGCTACAACGATGTAGGCGAACAGCACCTCGTCGGGCTCGGGGCTGGACATGATGGGTGGCCGAGCCAGATAATCCTTGAGTTGCTGGAATGCTAGAGCGCACTCCTCAGTCCACTCGAATCCCTTCCATTTGTTGAGTAGAGAGAAGAAAGGACGGCATCTGTCTGCCGACCTGGAGATGAACCGATTGAGGGCCGCGGTCATTCCGGTCAGTTTCTGGACCTCCTTGGGGTTCCGAGGAGCACGTAGGTCATTAATGGCCTTTATCTGGTCGGGGTTGACTTCAATTCCCCTGTGGGTGACCATGTATCCTAAAAACTTGCCGGATCCTACACCAAACGAGCACTTAGAAGCATTTAAACGTAGCTTGTGCCTTCGTAAAGTCTCGAAAGTAATTTCAAGGTCTCTTATGTGCTCAGCTATGACCTTGCTCTTCACCACCATGTCGTCTATATAAACCTCGATATTTTTGCCCAGCCATGGCTCGAACATCCTGGTCATCATCCTCTGGTAGGTAGCTCCCACGTTCTTCAAGCCGAATGGCATCACTTTATAGTGGTAGTTGCCAATAGGGGTGACAAAAGCAGTTTTCTTCTGGTCTTCCATCGCTAACGGTATCTGGTGGTAGCCTTGGAAGGCGTCCAGGAAGCTCATCCGAGGGTGGCCGACAGTGGCATCCACCAACTGATCTATTTTTGGCATAGGGAACGGATCTTTGGGGCATGCCCTATTCAAATCCGTGAAATCTACGCACACTCGCCACTTCCCACTCTTCTTCTTCACCACCACGGTGTTTGCGAGCCACTCGGGGTAAAAAACTTCTTTGATAGCCCCAGCTTGTTTGAGTTTCGCTACCTCATCTCTCACTGCCTCGGCATGTTCCTTGGATGGGCGCCGAATAGGCTGTTTCTTGGGGGTGATTAGGGGATTCACCTTCAGGTGATGGCATATAAACTCCGGGTCAACCCCGGGGGCTTCGTACGCACTCCAGGCAAATACATCGAGATTTTTCTTGAGGAACTCTATCAACTCCTCCTTCTCTTGAAGAGGCAGCTGAGATCCGACTTGGAAGAACCTGTCAGGATCGTCTCTAATGACCACTCTAGTTAGCTCCTCACACCGAGTGTCTTCATCTGGCACTCCGGAGGGAACTCCTCGGGACTGTAATTGCTATAAATTTCCCCCCGTCACGTCCGAGGACTCGGCCGGGGCCTTATGTTGGATGGCAGCCACCATGCACCGTCGGGCGACGGACTGGTCCCCTCGGATCTCATGTATCTGCCCCTCCGACGGATATTTGATCTTCTGGTGCAAAGTGGAAGGAACGGCTCCAAGCGTATGAATCTAGGGTCTGCCCACGAGTGCCGTGTAGGGCGAATATGCGTCCACAACTATAAAGTCCAGCTCTACCACCTCGAAGCCAGACTGCACCGGTAAGCGTATCCGGCCTTTTGGGATAACCGGGCGTCCTTCAAAGCTCAAGAGGGGAGAATCATACGGCGTTAGGTCTTGGGGCTTCAGGCCCAGCCCCTTGTAGAGGTCCGGGTACATTATCTCCACAGCACTGCCCTGATCCACCATCACCCTTTTCACATCGTACCCCCCTATCCTGAGGGTGATGACTAGTGCATCATCATGGGGTTGGATGGTGCCGATCTTGTCTTCATCCGAGAATCCCATGATAAAGGGGGCAACCGACTCAGCTTTCTTCGGTTCTCGGCATGGCTCCCCAGTTGATGGTCGGCCTACCGACATGACTTTCAATGGCCAGGACCCCGTTCTCCCCGGCGCGGCGAGGATGACGTTTATGGTGCCTAGCGGTGGCTTTGAGGGATCAACTCCGTGCGTCCTTGAACCCGCTTGCCCTTGGCCGCTGGAGGGATGCAAGAGGTGTTTCAGTTTACCGTCGCGAACCAGCTGGTCCAAGTGATCCCACAGGCTCCTGCAATCTTCCGTGGTGTGCCCATGGTCTTGATGGTACTGGCAGTATAGATTGTGGTTGCGTCTCTCTGGGTTTCCTACCATCTTGTTCGGCCACCTGAAGAATGATTCATTCTTGATTTTTTCCAGGACCTGATGCACTGGCTCTTTGAACACGGTATTAACCGTTTGAGGATTCGTCGATCCTGATTGCCCGGCAAAGTCTCTCCTGGGTTTGCTGTAATTATAACGGTCGGACCGCGACTCCCTCCTATCCTGAGAGACAATCTTGTCCTTTCCCTTGCCCTGCTGCCGATCTTCTTCAACCCTCTTGTACTTCTCTATGCGGTCCATTAGCTGTCGTACGTTCGTGACCGGCTTGCCAGATAGAGATGCCCTCAAACCATGGTCGGCAGGGAGGCCTAGCTTGAACGTGCTGAGGGCCATTGCATCATTGTTGCCTTCCACCTCGTTGAACATCTCCCAGTATCTGTCTGAGTATGCCTTCAGTGACTCAGATTCCTGCATAGACAGTGACAACAACGAAGAAAAAGGCCTGGCCACCCTTCGGCACGTGACGAAACGGGAGCCGAATGCTTGAGTAAGCTCCTTGAAGGAGTTGATGGAGCCTGCCTTCAGACCATCAAACCACCTCATGGCGACAGGTCCCAGACTGGAGGGGAAGACCTTGCACATAAGAGCCTCGTCTCTGGAGTAGACAGCCATCCTCTGGTTAAATTGACTCACATGCTCTACGGGGTCAGTTTTACCGTTGTAGATGGTGAAAGTGGGCTGGTTAAAACGCCGAGGAAGTCTAGCCCCATCAATCCTGCGGGTGAAGGGTGATTTAGAAATCTGGTTCAGAGCCCTATTCATGGCATCGTTCTCCATGTCTCCACGTGATGGACTCCTACGTTGTTGCTTACGATGAGACTCCTCCTCATAAGTGTAGGACTCACTGGCTGGTGTCCTGGATTTGTGTTGATAAGAAACATCTTGTTCGTCATCAAGATCATCCTCAGAGTATGAGGAGGCCCGTTTCCTCTTCGCGTAGCGTAACTCCCTCTTTAGTTTTTCCACCTCCAGCTGCAGATCACGGTTCTCCTTTGCATGGGCCAGGTGGCTTCCGCCCTGTGATTGGCTCTGGCTAAGACGCACAGTGTGCACGCTCCCCTCGCGGTTTTGTCTCCTCTCCAAGTTGACGAAATGGTCCACGTGCTGGGATGCTCTGGATTCTGCCTGTTGTTCGCCTAGTCCTGCCATTGTCGACTGTTGTTTTCACTCTTGCACGTGCTCTTCCCACAGACGGCGCCAATTGTAGGGTCAGATTTGGCGGCCCAAGCCCAAGGAGGGATGGATTTGGAGCCCACTGAACCCAAAACAATGAATTTTGTAGAGTGTGGGTGAAAGAGCAAGGCGAACAGCAAAAATAACAGTGTGCAACAGCCACACTAGTGAAGGAATTCTAATTAATAACTGCTCGGATGGGTATAAGAACAACGTCCGAAGAGGTGATTTCCCTTGGAGGGTTACAATTCTTGGTGCTACAGTAAATAATACACTTTTTTCTCTGTGAATTCTCGATCCCCCCCATTAGGGGATTTTCCTACTTATATAGTACCTCCTCATTCTATCTTGATCGTCCACTTGTTCATCATCCAGACATCCACTCGAGTGCTTGTCCCATCAAGGGTGTTCCCCAGCCTTATGTAAGTGGCGATAGCAGGTTGATACTGTTCATGGGTCTCTTCCACATTAATGCGGCTAGGGAGGTAGGTGTGGTGTATTTAATGCGGTGGTTGAGGTCTATCTTTTAGAAGCTTCTCCGATCCAGTTATGTTTCCCCGCGTCCGAGGCCCATTCTGTCACTACACCTGCCGAGAGAATCGCTCGGGCTACAAAAGGTTGAACGTCAGATCCGAGGGTATTGGACTCCTTGGATCGTCGAACCCATCCTCGGATCATGGACACCCTTCACCAGATGTTATCCGAGCCTTTAACCAAGCTTTTTCAGCTCTTCGGGAAATGGTGGGCCGTAGGTAGGGCCTTGGGCCCAATGCCTTTGGCTGGGTTTTCTCCCCTCACAAGAACTTAAAGCAATTTTTTTATTAAAATTATTTACTTACTTTATAATTTATTATTACTATTTATTTAAAATTTTTTTAATTATTTAAAAAAATTTAGTTTACATATGGATATTCATCAAGCCATGCATCACATCGGAATAATACTAGCTTGTATTATTAATAAAAATTAAATCTTATAGGACTATCTCTTTCTTACCACATGATATCACTTTCCTCCATCTATAAACAGGGGTGGTGGTATGTATTGGCCAGGGGGTTCAAATGAACCCCCTGAGCTGGCAATTATATATATATATATATATATACACATACATTTTTTTACAAAAATTGTTTTGACTCCCCCTAAAATAAATATTTGAATACCTTGACCATAAATTTTTTTTAAAATCTAGCTAAAATAAACTTGAATATGATCATTTTAATACTATTTTCACAATAATTTCACAATAAAGGGTAATTAACAAGTTGTAACTTGTTTTTATTTTTCCTACAACTGACATCACTTTTTTACCTTTCTTTTTTCCTAATACATCACTTTTTTTTTACCTACCTTTAACAACTTGCCACCTATATTTTGTTGCGAAATTTTTGTACAAGTGTTGTGTCAACAGCACTACTCTTAAAATATTTAATTTTATAATAAAGAAAAAAATGTTTCAAATTTTTGCTCATTCGTTAAAAATAAATAAATAAATAAACTTTTTATCTAAGACTCTGGCTTACTTTTTCGTTGACAACAAAATGAAATTGTTTTTCCCTGCACTTTTTTTCTTTATTAGACTACCGTTCCAACCAATTGATCTATATTTATATATGTGATTTCTTTCTTCATTCTCTCTATCTCTCATTCTCCAATTTATGTTTTCTTAGCTTTTATCTTTGTTTGATCAAGTAGTTTTCTTAGCTTTTATCTTTGTTTGCTCTAATTCTAAGAGAGTGGCCATGTGTATGGTTAAAAAACCGTACACTTCAAAAACAAAAATTTATATCAATTTTTTTTTCTTAGTTCACATTTACTCCTACTCCCACTCCTAGGTTTGTTATTATTCTTCTCTATCATATATTTTTATTTAATTAATATTACATATAAATATAATAAGTTATTATGCATTCAATGGTTGTTGTCTTAGTGATCTTCAAACTATTAATAAATTTTGTAGACTATTACATGATATAGTTGTATTATATACTAAATTGTATATAATATGGAAGTTGTATATACAAAAAAAAAAAAAATCATTTTATTTTTTAATCGCCCTATGATAAATTCCTAACTCCGCCATTATTGACCCCCCTAGATAGGGCTTGAGCCGAACTTTGTCGAGTGGTGAATGTTCAAGCTTGGCTTGAGCTTGATATGAGCCTACAAATAATGTTTAAGCTTGAGCTTGTTATAAAGTATAAAAGTTTAAGCTCGGCTTGGCTTGGCTTGATTCATTGGTCAAACCAAGCTCGAGCTCAATATCAAGCCCAAACTCAAGCTCAATATCATGTTTTTGAGCTTGAAATCCAACACAAGTATATTATCAAGCCTATATCAAGTTTATTATCTAGCCTATTTAATTTAGATGAGTGGTCTCAACTTATAATTAATTAAAGTCTTGGAAGGATATGAGTTTACTTGTCAAGCTTATATCAATTTTATTACCAAACTCATAAATAAGCCTAAGTTCAACTTGTTTTGTTACTTTTGTATCGAGCCTTAGTGTTCACAATTTTGTTCACGAAAAATATTTTTTACTTGGGCTTGACTCGTTTATTAAACAAGCCTAAAACTGAAGCTTAAACTTGGCTTGTTTATAAACAAATAAACATGAACGAGCTTTTTATCGAGTCAAGCCCGAGTTGTTTATGAACGGCTTGGTTCATTTACAACCCTACCCCTAGGAAAAAAATCCTGGAACCACCACTGCCAGCAAACAAGACCAAAAGCTGAAAAGCATGGTTATAAGGCCAATCAAAGCTCAAGCGCATGTGTGTGTGTGTATATATATATATATATATGATTTCAATAATTTGTTATTGAAATCATATTTTGAAAATCTCATTGTTGGATTATATGTTCTATATATTTTTTAACATTTATGCCTTTTTTTTTTTTTTTTTTTTTGAGAATGAACATTTATGCCAATTGAATGTTAGTTATCATTCGATGTATAAACTCATCTTTTATGCATTATTTTAAACTACAAAAATTTAAATTTAAATAATTGATTAATGATATGACAATTTATCTTTGACCAACTTAAAATTTTGTAAGCGTGAAGAATATATGAAAATAATGAAATCCAACGTTAGATTTGTCAAAATTTGCATCAAATTAAAAAATATGTAATAATATAATATTATTTAAAGTTATACAATGGGTAACTTGAACCCAACCTTATAAATATATATTGATAATTCAATAATTAGAGGTGGGGGATTGGTAATAATCATTTGAAAATAAAACGGTAGCAATACACTCACATAAATTTGAGATATTCCGAAATTATACATTATAAGTATGACTAATTTGTTTTGGGCACGGACACCCTGGTGTATGCCACATGAGTAATAAATTATCCTCTATTGCAGGATCTGACTAGGATTTTTATTTATTTATTTATGAGGAAAGACCAAGAACATTAAAAACACTTGGATATTTGGCTGGCAAGGAAAGGCCCTGAATTCTGACTAATTAAGAGAACTATAATGTGTATTTGGTATTTTCCTTATTTGGGATGATTTGAACATTTTAAATTCTATCCATATTTTATTTTGCCAAGATCAACTGTCGACGTACCGTCTTTCATATTGTGTTAATGAACTTTCATATATCAATATGTAAGAAAAATGTTGTGTTTATTGTTGTATATATAGATATATACAAGGATAGGTTATAATAATGATATAAGGTAGAAGAATATTCATTTATAAAATGAATAAAGTGAAAATTCAAGTTATGAAATTTTCAAAGTGAAATTCGAAATTTAGTATGTTCGATTGGTCGAAGCTTTTGTTTAATCGATCGAAGTAATGAGAAATAATATCTTGGAGTCTTGGCTTGATTCAATCGGTCTTTGATTCTTGTTCAATCGATCGAAAAGAGCTATCGATTGATGCTTGATTCCTCTTGATCGATGGAGACTCTTGAAAACTGAATTTCTGCAGAATTTTTTGATAACTATTTTGAATGTTTGAAAAGGTTTCAAGCATTATAAACGGTTTTATGAAACTTTTTTAACTCTCCATGCGTGCCTTTTGATGAAATATAACTCTATAGGTATAAATACAGGTTTATGTTCATTTAAAAGTTGAAACACAAGAAATCATGTGAGTATTCTCCAAAATTGCTATTTGTAGAACCCAATAATTTAGTTGTATCTTGGGGACAAGTTTGTAGAAGGCCTTTAGCAACTTGCGTATGGGTACAAATATTGTCTAAGAATAATATTAAATTGTTCCTCCAAATCAATCACTAATTCCTATTTACTTGATGTGTTCATTTTGTTATTTCATTATTACTCATTGATTTGGTGAAATTTCCAACATTTATCACACATAAATTGTTTTATACATGATCTAAAAAATAATTAAAAATCGTGACTTTTCAAGTGTGCAACAAATATTGCCCTAAAAAATCCTCTCCACAGTAATGCGGAAGTCTTGCAGAACTTTTTCTTTTTGAGTTGGAAGAAATAATAAAGGCTGTAGAGGTAATATGTATATTGTACTAAACTTGATCATGCATGCTGATGCTGTGCAATAAAAAAAATTTCATGGCAGCTTTATGTACCGGTTTGAGCCTTAAACATTAATTAAAGTGAGGAAAATAAAATGTAAATAGGAGTGCTACATATGGTGAAGCTCTATACATACAATATCGAAGTTCCCAATGAGATAAGACTTAATTTGCAACCAATGTTGCATGTGAACGTTACAATCATTGATTGAAGATATTAGCAAATTCTTTCTGAATGTTTGTTTGTTTCTACAAGTTTTGTTTGTCATGTTTGATTTTATTATGGTATACTATTGCGAACTTTAAGGGAATTACATTTGAGGAAATGATGGAGCTAAGAATGTCTTGTTAAAGTTGATCCCAATGAGAACCAAAAACTACTAAACCGATCACCAAACCTTAAAACTTAAGCTTGGCAGGCTTTCAAGGGCTTTAGAGTTTCGAGTTTAGATCACGTGACCACTTGTTTTCCTTTACGTAAAATGCACGTGCGACCCTTTCCGCACCCTATACGTAATACGTATCACTTTTCTTCCTCCTGCAGCCTTGAGTCCAAAGCGTTGCCCACACAATTTCATGTGCCTCACTTTCCACACCACTTTCCACTCTTTCAGCCTTGAATCCCAAGCCTGCCCACATTGCTACAATCTTTCACATCCTTTTTTCAAGATTCCAACGTAGATATGAAGCTCATTGAAGAAAAATTTCAAGAGTTTTAACCTAAAAACAAAAAGGAGAAAATTTTCCTTCTTGGTATGAAATATCAAAAAATAATGTTATGGTCGCAATATATTTTATACTTTTTTTTTACATGTCAATATAAATTATTGTGGTTGAAATTGTTGGGCTATGTAGAACTTAGTTTGTATTTGATTCAGATTATGACCTGATTTGATATAAAAATGTTAAGGTTTTAATGAGAGATTTTTTGAAACTTAGTCCATAGAGTGATGAAGGCTTGGGCCAATAAGCCCAAGCCGAATTGGGTTGTTTTCAGCCCATTGTGAATTTGCTGAGTGAGATATAAATATCATTGTTTCATATTAAGGTTTGATATTTTTTTTAGAGAGGAATTGAAAACTGTATTGCTACATTATATGTATTTTTCTCTAAAAATAGTGAAATTAATGCAATTCCATATACTTATGCAAATTGCTCAACTGCATAATTTCCCATATCGTGTAATTGCCTTATGTTTATGTTATATTTCTATCTGTTCTTGCATTTCACAAATCTGGAAATTTGTGTATATTTCTTACAAAAGTAACATTATTTTTATTTGGCGTCCACCGTTAATACCATTAATTTTTATTATACATCAATCACATCAAATCGTAGTATTAATTGTGAAAACAATTGTAAAAGCTTTTGTGTTCCTAGAGTAATTGATATATAAATGGGTGCTAATGACCATGCTGCTAGCTCAATATTATACCTTGATGTGTTGCCTGAAAGTTCGATGACTATGACAAAGTATTGGTCCGAGTCCCATCCTTTGGTTAGCTTATATTATCTAATCAAACTTTCGTGCTTTTTCTGAGAGGATTGTTTTGTGTTTGGTCCATGCTTAGATTTACCTAATCCTCACATTATTCGAGACTCATTGTATGCTATACAAGGCCCGCAAGGATAGTTATGTATGGTCTCGTGTGAAAGTTGTACGCGCGTATATATGTAATGTATGTGTAGTCGCCAGTTTTTGTATGCTATATGATTCTAACTCTTTTTATATAATGTGATTAATTAAACACAGTAGAGACTTGCGTGATAACAAAGCTTGTGAAGATCTTCATTGAATAAAATATGAGGAATTCAAGACTGCTTGTGATTTAAACATGTCTGATCAGGTGGCCCTTACTTGACGTGTCAATATTCACGTGAATTAATTTCTACATAAAATCATATATAGATAGTGCAATGGAGAAGGTATCTATGATTGTGGTCAACAATCATAACACACGGATGCGATTCCACCCCTTATATATCTGGTGACTCTCTTACTTGGTTAGGGGTCAACATATATACGTTTGTTTAATCAATTGGAGTGGAATGAAATAGTGGCTTTTTTTATTTATATTTTTATTCATATATAAATATGCAACCACTTTGGTTCAGAAAAATTGGACCCAATCAAATTTTATTTTCTGATTGAATTACAGTTGGGTCTCCTAAATCATTGCATTATAATTCTTATTAGCCTAAATGGGAGGCCGGTTTTCTAAATTAGCAAGCAACCGACAATAATGAGGGATACCCCTTCTACCAAATTAAGGTCCAAATGTCCCCATTTCTATTGGCTATTTGGCTTCCTTTTGTGTTTTTTTGGGTAATTAATTCATCTAACACCTCTTGTTTTAAGCCGACTTAAAAAGCTTTTAGCACTTTTCTATTTTGGTGTTCGAGTACATCAATCTGCCACCGTTTTGTCAAATTGTTTTAGAAAAACGAAGACAACAAAAAAAGAAAGATAAAGAATAAGGTTAGAAATACTTTTTGCAAGGTGTTAACTTTGACTACTTTTTAGGCTTTTGGTGAAGTCAGAAAACATATGATTCTCTCCAGGGACTAGTTTATGTGCCACTCAGACTCAGTCTCAGCCCGTGCCTATTCCTATCTTTCTCCACACAACATAAATCAGGATTGGGAGAGAATGAGAGCCCCTTTCTCTTTTGTCGGCATTGGCAAGTAAAGGATGAAATAAACACGGCAGAAAAGAATGAAGAACACATTGTTCAACGCGGCTTCATCTACTATCAACTTTTTATTTTATTTTATATTTTTTTTCTATGAATGAATTCTTTGTAAAGTTATACAAACTAGGAATTTCCAAAATTTTCCAACCATTATAATTGTTTATGTGAGGGTATGAAGTGTTGGTCCTAAAGTATATATTGAATAAATTTTTCATTCCATTTAAAAAAAAAAAAAAAAAAAGAAAGCAATGATTTACAATTTTACATTAACCAATTCAAACAAATTACAACCATAAAGCATCCTATGAGTTCTTCACAAGTGGAGGGATTAAAGTAGAACAAGAGTCCTTGAAATTTCTTGATAAGTTGAATAATCATAAGTTAAAGGCAGATGGGCGCGTAATTCAAGATTTTTGTCTATAGATGCTTATATTTAGGCCTACATTTAGTTATTTTATTTAGATTAGTTTGCTTTGGTAAATTTGGTCTAAATTTACCGAATCTGTAGAAAATTTAAAGCTATTTTTGTAAATTTTAATTTAAAAAATGCCTATAATTAGAACTCCAATATGAGCTCTTATAAATATGTATTATTCTAAATTGGTTTTATCAACCTAACTTTAAATACTTCTATGAGAGTATTTCAAAAATCTGTTTGATTCTGGAATTCTTTCATTGAAGTTTGAACAATATCAAACATTGTTGTGTTTCCATTTTACTTGAAAACATCTTTAGCAAAACCTGTACTTCCACAGGGCATGTAAATTGGTCTCCACTTCTCTACTATACATAGACATACACCATCTGTTAGAATCTTCTTTTGCAGCAATTGAGATTTTGTTGGGAGGATTACAAAGTAATATTTTCTCATCTAACATATTTGTGGATTTACATATAGGGCTATAATTCATGGAAAATTTATTTAGTAGACCAAATTGTAATTTACAACCTCAAATTTTGAGAAAATTTTGATTTTATTTTTAAAATTTGAATCCATACCCCTTGTGGGGCCCAAGGGCCCAGAATCTCCGGCCCACCTTTGGGCGGGCCCAGGGCCCAAGCCGAGGAAAGAGATCTCCCCGGATGGTCGGCCTAAAGGATTTAATCCTTCCAAGGCCCGAGCCGAGGTACACCTATCCTCGGCGAACCTAGCCTAAACTGGTTAGGGGACAGACTTACTGCATGTAGTCACATCCACACTTAACCATTCTGCCAGGCCCTCCAGGTCCCATCAATGCTGACAAGACCCTTCACTGAAAAGCCTTGGGGGCAGCAACCCCCGGCATGGGAGAGAACCTGCCTGATGGGACAAGTCCTGAGCCATTAGCTCGGATGGCCGACAGCTGTAAGGCCAGGATCGAGCCAGAGGGAGTATAAAGGTTAAAGGACCTCCCTAGTGCAAGGGGGGCCTCCTCGGACCCCAGCCGAGGAGCAACCCCAGACGGAGAGCAAATAAACGAGAAGTCTAAAGAAGACCGAAAAAGGGCCGGCCGGAGCCAAACCCTTTGCCCCACTCTCTACAAATTCATTGTCGGGGGCCCACCTCCGAAAAAGGAGCCCCTACAATTGGCGCCGTCTGTGGGAAGGGTTAGTGTGCCGGCCGGCGCAACCGGCGATCGTTCTAAGGCAGTTATCGCTCAGAAGTTGACGATGCAAAAAAAAGAAAGGAAGCAAAGGAAAAGAGGAAGAGAAGAAGGGCAGTGCGAAAAGAAAACTCAACAACAAGTAAAAGAAGGGTCTTTTATTAATTCAGAAGAAATTACAAGAGACTACAATTACAACTCTCATTATTTCATAAAAAAAAAAGAAAAAAAAAATTAATTACAAATACAATCAGAGGCTCAGACAGGCGTGTTTTACAAGAACTCCTACCAGCTAATCCTACAATCGGAGGCTCAGGCGGACCGGTCTCGGGACTGGCTGGGCAAGAGACTCGCAAAGAATTGCCGTCAGGAATGAGGGAAGTGTCAAGCCGTGCTCTTATTGGCGTTAAGAGAATGGGAGAGCTTGACAGGAAGAGCACGGGCCGGGGGGCTAGGGGCCGGCTCACCTTCAAACCAAAACTTCAACAAAGTGAGGAGCCCCCAGACCCCGGGACACCCTCCCTCGTGATGCTTCCTCGACCCCCTCCGAACTACACGAGCATTGACCGTCGGAGACGGCAATACTCGGGCGCCAGCCATGACGGGAGTTCGCGTGCTCCCTCCGTCGGAGGTGCACTCTGGGGGAGGACGTTAGGTATTTCAATGACGTCCCCCCTGGCCACCATGAGAGACTCGGCCAGTGTTACGCCTGAACTCTGCCGCGCCGGCAGCCCAGTGGGGACTGCGGCCACGGCGGCACTTGGCTCCAGGTCTCCTAACTGCGGTCACAACCCTGGTGGCGGTATCAAAGGGGCTCAGAAGGATGTAAGAGTGTGTGTCTGTTTGTGGAGGAGAATTCATTGAATGAGGAGAAACGCTCCCCCCAGAACGCCTTTTATGGGGGGGCGAAAACCAACGGGGGCTGAACCGCGCGGAATTCGAAGGGGAATCGTCAAGGGAAATTAATTCCCACCCAGTTCCAAGGGGATTGCCAGCCGCCCGCAACGTGTCGATTCACGAGGGCATTAATGGAGGCGCGTTACGGACACCGAAGCGTCAAACAGGAAGTGCGGAAGGCCAGGCGACGCCTCGTAAACCAGGAAAATGGGAGGCACGGACCAGAGGTGGGACTAGCCCCACGTGCGAAGTCACGAGCCGACCTGAGGAAAGAAAGTTCACGGAAAATACCCGAGGATAACCCCCGCCAAAAACGAAGTCCGAGGACAAAATCCTATTGGAGGCAACGGTGCAATCGTGGTACAATAGCCCTTGCTCCCGCACCCTGCAAGGGGCTAGGGGGATGGACCCCTACCCGACGTGGGACTGAGTTGCCCAGAGAGGTGAACACTGTGTCCTCACGCTCGGGAGCCACATGGAAACGATGGTAGCAACTGTACCTAAGTCTTGCATGGTCCTCGGACTCAAGCCTACGGGGAGCTGACCACTCGTACTTAAAAGGCAGCAACTGTACCTAGGTCTTGCATGGTCTACGGACTCAAGCCTAAGGGGAGCTAGCCACATGGAAACGATGGCAGCAACTGTACCTAGGTCTTGCATGGTCCTCGGACTCAAGCCTACGGGGAGCTGACCACTCGTACTTAAAAGGCAGCAACTGTACCTAGGTCTTGCATGGTCTACGGACTCAAGCCTAAGGGGAGCTAGCCACATGGAAACGATGGCAGCAATTGTACCTAGGTCTTGCATGGTCCTCGGACTCAAGCCTACGGGGAGCTGACCACTCGTACTTAAAAGGCAGCAACTGTACCTAGGTCTTGCATGGTCTACGGACCCAAGCCTAAGGGGAGCTAGCCACATGGAAACGATGGCAGCAACTGTACCTGGGTCTTGCATGGTCCTCGGACTCAAGCCTACGGGGAGCTGACCACTCGTACTTAAAAGACAGCAACTGTACCTAGGTCTTGCATGGTCTACGGACCCAAGCCTAAGGGGAGCTAGCCACATGGAAACGATGGCAGCAATTGTACCTAGGTCTTGCATGGTCCTCGGACTCAAGCCTACGGGGAGCTGACCACTCGTACTTAAAAGGCAGCAACTGTACCTAGGTCTTGCATGGTCTACGGACTCAAGCCTAAGGGGAGCTAGCCACATGGAAACGATGGCAGCAACTGTACCTAGGTCTTGCATGGTCCTCGGACTCAAGCCTACGGGGAGCTGACCACTCGTACTTAAAAGGCAGCAACTGTACCTAGGTCTTGCATGGTCTACGGACCCAAGCCTAAGGGGAGCTAGCCACATGGAAACGATGGCAGCAACTGTACCTGGGTCTTGCATGGTCCTCGGACTCAAGCCTACGGGGAGCTGGCCACTCGTACTTAAAATGCAGCAACTGTACCTAGGTCTTGCATGGTCTACGGACCCAAGCCTAAGGGGAGCTAGCCACATGGAAACGATGGCAGCAATTGTACCTAGGTCTTGCATGGTCCTCGGACTCAAGCCTACGGGGAGCTGACCACTCGTACTTAAAAGGCAGCAACTGTACCTAGGTCTTGCATGGTCTATGGACCCAAGCCTAAGGGGAGCTAGCCACATGGAAACGATGGCAGCAATTGTACCTAGGTCTTGCATGGTCCTCGGACTCAAGCCTATGGGGAGCCGACCACTCGTAACTAAAAGGCAACAACTGCACACGGGTAGCTGCCTATTTTACGACAGGGTCAAAGTACTGCTTGGTCCGAGGATCCATTCCCGCGAAGAAATTAGCTACCTAATGAAGGGCCTAACGGTCGATCCGACCGCTCACGAAAGGACCAGCTGAACTGACGGCATTCCGGACCATAGGGGCCGAGGTTTGCAAAACCCTCCTCCCCGTCCGAGGGTACGTGCAGCAGGGTTTTTGAGGGGCTATTGTGGGGCCCAAGGGCCCAGAATCTCCGGCCCACCTTTGGGCGGGCCCAGGGCCCAAGCCGAGGAAAGAGATCTCCCCGGATGGTCGGCCTAAAGGATTTAATCCTTCCAAGGCCCGAGCCGAGGTACACCTATCCTCGGCGAACCTAGCCTAAACTGGTTAGGGGACAGACTTACTGCATGTAGTCACATCCACACTTAACCATTCTGCTAGGCCCTCCAGGTCCCATCAATGCTGACAAGACCCTTCACTGAAAAGCCTTGGGGGCAGCAACCCCCGGCATGGGAGAGAACCTGCCTGATGGGACAAGTCCTGAGCCATTAGCCCGGATGGCCGACAGCTGTAAGGCCAGGATCGAGCCAGAGGGAGTATAAAGGTTAAAGGACCTCCCTAGTGCAAGGGGGGTCTCCTCGGACCCCAGCCGAGGAGCAACCCCAGACGGAGAGCAAATAAACGAGAAGTCTAAAGAAGACCGAAAAAGGGCCGGCCGGAGCCAAACCCTTTGCCCCACTCTCTACAAATTCATTGTCGGGGGCCCACCTCCGAAAAAGGAGCCCCTACACCCCTAATATTACACAACATTTGGGGGACGAAAAAATAAGTTTTTCCACTCAATTTTGTTAATGAAGTAGGCTAAGTAGCCATTAAACGCTAACTTATTTCAAAACAATGTAATTTTAATAAATTAAAATTGCGTAATTTTGTCCACATCTATACTATTGTCCAATTCTTTTAATAAGAAGAACTTTATTCAACTTCTCTTGCCTTATTGAATAGTAATGCAAGCAACTTAATCATTAAAAATATTTTATTAGTTTTAAAAAAATTATTTATTTGCATAAATGAGCATAACTATATGTAACCCTAAACCTTTGTTGGCTAATATTTCAATGTTCCTATGGGTTCTTGTGAAATACCCCCCTCTTGTTCCAAGCAACAGTTTCTTCCTAAACATCAATTATTACGAGTTCAAGATTAGTCAATCGGAATCAGAAATCTTTATTCATACAGGGTTCAAGAGTTTGGGATTAATTTATAATACAGTGAATTGTTCGTACGACACTGCTTTTAAACTATATTATTTTTAGGGTATGACCACAAGACAGAACACTGATATTATTAGTAGGGCCCAATTGCGCATGGAATGAAATAGAACTATAAGGATTCTTGTCAACTTGAAATTCTATGACATTAATAAAATGTGCAAAACATATGGTAACCCACAAATCCATAGGACCATAGCTATGGATTTGATCAGAATGTTTTGTTACCTTGAAATTTGAAACTAAAAATTGTAAGGACATAAAATTTTGGTGGTTCCGTCGGGAGCCGAATAATTTTTGAGAATTTTGAGTTTTGTCGTTGTGGGTTACAAGCCAGCACCGACTGCTATTGAAGCAGGCAAGGTGTAGGGAAATCCATAGACAAATAGTCTTCAAAACCCTTTAAACACTTTTGCAGTTTTCACCAAATGGTCCTAAAACATAGTATCTATAATGTGCTACATGACATTCACAAAACTACAAAGTGATACACAATCCTATCACATAAAACGACAGCAAAAAAAACTGCTACCAACCCATGGATTTCTTTGGTTCTTGCTCTATTATTACCAAAAGAATAAAAAAATAAAATAAAAAATCTGCTACCAACTACCAACCCCATGAGAAAAAAAGAGAAGGGAATGAATGGAAGGTAAGGGTGTTTGGCAAAGTAAAGAATGAAAACTAGAGTCCATTCCATAATAGCGTACAGCTGTGTTCATTGTTCAATTGGGGTCCAGGCCAAACAGTCCCTTGGCGGTGCCTTGGTTTTCCTAACTGCCAATTGGCTAATTATCCGGAGTTTGTTTGTGTTAATTGTTAATTTTACCTTTTACTTTTTCAATTGATTCACTTAATTAGGGACACGACAGTTGTTACCATCAATCAGAAAAAAAAGTGTGCTCATCAAAATTTTCCCTTTTGGGGGAAAAGACTAATTAATGTTTTAATCTTTTTCTGTTTTGGGCCATTAATTATACGTTTACGCCTACCATTATTATTTATTTATTTATAAATAAGATTAACTGGCATCATAAAGTGTTTGTTAAGAAATTGCTTTATATCAAATTTTTAATTGATTTGTATTAAAAAAAATTTAATCAATTTATATGGCATGGAGTTAATAAAGCCAACATTTTTACAATATTTTCACAACAAATAATAGGTGTTTAGTTTTTATTTGTTCAAATTTGAACATAACATTAAGATTACTTTTTTGTCATAATAATAACAACTAGTAACAATCTGCCACTTAGAATTTATTGTAAAAATATTGTGAAAATGTTATGGACATATCATTTTTTTTCACTTATCACTTTAACCGCATTTTCAGCGCCCTTATTAGTTCATGCCAATTTTTTATTAATTGAACCCAACAATAACTCATCTTTAAGGAGCACCCAGTTAACATTTCCCATCCCAATTTCTGGCTGTAAAAGTTTTCATGGTCATTTATCGCAATTAAATTGAAAGAGACTCACACTTTTGGAAGCTAACAACAATAGATTATTTTTCCATAATTAAGCAAATTGTAATGAACTTTATTAGAAAAAAAAAAAAAAATTAGCACGTGTATAAAGTATGTATAGAGTCTATAGACGAGTTAGGTATGCGGAATGCCAGCAACAATTTGTTAATTTTGTTTATAGAAATAGAATGACAAGGTTTTTGTTTTTTCAGATAAAAGATTATAATAGGAAACCACATCAGGCAAAATAAGGCAATTAAATTTGTTCCAGCCCATGTCATCTCAATTGTTGAACAGTTGAAGTATAATGTATTGACATGAATGGACAATTTAACTGTATATGCCTCTTTGACAGAGTCTTTCTAACCTTTGAGTTGATTCTCAAAAAAAAAAATAAATAATAAATAAATAATAAAAAAATAAAAAAACCCTTTTGAGTTACAATTTACATGAAACCAAGAAAATTGGTCAAAACTCAAAACTCGAAAGGGTATTGTATATTTGTATTAGTAACTATATATATAATATTTTAATCCTTTAGATCAACCACTCTTAATTAGTTGAAAAATGTCTAGCTAGTATTCCTTATTGTATGTTATGAATCATGTGGTCATTATCAAAATCAGGAAATGATAATATAGGCATCTTTATTTTTAAACAGGGTTGGGTTTATTTTAGAATTTCTTGTTATTCTTCCATAAAGACTTGACCCCTCCCTCTCACATCTCCCTCTAAAAAATTACAAAAGAGATAAAGTTGGTTTCTTGGAAGCCACTCTAGGAGGCTGTGAGTTCATATATATATACACATATATCTATTAGACGTTATTCAAACTATGCTTGCTACATAGAATCCTTCTCATTCAAGCCTTCTTTTGATAATTTCCTTCCTTTGTCATTCTTTTGAAATTCCTTCAATTGTTTATGCTTAGCCATTCTTTCCATTTCTTTAATTAATTTTTTTTTTTTTTTTTTGGTTCCTGGTACATATCCTTCATGTTAAATTAACGATTTGAACATGATCTTGATGCCACCTTGTGCTTACAAAATCATTGGTTAATTCAAATACAACTCACTCTCCACTACTTGGTCTTCTATAGGTTGTCTTGTTTGATAGTCATCACATACATAAAAGAGGAGTCATGGCAGAAATGGCAGTGGATAGTGAATTTGGCTGTGGATTTATGGGAGTAATCTTCCAACGACGGAGCTACTGGCCAAGAAAAACTTCTGTGCGTTCACTGCCAAGCACTGAACATTCCAAGAGGCAAAGAAGCAGCTCTGTTGAGTCTGCTTGCAAAGCCTCCAATTTAGCCAACAAATCTCCACCAAAACTCAATGAGCAATCCGCAAAGAATTCAACTTTGGTTCATCCCAAGGTTTCTTCAACAACTGCTCACAAAAGATTTCACGGTCGAAGACCTTCTGATGCCGCAAGAAGCTCAACATCATCCTCCACTAGTTCAGTCCAAACAAAGGTGCCTCAATCTCCTGACTTGGGTCGTGAAAGAAAGCTAAAAAGAGAGCCCACTAGTAACTCTTCAGAGCTTACTAAGATGATCACTGATCCCCAGCTATTAAATGAAAGCAAAGCTCTCATTCGTTCCACTCCAAGCAATGCAATGCTTTTAGGCCACTTGGGTAACTTGAAACAGACAGGGCCTGGAAAATTGTTAGGAAATAACAGTCCCAATTCCACTGTTAGGACAGTGGATTACCTGTCCAGGAATCTTAGAGAAAAAAGTTTCATGCCTAATAACCCCAAAAATGGCTTTGGAAAGCTTGGTGGCAATGTTGTCATGGGCAACATTGTTAGGAAGAATAGTGATGAATTTGGACAGCTTCGAGGTCTAGTAAACAGATTAGATCCAGAGGCTTTTAAGTCCAAGGGAAATGAGGCATATAAACATGGTAGATTTGATGAGGCCTTGGCTCTATATGACCGAGCAATTGGTCTTGATTCAAATAAGGCCACCTATCGTTGCAATAAGAGTGCTGCTTTGATAGGTCTAGGCCGGATTATGGAGGCCGTTTTCGAGTGCAAAGAAGCTATTCTAATTGAGCCATCATATCACAGAGCACATCATCGCCTGGCAAATCTGTATCTCAGGTATTGAATAAAGTGGGGCAACATTGTGTGTGTAACTGTGTATATGTGTGCACGCGCTTTGTCCTGTCCTGTTGAAATTTTTCCTAAAAAGAGTGTATATTTTGTCATGCAGACTGGGAGAAGCAGAGAAAGCATTGCATCACTACAAACACTCAGGCGCCTATGCTTATTCAGACGACATAGCCAAAGCTCAAGCTCTTCAAAACCACCTCAGCATTTGCACCGAGGCTCGTAAGTTAAAAGAATGGAATACCTTGCTAAAGGAAACCAAGTATGCAATATCCTCCGGCGCTGACTCTGCACCACAGGTTAGTTTTCTCTGTTCAATTTCATATACTTTAGGAGTTTTTAATTATTTGCCACCTTTGATTATAATTCTTAACATTGTACTATTCTTACATTGGTATTTTTCTGATTATAATACACGAAGGTCTACGCTCTACATGTGGAAGCCTTGTTGAATCTTTATAGGCATGAAGAGGCCCATGCTACCTACCAGAAAGGACCCAAAATAAGTATTGATTCTTGTACAAGGTTAATTGGCCCGGCTGCTAGTGCTTACATAATGATGATTGAGGCACGGGTTTACTTGGCAGCTGGCAGGTTAGTTAGATCAATTTGCGCTAATATAGGTTCAATGGAATCTGGATGTTTGATATGTCTCATTTTTACTTTTTCCCTGTGCATAGTAAATTTGTCGGCCTAAGTATGATTAGTGTTTTTTACCGGACCAGGGGCACCAAAGAATTTCATCTTCACACTTGTAAATTTCAGTTATACACATTAAAAAAAAAAAAATGTAAATGGGATAAAATCAAGTTTTTTCCGTTTTATTTGGAAATTTTTTGCAAGTTTTGCATGCATTTACCATAAGAATGCTAGGGTAAATTAGTCTAATAAGACGTTTTTTTTTTCTTGCTGCCTTTCTGTAAATTGGTTTACTTTTAGGGTCTTGGCTGATTATTTAATGGAAATGCTCACAAAAGAAGTTTTGTTTTGTGGACTTACTTGCTTTAATGTTAGTAGTAGTACAAAGAGATGTGGCAGAGACACTTCTCAGATTAGGAAAGAATGGCAATACTTTGGTTTTAAAATATTTAAAGTGAAGAAGTAAGGAGCCACATCTAAGCTATTTGCGTGGACATCAAGCTTGTGTAACATTGCACAAGAAATGAATTTATATTGATCTAATGTAAACATTTTTGGCCTTTTCAAGTACTTGTTGCTTTCCACCTTAAAAGAAGGGTTTTTGCAGCTTTCTGTAGCTCATTAATCACTGTACTAATTAAATCATCTTAGGTTTGTGTTAGAAAAAAATGCCAATGTGCTAAAATTAAGGTTTTTGACAGGTTTGAAGATGCTGTCGCAGCATCTCAACATGCAGCTAAACTTGATCCAAGCAACAAGGAGGTGAATATAGTGGTAAAGAGGGCTAGGGCAGTGAAGTCAGCCCGGTTGAGTGGTAACTTGCTCTTCAAGGCATCGAAATTCTCAGAAGCATTTGTCAGATATAATGAAGGACTGGAAAATGATCCGTACAATGCAGTTTTGTTATGCAACCGGGCAGCCTGTCGGTCCAAGTTAGGCCAATATGAGAAAGCTGTCGAAGATTGCACCACGGCTCTTAACGTGCGGCCTTCTTACAGCAAGGCCAGGCTACGAAGGGCAGATTGCAATGCCAAGGTGAATCATGTCGCTTGAGAGTTAAATGCTGTTTTCTAGCTAGTGATGCTTGTTTACTAGTACTCATTTTCTTCTTCTTTTTTCTTGTTTTGGTAATTTAGTTGGAAAGGTGGGAAGCTTCAGTTCAAGACTACGAGATGCTGATAAGAGAGACTCCTGGGGATGAGGAGGTAGGCAGGGCTTTGTTTGAGGCACAGGTCCAGCTTAAGAAGCAACGTGGTGAAGACATTAAAGACCTGAAATTTGGGTCAAATTTGATTTTCATCACTAGCAATGAACGTTTCAGACACTTCATTACCTCACCAGGTAATTCATCACATCTTGTTCATTTGCAACATCCGCTAGTTTTATTTGATTATGCTGAGATTAGGACTTAATACGACTAAAAATCAATATGTTGTGTTAAATAACAGGAATGTCCGTGGTGCTCTTTTGTAACAAATCGAACCACAAGCAAGTGTTGCAAGTCCTGGAGCACGTTTGCAAGAGATTCCCATCTATTAACTTCCTCAAGGTTTGTATACCATAAAGAAGATTTGGGGTATTTTCTTGTTACAATAGAATTTTCAAAAGTTTTAATCCGATAAAATGTTAAGAACTAGTAGTAATATCGTTTAAAGTTATACCAAGTATGACTTGATCCTTAGCCATAAATGAGAAAGAATTAACTCATTTATGTATTTGTCAATAAATTCAGGTCGAGATTGAAGACCACCCCTACTTAGCGAACTCAGAGCATGTGAGGTCCATTCCAGCCTTCAAGATATACAAGAATGGATCAAGGGTCAAAGAAATTCCAGGCAACGACCGTGAAATGTTAGAGAGTTCAGTCAAATTGTACAGCAGTTGAAGATATATGTATAATTGTACAAAAGCAAAACAGGTAATTCGTGCATAGCGTTGGACAGGATCACAAGGATCACAGGAAGCAAAGTTTTACAAAGAATGGGAGCCCAACGCACCAAATTACACAAATTGGGCTAATTGGGAAGCTATATATATTATTTATATGCTGGCATTGCACATAAAGTAGAAAAAAGTTGAGGGAATACGTGTGGTGGTAGATTAGAATATGAAGTGAGATTTTAGAGTTCTTTGAAAGGCTTTATGATATTTATTTTCTTGCTTTTGAATGTTAATGATGATTAGAATGTTCTGTGACTGGCTAATTTGGATATGTTCAATTTCTTTGCCGGCATTATTAGTGGGAAAAGTTGAGAGGGAACATTTGTGGTGGTAGAAAAGATATGAAGATAAGTTTAGTGTGTTCTTTGTATGGGGGTAATGGCTTTTATTTTCTTTCTTTTTGAATGTTTATGAACTCCTTTATTCTTCCTACCCCATATGTTTTACACACTAGCAAATGAGATTTTTTATTTAATTTTATATAAAGTTGAAAAGAAGGGGAAGGAAACCCAATGATATCCTTTATTGAAACTACAATATAGATTTGGTAATCGATAATTTGAAAACATTGTGTATGTTTCATAAGACGTAACTAAAAGTGGACACTGGACTCAAATTTTTCCCTATTTCACATACCTAATAGCCAAACCACTACTCATTACCTAAATAAAAGTCAGTGGTAGTATCAGAATAGCAAGCATCAATCATGAGTTCATGGCTCTTTACACAAAAACGATCCAACCTTTACTCAACACTCCTGGCTTGAGGAGGATACAAGCTTTGCACCATCTTGAACTCAGCAACAACTTGCTTTCTTAGTTGTTTAATCTCAATTTTTTAAAGCCAAAATTGATGAGCATCAATTGGTTCCATGCAATGAGAGAATCTCTACATCTTGATTGGAATTGAAATTAGCTTCATTCCTTGTCCCTTATTCCAATAAACCATTACTTGGATCACGTCAACAAACGATACTTCAATTTGTTTGAAAATCCACTCCAATAACACCCAAGTTGGAAACTTGGAATCTCTAGGATCAATTCCCAAAAAAAAAAAAAAAAAATTAGAGATACCAGAAAAAGAATAAGATTAAAAAAAAAAAAAAAACTTCAATACAACTTGTTTTAGGCTTGGCCCAATCTAGTCCAAAGTCAAGAATGGTTTGATCAATTCCCAAATCAGTTGGGGGATCAAGAATACTCCTAGAGAGTTTATAAAAGGTGCAAATAATGTAATTAAAAAAAGGTGCATTCAAAAAAAAAAAAAAAAAAAAAGATAAAGAGAGAGAGACTCATCGATTAGCAGGTGGGGAGGAAGGCAATCCTCAACCCTGAGAGAGGTATTCCTTGGAGAAAATGGGTTTTTGCCCCTATTGAGCAAAAAAAAAAAAAAAGAGAAGAGCAATATGTCCTTGTTTCCAAACTATATAGAGGCATGTCCCTATTTTGGTACTCAATCATACAATAGTCGGGTTATATAAGGAACTCGATTATGTTAAAGTCGAGTTTCTGTCAGGTTTTTGCCATGCTGGATTGCCACCGTGGCTTTTCTGCAATAAAATATTCTAGCTGGACTGTTCAAAACTCGGCAATAATGAAATCGAGTTATATATAGAATAAAATGAAATTTTGAATGTAATGTCTCCAAAATAGTTTCTCCCTCAGTCCGATCAGTAGCCACCATTGTCTCCCTCAGTCTGTTCAACACACCCTTTCCAAGTTCAATCCATCTTCAAGTTGTCTTCTTTCTACCCGTAGGCCAAAGCTCAACCTAAACCCGCACCCTAACCTAATCATGACCTGCAACTCTCACCATAACCCTCATCTGCATCTTTGACCATTAAGCTTACAAATCAGAGTTAAAGGATTAGAAACGCATTAAGATAATTTCTAAATTCTGAGTTCAATTTTTTTTGCCTTTGCATCTAATTTGAGTTAAGTTTGGCTTGTGCATTTAATCTAACTTAAGTTTAGGTTGTGCATGTACTCTGATTTGAGTTTGGCTTCTTGAGGCTAAAGAGTTCTTAATTTTTCTCTATTAGATTTTGCCTAATTTGCATTGATTTGGGTTTGCCTGAAATTCCTAATTTCCAATGAAAAAGGTAAAATGAAACCCAATGTGTGTTTGTCTGAGTTTTAATGTAAAGGTAAAATGAATAGGGTAAAACATCCTGGAACATGTATATTTTTCCAAGTAAATTCTTTATTGGCTTTGGAACAACATCCTCATCATCATCCTCATCTTGTCATGGGAGTTTTTATATATATATATATATATATATATACACACACATGTAATTTATTTTTATTTTGTTAAAGAAATGAGTTCATCTAATATATATTATGGTGATTAAGGATATGTAATGACGAAATTGTAACTAGTGTAAGAACAAGTGGAGGTATCTTACATCTTTGCTCAATCAAAATAAAAGAGCATTCAAATGCTAGGATTACAGAGTCACAGTCAAACAACATCAAGACATTTAATTACCTATCAAAAAAACAACAATGAGACATTTGATTTCTTGCGCGCCCCTATTTAAAGTGATACATTGTTTTGTTATACTTTACTTTCATGTTGGCTTGTTTGCCTTATTGTGTCATAAAAGGTTAAATATGTGTTTAATGTCATTTGACAACATATTCTACAAATAAAGTAATGACTATTCTGGTGTTATCTTAGGACTTGCATCCTTTGATATCTCTTACAATTCTTTTCTTTTTCCTCTTTTAACATTCTTAAGATGCTATTATGATGTAATACCATATTGGTCTAGGAACATATCATGGATTTGTAATGATAACATTTGAATGTAATTTGTAACAACATATGTTGATTGCCAATTGATCATATGAAATGTACGTCAATCATTCTTCTCCCAACATGCATACATAAAGTTGACAATGAGTAATTTTCTCTATGTGAGTGCATGCATAATTATTAT
Organism: Quercus variabilis; assembly: GCA_030445155.1. Classification (NCBI taxonomy): domain Eukaryota; kingdom Viridiplantae; phylum Streptophyta; class Magnoliopsida; order Fagales; family Fagaceae; genus Quercus; species Quercus variabilis. The sequence continues at coordinate 32,624,446 of CP129456.1, read as the reverse complement.
CAATTGTGTGATTTGGATGGACTGGGATTTCGATATGGTGCATCTAGGCCTATGGTTGGCAATTTTTCTCGCTTACTTTGTATGATTGGATGATGCTAAATAGTGGTCTTTCTCCCAACACTTTTTTTTTTTTTTTTGGTGTTTTTTTGTGTTTTTTAGATTTTTGTACCATTGCTTAGTTTTTCTGTTTCCATTAGGACACATCCTGTATACCATTGGAGCAGATGGTATGTTTCTTATTTTCCTTTATGCTTTTTACCTATCAATTTTTTTTTTTCTTTCTTTAAATACCAAGTCCTCTATTTATATACATATATATATATATTTTTAAATCTTCCTCTAGAGTTTATTCTCAGCATTTACTTTTTTCACAACAGCCATACAATAGAAAATCGCTTCCTATAGTAATTTTTTTTATTAGTATATAATACATGTAACTTTGTCATTAATCAAATACTTATTTAGAGTTTTAACTTACCTGGGATTTTAATTGCTTAAGAAATTTTATAATTTCGCATACTGTCCTCTTATTTTTTACCAAAAGCCTCATTTGGTTTCCACCTTGCTCTTAACTTCCCATCTAATCAACTTGATTAGTCTCAAGCCTGTCATTGTGTATTACACTATTACAGCATTTATGCGCTACCAGATGTGATAAACAGCAGCCCACAAAGCAATTGCAAACCATAGCCTTTAAACTTTCACGTTTGAACTCAAATTCTCCCTAAGCCATAATATTGTCCCAACTAAACTTAGGGTCTGTTTGGTTGGATGGGTGGAAAAGTGAGATGATAGAAAATAAGAAAGGGATAAAAAAGTAGGAGGATGGAAAAGATTTAGTTTTCTCTCATATGTGTTTGGTTGGGAGGATGGAAAAGTGAAGAGATGGAAAACTCATTTGTTTGTTTAAAAAGAAAAATGAGATGATGGAACATGTAATTCAAATAAATTTACTCTAATGCCCTTACTATATAAAACTATTAAAACATCATTTTTTTATATTATATTTTCTACAAATATATTAAATACATTTATAACTTATAAGTACTAACTCTACTTTAAAAAAAAAATTACACAAATTATTTTTCATAAAAAAACCCAAACACAAATTAAAAAAAAAAAAATGTAGATTGTGTTTCATTAAAATAAATATAAAAAAACATGTTGTTCCATAAAATAGATAAAATAAAATAAAAACAAAACAAAACATGCATTCACTGGGTTCATTTTCATCCTCTCTACCCATTGAGCCAGGCTTAGAAAAAACAAAACATGTTAGTAATTAGTTTAGTATCCAAATGCAATAGTAATTTTGTGTAATTCAATACTTGGTTCATCTTTTCTCCCCTTCTCTTCTCAGTTTTCCTCCCAAATAAAGAGAATAAATATTTGTGGGCTCGAAGTGATTTTTTTCTTTCCCTCTTGTTTTCTCTCCTGAACCAAACAAGGGAAAACAATATTTTCTTCCCTATTTTTGTCTCCTCCTTTTCCATCCTTCCTATTTTCATCCCAACCAAATGGAGCCTTAGGGATTAATACTATTCTAGTTCATTAGCTGCCAAAATATTCTATAAGAGAAAGAAAACTTGTTACGTCCTAAAGATTTAGGAATTTATATATTCAGAACTCTAATTTGTATTGTTGGCAAACCATGATCAAAACAGGTTATTTAGTCTTGTTTAGACTTGCTCAAAGTTGGTCTTTCATGTAAAGTTGGAATCGAGTGGCTGCAAAATGCATTGGTGCATTTTGGCCTGGCTCGATCGATCGAAGGAAAGGCTCGATCGATCAAATCTCGGGCAGAATGTTTTTCTGCAGAAAATTCCAGCTCAGCCTCAACTCATTAAACGTTTTGGGTTTTCTGTTTTTACCCTAGGTATATAAAGAAAAACCCTAGCCACGTTTTTAGAGTTGCTCCAGTTGAGTTGTTGCTCATACTTTTCTGTTTTGTGTAAATCTCTTGTGAGATCTAGAAGAGTTTGCCTTTACACAAAACTTAGGGTTTTCAAGGTAGAGATTACTTCAACATCTTGATGATCAACTCGGTTGCTACCATTGAAACTTAAAGAATATCAAGCGTGGGTGCTTGTAGCTGATTGGAGAATCCAAGAAAGAAGGAGTCTGAGGATTCGGAGCTTGCACGTGGTTGTGTCAGTAAGTTCTACTGGTGGGTAGCATTAGGAAGTCAAGCGGGGAGCTTGTAGTCCTTCTGTATGAACTTCGATTCTTTCGCATAGTGGATTCAGGTTTACCTTGAGGATAGCTAGGTCAAATCCTTCCCAGGTTTTTACTGTGTGGTTTCCTGGGTGATCATATCTTGTGTTATTTACTTTTCCGCTACTTTATATTCTTGATATGATTGTTTAATTGTTTTAACCTAGAATTGCATAATTTGACTAAGTAACAACTTGGCTAATTAACTAGGCTACTCAATCTGGTTGTGTTTTAAGGGGTCTAAAACCGTTCAAGTGGTATCAGAGCCAGTAGCTCTCTTGTTAGAGATTTTTTGATCTCTGAGTTGATCCTTGACCCCTGTTGTCATGAAGCATGGACACTCTCTTGTTGTTCCTCCTCATTTTGATGGGAATAACTATGCTTATTGGAAAGTAAGGATGAAAGCATTCTTGAAATCCATTAATGAGAGAGTTTGGAATTCCGTTGAATACGGATGGCAGAAGCCCACTACTCCTGTGAGTGAGTGGCAAACTTTTGAAAAAGAAGCAGCAGGCTTCAATAGCAAAACTATGAGTACCATCTTCAATGCTGTTTCTATGGAGGAATTTAAGAGGATCTCTAATGTTGAGGTTGCTCATACTGCTTGGAAAATCCTCCAAACTGTGCATGAAGGCACAAAGGCAATTAAGATCAATAAACTGCAGCAATTGACTTCTAGATTTGAAAGCATTAGAATGTCTGATGATAAATCTTTTGATGAATTCTATGCTAAATTAAATGACATTGTTAATTCTGCTTTTAATTTGGGTGAAATCTATGATCAACCTAAAATTGTTAGGAAGATTCTTAGATCTTTAACTGAGAACTTTAGACCCAAAGTGACTGCCATAACTGAGAGCAAGGATGTGGACTCCATTCCTGTTGATGAGCTTGTAGGATCTCTTCAATCCTATGAGTCTGACCTACCCAAAGTGAACAAATCCAAATCAATGGCTCTTAAGTCAGTTGATGATGTTGATGGTAGTGGATTTGATGATGAGCTCTCTGCTACAGAGATTGCGTACCTTGCCAAAAACTTTAAAAATTTTCTTAGGAATAACAATAGAAAGGCAAGAGGTACAAACACTGTTGAACCTAGAAACTTTAGGAAGAATGATCCCACTAAGGTTAATAACTTTGAAAAACCTAGAGAAAAAGTTGGTCAATCTTCAAACAATCCATTGGGTGCTCAGTGTTTTGGCTGTCAAGGGTATGGTCATGTGAAATCTGAATGTCCTACATTCTTGAGGTCTAAGGGTAAAGCTATGGCTATAACCCTTAGTGATAATGAGGTTTCTAATGATGAGTCCAGATGTAATGAGAATGGAAACTTCATTACTTTCACTGCTACTGCTGTAGTCAATGAAAGTATATCTGTTGAAGAGAACCCTTCTGAATGGGAACTCTCTGAAGATGCAGATCTTTAAGATGTCTACAATAAACTTTGCAAAATTGCTGCAAAGGATGCTATGAATGTTGAACTTGGCCTGAAGAAAATTGAATCTCTTAAGCTTGAAAAGAAAAATTTGCTTGTTAAACTGTTTGATGCTAATGATCTTTTGAACAATGTTAAATCTGAGAACTTGCTTTTACTTGATAAAGTTAAAACTTTGGAACATGATTTATCTGTTGCTAGATCTGCTAGTTCTAAACTTGATCAAATGTTGAATGTTCAAAAACATCCTTCTGATAAATCTGGTTTAGGATATGTTGAAAGCATCTTTGATTCTGCACCACATTCCATGAACTTTGTTCCTTCTTCTTCTTCTAAACCTTTTGTAAGTGAAATTGTCAAACCCCCTGTGAGTGAGGTTGTCAAATCTGTAGAAGTTTCACCTCCTAAGAAGATTAGGGTTGATCTAGGAGAGTCTAAACCTAAGGATTCTACTCTTTCTAAGGACAAGATGCATGGTAAACCTGCTTGGGTTTGTCATTACTATGGAAAGTTTGGACACATTCGTCTTAAATGTTACAAGCTTCAAGCTACTAAGAGAGCAAACAAACCGAATGTGCCTGTGCCTCAAGCACAAGATCCTATGGCACTTATTGGTGAATTGGTTAAGGCGTTGAACCTTTATTCCAATTCTAGAGTTGGAAATCACTCGAATGTGAACAAGAACTCCAATGCTCATGTTGCATCTAAAAGGTCTTGGATGCAAAAGACTCGATCTAATTAAGTCTCTCTGACATGGTTCTTGTGCTTCATTGCTCATTCCTCTGCGACCATTGTTCTTTGGTTTTTGTGTTTTTTTTTCTAGGATCTGCATTGCATTACATTCATGCATTTCATTCTAGGATTTATTTGTTTTCTTTTTAATAAATTAAAAAAAAAAAAAAAAAAACAAAAGAAAGCAAAAATGTGTTTGACATTGTTTTCTTGGTTTTTTGAAAATAAGGTTGGTTAATTTATTTTCACATAACATGTCTTATGTACCTTGTTTAGTTTTGATGAGCTTATTTATTGCACTTGACTAGTTGAAACTTTGTAGTGCATGTTGTGTGGGAAAGATGTTTATGGTGTTTATCACTTTGTCTTGATCTTGAAGTCACATATTGTTTGACTGTCGGACTTGATCCTTTTGAGAAAGGCATAAATAACCATCTCACCACTGTTCACTAGCCAATCATGAACACCTTAGTGCATATCATAAGATTTTGTGCTCGAGAAAGTGTAGCACATGCACAAAAAGAACATAAGGTGTAGCCTCAACTTAATTGCTTAATGCTTAAAATTGGTGTGTACTCTTAGACTTGATGCCAATTCACTTAATTAAAAATGGTGTGTACTATTAGGCTTGATGCTAATTCACATAATTAAGAGGCTAAATACAAGAAACTTACATGATTGCAAGTTTATGTTCTAAGAGATGTGGGAGTTATATGATGTAACTCTTTAGGTGATAGTCTCTTTTAAATTCTGTGTGATGAATTTTATAGACTTTGTGATTGATTTCTATTTGCATATCACCTCACATGTATCTCAAGTTTTTGCTAGTTGACACACACTACACGAGTTACTCTTTACTAAACACTGTACATGTTATTGTGTGTGTTTTTGGTTTGACCAACCAAGTTTAAAAATATCTTGAGAATTATGCAAAACATAATATTTGGCGGTGAAATTAAATGAAGAACTGGCTGAAACTGTCTTTGGAGAAATTGGGATTACAATTTTGGGTTTTTGAAAAAGCATTCCATTTCAATTCGTACTCATGCATTGAATTTCTTTGCTTTTAATGCTTTGAGGAGCTATTTTTTCAAAAAATTGGTTTGATTTTTCGAAACTGGAATTTTTCCCAAAACACTGTGATCTGCTGCCTATTTCGATCGATCCAGTCTATTTTTCGATCGATTGGAAATTTTAAAATTTCTTTTTAAAAAAATTTCTGAGTGACTCGATCGATCGAGAGTAATTTTTGATCAATCGAAAGTCGTGAATCAGTTTTTTCAAATAGTATTCTTTGACTGAATCTATTCACTTTTCAAAAGCTTTTTCAAACCTTCTTTTCTCTCTTCGAGTTGGCACGGATCTACAGCAGATTTTTTGTCGTTTTTCTCCAAATTTTTTGCAAGATTTCTCTTCCCTCTAGCCGGTAAGTCTCTTTTGCTCCTCAATTTTGGTTTTAATTGCATTTTTCATGCATTTTATCTCAAATTTTTTGACCTTTCTAAAATTGGGATTTTTGATGATTCATGCCAAATTTTGTGCAATTGATCAATGGGTTTTGATGGGGACATGTTATAAACTTGATTGTGATTGATTAATTTGATCAATTTTGAGTTTTGTGAGAAATTGAAATTTCTAGGGTTTATGTTTGGTTCCGAATTGGGGATTTTGTTCAATTAGGTTGAATTTGTTGAAATTGGCTTGTTGATTGGATGTGATTAGGCATTATAATCTATGTGTTATGTTTTGTAATGCTTAATTTATCCATGTGTTTCAAAAATTTTCAACTGGTTTTAAAATTTTTTTTCGGTTTTTGTTAGAAACTCTATGCTCAAGCCATTTTTCTTCAATTGAACTTAATTTTGAACTGTGTTTACTGCATTAGTACATGCATCATGCCATTTTAACTGTTCATGCATCATATAGATTTTTGCTCTATATTCTTTTTGTGCTAATTTGCAGTCTGCCCTTAGTTTTTTATTTGTTTTCTTTTTTTCTTGTGTCTCTGTCCTTTCCTTAGCATCATGCCTAGGAAGACTAGAGCTCGTAGGTCCATCCCCTCACCTACTCCTTCCCCCTCATCTTTTGACCGAGAGAAATTTCCTAGTGAGAAAAACCAGGAAATTTATGAGAAGTTGAACCTTAGGCGTAATATCTGTTCTAAGCGATCTGTTATTCTAGATGAGTTAGATCCTGCCATTAAGGCAAACATAGAGCGTCGGGGCTGGTTACCCTTGGTGGATATTTTTGATCCTCCTCCACCTGCTACCTTGATCCGAGAGTTCTTTTCGAACATCTCGATCTGCATCTATGATTCTAACACTTTAGTAAAGAGTTGGATACGGGGCGTAGAGTACACCATTACTCTTACAGTAATGGCTGATGCTCTTGGTGTACCATTGGTCCAGCACCTAGTCTATCCCTATGATGAGTCTCCTGTTTTGAGTGATGTCATGTCTTACATCACTGGGTCATCTATCCAGTGGGGTTCTGATCCTAGGATCACCACTGCTGAGCTTTCTAAGCTACACTATCTTATCTTTAGGATAGCGTGTCATTGCTTTTGGCCCATTTCTTATTTGCACACCATTCCTCTCGAGAGGTGTGTATTTCTGTATGCTCTTGTTACTGATGCTCCTATTAGTTTTCCCCACTTGTTCCTTCGTTCTCTGAACGATGTATATAGGAGTTCATCTTCTTCTCATGCACTGGTTCATCCTATTTTTATTCATAGGATTCTTCTCTATTTAGGTTTAGAGGATTTCCCTTCCTCAGAGCTTATGCATGTTATTGGTCCCATAGGTGCGTCTTTTCTTAGACAGAGGGCTGCTCATCTTCGAGCTGGCTCTAAACACCCTAGGTCTGAGCCTTCTGGGTCCGCACCTCCTCCCTCTTCTTCTACAGGACCTACTGGTGAGGATGTTCCTGATCCTGATGCTGCTGCTGCTGCTGCTGTTCCTCCAGCTCCATCGGATGAGTTTGATATTTGTCGTACTTTGGAGACTGTCATGACTATCCAGGCAGCTCATGGTCAGCTTTTGGTGGACATTTTTGACGAGATCCGAGCTATACGAGCTGATCTGGCACGTCTTCAATCACCATCACCACCTCCTTTTGATGATGGATTGTGATTGCCCTTTGGCATTCCATCACAAAAAGGGGGAGTAGAGTTTTGTAGAGGAGTTTTGTAGTGAGAGAGATTTTTTTGTTTTATGGAGTAGATTGTATTTTTTGTTTTGTGGAGTAGATTGTATTTAGGCGCTTCACCTTGTATATCATTTTTTTTTTTTTGGATATTCATGTTAAGGGGAGTAACATTGATTGATATACATGATTTTTTGCTGATTCTTGTTTCTTTGGATTCACTGTCTATTGATTTATATTCTTTGAGTTAATTCATTGATATATGTCTTTATTATGTGTTGTGTGAATCATACAAGAATGATATATTTGTTTATATACTATTTTTTGTCACACATGCGTTTATGCGTTTGTTAAGTATTTCAGGAATATACATGTTGATTCAATTGAGCTGCTGTCTACACTTGCAACTGATGGATAGTAGTTAGGATTGAATTTTAGTTTTTATGAGCATTATTTTGTAAAGGGCTGTTTAATTGTAAACTTTGAGCTTAGTGTGTGTTTTGTCACGGATTGCCAAATGGGGAGTTTGTTAGGTTTTAAAGATTTAGGAATTTATGTATTTAGAACTCTAATTTGTATTGTTGGCAAACCATGATCAAAACAGGTTATTTAGTCTTGTTTAGACTTGCTCAAAGTTGGTTTTTCATGTAAAGTTAGAATCGAGTGGCTGCAAGATGCATTGGTGCATTTCGGCCTAGCTCGATCAATCGAAGGAAAGGCTCGATCGCTCGAATCTCGGGCAGAATGTTTTTCTGCAGAAAATTTCAGCTCAGCCCTAACTCATTAAACGTTTTGGGTTTTCTGTTTTTACCCTAGGTATATAAAGAAAAACCCTAGCCACGTTTTTAGAGTTGCTCCAGTTGAGTTGTTGCTCATACTTTTTTGTATTGTGTAAATCTCTTGTGAGATCTAGAGGAGTTTGCCTCTACAAAAAGCTTAGGGTTTTCAAGGTAGAGATTACTTCAACATCTTGATGATCAACTCGGTTGCTACCATTGAAGTTTAAAGAATATCAAGCGTGGGTGCTTGTAGCTGATTGGAGAATCCAAGAAAGAAGGAGTCCGTGGATTCGGAGCTTGCACGTGGTCGTGTCAGTAAGTTCTACTGGTGAGTAGTATTAGGAAGTCAAGTGGGGAGCTTGTAGTCCTTCTGTATGAACTTCGATTCTTTCGCATAGTGGATTCAGGTTTACCTTGAGGATAGCTAGGTCAAATCCTTCCCAGGTTTTTACCGTGTGGTTTCCTGGGTGATCATATCTTGTGTTATTTACTTTTCCGCTGCTTTATATTCTTGATATGATTATTTGATTGTTTTAACCTAGAATTGCATAATTTGACTAAGTAATAACTTGGCTAATTAACTAGGCTACTCAATTTGGTTGTGTTTTAAGGGTCTAAAACCATTCAAAACTAGAAAAATCAAAAGCTCATTTTTTCGAAGTTGATTTCTATACATATAACATACTGATCTTCAACTAGTAGTCCCCACTATAGCAGCCTTTGCTTTATGGAAAATCTATTTTAAATCACTAGCCAACCTATGAAAGCATGCTTAGGAATGCAGTTAGTAAACCAAACCAACTTGCCTCTGGATTTTTTTCTTTTGAATATGGCTCTTAGTTTCAGAGCATGACTACTTACTTGGTTTGGATGGTAACCAAATAGGCCTATCAGTCTCCCTTATCTTTTAGATAAAAAATTAAAAGAAAAAGCTATTGCAAAAACAGATTTCTAATTAGACAATAACCTAAGCTTCAAATCATGCTTCAAGTGCTATCTTTTGGGCTCATAACTAACTAGAAGCTCCTTTATTATCTTTTGCAAATATTTGTTTTCTCTGGTGAAATTACATACATCTGTTGTTTGCTATCAAAGTTGCACATATATATTTAAGTACTGATTATGATTGTACCCATGGAATGTCATTGCTAGTACTTCTCATTTCTTCTAAAGCTATCATATGCAAGTCTGCACATGCTTAAAATAATTCCAGAGTTATGATAGCAACGCTTTTTATTCCCTGATGATATACAACTATGCAAACTAGAAATGAAAGATGAAATTATAAGCTCAAATTTTCAAAATCAAATATTATTCTTGCTTGTAGGTAGTACTTTACTAACAATGCCAAGAGAAGTTCTTAGAAAGTTACAAAGAAAACTCACTTTAGCCGCCCAGAGCACGAGCTTAAAACTCACTTGTAGCTATGTTTTGGTTTCCCTTTTAGTTATAAGAATTAGTTATATATATATATATATATATATTGTGATTTTTGCATCTTCCTTGTGATTTTTACGATGACTCTAGCTTTTCACTTCACACATTTGGTGTTTTCACTTCACTTTAGTTTTAGTTGCTACTTGAATACACAGATATGCAACCTTTTGTACTGCACTGTTTTCAAGGATGTAAAGGATCCTTGAAAAGTATATGCAAAATTTTGGGGATGAGCTACCCACTGTTGCTGCACTGATGTTTGTAGTTTTGCATGTGCTACTCAACAGCTCGGCATTGTTTCACCCTCTCTAGTCATATCATCCACACTTATGTCAATACACAAATATGCAATCTTTTGCAATGCACTGTTTTCAAGGATGCAGAGGATCTCTGAAAAGTTTATGAAAAATTTAACACAGCTCGGCATTATTTCGTCAAGTTAAGTCAGATGCAACACAGGAATGCTGAATAATCTTCACATGAATAAATACACAACCTCTTTTGTAGTACACATCACCAGCCCGCTGCTGTAGTACCAACTGTAGTCATATCAAACCTCTTCAGCGAACCACATGCGCCAACAGACGCCACTGTTCAGCTAAGTCATGTTCATAATTCCGCATGTGCTACTCAATAGCTTGGCACTGTTTCACACATTGTCTATTCATATCATCCACATTCACGTGAATATTTACCCTTACATATAGTCACATTCACGTGAACAGTTGTCCTTACAAAACTCCTATATATATTCACATTTACATATACCCTTGCAAAATATCTACATGTACCGATTTAAAGTCACATTTTTCAATGTCAATGCACAATTGGATACTATCTCATTTTCCAAATAACTATAGGAGGAAGAGAGATTCCGATGATAGGGAATATTATGCTAGACTGAGGCGGGAGTGGGACTTCCGCATGAACAGTCCAACGCTCTACATGATGATCTCATGCAACTCGGAGTGCCTCTTGTCGTCCGTATCTCGCTCACACTGCCACGGAAAAATATGGACCAATCTAGGCATGTAGTGGCTAAAATCAAAAAGGAGAAAAATCTTATGCTACTTCGTAGGTGTAGGTATCACATGCTACAACTTACGGAAGAGCTGGCCGCCACAACCAACATGCAACTCACTCCAGTGGAACGTAGTAATGTCCTCAACTACGAGGACTACTTGTCAGAATGAATGCCTATGTACGACATTGTCTACCTGGATTCTATGTGGTGTGTGTATTATGTTTAGGATTAAGTTAATAATGGGCGAAAACCACATTTTCGTTCCTACATTTTCACGCGATTTCTACTTTGGTCCCTAACTTTTATTTTTACCGCTTTTAGTCCTTATCCTGAAAAACGTGTCTCGTTTTTGTCCCTGCCGTTACATCAGAGACGAAAAATGCACACGTGGCAAACGGAGTGCACTGTTAAGACACTAAAAGCTGACGTGGCCATTAAAATATTATTAAAAATAATTATTTGGTATTTTTAAATAACACATCAGCATTTTAATTAAAAAAATTTTAAAAACCCAAAAAATAAAAAGCTAGGCCAGAAAATAAATAAAAATTTTAAAATAAACATTAACCTGAGATTCGGATCTTAAAAAAAAAAAAAAAAAAAAAACCAACCCTAAGATTCAGATCTCAAAAAAAAAAAAAAAAAACCAAACCCCTGAGCTTGAACCCAACCCCAGATTACAAGAACTTCAAAGAACACAACCCAGATTACACCCCTGAGCTTGAATAAACAAGAACTTAAACCCAGATTACAAGAACACAACCCCAGATCACAAGAACGAAGAACATAGAACTCAAAGATTTTCTTTTCCAACATTTCTCATAACACAGATTCAACTAAATACATAGAATTTCATCCCAAACATATCTCCAAAACCAGTAAATCAAAACCCAACCAAATCAACAACAAAACATCTAAATCATCCAACATCAAAAACAAAACAAAACCCAATCATCAAACCAAAATCCATAAATTCCAGATCACAAATCCTCAACAAACCTCAGAGAAAACCCAATCATCAACACCGATTTGTGCAGTGCCAGAGCCTCCGCCAGGCCGTGCGGTTCCTCCGTCAAGCCAGCAACCGCCGTGTGATGCGCAGGTCGTCAATGGTGGTTCGGGAGACTGCGGTGGAGCCGCTCGAGGAGCGCCAGAGCGAAACTCGAAGCCTGTGGTGACCCTCAAATCTCGCCTTTGAGCTTTTAAAAAAAAAAAAATTGGTGGGGTTGTTTGGTGGCTGAGGAAATGGGGGAAAATTTTTGGTGATAGGGATTTGGAGCTTGGGTTCTTGGTTATTTGTGATGTGGGTAATGGAAAAGGTTAAGTATTTGTGAGGTTGATGTGGTTATATAGCTTAAATGACACTTTTTTTTTGTATGTGTTTTTGTTTGGTAGCAGAGAAAATGAGGTACAATTTTGAGAATTGGAATGTTAAAGCTTGGGTTTTTCGTTATTGTGATGTGGGTGCTTTTGATTTTGTTTTCTCTTCTTACCTGTGTGTTCTTCATTTCTAGGCTTGAGGATGTATCTTCTGACCTGTGTTTTTTGTTTTTTTGGAGAGAACGTGGAGTTGTTTGTTTTTATGGGTTTTGTGTGTGTGTTTGTTTATGAAGAAAATTTCTGAGTCTAGGAAGAACACGAAGAACAACTTCAGTTTTTTTTTTTTTTTTTTTTTTTTAATTTCTAGATTTCTGATGTCAGGGAAAGAACAATAGGTTACTAAATTTTTGATAAACATTGACTGGGTTTATTTACTTATTTTCCTGTATCAAAAAAAATATTTTTGATAATAAAGGTTTTCAGTTGATATTGTGTTTGGTTGTAAACAAAACAATGAGTAGGTTTATGTTCTTGTATGCTCTTACTCAAAATAAAGCTAGATCTCAATTTATATTATTTTTGGTTCTTATTTTTTTTTTTTTTTTTTTCATTTAGTTAAAATTCATAAATTATTTTTTGTTTTTAAAAAATGACGTGGCTTTTTTAAAATGCTAAATAATATATTATATTATTATTTTAATGCTGACGTCAGCATTTAGTGTGCCAGCTATGCACTCCGTCTGCCACTTAGGATTTTGCCGTTAGGGCATTGACGGGAAGGACTAAAATAGATGGCGTTTTTCAGAATAGGGACTAAAAGCGGTAAAAATAAAATGTAGGGACTAAAATGGGAATCGCCTAAAAATGTAGGGACTAAAATGTGCTTTTCGCCTTAATAATGTTAGCACCATTAGTATTCGATATGCAGTGCATGCATATTGTTAGCATCATGTGAGAATATTTAACTTTTATGTGTTATGTGAGAATATTCAAGATTACGAATAACGTGCGTACTTCTCACAATCAATAATAAGGTTTACATTGTTTCTTGAAAGTAGACATTGTTTCCTACATAGTACAAATGCAACAACAGTGATATATATACATCTAAAACATAGTTCAGGAAAATAGTTCTCCAAAAAATTCCAATTAGACCACGACATGATTACTCTTCATCTAACATTTCCACGTCTGACTGATAAATGTCTACTGCAAGAAGTGGTTGCATGTATTGTGCTTGCTCGTACAACTTATACTCCACTAACTCTTGAATCTCGACTTGGGTCCGATATCGATTAAGATTTATTTTCATTCGATTATTTTCTTCTCTTATGCAGTTCAATACTCTACGAAATTCGTCTATCGTGTCTCTTGGCATCTGCGCGAGTCTTCGAGGCACTGGCAACTTATAACCGACCAACTCATCATAAAACATTTCCTATTCATGGAGTAACCAAGCCTACTTATGCCTCATAGTATTGTGAACCCTTGCACTATTTCGCAGATTCAGATTGATTGGATAGCTGAACTCATCTTCTAATACCCAACAATGACCCATCGCAGTGAACACATCGCGAGGCCTATAGATGAAAGGTTGCCAGAACTAGACATTGACGTTGAATACAATAACATCAAATGATCGAGTTAACAAAGTGCATCAACTGTAGGTAAATAATGTATAACTGCATAAAATGGTACACGACAAAGACATTCATAAATTTATGTACTATTTCATGCTAAAAATGAAATGCTAACACTCACATCTGACCATAACATAAATATATGAATAATCGTACCCTGGTGCCAGGGACATAGCATTGTGTCAATTAAAGATGATGTTTTGTTCAAGTATATTGCAACTACTACTCACATGTTGAAATCTCACTATAATATTGGGAATATGGATAATCCTATTCATATATTGTTTTTCTAGCCTGTATTGACATGACAAGCCCTGATAACTGATATTATAATGCTTAGATCAGGAAATGAGATTATAAATGCACCACAATAATGTTCTTATTTCTACCCCACTAACTTCTTAGATTGACTAAGCTATGAGTCGCCATGCTTCAACATCAAATCGTACAATGCGAAACAAGTTTGGATCTACTTCAACAAATGGATCATCACAAGTTTCAACAGATCAACAACTATAAACATACATAGACTATTATGGAGGGAAATGGGTTAGAAAGAAGAGAGATTTCGTTAATATTCCAATATACACATACAGGAGTCTTGGAAGCATCGGACACATCATGGTTGGCAAACCTTACAAAACTAAGTATAGATACCACTGCAATAGAGTTCACCGTAGTAGAACCACCATGGTAAACCCTATACTAGAAGAGGTGTGAGTTAGAGGTGTATTGTCGATGTCACGGGTTATGAGTTCCTAAGGCACGCTTAGCCTAGTTACCTAGAGACAAACCTGCCAACATACTTGCTCGTCTTAAACAAGAAAACAATTAAATACAATGGCGACTAGACCGTTTTCATGCAATCCAAAAAGTTAGGAAGCATCTAAAGGGGAAGGCGCAAGAGCGAGCCATCAAGTCTATTAATGAAATTACTTCATTAGATAATGAAAGTGATATTTCAGACTTCTTAGATTCAAGCAATGATGATTTTCAAAAATTTCTACCTACAAACATTTGACGTTGTTGTTAATGTCTACACGTTATGTGCAATACAGAATGTTGTTGTTAATATCTGACAAATGATGATTATGTACATTCAACTTTTGCAAATCTAAAGATCAATTGTTCATTAGTTTTAGCAAATCTAAATATTTTTATTTTTTGTCAATAAAATTTACACCACCAAAGACCTAATATAACCCAATGTAAACACATAACACTCATCACCCAAATTAGATTTATTGTACATTACTTGTAGCAAATTTAAAGATTGTCATTTTTAGTAATTAAAATTTACAACACAAAACAACTAACATAACCCCAATGTACTCACATAACACTCATTCAAGAAAATACCAAAGCACAAGTAACACAACCTAACAAATGAAAATTCTTCTTTAACAAAATCATACATTATGGATGATAAACTTTTGTAATATCTAAAACTACTCTTTACCTACACCATAAAATTCTCTATGTACTTCAAACAAGAAAATAAGTTTCTTACTTGAGATGATAGAGAGATAACACCGAGTCTAGGGATGTATAATTGTGGTTCTTGAGGAGAAGCTGTGAAGAAAATGAGGAAATTCTGTGCATCTGTGAAGAGAGGCATGTATAGTAGTATAACTCGATTATGCTAGAGTTGAGTATGGGTTACTTAACTCGATGTTGCTTTAATCGGGTTAAGTACACGACAAAAACACTTCACGTGTGTTGATACCTATTTTCGTGACACATTTTCTACAAGCCTGATTCAGCCAAGCCCAACTACCTTGTGGGCTCAATTTATGTATTATATTATATTTTATTATTTTAAGCATGGCCTAAGCCCATGCAACTTATTTGGGGAAATTGAGAGAGTGTGATTTGAAGGGTATAGGTTAGTTCCTTTCGGACCTTTTGCATGAGCCCAACCCATGCGTGTTACCAAGTGAGCAAGAGACACTAGTAGCATCTCAAGTTCATGAAGGAGGTCTTGTACCCAAAATTTCCATCTCAAAAGAGCTTTTATACTCCAGGTGACTGTGCCCCTAATTTTCGGCGTAGCTCCATTTTCCATACCAAAACACAGTTGACCCTAAACTAATTAGCTAGTCTATTGTAGCCACCAAATGCAGCTATCAAAAGCTTACAATGACAAGGAAACAATAGCTAATGGAGTCAGCCACTTTATTTCCAAAATCATGCTAAACTCTTCCCTAAACAAAAACAACCCAAGCCAAAACACCAAATTAGTATCATGGGGGATAAAAGCCTCTTTCACTACTCAAAAACCAGTCATTAGCAACACCCCTAAGTCTATATAAAACTCTCTCTTCAGCTCAAAAAAGAGACCAACCACGTTCTATCAGCATACCTAAAACTTCAGAGTAAAAGCCCATTCAGCCAGTCAACAATCTCACAATTCCAAAGCTTGGAGGTGAAAACATGGGTACAGGGGAACCTTCCCTCTCTTCCTCAGAACCTCTCTCAATTTTCTCTTCTCGCTGATTGTGTGTTGAAATTTTAGACCTCTTGAACCACGTTTTCCCCTGTAGAGCTGAAACTTGAGAGCAAAAACCCACTGAGCTAGGAAACATTCTCACAATTCTGAACCTTAAGGGTGGAAATATAGGTACTAGGGAACCTTCCCTCTCTTCCTCATAACCTCTCTCAATTTCCACTTCTCGGTGACCGTGGGTTGAAGTTTCAGACCTGTTATGTTTTTATACTTTTCCTGCACTTTTGTTATTAGCATTTTGATTCTCTCTTGTCAAAGCACCATTAGTCTTTTGTTCATTATACATTTGAAATTTTGGGCTTGATTCTCCACAATAAACATCTCTAAAGAACCCAAGGGGACATTTGGGCCGTTCTCGCATTTTCAACCCTTGTTGCAAAACTTCCTCGACAATGTGCAAATAAGTGATTTTAATTTCCTCAGTAACTCGATTTTATTAGGATCGAGTTCCTATATCATTAAAAATATTGCGGAAAAGCCACAGTGGCGGTCCAGCGTGGCAAAAATGTGGTGGAAACTTGGTTTTAGCATAATCGGGTTCTTTATATAACCCGACTATTGGATGATCGAGTACCAAAACAGGGACACACCCCTATATAGTTTTGAAACAGAAACATATTGCTCTTTTTTTTGCTCAATAGGGGCAAAAGCTCATTTTCTCTAGTATTCCTCATCCTCAAACACAAGTCACAAAACTAAATTTGAATTCAATTATTTAATAATAATAATAGAAAAACCTTCCCTTTAGAAGGTCATACCATGAATATGTGAATATTTATTATACAATAAAGAGTTGGTTATAAGGACATCACAACTCACTAATTCCAATTAGCTCAATTGGTAAAGTTTTTGATAGTTGTATAAGAGATCTGTGGTTTAACGTACACTAAAAACTGATTGGTGTATTGATTTGATGATAAATAGCTATTATCAGAAGCGGAAGCTAATATAGCATTCATCACATACTAAAATCAATTAAACATAAACCTAAAATACTTAAACATGTTCTGAAAAATAGCCTTTCTTGGAAGTATAACTTGTCCACATGGTCTCGGCCGTTAGCGATTATCTTTTTTTTTTTTTCGTAAACTGCGTTGGGCTTAAATAGGCAGATATCTCATCAGTTCCAAATGTAAATGTTAGACCGGCCAATTCCAAAATGCATTGTCCGTTGGCTAAAGCAATCCATGGACATGTTTGTTATTGGAGAACTATTTTATTATATATATATATATATATATAGGTAGCAAGCCATCAAGAAGCAACGTTCATTCAAAACCTTGAACATGTGTTCCGAAATCCAAAGTATTGTCCAAGTTCCTGAAATACCTAAAGCTCATCAAAACTTATTCAGATTGTGGATGGTACTCCAAAAAACTAGCCATTAGCTCGAGGACCATTTTATGGTTTGAAGTGAAGTTTGTGTCTAATGTCTTTTTGTACTGGACAAACCGTATCCATGGTTTGACATGGATAGCTCAATAGTACAAGTGAACGAGACGGTTGCCTAAGGCCTCCAATTTTAATCAATAGAGCTATTTCTTTTATTATAATAGTATTAATTAAGTTCAAATATTAGTTGTGAGAATAAAAAACAATCAACAGCTTTTCGTTGAGGTTGTAATAAGATCTGCACAACTAATTTCTAAAGGGAGAGAAAAATCCATAATGGGAAGTCTAAACAACAAATTATAGATGAAAAGTGTCAGAATCAAACATATATACATGCTTGGGAATGAAATTCCCTGGATACAAGGGGTAAATTCTATAACTAAAAACCATCAGAACTATCTATTTCTATTCTTTTTCTCTCTAATTTTTCCAATCCCTTCTCTCATGCCCCCTCCTCCTTTTATAGTCATCTTCTCCTATTTCCTCTTTTTCCAATTGGCTTGCTCCCAATTAGATTTGGGGGATACTTATCCCATCTCTCTTCTGTTCTGTCATCTTTCGATCATGAAGGAGGACTTTTAGGGATGTTTGCCATCTTTTAATCATGAAGGACTTTTAGGGATGCTTTTACAGTTCGAGCCAATCATTTAGTATTGAATGTGACTGACATTAGGTGAGGGGTCTCATTAATGCAGATGTGATTGCTACATTGGTTCCCGTGCCCTCTTTGTCGTGCCTCTTGGGGTAAGTTTGAATAAAGGGGACACCTCAGTTTAGAAGGGAATTGGTTAGCTGTGGCACCTTCATTACTTCAGGAAAAAGGTTCTGCATGTCACCTCAATAATTGACCTCGAGTAAGGAAGTCGCTATGGATTTCCATGGTGGTAGGCTTGGATGGATTTTTTCTACTTAGTAGGCTATTTTACTTATTGCCATACTCTGGGCCGAGCCCATCTCCTAGGTTGGTCTCTTGGGCCTCAATCCTCGGGCCGAGCTTGCAGTCATCCCCCCACACTAGCCAATAAATAAAAGAATATTTTTTTTATCAAATGAATAATAAGAAAAAGAGAGAGAAATGCTATGTTCACAAAATTTTTTACAACAAATCCTAAGTGACAAGTTGTTACTGGATGTTATTGGTAGCTAGAAAAGTAATTTCAATAGTGGGTTCAAATGAACCAATAACAACTTAACACCTAGGGTTTGTTGTAAAAATATTGTGAATGTAGTACTTCTAAAAAAAAAAGAGCAATATTGGCAAGTTATTACTGATTATTATTGGTGGATAAAAAAGTAATTTCAGTGGTGAGTTTAAATTAGAACTAATAATAACTTAACATCTAGAATTTGTTGTGAAAATGTTGTGAATGTAGCACTTTCTTTAAAAAAAAAAAAAAATAGATCCATCACTCACTTCACATTTTTACTTACCACTATTAATATATCACATCAATAGGTGTGAAAAGTTTTGTCCAATTTTTTGTAACTATAAACTTTCTCGAAAAGAAAATCTGCGTGGTTAATTAGTAATTTGCATCTAAAACAAGATATTAAAGTTTAAGTAATATTTTTTTTAAAATTATATTATATTGAAATATATATATATATATATATTAAAAAAAAAAAAAAAAAAAAAACTTCAATTTTGTTTTCACCTAAGACCCTGCATGCATCATGCCGCCCATTTGGTTTGAACTGCCGAACCATATCACATTTTAATTTCAACCAGTAAAGGAGATAAGAATTTTAATTTCAACCAGTAAAGGAGACGAGAGCAATAACATAAATACATAATTAATGAAGCCACATGAATTGCGGATATATATTCAATAAATTAAGCAAAACATGACAGAGACATAATTATGGATCATTAGCAGGATTCTGTCCGCGGACAGTTTTCCTTCTCTATTCATTCAAATAAAATGAAAAGCATTAAAAAAGGTAAAATTTAGTCCTTTTTTTTTTGAGAAGGAAGCTTTCATATAATATAAAATCAAATCACGGCTGAATCAGCCATTACAAATTGGCGAATATCTGGTGGTACATCTTCCATCCAGACAGTTAAATTAGGCTCTTTAATAGCCCATCTTGCCAGAGCATGTGCAACATTATTTCCATCACGACGTACATGAGTAAAACTAAGGAAATTAAAAAAGTTTTGTAAATTTTTAACATCCTGAATCAAATGGCCATGCAGAGCCAGTGACGGGTTTGGGTCCAAAAGTTCCTTGACTATTGTTTCTGCATCACCCTCCAATATCACCTTAGTGATACCAACTTCCAGCGCAAATTCAGCAGCTCTCCGGGCTGCAAGAGCTTCAATTTGAGCCACTGTTGTAGGGAGTGGGACTTGTTGCACCATTGAAGCCATAACAGCTCCTTCGTGATTCCTTATGATTACACCAAGACCAGCTTTGCCTTGTTGGTTGAACACTGCTCCGTCATAGTTCACTTTGTAAACTCCTTGCTCCGGCGGCTTCCATTTGGTATGGTTTCTGTGCTGCGACTTCTCTGCAACCGGGTGTAAGCGTTGAAACTCTGTTTTTCTATCTTTAGACAAGGATAGAATCTGGTTCAGGGGACAAGCTGTTTCATTGAAACGCAGCTGGTTTCGCCGGTTCCAAATTGCTGAACTAGTAAAAGCCAAGAGCTCTGCATCCCGTCTCTCTATGAAAGCTCTCTTGAAGACATCTGTCACGGTGCTCCCTTGCATCTCCGAAAGCCACTTCCAGTGAGGGTCTGAGTTCCACAAGGTTTGCACCTCAGGGCAAAAGAAGAGGGCATGTAGGCAGTCCTCCTCCCCTACCTTGCAAATATCACATTGCCCATCCTGGACAATCTTCCTACGCAGCAGGTTTTTCTTCACAGGCAGAGCACCTTTGCTTGCTCGCCATACAAAATTTTTTATTTTGCTAGGCACCTCCAGGTTCCACACTTTCTTCCAATATTCCCCCTCTTGACCTGAATTCTGGAATTGGGCAGAATTTTCCAGCAAGAAACGGTAACCCGATTTCACAGAGTATACACCCGCGGGGGTGAATGGCCATATCAAGGTGTCCGGTTGGGTTGTTGAACTAAATGGGATGCTTTTTATTATCTCCGCTTCTTCCACATTGAAAACATGGTCAATTATATTGTTTCTCCAGCACCTAGTACTTGGATTTATTAGAACCTCCACATTGGAGTTTTCCTGACCATATAAGACCGGTGTAGTAATTCTGGCAGATGTTTTTGATGGCAACCAGTTATCACCCCATATCCTCACCCTTTTCCCATCCCCAATTCTCCAAAGTGCACCTTTAAGGATAACATCACGGCCTTTTAAGATGCTTTTCCAAGCATATGAAGCGGAGGAGGACTCTTTTGCTTCGAGGATTGTTCCCTTAGGGAAGAACCTTGCTTTGAACACCCTATAGAATAAGGAGTTGTCATCTTGGAGTAATCTCCATGCCAATTTTGCTAGCATCGCTTCATTGAACATTGTCAAGTCTTTAAACCCTATACCTCCTTGGCCCTTATCTTGACACATGTCCCCCCATTTTACCCAATGAACTTTCCTCCTCTCACCTCTTTGTCCCCACCAAAATTTTCTAATGAGAGTCTCAATCTCGTGACACAATGTAATCGGGAGTTTGAAACAACTCATTGTGAATGTGGGTATTGCTTGGATCACTGACTTAATGAGGACTTCCCTTCCGGCTTGAGATAGTAGCTTGCCCTCCCACCCTTGAAGTCTCTTCCAAACCTTCTGCTTTAATCTGTCAAAACTTGCCCTTTTATTCCTTCCTACCAGAGCCGGTAATCCCAAGTACTCCTCATACTGCTTCAACTCATTTACCCCAAGGAGATCCATAATTCCCCTTTGCAACTCACTTGGAGTAGATTTGCTAAAAAACAAAGCAGTCTTCTCCCTATTTAATTTTTGACCCGACACCCTCTCATATTTTGACAAGATCTCCAGTACTTTCTGACAATCATGAGTAGTAGCCCTACAAAATAAAAGGCTATCATCTGCAAAAAATAGGTGGGTCAACTTTGGGCCATTGCGACATATAGAAACACCCTGTAGCTCACCTCTCTCAACAACCTTTTGGATCATTCTGATTGATAATTCAATAGTTTTAACTTATAATTATAACAATAACAACGGTGTCAAGGTGGGTTTTAGCCAATTCAATTGATAAAGTATGTTCTCAAATAAGACTTTTGAAGTTTAAATTCTGCTTACATAAAAAAATTTATTAGTGTATTGATCTGATAATAAAGAGCAATCATCATAGAATTGACACTATAACTTTAGATTCTATTGCATTTAAAAAATAAATAAAAAACAATGGTGTCAAGAAATTTGTAATTTAGCTAGTTAGCATCTCCTAATGTTTCTAGCCATAGACAGCAAGGGTTTAAAACACTCATTCCCCAAATATCAAATTATTAAATAAATAAAAAGTTTCATTAATTTTTAATTCTTATTGTACCTATAAAAAAGACCAAACCCAAAAAAAAAAAAAAAAAAAGAAAAAAGAAAAAAGAAAAAAAAGAATCAACAAAATCAAAACGCACCACAGGTCAATTACCATATCATATTAAACATGGCTATAAGGTGAAGGTCTAGAACCCGATGATCTGATAAGCCAGGTGAGGTGCAAATTAAAACCTTAGGAAAAAGAAAATCCTTATTGAGAAAATTTTTTATATTATAAAACTGTCATACAAAATAATACTGAATTCTATTATTAATTTGCATTTGAATAATGTGTGCATTTGAATAAATTCAAAATTCAATTTATTTTTATTGTCAATGTCAACTTATATACGGTTTTTTGAAGTGTCAGTCTTCTTTTGGATACTCTAATTTATTTATAGGCAAAATAAAACGAATAGAGTTAAGCTGTCCCAAACCAAAGTCACATAATTTTTGTAAAAAAAATTTAAAAGACACAATTTGTTGTTTTGCTTTTGTGGCCATGGTAAAGACGAGCAGCATGAATGCCGTAGGAAGGTTTTACCTATTCCTCCAAAGCCCCATGACCCATGCCATGTTGAAGTTGAAGCCGGTGTTATTATTAACACCTATAAGTAATAATAAATTCTCTCATTTTAAATATGATAAGTGTAAACTTGTCAGTGATGTTCGTTGGACGGAGATGATTCTTCGGCCTATAGAGATGGTCACCGGTGTGGTGCCTGCCACAACGCCTCCGATGCCAAAATCAGAATATGAAACTCTCTTTTTAAGAAAAGCAATATAAAATGAACAGAAAAGCAAATAAACAATCTCCTTTCTTACTTGTCTCTCCCCCTTCGTGGGGGTGTACGGGTTTTATATATGTTCTCATCGTCCCTAGCCGTTGGAGGAGTTATGGAGGTCTTAATGCTCCATTGGGTAACGTTTTGGGGCTGTGTAATGAGGCATCAATGTCTCCAAACGGTTCGTACAGTTGGAAGTGTAACCGTTTAGTTGACTGCATTAAATGGACTGGGTGTCCTCGTCAGTATCGCTGCCTTCTACGTTGTCCATCCTGAGGGTGTTCTCGTCCGTATCGAAGACCTCATCCTCATAGGACAGGCTTGATGGTTTCGTCAGTACTTGTTTACCTCGTCATCTGCCCCCCGATTCTGTGATCGTCGTTTTAGTGACGATCATGGAATACGAAGGGTTACAAGTTGTAAATGACTCTTGGGGTTCCGTTTCGTATTAAGTGCGAAGCGGCGGTGCTTCACAGATCGTGGCCTACGTGGCGCGCGCTGATTGGGGCAATTAATGCCGGTGGTAATGAGACTATTGGGTTTCCCGCCGACCTTTCCGTTTTTCGAGCTTTTCTTTTTAACTTCCTTCTCTTCTCATTTTTCTCCTTTACTTTTCAGCCATTACTCTTCTTCTAGCTTTCTTCTGTTACTTTTCTCTGAGTCGATACATTGGTCAAGCAAAGCTTTCTCACTCCACCATTGATTAAGGTATGCTTCTCTTTCCCTCTCGTTTCTCTTTCCTTGTTTTTGCTTGCAGTACTGTTCCTGATTTTCTTGTTTTTTCTGTTTCTTTTTGTTTTTGGTTTTCCTGCAACTCAGTTGGTTTTTTCTTTTTCTTTTCTGTGTTTTGGTTGGGTTTTCATGGTTGGTAGTTCTGAGGTTAGAATTGTTTGTCCCTCAGTTTCTTTCCTCTTTACGCGTTTAGGAGGGGTTTTAGGCACTTTCTCTGATTTTGAGAATTTTGTTTTTGAGGGTAGTGGCCTTAGGGTGGTGTTGACTGAATTGTTGCCTTTAATTAGGCAATCAGTTGATTGGTTCGAGGGTCAGGTGAGGAGGGAGAACATTATGTCCGAGGTTAGATCCAGTGATCTCGAGACTGGGTTGTCGTCCAGCGGCAATCCAGTGGAGGGAGATACACTGTTTCTTCTCCCCGGGTCGTTAGGGCTTTCTATGCCCTGGAAGAGGTTTGTGGTCTGGATGCAGAGACGGTGAGTAGGTTTAGGGATAGATTTCAGTTCCCAGAAAGAGTTCGTGTTCGTCGTCCTAATGACGAGGACAGGGCCTGTCATTTCTTTCCAAGTGAGGTGTGCTTTTATGAGGCTGCCTTTACCTGTGGACTTAGATTCCCCGTCCACCCTTTCTTCATGGAGCTCCTGAGCTATTTTGGGATCGCCCCTGGGCAGCTGATGCCTAATTCATGGAGAATAGTAGTCAACTGTATGGAGATATGGTTGGCTACTAATGGGGATATGATTAAGGTGGGTGAACTCGTCCACCTTTATCGTCTGAAAGAATCAAAAGAGTACGGATATTATGAGCTGGTTCTTTGGGAAAGAAGGGCCAGGATTATTAGAGGGCTGCCTTCGTCCTTCAGGTATTGGAAGTCGAGATTTTTCTTTGTGTCCGGGGACGACTTTGAGACTCCCTCCAGTCAGGAATGGGGTGACATTTCAAGATTGCTTCGTCGGTGGGCAACCCCGACCTTAGGTGCGTCAGTTTTGCTCCTCGTCGTTTTAGCGTTGTGGTATTCATTTGCTTGTGGTCGTCACAACCTTTTTGTTATCCTCCTTTTTGCAGTGAAGAGATGGCCTAAGCTCAAGAACAGGTACAAGGAGCGCGTTGAGCAGGCAATTGAATACACTCAGACAATTGAAAACTGGGATGACCTGGTAGACCCGAGGACGTTAGCCTTTTACAACCTTGGTCCAGATCCTTCCCCTTTTGTTCTGCGCAATATCGAAATCGAAGGAAAGAAGAGTAAGTGTTAAGTTCGTCAGTGCCGTTTTTTATTTTTATTTTGTTTTATATGTTGCTCTCTTCTCTGGCGGAGATGATGACGAAGTTTAACAAGGACCTCTACACCAAGATGAGGTCGAAGAAAGACGAGCCGCTGTCCAATATCGGCAAGAAAATGATGCGTGTTACCGGGAGGGGCGCCCCCGTTGCTCCAACTGCTTCTGTCCACCCGATCGTCTCCGTGGGGGAGACAACGAGGATAGGTTCTCCAACCGTATCGCTGGAAGAGATAAGTGGCACTCCTGTCTCGAAAAGGCCATGTCTTTCCAAAAAAGGGAAAGAGAAAGAGAAGGCTGATTCTCATCAATCTACCATATGGAATGACGAGAAAATGGCGGTGGATCGAGCCCATGAATTAGTGACTGCTGCCGATTTAAAGGCCTTATCTGGTGTCCCCTTCAGTGGGGTAGCTGCTGGCCACTTCCATAAAATCATCCCGGTACTTCTTCCTCTTTTTTTTTTTTTTTTTTTTGAATAATTCTAACTCTCTTGCAGGTACTGGGGGAGAGTCTTCATCTTTCCTCTGAGTACCTTACCCAGGAGGCTAAGGTGGCATCCCTGACTTCTAGGGTGGAGGCGTTGGAGGCAGAAAATTCGGGCTTGAAGAAGAATCTCATCGAGTCAATAGGCACGGCGAATACCCTGAGAGAGCAGGCAAAGAAACTTACAGACGATCTTAGGGTAGAGCGTCAGCTGAACATCGAGAAGGATGAGCAGATTGTGGCAGCCAAAGAGAGCCTCAAGACAATTGCTGCGAGATCAGTGGCAGCCTTCCAGACCACTGACGAGTACAACATTGTGCTCTTCAGTTGGTATTTCAAGGGTTTTGAGCTTCTAAGGAGATACCTCATCAAACACCCTTCCAGAGTAAACATGGAGGCACTTGATCTGGAGGAGGTGGATCAAGAAATGGCGGTTGATGAGGCTGTCCAATCATCTGCCACTGAGACTGAGGCTCTAGCTGACGCTCCTGACGACGCTACTCGTACCGAGGATGCCCCTGCTGACGACGCGGCTGGACGAGTTTGATACTTAGCAAAAAAATTCCTTTGAAAAAATTTCTTTCTTTTTGTGGTGCCCGTCATGTTTTGGGCTTTTTTATTTTTCTTTTTTGTAAATCTATTTGTCAAACAATCTTATTTATTTTGAGGACAGTATCTTTAGCCCAGCGTTTATGGGCTTTTAGTTGTAGAAACAATTTGCCTATTAGCCTCTGGCCTTTAATTTTATTTCTTACCTGGTATTTGTGATTGCCCGTTCCTCTTCTTTTTTGTTTGATGCATGTTTGTAACTTGTCTCCACCTAAGCAGGCTTTTTATCACTTAGCCATTTTTGGCTTTTTAGTGATCTTCGTCGGTAACTTAGTTCCGTCTAGGCGGAATCCCGTTACTTAGCCGTTTTTAGGTTTTTAATCACTAAGTTATCTTTGTCAGTAACTTACATCCGTCTAGGCGGAATCTTGTCACTTAACCTTTTTTGGCTTTTTAATCACTAAGTGATATTCGTCGGTAACTTACATTCGTCTAGGCGGAATCTTGTTACTCGGCCATATTTTTGGCTTTAATCACCAAGTGATCTTCGTCAGTAACTTACATCCGTCTAGGCAGAATCTTGTTACTCAGCCATATTTTTGGCTTTAATCACCAAGTGATCTTCGTCAGTAACTTACATCCGTCTGGGCGGAATCTTGTTACTCGGCCATATTTTTGGCTTCAATCACCAAGTGATCTTCGTCAGTAACTTACATCCGTCTAGGCGGAATCTTGTTACTTGGCCATATTTTTGGCTTTCGTTAGTTTCTCCGGGCATGTTTATACACAAATATTGGCTGAATAATTTATTTATTGATCGTAAATGACGGACACGTCTTTCCATTACATCTATTGATGGTATTTCTTCAAGTGTTCAATATTCCATGGTATTGGGAGCCTTTGTCCGTCTAAGGTCTCCAGGTGGTAGCTGCCTTGTTTAGAGTAGTGAACGACTTTGTATGGCCCCTCCCACGTGGGGCCGAGCTTTCCTTGGGCTGGGTCTTTGGTTGCTTGGGTTACTTTGCGTAGGACGAGGTCCCCTATGTTGAGTCTTCTGAGCTTCACCCTCCTGTTGTAGTAGTCTGTCATCTTTCTCTGGTATTTCGTCATCTTGCTGAAGGCTTTGTCTCAAACTTCGTCAAGGCAGTCTAGGTCAACTCGCAGTAGGTCGTCATTTTCTTCTTCGTTAAACGCTTCTCTCCTGGTGCTAGTTATTCCCACTTCGATAGGGATCACTGCTTCAGTACCGTAGGTGAGTCTGAAGGGGGTTTCTCCCGTTGGGGTTCTAGCCGTGGTTCTGTAGGCCCACAAGACGTTGGCTAGTTCTTCTGGCCAGGCTCCTTTCGCGTCATCCAGCTTGGTCTTTATGATCTTGAGCAACGTGCTGTTCGTCACTTCCATTTGTCCATTCGCCTGTGGGTGGCCTGGTGACGAGAACTGGTTCTTGATGCCCAAGCCCGAGCAGAAGCCCCTGAAACTCTGGCTATCGAACTGTCGTCCGTTATCCAATATGATCGTCCGTGGGATCCCGAACCTGCAAACTATATTCTTCCATACGAACCCCTGGATTCTGGCCTCGGTGATGGTTGCCAATGCCTCTACTTTAACCCATTTAGTGAAATAGTCGATAGCAACTAGTAAGAATTTTACCTAACCTTTGCCCTGAGGCAGTGGGCCGACGATGTCAATTCCCCATTGCGCGAACGGCCATGGAGATGTTATCGTCGTCAGCTTTTCTGATGGTAGCC
The DNA here is from genome assembly GCA_030445155.1 of Quercus variabilis. Lineage (NCBI taxonomy): Eukaryota > Viridiplantae > Streptophyta > Magnoliopsida > Fagales > Fagaceae > Quercus > Quercus variabilis. The sequence continues at coordinate 32,596,778 of CP129456.1, read as the reverse complement.
TTTGAACGTTCCCGAACCTTTGACATTTGTCACATTTCTTGACGAATCTTGCTGCGTCATCTTGCATGGTTGGCCAGAAGTAACCTGCTCGCATAATTTTTCTTAATAGGGATTTTGGGCTTGCATGATCTCCGCAGATCCCTTCATGAACCTCTCTCAGGACGTATTCGGCCTCTCCTTCGTCCACACACCTCAAGTAAGGCATTGAGAAGCCTCTTTTGTACAAGGCATCATTGAGAATTGTGAATCTGGCGGATCTCTTCTTTATCTTCCTAGCTTCGTTTGCATTTTGGGGTAGGTGGCCATCCTGGAGGAAGGACATGATGGGCGTCATCCAGTTACTTGTGCCCTCGACTGCTTGTTGAAATTTCTTCTATGCTGGGGTTTCTCTGTATCTCCATCATCAAGTTTGCCCTTGGTTCTGTCTCTTCTGACGAAGCTATCTTTGAGACTTCGTCTGCAGCCATATTCTGGCTTCTCGGAATTCGGATGAACTCCACTTTTTCGAACTCTTGAATCAAGCGTTTCGTCAACTTGAGGTACTTCTGCATTCTTTCTTCTTTTGCTTCGTACTCTCCTCTGACTTGCCTAATTATTAGCTTTGAGTCGTTCTGGACTAGTAGGTTCTGAGCCCCAAGCTCTCTACCAAGCCTTAAACCTGTTAGAATTCCTTCGTATTCAGCTTCGTTATTAGTCGCCGGAAATCTTAGCTGCACCCCGTACTTCAATATCTCACCCTCAGGAGTGGTTATGACGACCCCTACTCCTCCTCTTTTTTGGGCTGACGAGCCATCGGTCTGCACCATCCATGTCTCATCCTTGATGATAGGGCTCGGCTCGTCTGGATAGGTAAACTCGATGATGAAGTCAGCCAAAGCCTGTGCTTTGATGGCCGTCCTGGGATGGTACTCCACGTCGAATTGGCTGAGTTCGATTGCCCATTGGACCATCCTCCCGGCTGCTTCGGGTCTGTTCATAGACTTCTTGATGGGTTGGTCCGTCATTACCAATATTGGGTTTGCCTGGAAGTATTGCCTGAGCTTGCGCAAGGCTACTATCAATGCAAACGTGATTTTCTTGATCTTTGGGTACTTGAATTCAACTCCTTGGAAGGCTTAACTGACATAGTAGACTGGGAGCTGTTTCCTGTTTTCTTCTCGTAACAGGGCTGCACTGACGGCCGTAGAGGAAACGGCCAGGTATAAATACAGGTTTTCGCCTTCTTTGGACGGGCTCAGGAGTGGTGGGTTGCTAAGGTAATGCTTCAGCTCTTGGAAGGCCGCTTCACATTCGTCAGTCCATTCAAAGGCCTGCTTCAGGGTCTTAAAGAATGGCAAGCATTTGTCCGTTGCTCTAGACACGAATCTGTTAAGTGCTGCAATCCGGCCTGTGAGCTTCTGGACTTCCTTGACGGACTTAGGCGATGCCATATTGAGTATGGCCTGCACCTTCTCAAGGTTTGCTTCTATTCCTCTCTGAGACACCATGAACCCGAGGAATTTTTCGGAGGCGACACCGAAGACACACTTACCAGGGTTCAGCTTCATTTGGTATTGCTTGAGGGTGTCGAATGTCTCCTTAAGGTCGTCCAGATGCGCGAGTTCTTCCTTGCTCTTGACGAGCATATCGTCGACGTACACTTCCATATTCCTGCCTATCTGTTTGACGAATATTCTGTTCACTAGCCTTTGATAAGTTGCTCCTGCATTCTTCAGACCAAAGGGCATTACCTTATAGCAGTAGAGCCCCTGACTGGTGATGAAGGCGATTTTATCCTGATCCTCGTCAGCCATTTTTATTTGGTTGTACCCTGAGAATGCATCCATGAATGTTAACAGCTTGTGCCAGGTCGTAGAGTTTACTAGTTGGTCTATCCTGGGGAGAGGGAAACTGTCCTTTGGGCAGGCCTTGTTCAGGTCTGTGAAATCCACGCACATTCTCCATTTTCCATTCGCTTTCTTTACCAGGACAACGTTGGCCAGCCAGTTTGGATAGTACACCTCCCTGATAAAGCCTGCAGTCAAGAGTTTGTTTACCTCGTCAGCAATCGCTTGGACCCTTTCTGGCGCAAAGGTTCTTCGTCTTTGCTTGATGGGTCTCTTCTTTGGGTCTACGTTCAATCTGTGTTGAATAACTTCTGGAGATATGCCTGGCATGTCGTCATGGCTCCAGGCAAAGACATCCAAGTTCTCCCTGAGAAATTGAATGAGCCTCATTCTCATTTCAGGGCTTAACGTCGTCCCTATTCTGGTTGTTTTCGTCATTTCCCCTTCGATCAACTCCACCACTTCCAGTGCTTCCACTTTTTCTTCCTCTTTTTCTTCTACCATCCACGTGTGGTTCTCCTTAACTGCTAAAACAGCTTGATAACATTCTCGAGCTAGAACTTGGTCTCTTTTGACTTCGCCAACACCATCGTCCGTTGGAAATTTCATCTTCAAGCAGTAGGTGGATGTGGACGCCTTCCACTTGTTGAGTGCTGGCCTTCCGATGATGACATTATAGGATGAGGGACTATCTACTACCAAAAAGTCTATCTGACGAGTTAACTGTTTTGGGTCTGTCCCTACTGTTACTGTCAGCGTCACTATGCCTCTGGGATACACTCTGTCACCACTGAAACTGACGAGTGGAGAGTCGAATGGACGAAGTCTCTTGGGATCCAACTTTAACTGTTGGAATGCGAAAAAGTAAATAATATCAGCAGAGCTACCATTGTCCACGAGGACCCTTTTGGTGTTGAACCCTTCTATGGTGAGCTTTATGACCAAAGGGTCATTGTGAGGTTGTTTTACTTCTTTGGAGTCACTCTCATTGAAGGTCATATCCTGATCAGTTCGTCTCTGCTTTGGCAGGGGTGTCATGTGGACGCTATTCACTTGTCGTTGATGTGTTTTCTTGAGTGACTTGAATGAGCCCCCGGTGACAGGCCCCCCTGCGATCATCTGTATTTCCCCGACCACATTTTGAGGAGGTTGCGATTGACGGCTGTCGTTCCTGGATAAGGACCCATGTTGGCCCTTGTTTTCATCTCGGAATTTATTGTTTTCCCCATTCTTCACGAATTTCTGTAGTTTCCCCATTCGTATCAATTCTTCTATCTGTTCTTTGAGATCCCTACAATCTTCGGTGTAATGGCCATGATCTTTATGGAATCGATAGTACTTACTTTTGTCACGGACGTTAGGAGATGAGTGCAATGGTCGTGGCCATTTAAGGTAGTGCTCGTCTTTGATCTGCGTTAAAATTTTATCAACAAGCATAACGAGAGGGGTGAATTTTACCGTTCGCGGATTTTTCTCGTCTTTCCTTCTGGCTCTGTCATTGACTCGACGATCTGGTCGGTCCTGCTTTTGCCCTCTACGATCGTCTTCTTTTCTTCCTTTGTCCCCTGGTCTGTCCTCGTCCTTGATAGCAGCCAACGCGTCCTCAGCGTTCATGTACTTCTGCGCCTTGAGGAGCATTTCAGCCATCGTCTTTGGGGGATTCTTCGCGAGTGAGCTGACGAGATCTCTGGACCTCAACTCGGCCTTGAAGGTCGTCAGCTGCACCATATCGTCGGCTTCGTCTACCTCCAGTGTTTCCCTCATGAAACGTTTTACATATGACCTCAGGGTTTCCCTTTCCCCCTGGCTGATGGTAAGCAGATGGTCAGCGGTCCTCTTTGGTCATTGTCCCCCAATAAAATGACGCAAGAAGGCGTTGCTCAACTGCTCGAACGTATCGATAGACGATGTTGGCAGCTTTGTAAACCATTCTCGGGCAGCTCCCCTGATTGTAGTTGGGAAGGAACGACACAATATTTCGTCTGGGGGCTGTTGAAGTCCCAGGGTCGTCTTAAAGGTGTTTAGGTGGTCTTGAGGGTCCTTCAATCCATCGAAGGGCTCGAGCTGAGGTAACCGGAATTTTGACAGCACTGGGCAGTCGAGAACCGCTATTGTGAATGGTGAATCCGTCGCCTGGACCATCCGATCCACGCTCCGCTCTGTTTTTTCTTTGATGGCATTCCTTAGTTCGTCCATCTCCCTCCTCATTTCCCGAAGAATATCTGAATTTTGCTCGGCGGGAGTGTTTGGCCTTCGATGGTCACTTCTTCTGTTGCTATCTCCCTCATCCTCCTGATTACCCCTCGAACGATTTTCCTCCTGTTGAAGCCGTAGCCTCATTTCTTGGTTTTGCCTGGTTAGTTCTTCAACTGTGGCTGCAAGGGCTTGAACTTGCTGAGCTAGAGCTGCAGAATCTTGATTAAACTCCATCCTAGAGAAAATAAGAATAAGGAACCACTATTTCGAGTTTGAACAAGAAAATATCATCCCCACAGACGGCGCCAAACTGATAAGTGTAAACTTGTCAGTGATGTTCGTCGGACGGAGATGATTCTTTGGCCTATAGAGATGGTCACCGGTGTGGTGCCTGCCACAACGCCTCCGATGCCAAAGTCAGAATATGAAACTCTCTTTTTAAGAAAAGCAATATAAAATGAACAGAAAAGCAAATAAACAATCTCCTTTCTTACTTGTCTCTCCCCCTTCGTGGGGGTGTACGGGTTTTATATACGTTCTCATCGTCCCTAGCTGTTGGAGGAGTTATGGAGGTCTTAATGCTCCATTGGGTAACGTTTTGGGGCTGTGTAATGAGGCATCAATGTCTCCAAACGGTTCGTACAGTTGGAAGTGTAACCGTTTAGTTGACTGCATTAAATGGACTGGGTGTCCTCGTCAGTATTGCTGCCTTCTACGTTGTCCATCCTGAGGGTGTTCTCGTCCGTATCGAAGACCTCGTCCTCATAGGACAGGCTTGATGGTTTCGTCAGTACTTGTTTACCTCGTCAAAATATATTTTTACTTGGGCTTATTCCATAGACCATGTAATGAGTCACCACCCATCACGTAATAGATTTGATAAGATTTCTCTAAATTGGTTTGAAAGAAAGTTCTGTCCATGAATTGAAGGAGATTTGGAGGAAAACTTAGTCTTTTAAATCAATAAATCATTCATAAGATGGGAACAACTCTACATATTTACCATCATTTTAAACTAATAACCTTAGGGATACTGAAAATTTTAATGTATATAAAAGTACCAATCACATTTATTATTACTATCGCGCATTCTTGGTATGATGGTCACTCACATATACACTTAAATTAGGTCAGAGTAGAAATTCTATGTTGTATAAAATAAAATAAAAAATCACATTTATTATTAATTTGTAAATTTTTTATAGTAAAATTGATATTAACTTTATTCTTTTCTTTTTCGAGATTTATTGATTCATTAGTTTGTATGATTTACCTTGTATGTCACTTACTAAGTTCCATGGCATGTTGTTTTCAAAAAAAAAATAAAAAAAAAGTTCCATGGCATGTTCGCATTAGCATATCTTTGTGTGTGTGTGTGTGTATAATAATAATAATAATAATAATGATGATGATGATGATGATGAGAGACTTCATGTGAGAGAGTATGAAGTTCTAATATGTGGTGCATTCTTTACAAAAAGAATTGAAATACTTTTAAGTGCCATATTAGAGATAAAAAAAAAATATATTAAATATTAACCTTATGTTTTATTTGGTTCAATGTTTTAAGACTTTTCTAATGAAAAAATATATATTCTTTGTTTCCTTTGGTTGAATGTTTTAAGATTTTTTCTCCCTCACACATACGCACAAAACTTTTACATTTCAATTCACTATTTTCACTGCTTGCACTTCTACTATTTTATATACACACCTATCCATAGCCCTTCATGTCATTCCATGTTAAATACACATAGACCAAAAACGTCATTTACCTTTAATCTTTTGATGACACATATCTAATTCCAACATTATTGTTTCATCCAATACTAACCCTTATGAGTTGGATACCACGGAAGGGGGCTTGCATTTTATATCAAGTAATAGTGGTACAATTTTGATGTTGAGATCAAATGTAGTGGACTTGCATGTTATTTTAAGGCCGTGATTGGCTATGGGTGTTTTAAAGTTTGGGATGTTGATGTGGAAAAGTCATAAATATATTTTGTTTTATAATTAAGGATAAAGAGAAAGACAAATTCTATATCAACTTTTATTCTACAATATTTTGCCAAAGTTGTTTTTTTATTGCTTATTACTTAAACTAAATAATTATAATGAATATATGTATGCAATTTACAATTGTTGTTGTTGTTTTTTTTTTTTTTTTTTTTAGTGAACTAAGTTTTATAACAATTATGTTATAATCTATGTAAAATACATTATATATCAACTTTAAGGGTAAATTGCAAATTACACCCCTAAAGTTTGGAGGTGATTAGATTTTATACCTTGAATTTTTAGAATTTGAATTTTACCTCCTGAAGTTTGTGATGTTTGGATTTTATACACAGTTGTTTCAAAACTTAGATTTTATCCCTCCTAAAGTTTAGGGTTGTTTGGATTTTATACTCCAAAATTCTAAAACTTTAGAGGGTAAAATCTAAATACCCCAAAACTTTAGGGAGTAAAATTCTAAAATATAAGGTTAAAATCTAAATTCTGAAACGTCAAGGTATAAAATTCAAACATCACCAAACTTCATGGGATAAAATCCAAATTTTGAAATTTTTAGTATGTAAAATCTAATCACCCCAAACTTTAAGGGTGTAATTTACAATTTACCCTATGTGTAAAACATTCTTCAAAATGATCTTATTACATAAAATATTACAACATTCTCAATGTATCGCAAAGGAAACTTACTACTTGTCTAAACCGTAGGAAAGATGAACATATGTATAATCTCATAAAGAAGCTAACAAAATCATTCATCATAAAATAGATTCTCAATAGGGTGCAGTTGGATAAAATAATATTCATCTCAATGAAGCTAACAAAATCATTTATCATAACCGTAAGTCTAAAATTCCACTATATAATTTTTGGTTTACGTATAAAAGGATTTTGATTTAATCAACAAAATTAAAACAAGATGGACATATACAACACGAAAATCGGAAAATGTACATGGAATTGGCAGCAAAATCTTGTCCAGGAAAAAGGAAAGAAAAGCTGTACAAAACTAATACAACTTTCAGATCACAGCAGGAATAAGACAACATAGGTTACTAACTTACTATATATGGGAACTAGTTGCAGTTGGATTTTCCAGTTCCCACACAAGATCTCAGAGGGGGAAAATATAGAAAAAACAAACTATGAAAATATTAAAAAAGATAAAAAGGCTTAAGGTAAAACTTGAAATACTTATAAAAAAAATATTTAAAAAAAAATTCACCGAGATCATCTTTTCCAACTTCGACTCCTCGAAAATGGATCTTTCATGCCACCAACAATCCAGGTCTCTTTTGCAATATCAGATGAAATTTGGTAGAAATCAGTGTCATATTTCATCACAACCATGTTCTCTTTCTTCTTTCTCTTCTCTTCCTCCATTAAGCTCTTTAAACTCTTTGCTTTTCTCTCTTCTTTTACTCTACCTATTACATCTTCATCTTCCTTCTCTTCTTCCTCTTCTTCTTGTTCTCGATCTTCTTGTTCTTTCTCTTCCAACCAGGTTTTGGCAGGAGCAGATCTACAACGCATAAGTAACAAAGCATTTGATGGAGGAACAGCAGGTGCTGCAGCAATAGAATCATCATCATCATCCTGACATGGCCTATCTCTCTCTTTGCAAAGTGTGTTATTTTGATTTTCCTGTAAGACCATAAACCATTTGGAAAAGACGGTTCTTGAATTCTCATCACTTCCCTCAGTATGGTTTTCTCGGTTTTCTACTTCTCCATCTTCTTCTACCTCAATATCTTCATCATCAGTAGTGATATCTGACGGTTCTGGAAAAGTTCCAAAGCAACGAAAATCAAAACGTATCCTTCTTAAACACGTCAAGAATTGCATTACTTCTTTTTTGAACCCAAAAGCTTCAACCCAACTGGGTTTCTTTTTATGTTTATTCCTGTTGTTGTGAATTCTTTCAATCTCTTCCATCACTGATTGCCAGTTCTTGCATGAAGTATTGGTCTTGTGCCTCACTTTGATCTGCCCTGCACATGTGACTTTCGGAGAGGTTGGTTCAGAGATCTCCGAGCCCATTGGCTTGGTTTTGGACCATAGCAAAGGACTGGCTTGACCACCACCTCTAATAGTGCTTGATTTCTTAAGGCTGTGGTGACGGTGGTGGTGTGGGTTGTGATTGTGATTGTGATTGTGATGGCGCTTGTTCTGCTCTGAAGGCCTTGCTGGGCTGCATATGGGCTTAGGCATAAGAGTTAAATGGGCTCGAGAAGGAAAACATACTAACAAATCTGCAGAAGGAGCTGCTTTGGCTTCTCTTCCCTTCATAACTAGCTTTCCTTTCCTTTGTTAAATTTGCTGGTTTTGGGTTTTGAGCTAAGTTTTTGGATGGTTTTTAAAAGAGAGAAGAGAGTGAGGGAGGGAGGGAGGGACTGACAGCTTTCTTTTGCCTTTGCCTTTATCTTGTGTGTCTCTCTTTAATCTTTACCATCTGTCTGTTTGTTTATTTTGTGCAGCAGTACTCCTTTTTGCTCTGCTTTAGAATGGGGTCACAAGACAGCTTCTTTGATAGCCTTTAACTTCTTTTTTTAATGCTTGGCTAAACATATTAATAAAAAGATATAAAGAAAGCTGAATGGGAAAGTTTTAGCCCACGAGCCTTGTTTCATGATCCAATCATACCCTCAACTTGTGAGCCCATGCCAGTTTTACTCAAAAAAATGCCCTATTGCTTGTGCCCACTAATGTGTCTGCAACTACCAAGCCGCCTCTCTTATGAAAAAAAAAGAAAAAGAAAAAAGAAAGATTGGGATGTGGTTGAGTAAGGGGCTTATTGCTGAATTAAGACTTTTATGATCCATCTGCCCCCCTTGTTAGAATAGAAGAATCATTCTTTTTTTTTTTTTTTGGCCCCAATATTAGTATAGGCATAGCAATAAGTTTGGGGACACATTTTTTTGTGATTAGCAAATAATAAAAGTAGTATTAGTTGTAGATTTATGAGAAAATGATGTTATTCAATCAAAATTTATAATTTTGATATGTTGTGGAAAAATTTTATATCGCCTAGCATTACCCTTGATCCCTAGATCTAACCTCACACAAAGAGATAGAATGCTATTAGATTTAGACCACATAGGCCATTGGCGTATAATAGGTTACCCTTAACTCTGTTTAATTATAAGATTGGCATAGTGAAGCATAACATATTATATGTTGGGTTGGAATTAAAATGAGTAGAAGTTAGATACAATATATCATATATGTATGGTTTATTTTCTAATATAAAAGGAGAAAAAAAAAGGCACACCGAAAGTCCTAAGGTGGGAAAACGGAACTAAAAGTCTAAAACCAAAGTGAGGATGCAATAATGAAGGGCGTTATGCACTTGAGAGCAAGGAAGGATATGGCCCCCACTAACCACTACACGTTGCGTTAGAATTATACTGTCTTTTTGTTTGGGACCTTCCATGAAAAAGTTTTACTCCATCTCTCTCTCTCTCTCTCTCTGTTAATTACATAAATCCATGGTTATCATGATGAGTGAGTGAGAAAGAAAGAGATATCAGATATGGTTTTGGGGGGACTTAGGAACCAATTTTCTTCTTATACTTGTCTAGTTTTTAGTTATTTTTGTTGCTTATTTTTTCTTGTTTAATGTTAACTAAATATTACAAAGTCTAGGGTAGGAAACACCCTAAGTATTAGCATATAACTGGTACAAAATAAAAGGAGGATTTGAATACACAATAAGGTTATCACTAATAGAAGCTCTTAATTTCCTTAGCCAAAAGGTCCACGCATTGGTTTCCTTCATGGTAAGTGTGGTGAATATGCGTTTTCTCAAAAAGCTGGAGAGAAACCCGAAATCGGAGATCAAAGTGCTACATGGATGGGAAGAAGAGTTTGATGCTTTAAAAATTGCTTTCTTTTGTTAAAACTTTAAGATAGGGGGAATTAATTTAAAATTTATGTCATCTGAAACTTGGAATGATGGAAAGACGTGCTGATCTTTGCCATCTAAGCAGTAAATATTAAGAAAAGAGTACTGATAAATTTGTTTAAAAACATATTAAACCAATTATGCTTATGTCAAGCTGGAGCCACTATACTAAAACTCGATTGGTCGCTTTTATAGGCAGTACTAAATCTTCTTCTACTCATTCCGGCATCTATGCAGTGAATCAATAGATGCAGCAACTCTATGATAAGTTAAAGTTTTCTTAAAAATTGTATACACGTCACTTTTGTCAACCATTGTTATTATAGAAAGAAGATTACATAAAACGCTTCTACGGTGCTTTCAAATGCTAAAAAAAATAATATCAAAATTCTCTCCTTTTTTTTTTTTGCCAAACCATTTTACTTGTCCACTTAGCCAAAAAAAAAAAAATACTATTCTGTTTAAAAGAGATCCAAACAGGTCATTGGCATTGCCAAACTTTCAATCAGAATGACATATTTTGATATCCTGTACATATCTCCTTTTGCAATATTAAAAAAACAAATTTGTTACCTAAAACAACCATACATGAGTTTTAAAGTCAATTTTGTTTTAATAATTTAATAGTTAGGCGAGGAAGAGTTAAACTCTGTGCGTCTATGTTAAAAAACACCCTTAAAATATAAATTGAGACTGTATGCAACATGTACCCTAGCTTTCAGAGATGTGACAACATCTCCCTCCTAGCTGCAGCTCCCTTCATTAATGTCCAAATTAAATTCACCAGTTGGGCTCTTTTTCTAGGCCAAAGTTATCAAATGAATCTTAATTACCTAGCCTTCATGTTTTATTTTATTGATTAGAAAGGAGCCTTTTGCCCTAATGCCCACTCCTTCCTTCTAGTCTGCAGTTCTATTCTAACCATCCGGTTGGACCTGCATTAGCTTTTGTCCTGAGCTAACTAAATATAACTAAACCTAACTAAACCTAACTAAACAAGGGGTTTTCCTTTAATTACAATTACAAGTCTTGTGCATTCATACATGAATTGTTAACAAGGAGAAAACCCCCCAAACTCCCTCTCTTTGACAAGTTCCTTGTTTTGAGCTACCTGTTTGTACCAACTGTTATGATCATACGTAATGCTTCTCATCATGCTATTGAAAATATTACTGATAGGGGAAATCTGATTCTAAAATCCTTGGTTGATTGGACTTTTATTCATCCTTAACTAATTTTGTTGTCCACAATATTGGTTAATAAGCTCTTTTATGTTGTTTTGAGGGAAACATCTCCATCTCCTCCATCCTTAATTTTTGCCACGGGAAATCATGAGAGAGATGGAATTTTTCCCATGTCTTCAATTATGCTTGTTTTATTTATTTTCCACTTTGATAATAAATATTATTCAGCAAAAAAAAAAAAAAAAAAAATCTGCTAATTGCATCATCATCCAAGGCATAAGGAATAATAGGCTTTTTTTTTTCTTTTTCTTTTTCTTTTACATTAGCCAGTGTCTAATTAAGTTACACCAACCCTCCCCCTTTTTTCTCCTACAAAAAGGTCATGCAGGATCATGCCTCTAGCAGTTTGAACTCATAATATTCTATTTTGTTTGAAAGAAAAAAGTATCTTATGTATTGGCAATATACAACATTTTTATCATATTGTGTGAATTCCACTCACCTGTGAGACTCACAATAAGAAAGATGATATATATAAGTAATGTAACTAACACATATACAATACCACCTCGTCATTGAGAAGAGGCAAAAGTACCGTCAAACCAAATGGTTTGGTGTTAAGTTGCACCAACCTTCCTTTAACATACAATATATTGCCAAAAAGTAATTTGTTAGAGCTTGATTAGTCAGCTGACTTGAGTAAAGCTTAGGTTATTACAATATAATATATTGTAAATTAGTGTAATGTAGTGGTGTGTGTGTCCAACCCTTCTTATCATTGAGACATGTAGGGTTGGGAGAAGATGCCATGGATGAATGATGGAATGGAGAAGTTGAGTTTTAAATAAAGTGTTTCATTATCTACTATGGGACGTGAATAGAATTAGATGGTGTGTCAAAGACAAAAGGATTCCTTCCTATCACGAGGGGCAGCACCCCCTATTCCTAGGACCAATTTGTCAAAAGCAAGTTTGTCTATCTTCTCTAGCGATTAGCGGGTAATTGGAACAAAAAGGCTTACTAGGTTGGGTAAATGTTGACTTCCACTCAAAAAGTAAAAGGTATCAAAATTAGCAAAGCCTAGAACAATTAAAGTTGAAGAAATGACTAGGGTTGAAAAAAAAGCAGGGGGTTCACAGCAAAGGTGAGGGGCATCTAATATTTGGAATTCAAGATGTATTAACACTGATGTACTGATCCTCAACAACCAAAAAAAAAAATAATGATGTACTGATGTTAATTGAAGCAGTTGTCAACAAAATGAAATATCTCAAGATGCAAAAAATGCATTAAAGATTTTTGTTTAGTTTATTTTTTTAAGTGCATCTTTTTAAAAGTATAAATTTACTTTTATTCACTTTCAATAAAATAATAAATAAACAAATAATTGATCCATTAGTTATACCCTACCAATTGCAAATATATATAGATAGATAGATCTTAAACTTTGGTTGTCAAGAGACTTGTAATTTAACTAATTAGCATATTTTAATGTTTCCATTGTACTCGGAGTTCAAATTCCTCCACCCCATTATAACCATCGAATTAAAAAATAAAATAAAATAAATTTAATTATTTTAGAAGGAAAAAATATATATGTGGCACACTATAATTGATTGATCAAATATAAAGTGAAATACCTAATAAAAGTGGGACAAAAAACTTTTATTAATTTGTTGCTTCAAGGAGCAGCCATGAGGGCCTACTCACACACAACAAAACCCCTCTCTCTCTCTCTCTAAAATTGGGATGCACACATCATGATGACATCACAAGAATTTTAGTATATGTGTTTGTGGATTCAATTAAAAATTATAGAAGGTTCTCTTGAGAATATTTTAAGTATTGTTGTCGCAATAAAAAACAGCCAACTTCATCATAGAATCATTGTAATATCTAGTAGGAATGTAGGTAATAAGATGGAATCCTTTGAGTGCAAGGTTCGATTCTTCTCAATCTAAATATGCAATAATCTTTATTCCTCGCAGACCTTTCGAACTAAATTGATCAAAGATGCCAATGACGGAAAGATTGATAACAAGGATGGCCCTTCATAATGCAAAACATTGCACGTTGACAGATGATTTCCTATCCTAGATGCTAGTAGATAAACTCAATCATTTTGTATCTTTAATATAGTACGACTTCCTATGATTATTATATTATTAAGTGTCTTATTTAATAAAATGATGATAATAACTCATAGTGTATGTATTCTTTCAATAGTAAGTTACTTCGTTATCACCGTCCTTTGTGCGATAGTCATTTCAAAAATATAAGTGTTTGTAAGGTGTGGGGGGTAAGAGCTGGGGTTCAAATCTCCAGGAGGAAGCTTCACACACCTATATACTTAGATTAAACTAAAGTAATAATTCTATTTTATAAAAATAAATAAATAAATAAATAAAAAAGAAAAAGAAAAGTTACTTCACTTGGCCTAAAGCAAGTAGCAACTTCTCGGCTGAAACCACACCACAAGGAGCTTATGAAATTATATATAATCTGGATTCTGGAGGTGAAATTGTATTGAGGAAATGAACTTAAGAATTGCCATATACTCATTAATTCATGAAAGGAAACCCTGCCATATATATATATATGTGTGTGTGTGTGTGCGCGCGCGCGCGCGCGCGCACACCTAGGGAATTTATATGTTGTGTGTTTCATCTGTATGATTAAATAGTCATTTTGGCTGGTGACTTGTTTAAATCAATTTGAAAGATGTTGCCAAATCAATAGTCAGAGTTCAAGGATTAGGAGAGTATAGGAAGAACTGAAGAAGGAAATTTAGTTGGGAAAACAGAATCAATGAACTATAGCCACCGGTTGGTGAGCCCACAATTGATATGCTATAATTGTTCTCATTATTATTATTATGCTTTGCTTTGAACCAAATTCAAATTGGAAGTTTGGAACCATAAAAGTTGAAAATTCATTATTGCAAACACTGTGCAATGCAATTAGTAGCCATAATAACTCGTTCAAACTTTTGACGAATTACAATATCTTGTTTTCAACTAGTATTAATTACATGTTTTTTTCCCAAATGCCAATCAGTTCTAAATATAGTACACATCAGAAAGATGAGAGCTCAACAGAGCTTGGATTTCAACTTCAACAGGAGTGTTTATCACTGACTCACTTGTCACGGACCATGGAACTTCAGCTTGCTCACAGCTCCTCAGCAATGATTTGCATTCATTAGCAATTGAACTCAGCAATAAGTAGTGGTTTTTTTTTGGATTAATTAATGATAAGGCTGAACTACTATAGGTCTATAGCAGCACCCACCTCCACTTTCAAGAAGGTGGAGCCCCAAAAAATAGCCAAATACAAGTCCAACCGACCATGTGAAGCCCTTTAGTTTAGCCATCTCTTGAGTCCTGATCATCTCTGAGAGGGTTATCCATAGCAGAGTTATCTGTGTGAAGCTTGTGCTAGCCCGTTTGTGGATTCAGCCATTTAAGAGCAATGGTGTTGAATGGTTTTGACGAAAGCAGGTGAACCACAGTTGCAATTTCTACTGCTGCTGCTTGGACAAAATGGAAAGTAAACAAGAAAAATGTATTGTTAAAGGAAAATAGTAATAAATTGTCACATGTGAGTGAAGCAATATATAAAAAGGGTTTAGGGAAAAAAATAATGATTCGTTTACATAAGCGCCAAAACCATCGTACCGGGTGGAATATAGTGGAATGGATCGGAATTTAGAACGAGATGAAATAGATGGGTGACTTGTATCAATTAACTAATTAGAATGGAAATTCTGGTTGTTGCGGGAGAAACAAAATGGAATTCTTAACTATGCTTTGATCCATTGTCTATTTTGGTCCACTTCGGTTTATTTGGTCTATTTCAATCTATTTGGGTATGTTCGGTCCATTATTGTTTCAGTTTATTTTGGTCTATTTCAGTCCACTTTAGTCTATTTGGGCTTGTTCGGTCTATTTAGGTCTATTTCAGTCTATTCATATTGTTCGGTCTATTTTAGTCCATTTCGGTCCACTTCAGTCTATTTGGTCTTGTTCAGTCTATTTAGGTCTATTTCAGTCTATTCTGCTTGTTCCGTCTATTTTAGTCCATTTCAGTCCACTTCAGTCTATTTAGGCTTTTTCAGTTCATTTCAGTCTATTCAGCTTGTTCGGTCTATTTTGGACCATTTCCGTCTACTTAGTCTATTTAGGCTTGTTAGGTTATTTATGGTTCACTTTGGTCCATTTAGTCTATTTTGGTCCATTTTGGTTTATTCGGTCCACTTCAGTCTATTCAGGCTAGTTCGGTCTATTTTAGTCCATCTCAATCTTATTTATAATTATGAAGAAACTATGATAAGGTAGTATCCAATTGATGTTGATCTTTGACCAGGCTACACGTTTTTTGTTTGTTTGTCTTTATAATGGTGAAGTTTTCTTGTAGTTAGACTATTCAATAGATGAAGCATCTTTTTCTCATAAAAAATTAGATGAAGCATTTCTTGTACATTAGATAACTAGTTGAATGTGGTAGATTCAATTCTTATATTTCACTGAAAAATAAATTATCTTTTTTTTTTTTTTTTTTTATAAATGCAAATATAAGTCCTTGAATAATGATACATGTCACTTTACTTGAATAATTCAAGCAAAATCTGAAATTTGCCCCCCCCCCCCCCCCCCCTTGTACTTAATAGACTTTTCTTAATATTTTAAGAAAAAAGTTAAAGGATGCTTTGAAGTTATTGGCTTAGGAAATATTTTTATAAAATTTTTATGGAAAAAGAAAATTTTAACTAATTTTTACTAATTTTTATATTTTCAATAAAAAGTGATATTAATTTTTTTTTTCTAAAATAGTCCATTAATAAATGTTCTGAGGATACCTGTTAACCAGACCATGTTTTAAATTTATAAATGATATAATTATTATACATTAATTTATAAATGATATAATTATTATACATTAAAGAGATTGCAGATTTGTAATCTCATCAACTTTGATAGATCACAGCCTAATTATAATTGCTTCCATAAAACATTATTGGTATTATACTAAAATATTTTTCTCTCTTTCTTTTCTCTTTTATTGTCATAACGAAACCTATTTTTATATTATTATTTTTAATCTCATTCACTTCATTTATGTTCTTAAAAATTTATCTGTAAGAGCTCAAAAAATGACCCAAGCCCACTTAGAATAGTGGTACTCAGTACTTTTTGCCCAACACAATTAATTTATAAGAGAGTGGATTGTTAAGTAGGATCCAAACTTGAAATTAATGAAGTAATGACTTTTAATATGATGAAATGAAGCACAAGTTTAGTATAAACTCTTCCTCGGGCTCGTCCGAGGATGGATTGTTCATATACTATTAGTACCTCTTTACAACTTTATACTTAATTCTCTCTTTTCAAGTTTCTATATGCTAACCCCTTTTCTAGAGGGGTTCATTTCCTTTATATAGTCACTCCTAATACTTTTCAACCCTCCACCTATATGTCTCAGGGGAACAATTGGGATACTTGTCCCATTAAGACCCTTCTAGAGGTGGTAGAGAGTGTTGTGAGTTGTGGAACTACTGTTCAGGTGTCTTTTCCTTATAAATGCAGCCAACTCAGTGCATTCAATGTGAAGGTAATGACTACCTTTTCGAATATTTCCTCTCTTCTTTGTCTCCACGCCTTTGATGTCTTCCATGGTGGTCTATTTTTTGGTGCAAGAAGGCCACTGAGGCATTCCCGAGGTGCATTCGCTCCTTGGACGATGGGTCCATCAGTTTCCCCTCATCGGATTTTTGTTCATATGTTTAGTCTGAATCAATGTGGTCCTTATATCTTCTCTTCTCAGACTTAGTCCATGTGTCAAATCCAGATTGGCGCATGGATAGGCCTTTGTTCGTTCTCGAATTGGCCTGTGGGCTTTACGTTGTGTTTAGGTCCCTCCCTCCCACATTATCCATTAAATTTTTACTGTAAACTTTAATAACAGTGTCATTAACAAAACAATTGCAATTAAAAAAAAAAAAAAATCTATCAGAACAATGAAAGGAGGAAGACAGACAATTCTCAATTCCGTTATAATTTTGATGGTTTGAGTTTGGGCCTAAGTGATTCTCAAAAAAAAAAAAAAAAGATTTTGGGCCTAATCTCCGTGACAAAATATTACCGGGGCATAGAGCATCAACATCAGATGTGGTAAATGTGGTAAATGTGCCAAATGCCAAATATTTGGCACATTTACCACACCAAACACCAAAATCTCCTTTTATCAGATGTGCTAAATCCCATAAAATTTGCCACATGTGAACAGTACCATTGCAAATTTGCAACGGTACTGTTCACATGTGGCATAATTTTTATTGTTTTTTTATTCTGTTTTCTCTCTCTCCTCTCTCCTCAGATTTTTCTTTTCTCTTCACTATCACTGTTCCCTCTCACCTCTGTTCTCTCTCACCGTTCTCTGTCACCGTTCCCTCTCACCTCTGTTTTGTTGATCTTGATCCGTCATCGCCGTCATCGCCGATCGTCATCGCCAATCCATCATCGTCGTCTCACCGGTTTCATTTTGCATCGTCATCGCCGATCTCTCCGGGCATCGTCATCATCATCGCCAATCGGAATCGACGTGGGCATCGACGTTGAGGTGAGATCGGAGTGTTCGTCACGATCGTGGGCATCGACGTTGAGGTGAGGTGAGATCTTGATCGTGGGTTGCCGGTGTTAGTGGGTTTGGGTTGCCTGGGTTGCTTGGGTTTAGGTTGCCTGAGTTTCGTGGGTTTGGGTTGCCTGGGTTTTGATTGTGTTTTCTGGGTTTGAGTTGCTGTGCTAGTGGGTGTTGCTCTATTTTTAATGGATTTTGGGGTGGATTGTTGATGACGGTGGTTGTGGTGGTGGTTTTACAATGGATTGTGGCTGCCACGGTGGTGGTGGTGGCGGCGGCAGCAGCAGTGTTGTAGATGTTTTTTATTGTGTTAGATATATTATTTTATTGTGTAGTTTATATTATTTTAATGTATAGTAAATATTATTTTAATGTATAGAATTGAAGTATAGAACATCTAATAAATGGTATGTTATAAAGTGATGTGTTAAAATAATAAAGTAAGTCTTTAATACGGTAAAATGACATAAATTATGCCACAGCTGAAAAGGATACTCTATGTTGAACAAGTAACATTGTAGGCTTCAAATTCCAAAACCCTAATTCACAGCAGGATGAGGAAGTTCTGGTTGGCAATGGCACCACTGTAATTGTAAGGCAAGCTTAAGTTTTTCATGTTTCACAATAACATGTGCAAGTTTTATGCTTTATACTCTCTTTGCTGTATATGTTTTTGATAGGAGAATTCTGATTGTAGCTTAGAACTTAGAAGTAAATTTTGCAGGAGTAGAAATGAGACTAGGATTTTGCAAAACCATCATCTCACTCTCTGTACAAAACCCTTCACATCTCCACAAAATCCCAATCCCCTACTCAATCTCTCTCTTATTTTTCTCCTCCAAACCCAAAGAATTAAAGCCCACTGTAACAGTTTTGGATTACCTGATCAATAAGCACCAGTTTTCCCATGAAGTAGCTCTTAAAGCCTCATCGGTGATAACTTGTCTGAAAAGACCTATAGAAGTGGATTCCATGCTTTCATTCCTCAAGGAGAGCGGTTTCTCCAAAACCCACATCGAGGAAGTGGTCAAGAGAGTCCCTAAAGTTCTTATTGCCAATCTTGCCAGTACCATTAAACCCAAAATCCAGATTTTCCAAAACTTGGGCTTTTCGCCCGATGACATTGCTGAGATTGTATCTTCTGACCCGTGGATTCTCAAATAGAGTGCAGATAATCGGTTTGGAGCCTCAATTTTGATGTTGAAGACTATTCTGGGTTCAAATGCTGAGGTCATTAGGGCCTTGAAGGTTTCTGGATGGTTTTTGAAGCATGATTTGGAGAAAACTATGAAGCCCAACATAGAATTTATGAAGGGTTGTGGAGTTAGTTCGTCTCAAATTGTTAAATTTATGTTTAATTTTCCAGGGTTATTTTTGCATAAGCCGGAGAGCATTCAGGATTTCTTTAAAACGGTTGAAGAAATGGGTTTTGATAGGAAGTCTAAGATGTTTCTTGCTGCTCTTCGGACAGTGAGTTCGATGACACATGAGAATTGGGAGCTGAAGCTGGAGCTTTTTCGAAGTCTGGGGTTTTCAGAAAATGATATTCTGAATGTGTTTAGGAGGGTACCTAATGTTTTTTCTATATCTGAGAGAAAAATCAAGGAGGCAACTGAGCTGCTGCTTAGTGCTTGGAACATAGACATCTCTTATATAGTCCGCCATCCAGAATTGCTTCTTTACAGCATTGAGCAGAGGTTAAAACCCCGCCTACGAGTTTTGGAGATTCTAGAAAAGGAAAATGCACTTAAGAAGAAACCTAGTTTGACTACAGTCTGCACAATAACCGATAAGAAGTTCTTAGAAAAATTTGTACTTCCTTATTCAAAAGAAATCATGGAGCTAAATGTGGCTAGTTGGGCTTCTTAGAAAGTTAGATATTTACAATTTGTTGGAAATTTTTGAGCATTTGAAGGACGGTGTCGTACAGATCAGTTTGTGATAATATCTTAGCCATGGAAGATTCATCAATTAATGCTTGTAAGTGGAATGCCTTAAGAGTTCAGTTTTGGAAGAGCCATAATCAAAATGGAAATTACAATTGTCATTTAGGGTAAATTTTCTTGTAACCATTTCTCACCTCTGTTTTTAAAGTATTTTTATATTGATCTGGAAAAAAAAAAAAAATGAGATAACTTTCACATTACTGTTTTTATCAATTGAATTATAATTTATAAATGCATGTTTAATTTTCTAAAACTTCTTCAATATAAGTCTTATGTTCAAAGAATGCTCTATAAATAATAACTGTGTAAAGGAAGCATGTTTGCCACTCAAAATTATAGGTACGGTGTATTTTGGGCATCTAGTATCCAACAGTCATTGTCATCTGCTATATGTTTGGCAGTTTAAAGAAGGGTACCTATATAGTTGGTGGCTTTAGTTTTTAGATTTTTGCAGTTGTCTTTATGATTTATATAAAAAAAATTTCTCCAATGAAATAAATTATTATAAAGCATGCATAATTTTCTGTGTTTGTAGTTTTGTACAATGTCATACCTGTCAGAATACAGGCGGTTTCATTGATTATAGAATTGTTGCGCTGTTTCCTTTTTCCTGGAAGCAGAAAAATATTGTTAAAGCTTACTGTTTTAATTTCTTCTTTTGACAATGGCTTATAACTCAAATGACACTTCCTACCCTTATAAGAATAAGATGGAGAGTGAGGACGTAGGTTCAAAACCCGTTAGGTGCATGTATAGCCTACCATTAAAAAAAAGTTATTATTGAATAGAAGAGCATGTATACATGTTGAAACGAGAAAAAAAGGCATTAATTTAACTATGATCTGCTGGTTTGATGTATGAATAAGATGTTGATGATTGATGTTGAATGAGGTTGGCTTTACAGTAAGAAAACAGCCAAGAAGCAAGGAAAGTCACATGTCCTGAAATTTCAATTGTTATTTGGGCTCTTTTTTGAAGTATCGATTTTAATTGATATTTGATGTGGCTATTATGCCGGGTTTTGTTTGGACCAAATGACAACTCCAACCCATAATATACAAGGGGTGGAGGATAAAGTTAGGGTACAAATCCCTATGGTTGGGTGGGTTGTGTTTAGCTACTGAAAAAAAAGGGTATTATGTGGCAACTACATGAGTTTAGATGGGATCTATGTTGTTGCTTGATATACAAAATAATAATGTTGATAAGAACCATGATGATGTAAAGTAGGATGCTTCTTTTGAAGCTGTTACTTAAGTGTACTATTCTCTATAAGTTCTTGTTCCTGATGTACTTGGATTTCTATTACAAAGGAGATCTATCTTCAGCATGAGTTTTCTATTCTCTATAAGCTTGAAGACTTGTTAAGTGAGTTGTCTGGTATTCACTGTTACAACCTTGAGTTCGTATGCTCATTAGATCACGTGCACAAAATTAGAGTCCGTGACTGCACTGCTAAAGGGGTAAATAGGAGTGATAGTGCATCCAGAAAGAAACATCTTATATAGGCCATCCCCATGAGCACAAGCTCAGTTGATTTTGATATTGAGTTCAATATACCAGTACTTGTTCCAACTTCTAACATTTATAACTACATTTGCTATTTGTTTCCTGATTTAATCTGACAAATATTTGCCGGCTTTGGTATGGTATCTTCTGGTTGTCATTCGTAGGCTTCACAGTTAGAATATGATGGATGGCTGCATTTGGCTCATGGAATTAGTCCAAGTGTGTATTTATCCCATGTCCAAAGCAGCTCATCATCATTATCTCTTCTTGATTCATGATAATTTGTCATCTTCTTCAGTTGAAAACTCATTTATTTCAAAATATGCATTTGGGATATTAAGGTAGTAGGTAAATGCATTAAAAGTGGGGAAATATTTTCAGAGGCAAGTTAGTTAATGACTCATCACTTTGTTTCCTTCAATTCGTAACTCTTCCAATGTTCTGTGTGGATTCCAGCGTGCTCTTCCCCGCCCCAAAACTTTCATTGTTTCACATTGCACATAGATTCAGGGCAATATCTTTGCTTCTCTGATGCTTTTTTTTTTTTTTTTAAAAATTCTTTTTGCTATTGTGGATGCCCCAAAGTTTTTCTTTTTGATGATCTGGTTGAATATGAATGCCCCTTCATCATTTGCAGGATGAGTTTTAATAGGTCATGTGGTCAAAATCTCACTTGCTGCCTTATTTCTCATGGGAAAAGGAGGTATCGATTGAGTTAAAGCTTATAAGTCGTTGACGTAGCTTGCAGTATTGCCCTTGAAGTAGCACATTGTTGATGTTTTGCATGTGTTCCATTCTTACAGTTAAGGAATTCTTAAATTTTGGCAATGATCACCTAGTAGTTTGCAACTGGAAATTGGAGAAGTCATTGGTCTATTCTTACATTTGGAGTAGTCTTCAATTGTGGCTATGATAACCTTCTAACTTGATCTTTTCCTGGCTTTATCCCCTGTTGGCTCTCTCTCTCTCTCCAGGTTGGAAAAGAACGGGTATGTATGGGCTATAGCTAACTTGTTGCCTTTATAGTTAAATGAATAGAATGAGAAAGCACACCAGGTTGTCAAAACTTCTGCTGTTATGCTGCTTAGCTTTTAAATCTCACTCTGAGTTCGCGACTACGATAAAATATCTAAAGTTGTGTTCTGTAACATTGCAGGAACAGAGGAATCAACCCTAGCCCCCACCCTACAGGAAAAGGAAAAAAAAAAAAAAGAAAAAGAGGAAAACCACCAGAACTTGCCGTGCTATATTCACATCCTTCAGAATAGGGACCTGAACAGAAGCCCCACAACATCCTTGAGAGTAGGGACCTGAACAGAATCCCCACAACGTAGTTTCCTTCGGTTGATGCATACTGTCAAATCATTATTGCTACTTAGGTAACAAATGGTATTTCTTATCAGCTTGGCAGGTTAATATGCATAAGTATATTTCTTACCAACTTGGCAACTTGGCAACTTGGCAGGCTAGTATAAGCTAAAAAGGACATAATAAGTATATTAATACCTGTTTAGCTCCACACCAATTTGGAGCCCCAATCCCCTTTGTGGAGATTTTATAAAACTATTTGTATATTATTTAATTAAGTCACATGACTCATTAAAAAGTCATGTGTCTAAAAATGCACATGGATGGTCTTTTCAATTGCCACACAGTGAGTTGGAGAAAGATTACTCCAAATTAGTTCAGAGATAAACTTTTTCCTTGTTTAAATGATTTAATGAATTATGTGATTTAATACATGTTGATGGTCTTATAAATTTTCATGTAATGATGGGTTAAAGTAGAGCCCTCCCACCCAATTCAGAGAAGAATTGTCATAGTTAAAAGATTTGATCATCAATAGGATCTTGTAGGGATCTAGCAGGCTCTTATTTCGCACTTGAAACCAAATAAAGGATGTCATGCAAGCTAATTGAGAAATAGACTCGTCTAAGGTTTGCTTGATTTTGTTGTGCCTTCTGGAAATCATCATCACATGTACATGGCTCGAGACTAGTCTTAAATTTTTTTTAATAAATAAATAAAATCATTGTTGTGTTTGCTTGATGTTATTGTAGTAGATTCTTTGTATGGGCATTTGGGTGTTGATAAAATCATAAAATGTGAGAAATTGGGAGTTCGATTTTCATTGTTTTGTTTTTGATTAATTAGAAAATTAGAGAAAAATGTAAAAAAACTTACCAAACAGATTACAATACAAAAAAATTATTAGGTACTTTGGAAATACTTAATAATTACATTTAAAATACAGAATCCGGTCTTCCCTACAATTCGTTGTTGATGTCCAATATAGCAAACTGGACAACTTCAATTCAATGCCAAACAGGTTAGTTGTTTAGATATATATATGAGATGAGTTCAAGTTACACCTAGTGTAACTCTTCAAAAGTTACACTTGGTGTAACTCTTATAAAGTTACACATTTTTTACACCGTAAATTTCTAAAAGATCTAACAGTTAAAAAAGACACCATTAAATGTTATTGCTTTCCACTTTTGTCTCTCTCCTTATTTATTATTTTTCACTTAATTAAAGGGCACTTGCCATTTTCAACAACCCACTTTTCAATTGAGTCATTAAACTCTCTCCACCTAACCTGTATTCTTCTCTCTCTCTCTCTCTCTCTCTCTCTCTCTCTCTTTGAAAAATGTCTTTTGTCTTTTAGGGCAGTCATGCTATTTGAAGGTTACTCAACATACGAGTGACATGAGTATACATGCCTCCAGAAGCACTTAAGCATCCAAAGACTAACTCCATTTTATAAGTAAACAATGTTATTTCCTATACATGTATCATATTACAGATTAGCTACTTTTGCCCCATCAATTAGAAGGTTCTCAAAGAAGTATTTATTAGTAAATGATGTAAAGCTTGGATGTTGATATTTTCAATGAGTCGTAGGAAGCACACAATATTGTAGGCAAAGAAACAAATTTCAAGTTAATACTTCATTTTTTTGAACAGCTATTAATTCAACTTCAATTTTTTCCTTATGTGCCCCACTTAGAAATACCACTCCTCAAAAACGACACTCAAATTCTGTCACTGAAACAGTGAGATTCAAAGAAAACAAGAAAAAAGAAGAGAAAAGAAAAAAAAAATAACAAGGCTAGTAACTTCTATTTTCACTTCTTGGATGATAACCTCTGGATGCATCTGATGGACAAAGTAAGGAAAATAAGAGCTTGCCTCAGGCTTCCCAGCCCCTCAAGAGGGTAGCACGTGCAATCAGAGAGAGAGAGAGAGAGAATACTAGTAGAAGAAGAATATGGGTTGGGTGGAGAGAGTTTAATGACTCAATTGAAAAGTGGGTTATTGAAAATGGTAAGTGCCCTTTAATCAAGTGAAAAACAATAAATAAGGAGAGAGACAAAAGTGGAAAGCAATAATATTTAATGGTGTCTTTTTTAACCGTTAGATCTTTTAGAAATCTACAATGTAAAAAATGTGTAACCGTTAGATCTCATAAATATATATATATATATATATATAGATGAGTTCAAGTTATACCTGGTGTAACTCTAAAAAGTTACATCTTTTTTAAGCCATTAGATTTAAGTAAATCCAACAGTCAGAAAAATACCCTTATTAATACTAATATTCTAATTGATCTCATTTATTATCCCTTATTTAATACATTTCATACTTATTTATGAACCCAAAAAAGTTTATAAGTCTGACTCTTTCTCTCTCCATTGCGTGTCTCTCTCTCTTTCTCTTTGCATGTTTTTCTCTCTATTTCCACCACGACTCTTCCACCTCCACGGCCAGGTTGTCGATAGCCAAAAAAAAAAAAAAAAAAAAGCCACAGCCACTGGACTTTGTTGAATAAAACAACTATTGCTTTTAGCGAAGTCTTAAAATAAAAGGCCGCAGCTGCCAAACTGTGTTCATCATTAGCGAAATCTTAAAACAATAATCAAATGCAGCTTGTTCAAAAACCAGCGAAGCGGGTTTTTTAATATCTATTAAAATAATATTTGGAATATCTATTAAAATAATATTTGGATTTCATGATTATGCACTTTTTTGCTTTCATTTAACAAAAAAACAAGAGGCAGGCAAAACTTTCACCATCTCGTGAAACAAAAAACTGAGCTGGAGATAGGGATAATTCGTAAGTGAACGGGGTGTAACTCCCCCTCAAGCTCATTGTTTATAAAATCCATCACGCTGGTGCCATGTGTACAAGGGTTTGAGCTTGTTGGGCCTTAAGCCTTAGGGCATTGCGTGTGGTTGTGTGTTCTACTAGGCCTATGAACTTGGCCCAGACAAGCCTTGATGCCCATCCAAAGCCCAAAAACTATAATGAAGCCGTTATGACATGAGTGGCAAAAGTGAGACCTTGCCGACCAACTTCGACCTGGTTGGAGTTGGCAGTTTCCCGAGGAGGTGAGTCCTTAGATGCTTGGTATTGCCTTGGGAAGTAGCGCTACTGGATAGATTCTCTAACGTGGGAACCAATTTCAATGCCATTCTTACCACCTTTCAATCCCAATTAAACACCCACTTAAGGATAATAACATTGGACCTTCTTTCCCACTCACCACAAGAGTAATCATAACCCTCTCCACTGATTTTGGGCTATAAATATGAGAAGTTAAGGGAGAAAAAAGGTGGTTGAATGATTCCAAAGGAAACTAAGAATAGAGGAAGCAAGAGAACAACAGAAGAGTGGTAATAGGGAGAGTAGCAGAATTCATAAGGAGAGATTGCTTTGTTGGGTCTCTATGTTACGAACTACCAAAAGTAGGACATCCAAAGCCCACACTACAAATAGATTGTGAGCCTAAGTGAGGGCCAGCCCATCAACCTCATTTTTGCCGCAAACAGTAAGTCTTCCACAAAATTTGGAGATTGATTAACAAATTTGACTTTCCACAAAATTTGGGGCAAGAAAAGGGTATACTTTTGTCCAATCAAATTGAAGCACAAAAGAGTTCTTTATTTATATTATATCAATAAGTCCAAACACTAAACCTAAGAAATGTGTTGGATAATGAGGATTCAAATTTGATCAGATCTGGATACAAGTTAAATTGAATAAAATTCAGGAATTACATTAGGTTAGAATAAATTGCATAACTTATGATGCTTAGTTGTTCTAGAAACATGGAGATAGAGAACTATACATTGATAATTAGTTGTTGAATAATTATCAATGTAAATAAAAGCAATAGTTGTGTTATTCAATTTAAAGCAATAGTTATGTTATTCAATAAAGTTTGGCAACTGTGAGTTTTTTTTTTTTTCTTTTGCTGCCAGCGACCTGGCCATGGAAGTGGAAGAGCCGTGGAGGAGAGAGAGAGAGAGAGAGAATCGTGCAGAGAGAGAGAGAGAGACATGCAGTGGAGAGAGAAAGAGTCTGAGGTATAAACTTTTTTGGGTTCAAAAATGAGATCAATTAGAATATTAGCACTAGTGAGGGTCTTTTTCTGACCATTGGATCTACTTAAATCCAATAGTTTAAAAAATCTGTTACTTTTTAAAATTACACCAGGTGTAACTTGAACCCATCTATATATATATATATATATATGAAATATAATATTTTATTAGATACCAACAACCCCAACAGGGGAGGGGAAAACAGAAAAAATGAGGAAACAAAGGATAGAAGGGCACAAAAAAAGGCGAGGCTCCTAAACTAAGAGAGACCAGCCTCATCCTGAACAACATTTACAAAAGAAGGACCATGTGCTATGGACCATCTTGCTGAGTTATGGCAGCCAAATTTCCAGCTCTAGGCATTGGAATTCCAGCTAGATTGCTCCAAAGGTCCGAAGGGCATCCTTTGCAAAAGTGACAAGTCGCCACTGTGAGACAGGCTTTGACTTACTCAAAGCTTCAATGCAGGCCTTTGAATCCCCTTCAAACACCACCTGATCTACATTCAATTGTCTAGCCAAACTAACCGCCCAAAGGATTGCTTTTGCTTTGACTTGGACATGGATGTTGGTATTTAACTTCGTAGAAACCGCATATACCAATTTCTCCCTCCAATCTCTAGCCACTACAGCACTACTGCAATGTTACACAAGGAACTATTGGCATTAATGAGTGGCCTTAAAGCATTTGTTGATGGACATTTTAAAAAAAATTTGATAGCACTTTAATGAAAAATATAAAAAACTGTAAAAAAAATTAGTTTTTTTTTTCTTTTTTATAAAAAGTTTTTAAATCAATGCCTTTAGGTTAACTGTTAGCTTTTCTCAATTTTGTAAGAAAAAAAGTTAACAAAAGAGAAAAAAATTTATAAATTTTTTATAATAAAATAAAAAAAAGCAATTGATTTTTTTTACCATTTTTTATATTTTCTTTAAAAATTGCGTCAAAAATTTCTTAAATTAATTCATTAACAAATACCTTAACCAGGTCCGTTAAGAAAGGAAAAGCAAGCCCAGTAGGTTTTCTATACAATCTATAAGATTTTGACTCTCAACAGTTGTTCTTAAATCCATTTCTGAGTTTTATCTTGTCCACCACATACTCTATTGGCAATCTCTCGCTCTTTCTCTCAGCGTTAACCAAGCAAGTCCAGAGAAAGGCAATTCCAACAATATGACCTGATAAAAAAGTTAGAAAAATATGGTGGCGAACATCACATCAGCCATTACTGCTTGGTCCAATTTAAAGGTTTTGAAGATCGCTACTTCCTTGGATTATATTGGTTAAAACTTAGAAAAATAATAATAACACCAGAATTAAAAACCCTTGAACAATAAATAAAAATGGTCATTGTTTGAAACTCAATGTCTTTATTTCAAACAAAAAAAGAAAAGAGCCATTTACATTCCAACAACAAAAAAACAAAAGCATTAAGCATAGAAGAAAAGAAAAACAGACTTAAAAGAAAAGAATGCATTAGCAAGTAAACCTATGCAACCAGTCACATTAGGTGCAATGCAAAGCTAGTTAAAATGAGTTCATTTCCAAGTGATAGCTACGAGTCTCTACCAAAGCTTGAACAGCCTCTCCACAAACCCCATCATCCTCAAAAGCCTCCAAGGCCAAGTTAACATCTCCAGCCACATCTTCCTCCACGTTATCAATACGCTGTCCCTCTTCGTCAACCTCGACCTCCGCAACCCCATCTTTGCACATGATTGTTGTGGGCCTCATCGAGCCATTCCCCACTCTTCAGCTCTGTCTTTGCCACGTGTCTCATCCTCATCCTCATGCTTGGCACCATGGTCCTACTACCATTGCTCTCCTGGTCCCACCCTCTTAGTGCGCGGCCCACTCCTTGTGCTCTAGGGGCGGAGCCACGTAGTGGCTTGAGGGGGCCGTGGCCCCTGCAAAAAAAAAAAAAAAAAAATTTCCCATTAGCCTATGAAGAAAAAATAAATTGGCCCCCCCAACGTTAGACAGCCGGTCCCCCCTATCCATTTCTCCCAGCCCAAGAACACCCTCAATCAAAAATTAGGAAAAAAAAAATTTATCTGTTTTACTTTCAAGCAAAATTTAAAAAAAAAAAAAAAAAGACCAAAAAAAAATTTGAACTAAAATCTGGAAAAAAAAAAAATGTAACAGAGGGAAGCCCACAGCAAGCCAAGCCCATGGCGAGCCCATTACAAAGGTAGCGCTCACGGCAAGCCCACAGATTCTCAACCAAAAAAAAAAAAAAAACCACCCATACAAAAAATCAAAAATCAAACCCATCAGTCAGGCAATCACGTCGCTAGCAGAGAAATCCAATCCCCAATACAGCAATATACAGAGCAAAACCAAAACAAAATCCAGCAAATAAAGACAGAGGTGTTTATCAAAAAAAAAAACCCAGAGCAAACCAAAACCGCCCCTATCACTCTGCTAGCAAACCAAACCCACGGACCACAGTCACGTCACCGTCGTTGCCGCAGCAGCTTGCTCGTCGTCGTCGTCGTCGCCGCAGCTCACGTCGTCGTCGTTGTCGCCCCTCATCGCAGATCGGAGATCGTAGATCCGATATTGGAGATTGCAGATCGGAGCTCTGCCTCTGCTCCGGTGGTCGGTGCTCAGTGCTCTGCTCCCTCCGGCCCTCCCTCAAGGTAATTTCTCTCTTTTTCTCTCTAACTCTCTCTCAGTCTCTCTATCTTTATCTCACTCTCACTGAAATGAAATTTTCGCAGATCGCCGTTGCCCGTCTGATCTGCTCGCTCCGGTGCTCCCTCCAGTCCGGCCCTCCCTCAAGGTTTTTTTTCTCTCTAACTCTCTCTCAGTCTCTCTCTCTCTTTAGTCTTTATCTCACTCTCAAATGAAAAATGAGATGAAATAGATTGAACGGCTCTCTAACTCTCCCTATTTATCTCACTACAAATTAAGTCAGCCATCCAATCAGAGATGAGAAACCCACAGTGAGTCTCTCATCTCTGATTGGCTGGCTCTTTTTTTTATCTTTTTGAATTTGGCTTTATGCCTTTATCTTATCCGTTTGGGTTGGTCAGTGTGTTGGTGTTGGTGGGAATGGGATATTGATTGTCATTTAGTGTAATATGTGTTGTGATTTGTGATTGACATTGTGAAATTTTCTGATTGTAACTGGCTATTGTGATTGAGGCACATGTTGTGCTTGTCTGTTGTCTGTTGAGTGGGGACCGTGGGGTGGGGAGAGAGTAGATGGGCTTATGGGGCTGAGTAAACAATAATTAAAGCAATGTAATGTGCTGCACATTACGCTGCTTTAATTATTGTGCTGCACATAGAATGTATAATGTTCGGCTCTTTTAGTGTAATATGTACAAGGGGCTAAACAATATAACAAATTAAAGCAGTATAATTAATGACAAATAAATTAAAGCAATATAGTTTATTGTTACGCTAAACAACAATAATTAAAGCTATATAATTAAATTAACCAATACATTATAAAAGACAAATTAATTAAATTTTTTTGTTTTCATTTGAGGGGTTATTATTAATTAAAGTTGTATTAAAAATGAGTTGACTATTTAAATTATAGTGGAATTTTTTTTTTTCTTGAGTATGAATAACATTCATATAACTAAGTAAAAATTTCTAATTAAAATTTTATTTTTTAAAAATTCTTTTCAGGTTAATTTTTGAGTCATATTCTTAAAGCTAAAAGAATTATGAGCAAACGAAAAACAATTGATGCATTCTTTAAGAAAAAAGATGTTAGCAATTCAGAAATTAGGACACCTGTGGCTGTAGAAACAAATGTTAATACTTCAATGCCTGATGAACACCCCTCCAAATGTCCAAAACTTCAATTTGAAGAGATAGATTGTGACCCAGGATCACGTAAACAAATATGTGAATTTCCTATCAATAAACAAGATAAAATCTGATGAGCTTATCTCAAAGAAGGTCCATATCAACCTGAAACCCCTGCAACTCCATGGATGTAGGCAAATTGCCGAACCACGTAAATACTGTCTTGTGCGTGTGATTGTGTTTTTTTTTTTTTTTTTTTTTTTTTTTGCCGTTTTTGATAATAGTATATTTATGTTACAACCCGGCCCCCCCATGTATTTATTCTTGGCTACGCCCCTGTTGTGCTCTCTAAGCTATGCCACCCCGGTGGCTCTCAGCTCCGCCAGCCCTTCCTTGTTCATCACCAGCATGCCCTTGCCTTCCTTGTCTGTTAGAACTAGCTTCTCTAAAATGGAAAAAAAAAAAAAAAAAATACAAGTTTGAGTTAAGAGTGCCTTCTTTAAATATGAATTTATTAAAAAAATATAGATCTCAAACTCATAAAATACAATAGTCATCGTAAAAACAATCAAGTTTCCTCATTAATTGAGGTATATTTTTATTTTTATTTATAATTATGAAGAAACTATGATAAGGTAGTGTGGGGGGTTTAGACCCAGAAAATTAGTATTGACCCGTTTAACTAAGGCCCAAGATTAGCCTAAGTAGCCAAAACCAACCATAAGAGGGAAGTGGACCTCAAACTCGGTTGGAGTGGGCTTTACCCGATAACACGTGTATTGGGACATAGAAATCATCGTTCGGGGGAATCCTATAGCGCTCATCCTACCACCGATTGATGAGATGGTGGGAAATTGATGAAGAATTGACTAAACTAAAGTCGGTTGCCAGGAGTTGTTAGTGCCTTTGGGGAACTGGCTACCGAACGCTATTTGGCGTCTAGAACAAGTTTCAAGAGAATCCTTAGAAGGCATGGTGATTTCTTGGGATTTTGGCGAAGGTGGAAATGCATGTGAATTGGGGAAATGATAATGATTAGTACCCCACTAAAGAGAAACTATATAAGGGGTGGGAAGGTAGACAAGAAGGGTGGGTTGAAAAACACTAGAAAAAGACTGAAAACACTAAGGGAAAAGGGTGAAATCACAGAGGGAAGGGAAGGTGAGCAAAGAGGGGGGAAGAAGAAGTGCCAAAGGGTGAGATTTGTAGGTCTAAAAGTTCACAGAAAAGATACAGCCTGGACTATCTAGTTGGTACTTGGAGCCTCACCCGTAGGATTGCTAGAAAGCCCACAAATAAATAAATTAGGGGCCCAAATCCTTCGCCCAGTACCATAGCCCTAGTAGGTTTGGGGACCACAAGTAGTATCCAATTGATGTTGATCTTGATCGGGCTACACGTTTTTTGTTTGTTTGTTTTTATAATGGTGAAGTTTTTTTGTAGTTTAGACTATTCAATATATGAAACATCTTTTTCTCATAAAAAATTAGATGAAGCATTTCTTGTACATTAGGTAACTAGTTTTTTTTTTTTTTGGAATAAACAATAAAACTTATTAGAATACACGCAAAAATAGTAATACTAGTTTTTTAAACGGGGTTTATAATACATTACATAACCAAAGTACAGCTATAAAAGGGTCTAACCTTTGTAGTTGTAGACTGTGGTTATAAACAGCGGACACTAAATACACCCAATCAATGTGGGAAAAACATCCATATTTTTATTGAGTAAACAATAATACTTATTAAAACACATACGAAAATAGTTATACTAGTGTCACTGAAAAATAGTTATACTAGTTAAATATGGTAGATTCAATACTTATATTTCACTGAAAAATAAATTATATTTTTTTATAAATGCAAATATAAGTCCTTGAATAATGATACGTGTCACTTTACTTGAATAATTCAAGCAAAATCTAAAATCCCCTCCCCCCTCCTTTTACCTAACAAACTTTTCTTAATATTTTAAGGAAAAAAAAAAGGCTAACGAATGCTCTAAAGTTATTAGCTTAGGAAATATTTTTATAAAATTTTTATGGGAAAAGAAAAAAAAGAACTAATTTTACAAATTTTTATATTTCTAATGAAAGTGGTATTAAAATTGTAAGGACACGAAAATTAGGGGCCCAAATCCACTTAGATTAATGAAGCCCGTACCGCCTAACTAGGCCCAAATAGATAAATTTGTTTAGAGAGTGGATAAAATAAATTGGGCTCAAGTCCAAAGATTCAAACAGGAAGGCAATGAATAGTAGTTAAAAATAAGTATATTGATAGTTCTTTACAAGCTCGCCCAAGGACGATGTTTTTATGCAAGGATACACACTGTTCTCTCTCTCTCTCTCTCTCTCTTCTTGTTCTAATATCTTTTTCTTGATTTTTTTGGCCCCCTTTCATTTGGAAGTTCTCTTCCTTTGTATACTCTCATGCTTCTTGCATCCCAGCCCTCTATTTGCAATCCTTTAGGTCCTCCTTAGGACATTTGTCCCATTAGATTCTTGTTGAAGTTGGTAGAAGGAGCTGCTTAGCTATGAACCTACTGTTCAGGAGTCATTTTTTCATTAATGCAGCTGATAAAATTGTTGCCAATCATTTAATGCAGAGGTAGTAGGTGAGCTTTCACAGGAAACTTCTTTCAACTACCTCAAATCTCTCTCTAAACACCATTCTTTCCACCCAAATTTCTAGGAGGTATTTTGTCTCTTCCCCTCCTCTCCACGAGTGACCCCCCTCCTCGGGTTTAAAATGATTTCACCTGAGGAACGAACGATGGTCACAGTGGTTTTATCCTTCCTCGGTCCTCAGGCCCCCACAAATTTATTTCTAAAATAGTCCATTAATAAATGTCTTCAGGGTACCCTTTAACTAAACCATGTTTTAAATTTATAAATGATATAATTATTATACATTAAAGAGATTGTAAATTTGTAATCTCATCAACTTTTTTTTAAAGAAAGTTGCAATCTATAACGTTCATTTCTAATAAATTTGTAATCACATCAACTTTGACAGAGCACAACCTAATTATAATTGCCACCATATAACATTATTGCTATTATAGTAAAATATTTTTCTCTCTTTCTTTTCTGTTTTATAGTCATAACCAAACCTATTTTTATATTATTATTTTCAATCTCATTCACTCCATTTATTTCTTAAAAATTTATCCATTAAATTTTTACTTTAAACTTCAATAACGTGTCATAAACAAAACAGTTGAAATTAAAAAAAATAAAAAATAAAAAATTCTATCAGAACCATGAAAGGAGGAAGACAGACACTTCCCAATTCCGTTCTAATTTTGATGGTCTGAGGTTCGGCCTAAGTGATTTTCAAAAAAAAAAAAAAAAAAAAAAAAAGATTTTGGGCCTAATCTCCGTGACAAAATATTACTGGGCCTAATGTTGAAAAAGAAACATTGTCGGCTCCAACTATCTATAAATTGTGGTGACTCCAAATTCTAAAACCCTAATTCTCAGCAGGATGAGGAAGTTCTGGTTGGCAATGGCACCACTGTAATTGCAAGGCAAGCTTGAGTTTTTCATGCTTCACAATAACATGTGCAAGTTTTATTCTTAATACACTCTTTGCTATATATGTTTTTGATTGGAGAATTCTGATTGTAGCTTAGAACTTAGAAGTAAATTTTGCAGGAGTAGAAATGAGACTAGGATTTTGCAAAACCCTCATCTCATTCTCTCTACAAAACCCTTCACATCTCCACAAAATCCCAATCCCCTACTTTATCTCCCTCTTATTTTTCTCCTCCAGACCCAAAGAATCAAAGCCCACTGTAACAGTGTTGGATTACTTGATCAATAAGCACCAGTTTTCCCATGAAGTAGCTCTTAAAGCCTCATCAGTGATAACTTGTCTGAAAAGACCTATAGAAGTGGATTCCATGCTTTCATTCCTCAAGGAGAGCGGTTTCTCCAAAACCCACATCGAGGAAGTGGTTAAGAGAGTCCCTGAAGTTCTTACTGCCAATCTTGCCAGTAACATTAAACCCAAAATTCAGATTTTCCAAAACTTGGGCTTTTCGCCCGATGACATTGCCGAGATTGTATCTTCTGACCCGTGGATTCTCAAACGGAGTGCAGATAATCGGCTTGGACCCTCAATTTTGATGTTGAAGACTATTCTGGGTTCAAATGCTGAGGTCATTAGGGCCTTGAAGGTTTCTGGGTGGTTTTTGAAGCATGATTTGGAGAAAACTATGAAGCCCAACATAGAATTTATGAAGGGTTGTGGAGTTAGTTCGTCTCAGATTGTTAAATATATGTTTAATTTTCCAAGGTTTTTTTTGCATAAGCCGGAGAGCATTCAGGATTTCGTTAAAACGGTTGAAGAAATGGGTTTTGATAGGAAGTCTAAGATGTTTCTTGCTGCTCTTCGGACAGTGAGTTCAATGACACATGAGAATTGGGAGCTGAAGTTGAAGCTTTTTCGAAGTCTGGGGTTTTCAGAAAATGATATTCTGGATGTGTTTAGGAGGGTGCCTCAGGTTTTTTCTATATCTGAGAGAAAAATCAAGGAGGTAACTGAGCTGCTGCTTAGTGCTTGGAACATAGAAATCTCTTATATAGTTCGCCATCCAGAATTGCTTATTTGCAGCATTGAGCACAGGTTAAAACCCCGCCTACGAGTTTTGGAGATTCTAGAAAAGGAAAATGCACTTAAGAAGAAACCTGGTTTGACTACAGTCTGCAAAATAACTGATAAGAAGTTCTTAGAAAAATTTGTACTACCTTATTCAAAAGAAATCGTGGAGCTAAATGTGGCTAGTTGGGTTTCGTAGAAAGTTAGATATTTACAATTTGTTGGAAATTCTTGAGCATTTGAAGGAAGGTGTCGTACAGATCAGTTTGTGATAATATCTTAGCCATGGAAGATTCATCAATTAATGCTTGTAAGTGGAATGCCTTAAGAGTTCAGTTTTGGAAGAGCCATAATCAAAATGGAAATTACAATTGTCATTTAGGGTAAATTTTCTTGTAACCATTTCTCACCTCTGTTTTTAAAGTATTTTTATATTGATCTGGAAAAAAAGTGAGATAACTTTCACATTACTGTTTTTGTCAATTGAATTATAATTTATAAATGCATGTTTAATTTTCTAAAACTTCTTCAATATAAGTCATATGTTCAAAGAATGCCATAAATAATAACTGCGTAAAGGAAGAATGTTTGCCACTCAAAATTATAGGTACGGTGTATTTTGGGCATCAAGTATCCAACATAGTCATTTTCATCCGCTATATGTTTGGCACTTTAAAGAAGGGTACCTATATAGTTGGTGGCTTCAGTTTTTAGATTTTTGCAGTTGACTTTATGATTTATATATAAAGCATGCATAATTTTCTGTGTTTGTAGTTTTGTACAATGTCATACCTGTCAGAATACAAGCGGTTTCATTGATTATAGAATTTTTACGCTGTTTCCTTTTTCCTGGACGCAGAAAAATATTGTTAAAGCTTACTGTTTTAATTTGTTCTTTTGACAATGGCTTATAACTCAGATGACACTTCCTCCCTTATAAGAATAAGATAGAGAGTGAGGATGTTGGTTCAAAACCCATTAGGTGCACGTATAACTTACCATTAAAAAAAAGTTACTATTGACTTTACTATCTGCTGGTTGGATGTATGAATAAGATGTTGATGATTGATGTTGAATGAGGTTGGTTTTACAGTAAGAAAACAGCCAAGAAGCAAGGAAAGTCACATGTCCTGAAATTTCAATTGTTATTTGGTCTCTTTTGTGAAGTATCGATTTAATTGATATTTGATGTGGCTATTACATGTGGCTATTATGCCAGGTTTTGTTTGGACCAAATGACAACTCTAACTCATAATATACAAGGGGTGGAGGATAAAGTTAGGGTACAATTCCCTATGGTTGGGGGGGTTGTGTTTAGCTACTGAAAAGAAAGGGTATTATGTGGCAACTACATGAGTTTAGATGGGATCTATGTTGTTGCTTGATATACAAAATAATAATGTTGATAAGAACCATGATGATGTAAAGTAGGATGCTTCTTTTGAAGCTGTTACTTAAGTTTACTACTCTCTATAAGCTCTTGTTCCTGAGGTACTTGGATTTCTATTACAAAGGAGATCCGCCTTCAGCATGAGTTTGCTATTCTTTATAAGCTTGAAGACTTGTTAAGTAAGTTGTCTGGTATTCACTGTTACAACCTTGAGTTCGTATGGACCTTAGATCATGTGCACCAAATTAGAGTCAGTGACTGCACTGCTAAAGGGGTAAATAGAAGTGATAATGCATCCAGAAAGAAACATCTTATATCGGCCATCCCCATGAGCACAAGCTCAGTTGATTTTGATATTGAGTTCAATATCAGAACCAGTACTTGTTCCAACTTCTAACAATTATAACTACATTTGCTATTTGTTTCCTGATTTAATCTGACAAATATTTGCTGCCTTTGGTCTGGTATCTTCTGGTTGTCATTCGTAGGCTTCACAGTTAGAATATGATGGATGGCTGCATTTGGCTCGTGGAATTAGTCCAAGTGTGTATTTATCGCATGTCCAAAGCAGCTCATCATCATTATCTCTTCTTGATTCATGATAATTTGTCATCTTCTTCAGTTGAAAACTCATGCATTTCAAAATGTGCATTTGGGATATTAAGGTAGTAGGTAAATGCATTAAAAGTGGAGAAATATTTTCAGAGGCAAGTTAATTAACGACTCATCACTTTGTTTCCTTCAATTCATAACTCTTCCAATATTCTGTGTGGATTCCAGTGTGCTCTTCCCTGCTCCAAAACTTTCACTGTTTCACATTGCACATAGATTCACGGCAATATCTTTACTTCTTTGATGTTTTTTTTTAATTATCTTTTTGCTATTGAGGATGTCCAGAGCTCTTCACTCCATATTTTTGTTGTTGTTGCTTGTTTGATGATTTGGTTGAATGTGAAAACCCCTTCATCATTTGCAGGATGAGTTTTAATGGGTCATGTGGTCAAAATCTCACTCACTGCCTTATTTCTTATGGGAAAAGGAGGTATCGATTGAGTTAAAGCTTATAAGTCGTTGACACAGCTTGCGGTTTGCCCTTGAAGTAGCACATTATTGATGTTTTGCATGTTTTCCATTCTTACAGTTAAGGAATTCTTAAATTTTGGCTATGATCACTTAGTAGTTTGCACCTGGAAATTGGAGAAGTCTTAAATTTATGTTGGTATATTGGTCTATTCTTACATTTGGAGAAGTCTTCAACTGTGGCTATGATAACCTTCTAACTTGATCTTTTCCTTACTTTATCCCCTGTTGGCCCTCTCTCT
Organism: Quercus variabilis; assembly: GCA_030445155.1. Taxonomy (NCBI): domain Eukaryota; kingdom Viridiplantae; phylum Streptophyta; class Magnoliopsida; order Fagales; family Fagaceae; genus Quercus; species Quercus variabilis. The sequence continues at coordinate 32,559,083 of CP129456.1, read as the reverse complement.
CTCTCTCTCTCTCTCCAGGTTGGAAAAGAACGGGCATGTATAGGCTATAACTAACTTGTTTGCCTCTATAGTTAAATGAATAGAATGAGGAAGTGCACCAGGTTGTCAAAACTTCGGCTGTCATGCTGCTTAGCTTTTCAATCTCACTCTGAGTTCGTGACTATGATAAAATATCTAAAGTTGTGGTCTGTAACATTGCAGGAACAGAGGAATCAACCCTAGCCCCCACCCCACAGGAAAAAAAGAAAAGGAAAAGTACCAGAACTTGCCGTGCTATATTCACATCCTTCAGAGTAGGGACCTGAACAGAAGCCCCACAACAACCTTGAGGGTAGGGACGTGAACAGAAGCCCCACAACAACCTTGAGGGTAGGGACCTGAACAGAAGCTCCACAACATCCTTGAGAGTAGGGACCTGAACAGAATCCCCACAACGTAGTTTCCTTCGGTTGATGCATACTGTCAAATCATTATTGCTACTTAGGTAACAAATAGAATTTCTTATCAGCTTGGCAGGTTAGTATGCACAAGTATATTTCTTACCAACTTGGCAGGCTAGCATGTATAAGCTAAAAAGAACATAATAAGTATATTAATACCCGTTTAGCTCCACACCAATTTGGAGCCCCAATCCCTTACGTGGTGATTTTATAAAACTATCTGTATATTATTTAATTAAGTCACATGACTTATTAAAAAAATCATGTGTCTAAAAATGCACATGGATGATCTTTTCAATTGCCACATAGTGAGTTGGAGAAAGATGCTTCCAAATTAGTTTAGAGCTAAACTTTTTCCTTATTTAAATGATTTAATGAATTATATGATTTAATACATGTTGATGGTCATATAAATTTTCGTGTAATGATGGGTTAAAGTAGGTTCCTCCCACCCAATTCAGAGAAAAATTGTCATAGTTAAAAGATTTGATCATCAATAGGATCTTGTAGGGATCTAGCAGGCTCTTATTTCGCACTTGAAACCAAATAAAGGATGCCAAGCAAGCTAATTGAGAAATAGACTCATTTTAGGTTTGCTTGATTTTGTTGTGCCTTCTGGAAATCATCATCGCATGCACATGGCTCGAGACTAGTCTTAAATTTTTTTTTTAATAAATAAATAAAATCATTGTTGTGTTTGCTTGATGTTACTGTCGTAGATTCTTTGTATGGGCATTTGGGTGTTGATATAAAATGTGAGAAACTGAGATTTTGATTTTCTTTGTTTTATTTTTGATTAATTAGAAAATTAGAGAAAAACGTTAAAAAAAAAAAAAAAAAAACTTACCAAATAGATCACAGTACAAAAAATTATTAGGTACTCTGAGACTACTTAATAATCACCTTTAAAATACGTACATACATATATATATTTTATTAGACACCAACAGCCCTAACAGGTGAGAGGAAAACAGAAAAAATGAGGAAACAAATGATAGAAGGGCACAAAAAATGGCGAGGCTCCTAAACTAAGAGGGTCCAGCCTCATCCTGAACAATATTTACAAAAGAAGGGACCATGTGCTAAGGACCATCTTGCTAAGTTATGGCAGTCAAATTTCCAACTCTAGGCATTGAAATTCCAGCTAGATTGCTCCGAAAGGTCCGAAGGGCATCCTATGCAAAAGTGACAAGCCGCCACTGTGAGACAGGCTTTGACTTACTCAAAGCTTCAATGCAGGCCTTGGAATCCCCTTCAAACACCATCTGATCTACATTCAATTGTTTAGCCAAACTAACCGCCCAAAGGATTGCTTTTGCTTTGGCTTGGACAGGGATTCTTAGAAACCGCATATGCCAAGTTCTCTCTCCAATCTCTAGGTCCTACGGCACTACTGCAATGTAAGAACTAGATTTGCACAAGAGTCGGGAGAAGTAGCGGTTACATAAAAAATTATAGACAGTAACGAGTGTCTTTAGAGCATTTGTTGATGGATAATTTTAGAAAAGTTTTAATACCACTTTAATGTGAAATATAAAAAACTATCAAAAAAGTTAGATGCTTTTTTCTTTTCTTTTTTTCTTTTCTTTTTTTTTTTTTTATAAAAAGTTTCTAAATCAATGCCTTTAAGATAATTGTTAACTTTTCTCAATTTTGTAAGAAAAAAAAGTTAACAAAAAAGAAAAATTTTTATAAATTTTTTATGGTAAATTAAAAAAGCAATTGGATTTTTTTTTTTATCATTTTTTATATTTTTTTATCAAATTTGTGTCAAATTTTTTCTAAAAATAATTTATTAACAAATATCTTTTTAAGTGTATTGGTTAAACAGGGCCGTTAAGAAAGGGAAAGCAAGCCCAGTGGGTTTTCTATACAATCTAGAAGATTTTGACTCTCAACACTTGTTCTTAAATCCATTGCAAGATTTTTCAGCAATTGCTTGAGATTAGCTTCAAAAAATCCAACCTGGTGGATATTTCTACACAATCTAGAAGATTTTGACTCCCAACGCTTTGTTCTTAAATGCATTTCTGAGTGTTTTCCTGTCCACCACATGCTCTATTGGCAATCTCTCTCTCTTTCTCTCAGCGTTAACCAACCGAGTCCAGAGAAAGGCATTTCAAACGATAGGACCTGATAAAAAAAAGTTTGAAAAATAAGGTGGCAAACATCACATGACACATCTGCCATTACTGCTTGGTCCAATTAAAAGAATTTGAAGATCGCCACTTCCTTGGATCATATTGGTCAAAACTTAGAAAAATAATAACACCAGAATGGTCATTGTCTGAAACACTACGTCTTTTATTTCAAACTAAAAAAGAAAAGAGCCATTTACATTCCAACAACAAAAAAGAGAAGCATTAAACATAGAAGAAAAGAAAAAAACAGACTTAAAAGAAAGCATTAGCAAGCAAGTAAACCTATGTAACCAGTCACATTGGGTGCAATGCAATGCAATGCAAGCCAAGGTAAGCTTAGTTAAAACGAGTTCATTTCCAAATGATAGCTACGAGTCTTAACCAAAGCCTGAACAGCCTCACCGCAAGCCCCATCATTCTCAAAAGCCTTCAAGGCCAAGTTAACATCTGCAGCCACATCTTCCTCCACGTCATCAACACGCCGTCCCGTTTCGTCAACCTCGACCTCCGCGAACCCATCTTTACACACGATTGTTGTGGGCCTCACCACCACAAGTGTCGCCCCATCGAGCCATTCCCCACTCTTCAGCTCCGTCTTCGCCACGTGTCTCATCCTCATCCTCACGCTCGGCACCATGGTCCTACTGCCATTGCTCTCCTGGTCCCACCCACTACAGTGCGCCGCCCACTCCTTGTGCTCGCTAACCTGCGCCACCCCGGCGGCTCTCAGCTCCGCCAGCCCTTCCTTGTTCATCACCAGCGTGCCCTCGCCTTCCTTGTCCCTCAGAACCAGCTTCTCTATCTCCTCGTGCTCCTCCACCAGCTCTCTCAGCAAGTAGTGTCGAGCCGAGGCCGCTATCAGAGCGCTTATGGTCCACAACACCCTCAGTTTCAGGCCGCCGGCGAAGTCCAAGTCGGCGAATTCCGCTGGGATTTGAGTCGAGGTTGAGGGCTTCATGCCGCGGAATGCGAAGATTACGCAGTTTTTCAGGGTTTTGCCGAACTCGGCCCGCCACTTCACGACGGCGTTTCGGTCGAGCTTGAGGTCGCCGGCGGGGAGCTCGATGACGAGGTCTCGGATTCTCTCGAACCCGCGGAGGATTTGGGCGGGGCAGTTCAGGGACCGGGCGGGTCGGGTTTGAAGCTCCGGGTGGGTCTTGGCGGAGAGAGAAACAAGGTTGTGGACAGACTTGACGATGGTCTTGAAAAAGTTGAGGAAGGGCGTGTCCGACTCGTCTGACTCGGGGGAGATGACACGATCCACTTTCAGCAGGATTGACTCTGTCTGAGGGACCAACGAGTTGAATCGCTTGGACACGGCTCGGCACCGAATCAGAGTCTTGACGTCGGAGAGTGAGTTGAAGATTAAAAGTATGAGCGGGTCAGGGATTCGATCGAAGCCATCCATTTTTTCTTTTTTTCCTCGACTTTGTGTCTCTGGAAAACTTTCTTTGTGTTGTGTGATTGGAATTAGTGGACGGACTTATTATATATATATATATATATATATATATGGATGATGAATGAGGATGAGAGCGACAGAACTTTAAACGCTGAGCTGATCAGAGTGGGACCTACTAGGACTTTTTTAATATAAAATTATATAGATAGGATAGAATTAATTTCACATTACTTTTTTCGCCATCGTAAAACATGATTGATTTTTAACGTAAACTAAAGGTAGATAAATTTGGTGATAATTATATAATTGGTTTAGAGGTTAAGATATTAATTGATTTTTTATTAAAGTAAAAAGTAAATCTCTTCAACAAGAAACTTTATAAATTGAATTAACTAAAACTCATTATTATGAGGTCAATACACTCATTAATGTTTGGTGTTAGAAAAAATTTGAACTTAAAATTTTCTATTTTTATTTGATGGCAAAATTTTTTTTTTTTTTTTTTTTTTTAGTTGAGACATTTTCTTCGGGCAATGCCAAATGCCTGCTTTGGGTTTATAATCTGATAATCATTATGATATTATTTGAGAAGGGTGTGTCGGACAAAGAATTATAGATAGCAATATTTAGGATTTGCATTGTAATAGTGAAGCTAATTATTAGATGCATCGTGGTTTTCAATTATTTTTCATAATTCGGAGACGTTTGTATAGCAACCCAGCGAGGCGGTGTTACTATCATCAACATCGTGGTGGTCACAGCCCACTTGATGGATTTATGATTTCCAATAAAAGGCAATATTATCAGTTGGTGAGGTGGGACCCACACGGAAAGCCCGCATCGGTTATTGGCAATATGTGACACGAGATACGGGCTGATGGTCACACACAGCTATGGCTATCGCAAGGAAGTGGTCACAGAGCCCAATTGCTGTTTTTTTTTCTTTTCCTTTTTATAGGATTGCTGGTCGGGGTTATATTCAATAGCAAGATCTTCTTTTTCTTTTAGATTTTTTTTTTTCAATTACTTTTGTGAGAAAATTTATAGACACCTCCTACTCAGACCAAAGGCCAACATAGTCTAGAGACAGGAGAAAGTCCACAAGATAAGCAGGAAGCGGTCCAAAAATATTGATAATTTTGGTCAAATTCTTAATCACTTATCCTCCATTTTTGTTTTTACTTTTATTAATAAAAATTGATAATAATAAACAATGAGAAAATAAAATGTGTAACGGGAATTAGAAGTAACGCCTCTTACACAGGGTGGGTGCAACTTGTGAGACGTTACACCTAACTCCACTACACCTAATATTGTTTCGTAAATAATAACAAGTACGACGGTTTCTCATTTTAGTGAAGTTTGATTTTAATATATTTTTTCTTTTTAAACTATCTCGTAACTGATAGCAATTATGATTTGATTTTAAACTATTTTTCCCCTCTTTTTGAGAGAAAAACTTACTTAAAGAATAACTGTGTTAATTTAATGAGAAAATTTAAAGTGTAATAGGGATAGATGTAATGTTTCTTACATAGGGGTGGATGGCACATGCGAGGCGTTACATCTATTCCCACAACACTTAATACTATCTCACATGCAATAGCAAGCACAACAGTTTCTTCTTTTAGCCAAGTTTGATTTTAATATTCTTTTTTTTTCTTTTTAAATTATCTCATAGGCAATAGCAAGTATGATTCAATTTGAAACTCTTTTGTCCATTTTTTTTAGAGGAAGACTTAGAGTAATCATGTTTACTTAATGAGAAAATTCAATGGGTAATAGGGATAGATGCAACGCCTTTTATATGGGGGTGAGTGCTGTATGCGAGGCGTTACATCTAACCCACTACACCTAATACTATATCGTAAGCAATAGCAAGTACGGTGGTTTCTCCTTTTAGCCAAGTTTGATTTTAGTACTCTTCTTTTATTTTTATTTATTTTTTTAAATTATCTTCTATATAATAAAAAGTATGATTCAATATGAAACTCTTATTTCCCTCTTTTTGAGAGGTAAACTTGCTTATAGAATAATAATGTTTACAAAATCTTTCTTCGTGAACTAACTACTATTTTGTAAGCAGTGACATCATATGATCGTTGGATATGGCTCACCAATTATGGGTTACCTAGGTCTCATGATGGTATTAATGTACTAGAATGATCTTCTATATTTACTAAGTTCGTACAAGAGCATGCTTTCTAGGATTAATTAATCAATTAATGGTAATAACTATACAATGGGATACTACCTTGCCGGTGGGTTACATTCGAAGTGGTTGCCAAACTTCAAAAATGATGATCAATGCTCCTCATCAATTTGGCCACTCACACTACAAATTTACAGAGCTATTAGGCAGCATTGATTGTATGCATAGAAAATGAAAGAAGTGTGCATAGAAAATGAAAGAAGTATTTAGTCATATGAAAAGATTTGTACTCCAGTCGTATTTGTGAACCAACTATTATTTTATAAGAAATGACATCTGTTGGGTTGGCAAAAAATGGCAGTCTCCTATTCGTCCAGAGGGGTCGTCCAATGATGCGCGGTTTGCCTAGCGATTCTGCTTCTCTTATTCGTCCAGACCTCTCGTCCTTGTGGGGTCCAAATGGTGCAGGCCCCGTTTACGGAGGGTCGTCCACGGTGAATCACTTCGACGACCAACGAATAGCGTCATAAAGGGTCGTCCATAGGAATTGCACATGGACGACCACATGAACTTAGCAAATTCTGGAGTGGTTAAATCAGTCCGTGTTCGTCGCCGCCTATTTCTCCCAAGTGTGTAACTTCCAGCAGCGGTTATGATTTCTATAGCCGTTGAAGAAGTTACATCCGGATTCCACAAATATGGGGGAAGTTATTGAACCAATAACCGCCCCAGGGTATCCTATATAAGGACCAGTCCGAATTATTTGAAGGTAGGAGATTCTGAGTTTCTTTACTTACAGTACAGTTAGAACTTCATACCAGAGAAGACACTAACTTCACCATCGGAGGACATTTGGCCGGTCCATCCCGGTCATCCTTTTATTTCCTTCTTCTTTTGCAGGCCTCTGCAAGCGTAGCAACCCACCGAAGCCGAAGTGTTCAACCAAACTGATCTTACGCACCATCAGTTTGGCGCCGTCTGTGGGAAGCGATCGTAAACTGGTTTGCGATTTGGCTTTCTGAGAAAAAGGTTGAATGGTTCGGACTAGGTCGAGGGCTACAAGCCCAGGCCATCAGGGAAGCAGAGATGCTTCAAGTAACCCCCATCGCGATCACCAGTCAGCGCCTGTCATGCAGTCGCCTTCCATCCAACACATGCAATCTATGGCGGCCGCGATGGCAGAGTTAACTCGCCAAAATCAAGAATTGACTAGGGAGATGGAGCGGCAGCGCCGTGAAGGACAGGCTGAAAGACAGTCCCAAAGTCAGGAAGTTAGAGGAAATGTTGAGCCTGAGGCTCAGTCAAGAGGCACCACGTCACGAAGAGTGCCACATTTGGAGAAGGAAATGGATCAAATGAGGAAGGCTATGGACGAGATGAGGGAAAACATGAGAAGAGCAAATCCCGTTGAGGATTTGGTTCACCGGACAGATTCCCCTTTCACGGCTTCCATCAATGGGCATCCCTTGCCACCGAAGTTCAAAATGCCTTCCCTGGATTCATATGATGGAGCACGTGATCCTTTTGACCACATTGCTACTTTCAAGACCACAATGCATCTTCAAGGGGTTCCAGACGAGATTATGTGCAGAGCCTTCCCTACCACCCTGAAGGGACCAGCGCGAGTATGGTTCAGCAAAATACCCCCAAATTCTGTAAGTTCTTTCGAGGACTTAAGCAAATTATTTGTCAATAATTTCATTGGGGGACAGAGACACAAACGTTCCTCGTCCAGTTTGCTGACCATAGAACAAGGAGAGAACGAGAGCCTGCGTTCCTTCATCACCCATTTCAACAGGGAAGCCCTGACAGTAGACGAGGTGGACGACAAGCTCCTTTTGGCAGCCTTCCACAACGGGGTTAACTCAGACTTATTCATTCACAAGTTGTATGAAAAAGAGCCCCAATCTATGGCTGAACTCGTCCATTCAGCCCAAAACTTTATGAACGCGGAAGACGCCATCATAGCTAAGAAAAGGAAGAGGGCTGAGAGAACGGAGGGCAACCCCCCACGTCATCCTTACCAAGGGCCTCGTCCAAGGAAGGGACGAACGGAAGACAAGAAGGATCGAGATAGGGATAACAGGAAGGCAGGCCCATCAGCAAGGAATCAGAATTACACACCCTTGAATGTCCCACTTGATCAAGTGCTTATGCAAATCAAGGATGATCCTTCCTTGAAGTGGCCGGAGAAGATGAAGGGAGATCCTAACAAGCGCAATAAGAATAAATATTGTCGCTTCCACAGGGATCATGGGCATGACACGGACGAGTGTTATGACCTGAAGCAGCAGATCGAGAATCTCATTAGACAAGGAAAGTTGAGGCATTTCGTTGGAAGGGATCATAAAGATGAAAAACTGAAAGCGAAGATGGAAGAGTCATCGCGGCCCCCACTAGGAGAAATAAGGGTTATCGTCGGAGGGACTTCTGAAAGACAATCCTCTAGATCAAAGAAGACGTATCTTAAAGTGGTGCAAAATGTCCAACTCTCTGGACGATCATCTAGGACGAGGGGGGCAGACGAGCCAACCATTTCTTTCACAGATGAAGAGGCTGAAAGAGTTCATCATCCACATGACGATGCAATTGTCATTACCCTACTGATAGCAGACTACAGAACTAGGAGGGTGTTGGTGGATAACGGAAGTTCAGCGGATATATTATATTATCCTGCCTTCCAGCAGATGAAGCTTGGACGAGATCAGCTTCGTCCAGCAGGCTCACCACTGATAGGATTCGGAGGAATGAAAGTGCAGCCCGTGGGTACTATTACCTTGCCTGTAGTGGTAGGATCATACCCCCAGCAGATAACTAGGGAAGTAAATTTCCTCGTGGTGGATTGTTCGTCCTCATATAATGCCATTATTGGAAGACCAACTTTGAACAGTTGGAAGGCAGTAACTTCCACCTACCATCTATCAGTCAAATTCCCTACGGAATGTGGAATTGGACAAGCACAAGGAGATCAATTGGCAGCCAGGGAGTGTTACTTAGCCATGTTGGCTATGGATGAGCAGATGCATGCTATGAATATAGAAGAAAGGAAACTTGTTGCAGAACCAACTGAAGTATTGGAAGATGTTTTGTTACAAGAAAATGACCCGGAGAAATTCACTAGAATTGGAACAAGTATGAAAGAGAAGGCGAAAGAAGACCTCGTCCAGTTTCTAAAGAAGAATGCCGATGTTTTTGCATGGAGTCATGACGACATGCCTGGTATTGATCCAGATGTAATTACTCATCGACTGAACGTGTCCCCCTCATCTAGACCCATTCGTCAAAAGAAGAGAGTATTCGCCCCTGAGCGAGAGAAGGCTATCAAGGAAGAGGTTCAAAAACTGACCACGGCACAGTTCATTCGGGAAGTCTATTACCCGGATTGGTTGGCAAATGTAGTGATGGTGAAAAAAGCAAATGGCAAGTGGAGAATGTGCGTTGACTTCACTGACTTAAACAAGGCGTGTCCTAAGGATAGTTATCCCTTGCCTCGTATTGATCAATTGGTTGATTCTACCGCTGGCCATCAACTGTTGAGCTTCATGGACGCCTTCTCAGGATATAACCAGATAAAGATGGACGAGGCAGATCAAGAAAAGACATCTTTCATTACTAGTCAAGGTTTATTTTGCTACAAAGTCATGCCCTTCGGTCTGAAGAACGCGGGGGCAACTTATCAAAGACTGGTGAATCACATGTTTCGTCCACAGATAGGGCGGAATGTAGAGGTGTACGTGGATGATATGCTTGTGAAGAGCTTAGACGAAGGAAGCCACTTGGACGATCTTCAGGAAGCTTTTGAAACACTTAGGCGATACAAGATGAAGCTGAACCCAAGTAAATGTGCCTTCGGAGTATCTTCAGGAAAGTTTTTAGGATTCATGGTTTCAGAGAGAGGAATTGAAGCAAATCCAGACAAGATCCAAGCCATATTGAACATGGAGCCACCGAGAAACATCAAGGAAGTCCAATCCCTAACAGGACGAGTTGCAGCACTAAACAGGTTTGTCTCAAGAGCCACTGATAAGTGTTTACCCTTTTTTAAGATTCTCAGGAAGGCATTTGAGTGGACGGACGAATGTCAAAAAGCCTTCCAGGACCTAAAGCATTATCTTGCCACGGCCCCTTTGCTAAGTCCGTCCGTGCCAGAGGAAGAGCTATATTTATACTTAGCAGTGTCCCCACACGCCGTGAGTTCAGCGTTGGTCAGGGAGGAAGAAAAGGTACAGAAGCCTGTGTATTACACTAGCCGGGCACTGAGAGGGGCAGAAGGAAGGTACCCGCTGATAGAGAAGTTAGCCTTCGCGCTAATAACAGCTTCTAGGAAGTTAAGACATTACTTCCAAGGTCATGTCATCGTTGTTATGACGGATCATCCACTCAAGAAGGCAATGAGTAAACTTGAAGCTGCAGGACGACTAATTCAATGGGCAATTGAGCTCGGTGAGTTCGATATTCGGTACCAACCGAGGAATGCGATAAAAGCTCAAGCCCTAGCAGATTTCATCGCAGAATTTACTCCGAGTTATGAGGACTTGGATGACAAAGAAGGCAATAAAAGATGGGTCGTCCATGTAGATGGATCATCTACGCTGTATGCAGGAGGTATAGGAGTGGTTTTACAATCACCAGAAGAAGATAAGTTAAATCACAAGGTTCGCTTGCAGTATCAAACAACTAACAATGAAGCAGAGTATGAAGCCCTTCTTAAGGGGTTGGAATTAGCTAAATCTGTAGAGGCAGACTCTGTACTCGTCCTGGGAGATTCACAGTTGGTTATAGGCCAAGTAAATGGAACGTGTGAAGCCAAGGAAGATAGAATGAAGAGGTATCTAAAGAAGGTTTTACGCATTATGAAGAAATTCAGAGAAGCTAATTTCGTGCAGATCCCGAGGGAAGAGAACATGGAAGCAGACACTCTAGCGAAGGAAGCCTCCGCCAATGAAGCAATGGACAAATTAGATGAAATACAGTACATGCCGAGCATAGACCTTCCAGAAATGTTGCAAATAGAAGGTGAAGAGAATTGGATGACCCCAATAATCTCATACCTAAAGGATGGAAGGCTTCCAGAAGGGAAGGACGAAGCCAGGAAGCTAAGAGTCAAATCAGCCAGATACATCCTTATAGACGAGATCTTATACAAAAGAGGTTTTTCACAACCCTATCTGAGGTGCTTGGCTCCAGACGAAGCGAACTATGTACTGAGGGAAGTTCATGAAGGGGCATGTGGAAATCACTCAGGAGCCAGATCACTCATCCATAAGGCCATCCGTGCAGGGTACTACTGGCCAACCATCCAAGCTGATGCTACGGCATATGTAAAGGTATGTGATCAATGTCAACGATTCAGCAATATTCCTAGAATTCCTTCAGAATACCTCACCCCAATGATGGCCCCTTGGCCTTTTGCTCAGTGGGGTTTGGATATTTTAGGCCCCTTCCCAACTGGAACCAGACAGATGAAGTTTTTGGTAGTGGGAATAGACTACTTCACTAAATGGGTGGAAGCTGAGCCCTTGGTGAAAATTACACAACAAAATGTCAAAAATTTCGTCTGGAAGGACATTGTATGCAGGTTTGGTGTGCCAAGAGTGCTCGTATCTGACAACGGACGACAGTTTGACAACACCCCCTTCAGAGAATTTTGTGAACAGCTTGGAATAAAAAATCACTATTCCTCACCCTCCCACCCACAAGCTAACGGACAAGCAGAAGTAGCAAACCGATCCTTGTTGAAAATCATCAAGACTCGGCTTGAAGGGGCAAAGGGAGTATGGCCGGATGAATTACCAGGTGTTTTGTGGGCTTACAGGACGACAGCGAGGACTCCCACAGGAGAGACTCCTTTCAAATTGGCTTATGGGAGCGAAGCGGTCATACCTGCAGAAGTGCATATGGCCAGCCACAGAGTGCTGAAGTATCAGGATGAGGAAAACGAAGAGCAGCTTCGTCTTAACCTTGATCTCATAGACGAGGTAAGAATAGACGCAGAGCAAAGAACAGCAAGGTACAAGAATCTCATGGCGAAGCGGCATGATGCTATGGTGAAACCCAGGCGCTTCAGTGTTGGGGATCTCGTCCTTAAAAGGGTTTCTTTGGCCACCAAAAACCCAGCCCATGGGAAGCTAGGACCAAACTGGGAAGGACCTTACAGAGTTATCAACTTTAAAAGACAAGGATCCTACTATTTAGAAGCCCTGGATGGACGAAGGTTAGAGCACCCGTGGAATGTTGAACACCTAAGGAGGTACTATCAATGAAAGGTGATCACGGACGAGTCTTGGCATGGACGAGACCTTTGGAAGTTTAAAGTAACGCTTAGTATTATTTTCCAGTATTTGTTTATTACTATTATGTTTCTAAGTGTATAAGTATTTTATGCTGCTCATGGACGAATTTGTGTCTATTATGTGTTTTTAATTCTCTAAAAAGCACAAGCTCTTAAGCATGTGCCATGATTGTGGACGAATGATTACATAGTATGGATTTCTGAATATACATATGGTGTTTTAAGTATGTATGGTGGTATGAAAATCCTTTGTTTTCTATGATTCAAAATGGTCCACGGAAGGCGAATCGCCAAAGACGAGTAGAATCCTTGGACGCAAGGAAGTATCGTCTGAAAGCTTCCAAGGAAGCATTGTCTAGAAGCTTTCCTTGAAACAAGGATAAAGCAACAAAAATGGAGATATGTCCGTCTAAGTTTTAGGCAGGACGAACACGAAGTATAATCGTCTACACCATGGACGAACAATGTGCGTGTTAAAACACCACAAGCCCATAGACGAGTCTAACCAACGTAACAATCCAGCCCATGGACGAGAATTTGTTGGAAAAAGTTCATTGTTAAGGACGGACAAATAATCGTCCTAAATCTGGATAACGAATTTGGTCATGGACGATAGGACATGATCATGGACGAATATTACTTGTTTAACTTCATAATGTTATAAATGAAGGAACTCGTCCATATATTCAAGACGAGATAATATTACTTGTCTAACTTCATAATGTTATAAGTGAAGGAACTCGTCCATATATTCAAGACGAGATGAATAAGGAAAATCTTACATCAACCAAAACTGGTACGAACGAAGAAATTGAAATTTTGCTCACAAAACCTAAAAAAAACATTCAAGCACAAGAAACAATGAAGAGTAAAAACATTCATATGGGATTCATAGGGTGGACGACCACCGTCCAAAAAACCCTTAAACAGTAATGAGTGCATGTTCATAAAACTCGTCCATAAACTTGGACGAAGAAATTGTACTTGAATAAAAAAAAAAAAAGGATAAAAAGTAAAAGCCCAAAACACTAGGGCACTCTAAACAATTTGTAAAAGCTTTGGATGAACTTAATTAGTTGGGTTCTTTGGATCGTCCTGCTCCACCTCGTTAGTGGCATCGTCCTCCATATTCACATCCTCAGAACCCGTCGCAAGCAAGGAACTTTCTGTGGCTTGAGGAATCTTGAAGGCATCAAAATCCAAGTCAGGGAATGCGTCCTTGGCATCAGCACGGAAGTCCTCATACCCCGCAGCGTAATGACTGTCTAGACGATTCTTGTATTCGCCAGACTTCTTGAAAGCTGATATGGCTTCTTCACGTGCTTTCTCCAAGGACGAGTTATACTCAGAGACTTGTCCCTCCAAGTAGGCGATGCGAGTATCTTTTTCAACAGCATCTGCCTTAAGTTCCTCAGCCTCGTCCTTCAATCTCGTCTCAATTCCTAGCAAGCGATTGATTTCCTCCGTCAGTCTGATTACCTCCCCCTTTTTCAACAAGACCTCGTTGCCCAACTCTTTGGCCTTCTCGTTTGCCGTCTTGGCCTCCTCAGCTAGTTCCTTAGCCTGGCACGTCGCTGTATAGAACTTTGACATAGCCTGTTTGCATGGACGAATAAGAGTTGGTCAGATATGTATAAAAAGAAAAAGAGAGAGAAAAAGAAATAGAGCAAGGACGAGTTAAAACACACCTTAAAGAGGTCGTGGATGCCAGAGCGTTCAAATTCTTTCACTGACATGTTGTAACATTCATTAACCTCATTGTCAGTGACGATCCCTTTGAACGTCCTCCATGCGTACCCCTCGTCCAGGACTAAGTTGGAGGGACGATCTGATGAGTCTGTTGGATGAGGCTTCCTAGAAGTCTTGATAGAAGGTGTAGGGTCAGTCTGAACAGGATGTACTGTTTGGACGGGCTCCACTTCAGTAGGAGACTCGTCCAAATTCACTGTGTGTGGAGGATTGAATTTGGGGACCTTAGGAAGAGGGGTTTGATTGGTTTTAGGTTTTTTAGGACCTCGACGACTCGGAAGGGCGTCCAGGTCCACAGAACTTGAAATCCTTTTGGATTTCCTCTTCCCAAGCTGGACGGTAGCCTTCTGGACGATTGGAGGTGGAGCATCCTCGTCCCCACTAGTTACTGTTTTATCCTTATTTTCTCTCATTGTCATTATTCCTATGACGAGGAAAATCAGTTAAAAAAAAAAAGAAAGAAAAAGAGGATCGAAATAAATATTGTAGAATAGACGATACTTACTTCGTCGAGTGGTCTCCTCGTGACTCAAATTTTCAGGAGTAGGTTCTGGGCCAAGTCCCCACGTAGCCAAACTACTGAAAGTGACCAAATCGTGAAAAGTCCTTCCAGGGAAGGCACGGACTTGGTCGATACGATCTAAATAAAACTTGTCCAAACGTGGACGAATAACAGCTGCACCAGTAAAAGAAAAATGGTTAGACGATTGATAGCAGGAAAAAATGTAAGAAAGTGAAGTAACATGGAAAGGAAACATACCCTCAGGACGAAGACGACCTATGGGGCTGGTAAAAGGAGGGAAGGGGGCTTTACTAACTTCTGTTGGGTCCCCAGCCCAGTTTCCAGAAATGATAAAAAATTCTTGTTTCCAGAGCCTATCAGACGAGCTACGGCCCTTTATTAAACTATACTGAGAGCCTCTGGACGAGAACTGTTAAAAACCAGCTGATTGTTTTATTTCTGAGGGCTTATAACAAAAAAGGAACTCGTCCACTGTTATAGGACGATCCCCTTCTAATGCCTCACGCCATAACACTTGCATGGCAACTACCGTCCTCCAACCGTTAGGATTAAGCTGGTTGGGACCAATACCTAGTCTATGAAGAAGACCTCTACAAAATGAATTTAGGGGAAACCTAAGACCAGCTAATAGATAAGACGAGTATACCCCCAGACCCGAAGAAGGTGAACAACACCATTCTCCTTCCCTGGGTAGACGAGGTCCAAATTCGATAGGAATTTGGTATCTATCTACTAATGTTTTTAACTTAGGAGCGTCTAAGATGGACACAACCTCAGGTGCACAGCTATATATAATATTTTCTTCCTCCTCCTCGTCCTGAGAAGGGCTAGGTGGCGCTCTGGACGAGCTAGCCCCAGTTCCAGAGGCCATCCTACGTTGCATTTCCTGAAACTCTTCTAGGGAAATGCCAGGTACCCCGGACGAATACTGCTCGTCCGAGGAACTGCTACTAAAGCTAGTGCTACCCTCACCACTCTCATAACTTCCAGACGAGACGTCCTGATATTCGTCTATCTCCCTCTCTATGCTACTAGACGAAGACATAACTACAATAACGATCAAAATGAAAACCTAAGGGAAGAGGAAGTACCTGAGGACTAAGACGAATGCTAGACGACAGTCTCGGACGAGGAAGCAGAAGGAAGTTTTTGAGAAAGGTGAGAGGGCAGGAAAGAGAATATACCTATTTATAGGGCCCAGAGGTAGGGTCAGCGAAGCGACACCATCCACTGAGGGAACGACACGTGGCAATCGCGTGGAAAAATGTAATCGATTTTATTCCTCTACGAGTTAAATCATGACACGTGGCAATATCAAAGGGATAAAATCCCAATAATATCCTTGGACGACACCCTAGACAAGGGGGCAACTGTTGGGTTGGCAAAAAATGGCAGTCTCCTATTCGTCCAGAGGGGTCGTCCAATGATGCGCGGTTTGCCTAGCGATTCTGCTTCTCTTATTCGTCCAGACCTCTCGTCCTTGTGGGGTCCAAATGGTGCAGGCCCCGTTTACGGAGGGTCGTCCACGGTGAATCACTTCGACGACCAACGAATAGCGTCATAAAGGGTCGTCCATAGGAATTGCACATGGACGACCACATGAACTTAGCAAATTCTGGAGTGGTTAAATCAGTCCGTGTTCGTCGCCGCCTATTTCTCCCAAGTGTGTAACTTCCAGCAGCGGTTATGATTTCTATAGCCGTTGAAGAAGTTACATCCAGATTCCACAAATATGGGGGAAGTTATTGAACCAATAACCGCCCCAGGGTATCCTATATAAGGACCGGTCCGAATTATTTGAAGGTAGAAGATTCTGAGTTTCTTTACTTACAGTACAGTTAGAACTTCATACCAGAGAAGACACTAACTTCACCATCGGAGGACATTTGGCCGGTCCATCCCAGTCATCCTTTGATTTCCTTCTTCTTTTGCAGGCCTCTGCAAGCGTAGCAACCCACCGAAGCCGAAGTGTTCAACCAAACTGATCTTACGCACCATCAACATCATATCATATGATCTTTGATTATGACACAAATGTTTTGGGTTACTTGGTCTCATAATGGCATTAATGTTCTAGAACAGTCTTTTATGCTTACAAAGTTCATATAAGAGGTTGCTTCTACTATTAATTACTCAACTAATGGTAGTAAGTACACGATTGGATACTTCTAAGCCAATAGTTTATATTCAAAGTGGTTGCCGAACTTCAAAGATGATGATCAACGCTCTTCACTGATTGGCCATCCACACTATAGATTTTTAGGGATGTTAGGTAGTATTTATTATATGCATCGGAAATAAAAAAAGTGTCCAGTGGTATGAAAAGATATGTATTCTGGTCATAATCGTGAACCAACTATTATTTTGTTAGCAATGGCATCATATGATCTTTGGATATGAAATAGTCAATACCAATTTTGGGTTACTTGGTCTCATAATGGTATTAATGTTCTAGAACAATCTTTTATGTTTACTAAGTTCATATAAGAGGTTGCTTCTATAGTTAATTACTCCATCAATGCTAATAAGTAGACAATGGGATACTACATAGCCAATAGTTTATATCCAAAGTGGTTGCTGAACTTCAAAGATAATGATCTACGCTCTTCACCGATTGGCCACCCATGCTATTTTTAGGGATGTTAGGTAGTCTTGATTATATGCATCGGAAATGAAAGAAGTGACCAGTGGTATGAAAAAATGTACTCTGATCATATTCATGAACTAACTATTATTTTGTAAGTAATGATTTCATATGATCTTTGGTAAGGGTCATCAAATAGCCCATGGCCCACAGCCCGACCCAGAAACCCGATGGCCCATCGGGTTAATGGGCGGCCCAACCCGTTGTTATTGAGGCCCATGGGTAGCCCACTAGCCCAGTGGGTCAGGCCATGGGCTAGTTTTTATGCCCATGGGTACCCGGTGGGCTAGCCCAGTAGCCCAACCCGTTGCCCAGCCCGTTAGCCTAACCCATTAGCCCAGCCTAATAACTCATAATTCATAACAAAAATATATAGGAAGTGTATGAAGGATTGATCTTGAGATATCATAAAAGAATTTTTTAAGAGAATTCCCTCAACCACTAAGATATCCAAAGTAATTGTGCTAAACTTAGTTTACTAAATATATATTTTTCTAGTAGTTTATCAAATTTGAATTAACCATTTGACATTTTTTTATTAAAGATAAAAATTAAAAAAAAAAACTATTTAAAGCCTTAATAAATAAAAAATTAAATAGGTTTTCATCAACAAAACAAAAAATTAAATAGATTTGACTATAAAAAATTTGTAATTAAATATTAAATTCTTTAATTCTTTCCTTTAAAAAAATAGATTGATTATTTCCTTATAAAAAATTAATTCTTTCCTTATAAAAATAATAAAATAATATGCTAACATAAGCCCATGGGTGACCTATTAGGCCCAACCCAATAGCCCAACTCACTAAAGACAAAATGGGCATTGCCCATGGGCAGGGTCATGGGTTAAGGTTTCCTCTTTCGGCCCAGCCCGACCCGGCCCATTAATTAGTTAATAGCCCATTATGCCCAGCCCATTGTGCCCATGGGCTAAGTAAAAATGGGCTGGGCCGGCCCGACCCGGCCCATTGACGACCCTTAATCTTTGGATATGAAACACAAGTTTTGGATTACTTGGTATCATAATGGCATTAATATGCTAGAACAATCTTTTATATTTACTAAGTTCATATAAACTTTTTTTTCCCCTCTTTTTTGAGAGGAAAACTCACTCTCATGGTTGAGTGGTTTTGTAAAATCTCAATTAGTTAGAATTGAATATCCTTAATTTTATGCTCCCTAGCGAAGTTACGAATTGCCATATTATTAGCTACAACAATTTTCACTTGTTAAGATATATAATTATAGTTTGGCTTCCACTGCAAAATTTGCCATATATTTTTCCAAATGCTAAGATGTTCTCTTATCTCAGTAGTGAATGTTTCCTCAAAAAAAAAAAAAAATCTCAGTACGTAGTGAATGAGCATGATTAGAGATTTCATGCATGCCCCATGGTCGGCTTCTGCGACAAATGTCTGCTACGTTGTACCGTTCATGTTTGCATAGCCCACAATATCCCTTCATGTACCGATATATTCCGCGTTCACCATGTAATACTTACATTATTATGAAGTCAAAAGGAGTAAAATAAATATTTTTGGCAACAAACAATACTAAATTCCCATCATTGATATAATTGTATCTGCAGTAATATCTTTTTCAAATGCAAACCTGAACAGAAGGTAGGTCTGGAAATCGCCATTGGTGCAAACAAAGGTGAGCAAATTAAACCCATGTCTAGTGGGTTAATTCTGTCAATGGCCACATGGTCAAATTGTCTTGCAACCGTTACCCATTAACGTTGAAACTTTTTTTTTTTTTTTTTTGGTTTTTTTGGTTTTTTTATTTTATTTTTTTTAATACTAATATATTTCCAGCCCCATGCCCACATGTCTCGCAATAAAACATGGCCATCATGTCCTCAATAGTCTTTTTCTCAAGTAGGCCTTAAATTATATTTCCAAATTAACTTTTGACATAATTTAAGGAAAATATGCATTGCCATCATGAACTCTTAGTGGCATCTATCACGATTGATATGTAAAATCTCCATCAAAAACTTATATTCAGTCAGGAAAGAGGTTTTAAAAGGTGTCTTTGTAATGGGAAGGCTTATCTTCCTTTCAGAAGATGATCGCTGCATTCCAATTGTATGATGGATGCATATATGAGGATTGGAGAAAGCACTATTATGAATGGTCTAAAAAAATTGTTAACTGGGGGGTTTTTATTTTTGTTTGGCTAAAGCCGCCAATTTTTTGGGATGTTAAGTGTGTTGATTGTATGCATTGGAAATGAAAGAGTTATTTAGTGACTTGAAAAGATATGTCCAATGGTTATATTCGTGAACTAACTACTATTTTGTAAATAATAATATAATATGATCGTTGGATATGGCTCACCAGTTATGGGTTACCTATAGGTCTCATGATGATATTAATATACCAAAACGAGCTTCTATATTTACTAAGTTCATACAAGAGTATGTTTTCTACTAATAATTACTCAATTAATGGTAATAACTATATAATGGGATACTACCTTGCCAGTGGTTTATATTTGAAGTAGTTGCCAAACCTCGAAGATGATGATCAATGCTCCTCACCAATTTGGCCACTCACACTACAAATTTACAATGCTATTAGGCAGCATTGATTGTACGCATAGAAAATGAAAAAATTGGCTTAAGTGAAAATAGTGTTCAGTCATATGAAAAGATATGTACATATTTGTGAACCAACTATTATTTTATGAGAAATGACATCATATGATCTTTGATTATGACACAAAAGTTTTGGGTTACCTGGTCTCATAATGGCATTAGAGTTCTAGAACAGTCTTTTACGTTTGCTAAGTTCATATAAGAGGTTGCTTCTACTATTAATTACTCAATCAATGGTAATAAGTACACAGTGGGATACTACTAAGCCAATAGTTTATATTCAAAGTGGTTGCTAAACTTCAAAGATGATGATCAACGCTCTTCACCGATTGGCCACCCACGCTATTGATTTTTAGGGATATTAGGTAGTATTGATTATATGCATCAGAAATGAAAGAAATGTCTAGTGGTATGAAAAGATATGTACTCTGGTCATAATCATGAACCAACTATTATTTTGTAAGCAATGGCATCACATGATCTTTGAAACACCAGTTTTGGGTTACTTGGTCTCATAATGGTACTAATGTTCTAGAACAATCTTTTATGTTTACTAAGTTCATATAAGAGGTTGCTTTTGCAGTTAATTACTCCATCAATGGTAATAAGTAAACAATGGGATACTACCTAGCCAATAGTTTATATCCAAAGTGGTTGCTGAACTTCAAAGATGATGATCTACGCTCTTCACCGATTGGCCACCCATGCTATTTTTAGGGATGTTAGGTAGTCTTAATCATATGTATCATAAATGAAAAAAGTGTCTAGTGGTATGAAAAGATATGTACTTTGGTCATATTCGTGAACCAACTATTATTTTGTAAGCAATGACATCATATAATCTTCAAATATGACACACAAGTTTCGAGTTATCTAGATCTCATAATGACATTTATGTGCTATAAAACAATCTTGTATAATTACTAAGCTTGTACAAGAGCATGCTTTTGCAGTTAATTACTCAATCAATGGTAATAAAAACACCATGGGATACTACCTTACCAATAGTTTATATCCAAATTGGTCGCCCAACTCTAAAGATGACAATGAATTCTCTTCACTAATTTGGTAACCCACACCCAGTGCCCACACCCATGCTCACCCATACCCCACGACCACTCATGGTTTTTCTAAGTCGATCCAGCGTGAGAGACTGTGAGTATTATTAATCAAAGAAGAGAGAGAGAGAGAGAGAGAGATGGAATAAATAATAAATAATGGACGTTTTATCATTTTTAAAGCTACAATTCTATGTATTGATTTGTTACCCAATATGATAATATTTTGCAAATTTTTGAATAATGGTGTACATCTAGGTAAGTGGAGGCATTTTTTTGGGCCGTAATCTTTAGTTATATTGCTGGGCCTGCTGGCCAATTTGGTGAATGCTCTAAGACCTCAAGGCCTCGTAGCACGTAAGCCCACAGCCGAACGAAAAACCTTATTATAAAGAATATCAACAAGCCATTAACCCAAGACCCAAGAAAAAGTCCGTTATTGGGTCCAAGCCCAATATTTGGATCATCAAATCAAATACATTACAAAAAGTTACATACATAGCAAACCAATGTTCCATTCTTAACAAGGAAGATGAAATTCATCAAAAACAATCAGGTCCAAGGGAAATAAATGATAAAAAAAATTAAAAAAGAAAAAAGAAAAAAAAAAAAAAAAAGAGGCATGTAATTGGCATGTAAAAATCAAATGGTAAATTGATTTGACCATTTGACCAAGTAAACCGCGAAACCCTCCTCTAATATTGGAGAATCTCTGAACCAAACTTTACCACCCATCTCTCTGTCTCTCTCAGCCTTCCTCGGTTTTCCTCCAATAATATTGCATTTTTTTGCAACATAAACAAATCTCATCCTTCCATGGCGGAGCGGGCCACCCCTTCATCGGTCGATGATAACGATCCTAAGTCATCATCTGAACAACCAGAAAATAATTCTCAATTAGTAGTCCTGCCTGCAGAAAATACTCAATCTGCTGGGATCTACGTTGTTCAGGTCCCTAAAGACCAAATCTATCGTGTTCCACCTCCTGAGAATGCCATTCTAGCTGAACGCCATGGGAAACCCTTTCGCAGCAATGAAAAGAAGCCCCGTCGTTTTTGTTGCTTGTGTTGTATTTCAATGTGAAACTCTTCTTTTTTCCTTCTCTCTCTCTTTTTTTTTTTTTTTTTTTGAGGTCAAAAATTACTTAAACGAATGACCATGTTTTAGTTAGCGAGAAAATTCAATGTATACCGGGGATAGATGTAATGCCTCTTACATGAGGGTGGGTGTCACATATTAACCCCACTACACTTGATTCTATATTGCAAGCAATAGAAAATACGATGGTTTCTCTTTTTGGCCAAGTTTGATTTTATATTCTTCTTTTTATTTTTCAATTATCTTGTAGACAATAGCAAGTATGATTTAATTTGAAACTCTCTCTCTCTCTCTCTCTCTCTCTCTCTCTCTCTCTCTCTCTGAGAGGAAAACTTACTTAAACAATAACCACGTTTACTTAATGAGTAAATTCAACGTAACACCTCTTAGTGGGGGAAGGGTGCCACATGTGAGGCGTTATATCCAATTCTACTACACTTAATATTATCTCCTGGGCAATAACAAGTATGACATGTTCTCTTTTTAGCCAAGTTTGATTTTAGTATTGTTTTTTTCTTTTTAAAATATCTCGTAGGCAATAGCAAATATGATTCAATTTGAAACTTTCATTTCCCTCTTTTTGAGAGAAAACTTACAAAAAGAATAATCATGTTTACTTAATGAAAAAATTTAATGTGTAACAGGAATTCATATAACACTTCTTAACAAGGAGTAGGTGCTACACATGAAGCGTTACATCTAACCCCACTACATCTAATACTCTATTATGAGCAATAGCAAATACAATGGTTCTCTTTTAGCCAAATTTAATTTTAGTATTCTTTTTTTTTTTTATAAATTGTCTCGTAGGCAATAGTAAGTATTATTCAATTTGAAACTCTTCTTTCTTTCTTTTTAAGAGAAAAACTTATTTAAAAATAACCATGTTTACTTAATGAGAAAATTCAATGTGTAAAGGGGATAGATGTAACACCTCTTACGTGGGGTCAATGCCACATGTGAAGCATTACATCTAAGTAACCCCACTACACCTAGTACTTATCATAAATAATAGGAAATATGACGGTTTTTCTTTTTAGCCAAGTTTGATTTTGTTGATACCCATTTTCATGACACGTTTTCTATAAGCCTAACTCAATCAAGCCCGACCTCATTATGGGTTCAATTCATGTATTATATTATTTTTTATTCTTTTAAGCATGATCTAAGCTCATGCAACATATGGAGGAAATTGAGACAGTATGGTTTGGAGGGTATGGGTTGATTCCTTTCGAACTTTTTGCATGAGTTCAGCCCATGCGTGCTACCAAGTGGGCAAGGGACACTGTGTAGCACCTTTGGCACATGGAGGAGGTCTTGTACCTAAAATTTCGACCCTAAAATAGCCTTTATGCTCTGGCTAACTATGGCTCAACTTTTCTGCTCTACCATTTGTTGTCTAAAACATATATCTGACCATAAGTAGTTGGCCTTGTCTACTACAACAACCAAATGTAGCTTCCAAGGACCTGTCATGTTTAGGAAACATCAGGCCATGAATTTAGGCCACTTCAATTCCCAAATTATGCAGAAAGTAAGGCATTCCTTTTACCTAATTAAATCAAATATAACCATAACCTCTTTGATTGATACCTTGGGGTTCAAAGCCTCTTCTATTGACTAAAAAACTGTAACTTAGAGCACCTCAAACTCAATGCAAAAGGCCCCAATCAAATTCAAAATGAACCAACTACGTTTTCCCCATAGAGCTAAAATTTTAGAGTAAAAGCCCACTCAGTCAGGAGACATTCTCACAATTCTAAAGTCAGGGGGTGGAAATATGGGTACAGGGGAACCTTCCCCATATTCCTCACAACTTCTCTCAATTTCATCTTCTCGCTAATTGTGGGTCAGAGTTTCGGACCTATGTACTTTTTCTGCATTTTCTTGTATTTCAGTTATAGCATTTTCATTTCTCTCTTGTTAAAGCACCATTAACCACTATACATTTGGAATTTTGGGCTTGATTTTCCACAAATAAACACTTCTAAAGAACCCAATGGAAGATTTGGGCTAATCTTGCATTTTTTGCCCTTGTCACAAAAACATCCCTAACAAATTTTAATATTCTTCCTTTTTTTTTTTTTCTTTCTTTTTTAAATTATCTTGTAGACAATAACAAGTACGATTCAATTTGAAACTCTTTTTTCCCTACTTTTTTTTAGAGGAAAGCTCACTTAAACAATAACTATGTTTACTTAATAAGAAAATTCAATATGTAATAGGGATAGATGTAATTCCTCTTATTGGAGGGGTGGGTGCCAGATGTGAGGCTTTACATCTAATCCCACTACACCTAATGCTATATCGTTAGCAATAGAAAGTACGACAGTTTCTCTTTTTAACCAAGTTTGATTTTAGTATTATTCTTTTTTGACAGGTCAAGAATATATTGACCCCTTATGGTAAATTAATCAATTAATTAGCCAAGTCAATTAATTAAGTCAATTAACATGCAATACGCGTGGTAGTACAAACACATTACCGACTTAGTTAAATGCAATGGAAAATAAATTTGACACGGTGATTTGTTTACGAATGGGGAAAACTTCCAAGGCAAAAACCCCCATCGGATGAATTTAAGATCACCACTCCCGAGAATCCACTATTATTAAAACAAACGGTTACAAGTAAATGAATCTTAATATTTTATACTAACCTACAGTTGAACCCTTACCCCAATATATAATTAGACTTGTAATGTAGTAACAATCTCTCATTTCAATGCACAACTCCAAATACGTGACTAACCAATCGATACACGGATTCCAGTACATGGCTAACACACTAACTTTAGAAGGATGTTGGCTGTAAAGTTCTTCAGTTCATCCAGATGATGAAGATCAAGAAGTTCCTTGGTCATAAAACCCTACGGTGTAAAAACACAGTAATTTCTTCAAAAGAAAGATGAATTAGGGCATATGTCTTCAGTCACAATATGCTTGCATAAAACCTTTGCATCAAGTGAGACGACCCTTAAAATAATCCTTATATATATCCAGAGTTGTGAAAAAAGAAAACCTAAACACATAGCTTGGATATGCGTGAAAAACAGATCTAAAGTACTAATTTTCTTAATTCTTGATAGATACAACTGTCGAGCTTCATCTTTTAAATCTCATATATACATTTGTCGAGCTATCTGTTGAGCTTTAAAGAACAACACTTATTCACTTGATTCTTGGACAGATTTGCATAGTTTTAATACTTGGATTTGAACTCTTATTTCTTGGAGTATTAAACATATCATAGATCTACCCAATTATAAGTAAAATGCATTTTATTAAAAGATTGACCAATTCTAAATAACATATGTTCTTAACATGATCTACATATGTCCTAACATTTTTAACCAAGCTGCCTATAACAACTTCTCGTAGGCAATAGCAAGTATGATTTAATTTGAAATTCTTATTTCCCTCTTTTTGAGATGAACAGTTACTTAAAGAAAAATCATGTTTACATAGTGAGAAAATTCAATGTGTAACAAGGATAGATATAATACCTCTTCTATGGGGGCATGCATGTGAGGCATTACATCTAACCCCACTACAACTAATACTATATTGTAAGCAATAGCAAGTATGGCAAATTCTCTTTTTTGCCAAATTTGATTTTAGTGTTCTTCTTTTTTCTTTTTAAATTATCTCGTAGGCAATAGCAAGTATGACTCAATTTAAAACTCTTCATTTCTTCTTTTTGAGAGGAAAAAGAATGACCAAGCGTTTTTTTTTTTTTTTAGAATAATAAGTATTTTAACACACACACACACATAAGGGGAGAGGGGAGAAAGTTTTAAAGAATGACCAAGTGTTTATTTCTTATAAATCAACCAAGTTGTAATTTTTTGAGGAAAATTACAGAGGGGCATTCATATAATTTTTTTTTTATTGATTTATTCTTCTTAAAAAAAGATTTATTTTGCTCAAACAAAATAAGCTGAGCAAATGTGTAGTTGTATTTAAAAATAAATAAATAAATAAATAATTTAAAAAAGAGAGACTTTAAAAGATGTATATAAAGAAGTAAACCAAAAAAATTGTATAATCCAAGCCAAACAGTTAATTTTCAAAATATTATCTAAGAAAAGGATGGTTGTGATAAGAATAGAAAAAAAAAAAATCCCATATTATCATTGTGATTTTCTTTAATTTAATAAGTGTCTGTTTTCTTTTTATTTGATTCATAAGTGTTGTCCTTTGTTTGTTAATTTGGATCACTCAACAAAAAATGTCATTGGTAAGTTAGAGTTTGGTAACTCTAGTGGGAGGTAATTTGCAGATTAGCATAGTGAAGGGAAAGAATATAATAAGTTAACGTGTGTTTGGAAGAATTTTGCAAACTAGCATCTCGAGTTTTAGAGACTCGATTTTAGTCTAAAACTCGAGACTTAAAAACTCGATTCCCACTTGCTGAGTTGGATGTATGATGCCACATAGATCTCGAGTCCTATAGACTCGACTTCTAAAAAGCAAAACCGAGTCTTTGAGACTCCATTTTTGTCAGGGAAGAACAGGTCTGAAGACTTGAAGAAGAACAGAGGAAGAAGGAAAACAATTTGAAACGATCTAGAGCTCCGAAGAACAGAGGAAGACGATCTGGTTGGAGAAGAACAGATGCTAGGTGGATGATTTGTAGCGCCGAAGAAGAATGAAGAGACGCTGGGTGGGCATTGGCTAGGGATGAATGCTGGGTGGACGAAGAAGAACGAACAGATGCGAGGAAGAAGAAGGGAAATAAAATGGTGGAAATCGAGTTTTTAAAACTCGAGTTCCATGTGGAAATTTTTCCACATTAGATGCCACCACTTACAAATTGAGACTTAAAAACTCGAGTTTTATCTTGGAACTCGAGTTTTAGACACTCGAGATGCTAGTTTCCCAGATTATTTTGAAACATGACAACTAACGAAATTATTTGATATTTAAGGTTAATTAGAAAAAAAATTCCTCTAGTGGTAGAAATGTGATAAGGCAAAATGCATTATGCTAAAATGCAATCTCTTATAGTTCATTCACGCATAATATAATCTATTCTAAAAATAGCATTTGGTATTATGATGAAACTCTTATTCATAAGTAATTATGTTAAATGAATTTGCATTTGGTAATGATACTATACAATGCTTTTTTTTCCCCTACAATAATGGTGTGCTCTAATACGGCATCACGATTGTTATTAGATTTAAATATTGATCATAATTAGTGTATTAAGAAATTATTCATATAAAAAAATAAAAAATAAAAATATTATAATACTAAATCAGTTATATCATCCGTTCAAGTGAGTAAATAATTATGGGTTTCAGTTAACTTAACTAGTAAAGTCTCTGATAGTTATATAAGCGATCTAGAGTTAAATTCCCACCAACACTTTTTTCCTACGAATGCCATAAGTTGAAACTCTCTAAAAAAAGTGAATAATAATTAATCCTTGAGGATACCTAAGTGATGGGTTCAATAAATTTGAAAGACATGCCATAAACTTAGAATTTCAAAGTTTTATCCACCACATTATTAGTTTATAAGTTTTTTTAGGATACCAATAAATTAGTCTAATTAAGGGTTGGGACACGATTTTCTTATATTAACAAAAACCTATTATAAAGAATGTCAACTGGCCACTAAGCCAAGACCCAAGATACATGCTCTGATTAGATTATCATATCCAAGCCCCAATATTTGGACCATCAAAATCAAATACATTACAAGTTACATATATGGCAAACCAATGTTTCATTCTTAGTAAAGAAGTACTAGCAGTGAAGATGATGAAATTCATCAGAGTGAAGAAACAATCAGGTCCGAAGGTATAGAAGTAACCAAAACCAAAGCAATTTGGCATGTAAAAAATAAATCTCGGAGAACCGCTAGGTAAATTGGTTTGACCAAGTAAACCCTCCTCTAATATTGGAGAATCTCTAAACCAAACTTACCACCAATCTCTCTGTCTCTCTGAGCCTTACTCGGTTTCCCTCCAATAATGTTGCATTTTTTTCCAACATAAACTATCACCCTCCCTTTCCTCACCACCGCTCCCCATCTTCACATGGCGGAGCGGGCCGACCCTTCTGTCAACGATCATGACTCTAAACCATCAGCTGATAAACCAGAAAATAATATTCATGACGCCAACCCATCAGCTGATAAACCAGAAAATAATAATCATGACTCTAACTCATCATCTGATCAACCAGAAAATAATAATCAATTAGCTCCACCTGCCTTTTGTTGTGCGACCTATGTTGTTCAGGTCCCTAAAGACCAAATCTTTTGTGTTCCGCCTACTGAGAATGCCGTTCTAGCTGAACGCTATGGAAATCCTTTTCGCTGCAATAAAGGGAAGAAGCCCCGTCGTCGTAGTCCTCGTTTTTGCTTGTGTATTTCTGTCTCTGTTCTTCTTGTCCTTGTTCTTGCTCTAATTGCTGCCGCTGTCTATGTCTTGCTCTCGCCAAAGGATCCCACTTTTCACGTTGAACGTGTTGTTGTCAAGAATAATACACGTCCAGATTATGGCATTACGATTAGAGCCAAAAATTCGAATGAAATGGTGGGCATTGATTACAAGGCAGGTGGTGTTGCTTCCCTTTCTTTTAAGCAACGAGGAATTGCAAAAGGAAAATACCCTTCTTTCAAGCAAGACAGCAAAAAGTCAACATCATTTCGTGTAGATTTTCATGGCTCAAACATTGTATTGCCTAAGGAGATTGAGAAAAGCATGAAAAGCCAAAAGCCAAAAATCAAAGTTTCTTTGTCTCTAAAGATGGATGTGTATGCAAGAATTAGAGTTGGGGCATTACATTATGGGAGCGTGAAATTCGTTGCTGCTTGTGATTTCACGGTGGATACATTGGCTAAGAATTCTCGTATCCTGTCACAGAAATGTCATACCTAACGCCAACTCTAGAGGACACATAGGTAGGAATGAGTAGGCGATCATAGAAGTATTTCTGATCATTTCAAGAATTAATTTTTTGGTCATCTATACGTTTTTGTTTGCTTTTGAATTGATTTTAAAAAAAAAAATTTAAATTATTACCCTGATCATTTATAGGCTGGTGATGTAAAGAAATAATTGGCGACCTTGTTATTATAATTATCTGTCCCTATCCTGAAATTGTATCATGTAACAGTGTGATAAAAACAAGGGTTGAGAGGCATTCTCTTTGGTTTTTTTTTTTGGCTTCCCTATTCCTCATTTCACAATATCCAGGTGCTGTAGAGTTTTCTAATTCTCTCGCCAATGTAAACATTTTTGTGCATGTGCATTTGAAATATTTTTTCACCTGGTGGCTGCTTCTCTCTAGTGGATTGGTTCGCTCTTGCAAATGTGCATTTTTCACTTCAGTTTCAAGTTTCCAGAGATCAATTTTGTGGCTAACCGTGAAGAAGTGGTGGTACATAAACAAACGAAGTGGGAAATTCTACTAACCAATGTAATTGTACAGGTCAGATATCCAAAGGCGTACACACTTGATGATCTCTTAAGAAATAAGTAGATTTAGCATGTTAAGGATTTGTGGATTGTGGATAATATTTAACCATTCATAGATTTTTGTTAAGAATTTTCGTGTGCATTTTCAAATTTGCACATACTATGTAATTTCTGCATTTTCAAGTTTTTTTTTTTTTTTTTTTTTTTTGAGAAACAAAAGCAGTGTCAAGTTTTTTTAAGAAATAAGTAGATTTTCAAGTTTGTACTCAATTATTATTTTAAAATTCATGTTGCACGTATTTGCAAATATGATAACTAAATAAACAGAATAATCAATTTGAATGAGAGATTTCGTTTTATTTTTTCATAAATAATTAATAAGACAAACAATTTTGGTACTCGAAGTAATTAAATTCGTTCTCAAATATTTGTTCTAGTATTGTGGGGCCCGAGGGTCCAGAACCCCTAGCCCACCTTTAGGCTGGCCCAAGGCCCAAGCCGAGGAGGGCAATCATCCCAGATGGTCGGCCTAAGGGTTTTAGCTCTTCTCAGACCCGAGCCGAGGACACACCCCTCCTCGGCACACCTAGTCTAATCCAGGTAGGGGGCAGACCCAGAATAGGTGGTCACATCCACACTTAACGAGCATGCCTGATCCTCCAGGCTACATTAATGATGACAAGACCCTTCACTAGAAAAACCTTGGAAGCAGCAACCCCAGTATAGTGAGGAACCTATCTGATGGGACAAGTCCTGAACTAGTAGCCCGGATGGCCAACAGCTGTAAGGCCAGGATCGAGCTAAAGGGCGTATATAAGGCAAAGAACCCCCCTTGTGAAGGGGGGCCTCCTCGGACGCCAGCCGAGGAGCAACCCCAAGCGAAGAGCAATAGACGAAAAGTTCAAGGAAGACCGGCAAGGGACCGGCCGGAGCCAAACCTTTTGCCCCACTCTCTACAAATTCATTGTCGGGGGCCCACCTCCGAAAAAGGAGCCCCTACAATTGGCGCTGTCTGTGGGAAGGGCTAGTGCACCGGCCGGCGGAACCGGCGGTCGTTCCAAAGTAGTTGCTATGCAAAGTTGGCGGTGCAAAAGAAAAGAAAAGGAGAACAAGAGAAGAGTTGCACTACGAAAAGAAAATTCAACAGCGAAATAAAGGAAAAGTTCTTTATTATTGCAAAAAAGATTACAAGTACAACAATCTTTATTATTTCATAAAAGAAAAGTTACAAATACAATCAGAGGCTCAGACAGGCATGTTTTACAAAAAATCCTACCAACTAATCCTACAATCAGAGGCCCAGGCAGACCGGTCTTGGAACTGGCCGGGCAAGAGGCTCGCAAAGAATTAATATCAGGAATGAGGGAAGTGTCAACCCGTGCTTTTATTGGCGTCAAGAGAATGGGAGAACTTGACAGTAAAAGCACGGGAAGGGGGGCTGGGGGCTGGCTCACCTTCAAACCAAA
Source organism: Quercus variabilis (assembly GCA_030445155.1). Classification (NCBI taxonomy): domain Eukaryota; kingdom Viridiplantae; phylum Streptophyta; class Magnoliopsida; order Fagales; family Fagaceae; genus Quercus; species Quercus variabilis. Next base: position 32,528,082 of record CP129456.1, on the reverse strand, counting down.
GCTTGAACAAAGTGAGGAGCCGACCCCGAGACCCCGGAACACCTTCCCTCGTGATGCTTCCTCGACCCTCTCCAAACTGCACGAGCACCGACCGTCGGAGACGGCAATGCTCGGGCACCAGCCGTGACGGGAGTTCGCGTGCCTCCTTCGTTGGAGGTGCGCTCTGCGGAGGGGCGTTAGGTACTTCAATGACGTCCCCCCTAGCCACCATACGAGGTCCTGCCAGTGTTACGCCTAAACTCTGCCGCGCCGGCAGCCCAGTGGGGGCTGCGGCCACGGCGGCCCTTAACTCCAGGTCTCCTAATTGCGGTCACAACCCTGGTGGCGGTGTCAAAGGGGCTCAAGAAGGTGAAAGTGTATATTTCTGTTCGTGGTGGAGAATTCATGGAATGAGGAGAAACACTCCCCCCAGAACGCCTTTTATGGAGGGCAAAAACCAGTGGGAGTTGAGCCGCGTGGAATTCGAAGGGGGAATTGTCAAAAGGAATTAATTCCCACCCAATTCCAAGGGGATTGCCAGCTGCCTGATGCGTGTTAATTCACGAGGGCATTAATGGAGGCGCGTTACGGGCACCGAAGCGTCAAACAGGGAGCGCGGAAGGCCAAGCGACGCCTCGTAAACCAGAAAGATGAGGAACGCGAACCAAAAGCAAGGTCAGCCCCACGTGCGAAGTCACAATCCGACTCGAGGAAAAACAGCTCACGGGAAAAGACCCGTGGACGTCTTCACACCAAAAACAAAGTCCTCGGATCCGAGGACGAACTCCTATTGGAGGCAACTGTGCAGTAGTGGTACAATGACTCTTGCTCCAGCAGCCTGCAGGGGGCTAAGGGGAGGGACTTCTACCTGACGTGAGACTGAGTTGCCCGAAGAGGTGAACACTGTGTCCTCATGCTCGGGGCCCCCTCACAAACGATGGTAGCAATTGTACCTAGGACTTGCATGGTCCTCGGACCCAAGCCTACGGGGAGCTGGCCACTCGTACTGAAGGCAGCAACTATACCTAGGTCTTGCATGGTCTACGGACTCAAGCCTATGGGGAGCTAGCCACTTACAAACGATGGCAGCAATTGTACCTAGGACTTGCATGGTCCTCGGACCCAAGCCTACGGGGAGCTGGCCACTCGTACTGAAGGCAGCAACTGTACCTAGGTCTTGCATGGTCTACGGACTCAAGCCTATGGGGAGCTAGCCACTTACAAACGATGGCAGCAATTGTACCTAGGACTTGCATGGTCCTCGGACCCAAGCCTACAGGGAGCTGGCCACTCGTACTGAAGGCAGCAACTATACATAGGTCTTGCATGGTCTACGGACTCAAGCCTATGGGGAGCTAGCCACTTACAAACGATGGCAGCAATTGTACCTAGGACTTGCATGGTCCTCGGACCCAAGCCTACGAGGAGCTGGCCACTCGTACTGAAGGCAGCAACTGTACCTAGGTCTTGCATGGTCTACGAACTCAAGCCTATGGGGAGATAGCCACTTACAAACGATGGCAGCAATTGTACCTAGGACTTGCATGGTCCTCGGACCCAAGCCTACGGGGAGCTGGCCACTCGTACTGAAGGAAGCAACTGTACCTAGGTCTTGCATGGTCTACGGACTCAAACCTATGGGGAGCTAGCCACTTACAAACGATGGCAGCAATTGTACCTAAGACTTGCATGGTCCTCGGACCCAAGCCTACGGGGAGCTGACCACTCCTACTGAAGGCAGCAACTGTACCTAGGTCTTGCATGGTCTACGGACTCAAGCCTATGGGGAGCTAGCCACTTACAAATGATGGCAGCAATTGTACCTAGGACTTGCATGGTCCTCGGACCCAAGCCTACGGGGAGCTGGCCACTCGTACTGAAGGCAGCAACTGTACCTAGGTCTTGCATGGTCTACGGACTCAAGCCTATGGGGAGCTAGCCACTTACAAACGATGGTAGCAATTGTACCTAGGACTTGCATGGTCCTCGGACCCAAGCCTACGGGGAGCTGGCCACTCGTACTGAAGGCAGCAACTGTACATAGGTCTTGCATGGTCTACGGACTCAAGCCTATGGGGAGCTAGCCACTTACAAACGATGGCAGCAATTGTACCTAGGACTTGCATGGTCCTCGGACCCAAGCCTACTGGGAGCTGGCCACTCGTACTGAAGGCAGCAACTGTACCTAGGTCTTGCATGGTCTACGGACTCAAGCCTATAGGGAGATAGCCACTTACAAACGATGGCAGCAATTGTGCCTAGGACTTACATGGTCCTCGGACCCAAGCCTACGGGGAGCTGGCCACTCGTACTGAAGGCAGCAACTGTACATAGGTCTTGCATGGTCTACGGACTCAAGCTTATGGGGAGCTAGCCACTTACAAACGATGGCAGCAATTGTACCTAGGACTTGCATGGTCCTCGGACCCAAGCCTACGGGGAGCTGGCCACTCGCACTGAAGGCAGCAATTGTACCTAGGTCTTGCATGGTCTACGGACTCAAGCCTATGGGGAGATAGCCACTTACAAACGATGGCAGCAATTGTACCTAGGACTTGCATGGTCCTCGGACCCAAGCCTACGGGGAGCTGGCCACTCGTACTGAAGGCAGCAACTGTACCTAGGTCTTGCATGGTCTACGGACTCAAACCTATGGGGAGCTAGCCACTTACAAACGATGGCAGCAATTGTACCTAGGACTTGCATGGTCCTCGGACCCAAGCCTACGGGGAGCTGACCACTCGTACTGAAGGCAGCAACTGTACCTAGGTCTTGCATGGTCTACGGACTCAAGCCTATGGGGAGCTAGCCACTTACAAACGATGGCAGCAATTGTACCTAGGACTTGCATGGTCCTCGGACCCAAGCCTACAGGGAGCTGGCCACTCGTACTGAAGGCAGCAACTGTACCTAGGTCTTGCATGGTCTACGGACTCAAGCCTATGGGGAGCTAGCCACTTACAAACGATGGCAGCAATTGTACCTAGGACTTGCATGGTCCTCGGACCCAAGTCTACGAGGAGCTGGCCACTCGTACTGAAGGCAGCAACTGTACCTAGGTCTTGCATGGTTTACGGACTCAAGCCTATGGGGAGCTAGCCACTTACAAACGATGGCAGCAATTGTACCTAGGACTTGCGTGGTCCTCGGACCCAAGCCTACGGGGAGCTGGCTACTCGTACTGAAGGCAGCAACTGTACCTAGGTCTTGCATGGTCTACGGACTCAAGCCTACGGGGAGCTAGCTATTTACGACGGAGCCAAGGTACTGCTCGGTCCGAAGACCTATTCCTGTGGATAAACTAACTACCTATTGAAGAGCCTAAGGGTTGATCCAGCCACTCAAGGAAGAACCAGCCAGCTGAAGGCCTTCCGGAACATAGGGGCCGAGGTTTGCAAAACCCTCCTCCCCGTCCGAGGAGACGTGCAGCAGGGTTCCGAGGGGCTATTGTGGGGCCCGAGGGTCCAGAACCCCTGACCCACCTTTAGGCTGGCCCAAGGCCCAAGCCGAGGAGGGCAATCATCCCAGATGGTCGGCCTAAGGGTTTTAGCTCTTCTCAGACCCGAGCCGAGGATACACCCCTCCTCGGCACACCTAGTCTAATCCAGGTAGGGGGCAGACTCAGAATAGGTGGTCACATCCACACTTAACGAGCATGCCTGATCCTCCAGGCTACATTAATGATGACAAGACCCTTCACTAGAAAAACCTTGGAAGCAGCAACCCCAGTATAGTGAGGAACCTCTCTAATGGGACAAGTCCTGAACCAGTAGCCCGGATGGCCAACAGCTGTAAGGCCAGGATCGAGCTAAAGGGCGTATATAAGGCAAAGAACCCCCCTTGTGAAGGGGGGCCTCCTCGGACGCCAGCCGAGGAGCAACCCCAAGCGAAGAGCAATAGACGAAAAGTTCAAGGAAGACCGGCAAGGGACCAGCCGGAGCCAAACCCTTTGCCCCACTCTCTACAAATTCATTGTCGGGGGCCCACCTCCGAAAAAGGAGCCCCTACAGGTATATATGTAAGTTGCTATGGATTGCGTCATTTTAGTAATAAAAGAAGAGATCTGTTAACCTATTTATGTAATTACGACATGTTTGGCATGTGGTAATAGATTTTGTAATGTAATGGTTTTCATTTGTAATAGTTATTTGGCTAATTATTTGGTTGCATGATTGCATCTTCATTATCGGGAATAATTATTCCTTATGAATACTTATTTCTTAAATTGAGGAATAGTTATTCATCTCTAAAAGATTTTTAATAACTATTCTTTTTTTTTTTTGAATTGAAACATTTATTTCTTAGTAAGTGTAATACTTTTTTTTTTTTAATTAAGACAAAATTTAGTTACAAAATTTGTTGTAGTCTTAAGCTACATTCTTAATATCTTTTCATTGAATGTGAGTTTCGACAAATCCATTGTTAAATTACATTTTCTTCTTTTATCCTCTATACCTGCAAAATTTCTAGAAAATTAAATTTCAATAGTTGTGTTATCAATAAATTGTTTTAATTGTAAGTTTTTGTAGTTTAAAATTATACATAAAATATAAGCTTATAGATCATATAGTAAATAATATCCGATTGACACAAAATTTGACATATGTATTATGAGCATAAAGAATATACAATTCAATGATTAGATTTTCAAAATATGTAGTAATATTTATTTTTTTGAGTAAAATTGTAACTTTAGGCTACAACCAATTTTGGAACATGATATTTTTAATATATATATTTTTTAAATTTTGTAGTTTAATTTGAAAGTAGCTGACTATATGATGAAAACGAAAACACAATTCTAGTAGTAAGACCCAAAATGATGTTGTCTAAGGGTGTGTTTGTTTGGAGGGATTTTAGGAATGATAGAAAATTTAGGAGAGAAAAAATAGAGAGATAACATTGTAAGTGATTGTTTAGTTGGGGGTGAGAGGAGGGAAAATAGGTAGTGAGGCCGAGTATTTTCTCCCTGAGCCCACCAAAAAAATTTTTCCTAAAAATGGAGAGAAAATTAAGAAGAGAAAAGCTCAATTTGAGCTTACCAAAATGCCCATGTGCATGTGCACATTGGCGTTGTTCTTGCCCATTGTGTGTGTGTGTGTTTTTTGTTTTTTTTTTTTGGGGTAGGTGGGGTGTTCTTGCCTTTTTTTTTTTTTTAATATTTTTCTTTTTCTTCTTCTTCCAAGCGTCTTTCTTGTCATTTGCATTTTTTTTCCTTCTTTTTCTTTTATTATTATTTTTTTCTACTTCATTGTTTTTTTTTTTTTTTTTTTTGCTCATCTTCCTTTGGCTTATGCTATTTAAAAAATAATAATAATTTGAACTGTCCATACACAATTTTTTAAATAAAAAATGTGTTACTTTCTTGTTTTATATGATGGAACATAATTGTAAATTTATACTAACTTCATTTTCTATTCTCTCATTTTTCTTCTCAATCAAACAAATAAATTTTCTATCTCTCCACTTTTCTATCCTCTCAACCAAACACAAATAGGAGAAAACTAAATCACTTCTATCCTCCCCCTATTTTCTATCCTCCTACTTTTTCACTCCTTCAACCAAACAGACTCAAGTACAATGCATGTCTAACTTTAAAAAAATGACATCATTTCTCATTAAATAGAATGATTTTTTTTTTTTTGGATACAAGAACAGTATCATTTTGAACTATATAGGATTGTTCTCACAAAGCACACATTAAATAGAACGATATCGTTTTTTTTTTTTTTTTTTTTTTACTGAATAAGTACTTTATTGCTCAACCTGAAAGAGGGGAGAAACAAAAAGAACTAGACCAAATTTCATCTCTAACCAAAATCGGCAAAATCGAAGAAGGAAGATTTGAGATGGGAACGGCCCAGTCCAGCTTACAAGAGCTGCCTATTGGGCCAAAAGATGGGCAAAGACATTGTCATCTTTACAAACAAAAGAAAATTTTACATTGTTAAGGTACTTTACAATAGAATGATATCATTTTGAGCTAAATAGGATTGCTCAAAAAGCACACGTGTTAATTATTGATTAGGATAAGTCTGTTATAACTGATTAGATATTTTGGAATAAAAACCCAGATATTTTAAGCACTAATCTCTCTCTCTCTCTCTCTCTCTCTCTCTCTCTCACAGAGTATATAATTTAATATAACACTCATTGTAAGTAAGTTTTTGATTAATCTCAGTTTTATCCATAGCGTTCTCTCTCTATGTATAAAGTTTTTCATAATTAATGAAATGTTTTGAAATTTTAAAATACTTTGGATTAGTTTCAAATGGGTTAGAAGAGGTTTAAACGGGTTAAATTAAACTTAAAAGTAGTTTCAAATTGAAAGAAAACACAGTACAAAAATATTAGAATGGATTTCAAATCTAATTTAAGAAACTTGCTCTAAATCCAAATTGGAAGAACATGGTAATGCTCTCTGGAGTGAACTAGTCGCCGCTCTTGTTATAAACAACAGTCTTCCGGGCCAACTTTTAATTTGTTGTGTTTGAACTTTGAAGGAAACTCTAACCAAGTTTGTTGCTTGGTCTTTTGTTCATGTTCCTAAATCAGCAAATTTCTTAAGCGCATAATTTAACCAAGTGGGCTTTGGTGGTAAATCCTTTAGGCCAATCCCAAATTCCCAATCTTCTACTCTCCCTAGTTGGGTTTTTGCCCATGAGATTAGAGATGTTCTCATGGCCCATATGTTTCATTTGGGTAATAGTATATATGGGACAGCGGTGGATTCTTTCTTATCTTTTTGTCCTATTAGAAATTCTTTCATATAATTATTGCACTTAGGGGCAACCGAGCAAGTATGGTTCTACTAGACTTCTCATTCTTTTCTTTTTCTTCTTTTCTTTTATTTTTGTATTTTGTCTAATTGCATCTCTTTTTAGATACATAAGAGACTCCATACTTAGTAAAGAATAGCGAATAATAGAAGTTCTTTGATCATATTTCTATAGTTAAATTGAGAAATAGGATGAAGGATAATATGCTCTTATAAATTTACTACCTCTCCTCTTATTTAAGGTTGTCCTTTAAAATATATCAAAAAGGGTGTTTTGGGAAGGGAAAAAAACACAAAATTTTCACCCTTCTTCTCATCTTTCTCTTTTACTATAAAATAAGGAATAAGGAATGAGATATTTATCAACCTTACCCATTAATATATGGCATATACTTTTTGTGGGGTTGAGAATCGAATTTCTTTATTTATACCTAACTAAAAAAAAAAATGACATGTTCATTTTTGGTATTTTAATTGTTTTTTTCAATCTTTCTTACCAAACAATAAAAGGGTTGAGGAGTGAACTACTGTCTTCTTCCATTTATTGGGTAACTTACTAAATTAAGAAAGAGGACGAGAGATAATGTGCTTTTATAAATTTACTCCCCCCTCCTCTTATTTTAGGTTTTTCTTTTCTTTAAAAAAAAAAAAAAAAAAAGACGTTTTGAAAAGAAATAAAAAATAAAAAAAAAAAAGAGATATTCGTCAACCTTATACCTCAACGGCATCTATTTTTTGTGAAGTTTAATTTTGATAGTCAAATCTCTTTATTTATGCTTTACTAAAAAAGAAAAATAAATGAGATATTCATTTTTGTATATTAAATTTTCAATCTCTTTTATGTTTGGTGGAAAATTATCGTCCTTTACTTCCTTTATTATTATTATTATTATTATTATTTTCATCCTTCTTACCTATACTAATGGCTTGTTTGGAAGTTTAGAGAGGGAGGAGAGTAGAGGGGAGTAGAGGGAAGGGGAGTAGTGGGGAGGAGAGTAGAGGAGAATGATTTACCTCCACTTTATTTGGATGTTTTTAAAATTAATAAGGGGGAAGGGAGTAATTAGCCATTCTCTTTGTGTAATTTTGTTAATATAATAAGGGCAAATTAGGTAATTTACTTAATAAATAGTTTATGTACTCTACTCCCCCTCCAAATCTCTCCAATTTGGGGGAATTAAAATTGGGGGGTTAGAGGGAGTCCAAACCCCTCCAAACTCCTCTAAACCCCTCCCCCTCATTCTTTAAAAAACTTCCAAACAAGGTAATTGCATTACTCTACCTCCCTCTACTCTACTCCCCTTCTTTTTTTAAACATCCAAACATGCCATAAATGACCAATCAGACACAAAAATAATATTTAGTAAGAGAGTGGCTGTCCTTCAACTCTTCCCCACATTATTGATTAGATTTGATTCCCTTCTGTATCAATTAAAAAATGAATCAAAAGGAAGTAAGCTTTTTAAAGCGAGTCTTTTTTTATATAAAAGAATGAGAGAACACATGATAAGAAATAGTCCTTTTCGGCTTTTCTCTTAACATACCTTATCTTCAATCTTTGATAAGTGGATAAGGATGTATGAGAAACCTCCTTCCAAGGGACTCAAGCTTTTCTACTTTTTAAAAAGACTAGATTAAAAGTAAAAAATTAATTTAAAAAAATTTAAGCGTGAATATTAAGAGTATGCAATACATATGTAGATATTTAAACATAGCTTGACTTGAATATTTTTAAAAATTATACTTTTAAAAACTCAACAAAAACTCTAATAACTTGTTTGAATGGAGTGGAAGTAAAATGGAGTAGAGTAGAAGAAGAGAAAGTAAGTTAAATTATTTTATTTGAATATTTTTTTAAAGGAAGAAGTGGAGGAATTTAGAAGAATTTTAACTATTTCTAACTTCTCATTTTTAATCCTCTCAAATTAGAAAGATTTAAAAGAAGAATAGAGTATAGAAATGTTTAATTAAATAAATTATTAAATTTACCTTTACCATATTAACAAAATGAATCATGCTAAAGAGTGCCCATAGAGCACTCATTAATAATCCATTTCAAGAAAGTTTAAATATCACTTTTATAAAAAATAAAAAAAATTGTTAAAATATTAATTGCTTTTTTTCATTCCCTATAAAAACTTTTGTTAAATAAATTATTAATAAATACCCTAAATGCACTCGTTAGTATTTTCCCCCAACAAAATTACAAACTTTCTTTTGCTTACTTTGAGAGCGTTTGGATTCAGCTGAATCCAGCGTTTTCACAGCTGCGTTTTCAGATTTCTTTCTTTTTTCTTTTTTTTTTGTGCGTGAACAGTTAAATCACTGTGCAGGAGACAAAAATGACTGTTTATACACTGTTTATTACTGTTCACGTAATAAAAAAATATTAAAAATGAGTCTCATAGTACTATTTACACATTTAAAAACTATTTTACTACAATATTTTCAGTTTTCAATTTTCAGTTTCAGTAACAATAAATTCAATCCAAACTCACCCTTTGTTTTAAAAGTATCGAAAGAATCTTTTCTTTTCTTTTTTCTTTTTTCTTTTTTTGGGAGGCGTGCTTCTTACTGTATTATATATACACTGTTTTTTTCAAAGTTCTATTAATATTAGGCTGCTGTCCTTCCTATTCCGTATGGGCGTATAGCATTAGCGGTAGGTTGTTTTTTTTCAAAATCAGTACTAGGTGGAACCCATAGTTTTATATTAGAGTTATAGTAGTTTCAGAATTCTATTAGTTAAGGCTGCTGAGTTCTGAACCATGTAGTAGGTTGTTCCCAATAAATAATAGAAAAGTTTTTTTGTCTTTTGTGTAGAGGGGCAAATAAGACATTTCAATGCAATATACTGCCATTATTAGTAAAAAATTTAGAAGTTCAGGTGCCCCCCCCCCCCCCCCCTGCCATTATCCAGTAATAAGTAAAATAAGCTAACTCTCCTTCCAAGGGACTCAAGCTTTGCTACTTTTTTAAATAAGGGCTTCTCTTTTCTGCCACATATTATCATTGCTGAGGACTACAGGGAAATTAGCTAAATTCATTGCTCTGAGCACTGCTGCACTTCACACTGCAAAATCCCAACAAAGACCTGAAATATTTGCTTTCTTTCAAGCTCAGTTATAAGTCAAATGCAGAATATAAAAATCATGTTATAATTCAAAAAATAAATGTTATACTGAGTTTAGTTCAATATCCTTTAAAGCTTTTATAGTAACTCCACCAAAGAATTTTTAAAATCCTATCTATATGTGTTTTCAAATAAGTGAATTAAATTTTGTCATGTCATCATTTTGGTATATATTTTACTTCAGTTTGTTTTTGGCAAAAAGAATGTTTTAAGAAAACGTTTTTGCATTTTCTGATGTTTGCTATAAAGAGAAATGCAAGTCTACAACAAACAAGCTAAATAAAAAGGGAAAAGTAAACCTAACCAATGACAGTTTATATATGCTTGATGAACTTTGCTTATTGTCCAAGTTTTTTTAATACAAGATAAAATTTATACTCTAGTATAATCTAAGCGTATATGCGTGTGAAACTCCCTCCTAGAGACTTGAACCCCAGCTCTTGCCCCTCACACTCCACAAACACTTATACTTATGGAATGACCATCACACCAAGGGTGTGCGGTGGTGCTTATTGTCCAAATTAAATCACTAACATAAAGCATAAGTTTTAATTAATTAATTAATTTTTATTTATGAAAGCATAAAGCATAAGTATTGAAAACACATGGAATAACGTACCTAACAACTTGTCACAGACGATATAGTGTAATTGTAACTAACAACAATAGGGATAAAACCTAAATTAGCAAGGCTCTAAAACTATGGTAAATAGCCTCGTCCCCACCCATTAGAGGATTTTTTTTTTTTTTTTTTTTTTTTTTTGGTGTGGCTAAAACCCTCATTAGAGTAGGTTTTTTTGCTCTGCTCATTAGAGTAGTTAAAAACTTAAAATGATAGCAATAAGGCAATGTTGTTGATGTTACGGGTCTAACACTTTTCCCGCACATAATTGAACACTTAAACTCAATTTAATGTGACTCATCAATACTTTATTGCTTGATTTAGGATATGAAAATCCACATGAATCTAGACTAATAATAATATAAATTATACATTAGGTGGCTAACAATAACTAAATAAATCTTATGATGATTTATGACTCTACTCAGTCTTCCATACTCGAAACCTAGGTTAGTTTGGAATCCGATATTGACAATATTTCCTTCCACCAAATATCTAATCCTAAAACCCTAATTTTAAACTTGAGGACCCATTGCCAGACCAAACCACTGTGATCCTTGTGAAATTAAATAAATAGGGAAAGTAGAATATGCTCATGCAGTTCATTTCCAAAACAAAAAAACAAAAATGTGCTAAAGAGAGAATCGTGAATACAGCTCAAAGCAACATAAAGAAAAATGGAGTGATAGTGCCCACCAGATAAAATGCTCAGTGGACTAATATATTAATAATTCACATATGTAAAGGCACTCAATATAGCAACGGTAAAAAACAAAAATAATACCCCTTAAACATTGCATGTAGTCGAAATTAGAGTACTTAAAAATTAAAGTAGCAATATGAATTTAGGAACAAAAAATCAACATAACATCAAGAAAAATAATTCATAGAGGAGGATCACTTATGCAAAATCAAATAACGGTTAAAACCCTTCTTTTGTTTTCATGCTTTGAAAAAAAAATCCATCAAATTAAAATTATGATACAATTTTATGCCTTTGCATTCCTAGTCCACGTGCAATATACATAATTGATCAACAATGTATATGGAATCCAAACCAAACGAATTTGGTATTTTTATGAGACATGACACTTTAAAGTTGAAACCCAAATAAAACAAATGTTCGGCCAAGCCCAAAGTTGATGAGTTTTGACGGTGGAAAGCATGGTTTAGATATTTTATGAAACACTTGAGAATGAGGGGTCCGAGTTTAACTCTCTTAATTTGCAGTGTTTGACCTTTGATATTTTATAGAAGAGATTAATATACTTTTAGTCTTCGAAAATTCCGACTTGGAATACTCCTACATACATGACGACTCTATGAATTTTTTTTTCCAAGGTAGTTGTAAAGACCAGATTTGAATTCCTAGTCCAAAGATATGAGTGGACTTAGGTATAAAAAGCCCAAAACAATGAATTAGTAGAGAAATTGGTTAGAAAACTGGGCTTTAGTTAATCAAACAACAAATTAAGTGGTTGATGGTGAAAGAATGAAGATGGTCAATTGTAGAATGAGTAATAAATGTCCTCGGCAATATCAAAGGAGACTAGTTCTTGTATAATAATCTTAGATGGGATTACAAGTTTGGTTCTAGATTGCTATAATGTTTCACCCTTACTTTCCGACCCCTCTTTCTCGTTACCTCCCTCTCCTTTTATACTCTTTTTTCTTTTCATCCCTATCTTCCACGTGCATGCCAGATGTTTGGTCTTAATACTTGTCCCATCAGCACCTCCCATAAGTCTTCATGTAGTAGTTGTAAGGCTAAAATCCACTATTCAGGTATCACCTCCACATTAATGTAGCCAGGGAGTTAGCTGCAATGCATTTAATGTGGAGGTAATAGCTTTCTCCTTATATATTTTAAGATCCTTCCATGTCTTGAGCTTCCATAGTGCTTATCCATATCAACTAAGTATTTCTATGACGTTTCTTCGGATAGCAGACCATTTCTACAAGCCTTGGCCTTGGTCAGCTGAGGTGGCTTTTATTCTTGGCACAACCCCTTAGGTCATTATGATCTAAGTTGACTTCTTTGTTTGTTAATATGGTACCTTTTGACAGCATTTACCCCCTTCTCGGATGCTTTTAGTCCTCGGCTTGGGCCATAGGCCCACTGTACAAATTTATAATAAACTTTTGGGCCTAACATCCCTATAGTAGTAATTAAGAAGCTTAATTTATACAAAATATAATAGAAAAGAATTTGAGTATATTGACATTATCAAAAAAAAAAAAGTACATACATTAAGTTTTACGTTTTACAATTTCTTTCTACTAACAAAATAAAAAGGCAAAAAGAAATTGATAAGAGATCAAGTGAAAACTGAGAATGCATGCTAAGATAAAAGTAATAAGGTGAGAGAAAGTTTGAGATAATAATAAATAAAAAAGGAGAGAGAGAGAGAGAGAGAGAGCAATAGATTATACCTATTGTGACTACGAGCCGAGTAGAAATAAAATTATGGATTATGGAATGGGTTAAACGAGTTACGCATTTAAATAATTAGGAGTTTTTTTTTTTTTTTTTTTTTTGAATGGACTTTTTATTGAATATTTTGTGCACTTGTTGTTGTTTGAGCTAGTTTTGCTGTTATTTGGTCTAATAATTTTTATTGTTATTATTTGGCTTTTTATTTTTTATTTTTTTGTTTAAGGGGATAAGGATTATGTTTACGGGGACAAAATTAATTTTGTTGAATCCAAATTCTTAGGATTTTTTAATTAGGATGTTCAATATTTTCTTTTAGACTAGACAGGTTAGTTTTAAAATAATTATGTATATATATCTTTTATAAATATATATATATATATATATATATATTTTGTTGCAAGTTTGAGGGTTGTCACTCTGTGAAATAGGAATGTAGTGAGCTTAAGCTTGATGTTTTTTGAAGCATTTTATCAGGAAAGAATGCTTAACTGGGCTGGGTTGGGTTTGATTTTTGTTTTTTTTTTTTTTTTTTAAGTATTCTTTGAGTGTTAAATATGCTAAAATAAATATGGAAGTGAAAGTATTAAATATAGAGCAACATAAACATACGAAGGTTACGTGGTTTAGTTTAACGACATAAGTTTACAGAGGAAATTCCTTAGAGTTATATCTTTATTATAGTACAAATTTTGTGTTACAATGAACCCAATATAAGTATATATTGTAAATTAAACTTTAGACTAACCATATATTAACTATGGTTAATAGGCTTGTAGTACAAATAAGAAACTTGATTTGTACACAAGATAATATTGGACTTGGATTTATACTGAGCTAATATATCTAACGACCAGTAAAAAAAATGCTTAACGGGATATTTTGTTTTGATTTTTTTTATTTTTTGCTGAGAATGTTTTGATTTGTTTTTGGATTTTAGCTTCGGGTCATTTGGATATTTTGTTTTCCATATGATTTTGACCATAGATGATGGTAACGTTCAGGAGCAACTCTGTCGTAAAGCCATATTTCATCAGGCCATATTTCATCAGGCCAAAAGCAAAAGTAAGAATCTAATTATAAAAATAAGAAAGTACAATAATGTTACTTGGAAAATTGTCAAACACTTATAAAAGTTTTAGTAGCATTATTATTTGAGTGACATGACTTGTGTGGACACGTGAGAATGCAGACATTTGTCCGTATTCTCATAATATGTCTAATGCAACTAATGCATCGAATACAATTTCAATCCTATTTAAAGGAACAATTCTAAATACCCAACATATTTCAAAATATTTGAAGTTACATATTATATTTATTATATAACCACTTTTACATAAAATATTATAATTAATCATCACTTTTAGTTTACCTCAATTAGTATAAAGTGATAGTCTAATTATAAAATGTTATAAAATTATTATGAACTTTTACTGTGTTCTTAAAATGACTCAAATATATAAGATAACATAATGTTATATTACCAATTATCTTATATTCATGAGACGTGTTTGGCATTTGTTACGGTAATGTTCTACCAATAGAACTGTACCCGCATATGTGCTATTTGAATTTTTTATTCAAATTTTTTCTCTCTTCCATACAAAATTTCTTTCTTTCTTCTATACAAAATATTTTTCTTAATTAAAAAGAATTAAAAAAATGTTTAAATAAAATGGTGAAAGAATAGAATATGTGATGTAAGATATATTATAAAATAGTGTGTTAAAATAGATAAAGTAATATTTTAATGTATAAAAATAGCAATTTAAAAAAAAAAAAAAAAAAGCCTTAATGATAATACTCTAATCATCTTTTTTTTTCCCCTTCTTCTTTTTTTTTCTTTTTTTTTTTTTTTTTTTTTTTTGTTTACAACTATGCGGAGGCATCTCTATGATTTTTTTTTTTTTTAATTTTTTTTTTAAGATGCATATACCAAATTGACAAACTGACAAATTACCTTCTCTCATGATTAAAAAATAAATAAATAAAAAAAGGTACCTTCTCGCATTGCACATTATTTGCACGGCTTGGACCCTCCAACTGGGAGACTGGTTCTTAGAGCAACAAGTGTAGTATTATTGGGTTTCTGAGCTGGGACCACTGTCAGATAGCTACACGTGTATCATGACCCATTATTAAATTTCTCATTGATAAAAATATTACTACAAATGCTTCCTTGGGTACATAACTCTATTAATTAAGCCAGGAGATTATTTCCAAGTACCGAAAAACAATAAATATAAATAAATGATTTAAGACCAATTATATTAGAATTAAATAATGGCAGATAACCCTTTTATCAGTAAGCCAACTTCATGTTTTGTGTCAAGTAGCACATATAATTATATATCCATCTACATATTTCTCTTAAACAAACTAACACAAAAATCTAAGCTTTATAAATTCTACAACTTGGATCAAACTTGTATAAATAATCATTTTACTTTCATTAGAAATAAAAAGTACAATAATTTTACTAAGACTTTAACCATTAATTACACCACAACTGATCGTCAAATGAATTGATTAATCACTTTAATTTCTTTACTCATAATAATTAATTTTTTGTAAATTTTTTATTTATTTGTTTGTTCGTTGTTGATAGGTTAATAAGGTCCACCTCCAATCAACACCCTAGTTGATCTAAAACATTACTTCTTCTTTTTTCCCCTCATCTTTCATTCTCACTGGGTGCTAAAGAGATTTAAGAATTTCCCAAGAAATAAAAGCCCCACTTTATATGATATCAATTAGTTTATTTTCATAGTTCTAAGTTAAAAATGATTTTAAGTGAAAATCCGTGAGGTGTGGTGAGAATGAAACTTATTTGTCTGCCTTAAGGTAAGTGCCCCTTTTTTCCACCAATAATTGGAGTTTCTAGGGTTTAGTTTATTTCTGTTTAAGGCACCAATGATGGGTTCAATATAGTGGAACATTTCTTTACACGTCAGGGCAGAGTTTTTCCAGGGTTTGGAAGCATGTTGGGTATTCCCATTAAAAATCCTTTGTCTTCTTCAAATCAAGCACCTTAAGTGGATTCCAACTCCTACACAACCATGGATTCCTCTTTCACCTACTAGTGGGTTTCCCTTTCACCACCTAACCTTCTGAAAATAACCCATTAATCTCGAAATTGGTTCCATTAAAAAAAGCTACTTGATTTTTTCAAATCTTTTCAAGTGGGCTCTCTCAAATCTAGGTGCCCAATGGTATAGCTTTGTATCTCTGTTTGTGAACAATGGCCTTCTTTTCACTCAGTTAAGGTCTATATCTTAAACCTTGTGGATCTTTCTTTGTATTTGTTTGAGGGATATTTCGATCATCCAGCATCCAATCAGTTCACCTACTTGTGATTCAAAAGCATAGGCTCTCTTTGCTTTAGCTTTCTCAAATATATCATGTAAAGAATAAAGATTAATAAAGTGTAGCATATATTCATGTTGATTGTGCCCTATGTTGGTACCAAATCTCTCTCTCTCTCATTAGCAGCCTGCATGGCCTGTGCCCCCTTTATTGTCTGAGACTAGGGTGAAGAAGCATGACAATTATTAAGGCATATATAGTTGGATGGTAGAAGTTATTTTATACAACCGTTGCATGCAACACCTCTTAAAGATGTGTGGTATATATTAACACATACATGGATTCCCTTAGCATTAAGAATGAAGTACAATATTGTATTTAACAATTACATAGGATCCCCTTAGCATTAAGAATGGCGTTGTATGGGGCTAAGTGTTAAAAGGTTAGGTACATGTCATGAGAAGAGAATATGATTACTCAATTCACATCAATCAGTTTAAGATGTTCTTTCAGTAATTATTTGAGTTTTTTTTTTTTTTTGATGAACTAATTATTTGAGTTGGAACCTATGCTATAAAGTGAGGTTAAGATAGAAATATGGATAAGATGTTTAGTCTAAGAAAGCCTTCGTTTAGTGCTTTAGTGCACTCGTATTCTGTCCGTGTCCTTGTCCCGTCAGTGTGCAAGCTAGAACACTGGGCATAAATCAAATTCTTAGTCTAATAAATTGCAGATACTAACTTACACTAGAATAGAAAGTTTTCAAAATATAGACATTGAATAGGATTGTCACCAATAATCAGTCTATCTCTCGGTCTCCATGGTGGAAAAAGAGAGAGATCATTTTGAGTGCTAGTTAGGTGTTAAATTCCTCTAGTCTGACAACGAAGTGTGCAGAAAAATGGAAGGTTTGTGTGTTTATGGGTTTCATTGATTTATCTTCTTCATACTTAAAAAAAGAAAAGTCCAAACCATATCAATTTAGTAATCAAATGGAAATCCATTACAACATAATACAAATTTCAACCTAAATTTGGTAGGACATGATCATGATCACAACATTTACATTATCTGTGATCATCAATAAAGGATACCATGCATTGTGCAATTATATCTCTTACAGTTGAAACCAAAATGGGTTTGATTATCTGAAAACATAAAGTAGAATTTAACTTAAATTGCTAAGGATATTTTAGTTTTTCAAACTTTAACCAGTTGACAATCGGATAATTACAAGCTTTTCCTCCAAAATAGGAATACAAATCATTTATGCTACTTTTTGTGTTATACTTTATACTCCATCAACCTATTAGATGACAATTTATAAGATTATTTATATATTTTATTTAAACAATCTACATTACTCACTTAAAATATATAACTAAAAAAATTATGTGGATAGTCACTCTAATTACCATGTAGCGGGTTAGAGAAAGTTGAAAACCGGTTTAGAGCTAAACTTTTTCAATAAATGTGTACTGTATGCATTATTGTCAAAATTAATTGGGCAAGATGGATACATGAATAGAAATAGAGACTTTAAGTTTTGCATTCACAGTCAGATTATACACGCCAAAGATAATTTTTGCCAAAGATAGGAAAACCTATTCATTTAGAAACAAGTTAAATAAAGCAAATGATTCATGCATTCCTCTCTAATTTGGCGCCATTGTGTCTCATGCTAGGTCTCTTTACAGCTATTAAGAGATGCTTTGCATTATTGAGATGTTTAGAGTGTGGACAATACAAGCTGGTGAAAGTGAAACACTCAATCCAAGAATTAGCATTCTGTACGTCCTTTGACTGCATAACAGTACTCTACGATCTCTTATTTAGCAGCAATAAAGCTAATTAACAAATGGATTTTGTTAATGTGTGTCTTAAGAGTATACAATATTTTTTATTTTTGGTAAAAAAATTTTTGAGAATTGAAAAAGTATTGACAACTTTTTCAATTTTTTTAAAAATATTTCTAAAAATAGAAGATTTAATGTGTGCCTCAAGGAGACACATTAACCAAACCCTTAACAAATAATAGACTTATAGAAATAAAAGACGACCTGTGAACAGTACTTCTTTCCGTACCATATTATTCAAGACAACAACCTAAAAATTAAATACTAGGGAATGCACCAGGGAAAACCAAAAAAAAAAAAAAAGAGAAAAAAAAAAAGGTGGTCCTTGAGAATTGCACATTAACAAGTGACAGCAGGTTTTTTGGAAACCCCACTGCAGCACTGTTTATATGCAAAGGCACCGTTTAGGATTGTGACTCTATTTTCCACCAAAAGAATAGACGATCAAATTCTATTAACTGATAAAAACTCACCAAAAATCGTAAATTTTCTTAATGCCTAGCTCGATGGTTAGTTTGGGGCATGATGGCTCTCCTCCAAGTGAGTGTGTGCGCAGTTAGAAATGTAGAAGATAACATGTTATTAACAAGTTCTACCACCCACACTTGGGAGAAAGGGGAGAGAGAGAGAAGTACTAATAAGAAAGAGTGAGTTGATCTAAGTTTAGAGAATGAAAAAAAAAATTGTTAAAAAAGACCAAAAATAATATTATTAGAAAAAAAAAAAACATAATAATTAAGAAAGTAATAAAAAATACAATTATGGATAACGTTAAAAAAAAAAATGCCAATTCAAACTAATTTGTTACAGATCCATAGTCGATCACAAAATTTGAGACTAAAGTTTTGTTTGTTGTTGTTGTAACTGTTAAGTTGTCATGTTGGTGGCTATCATCAAGAAAAAAAAAAGGAGTCTACACTGGCTCTAGTTGTTTATTCAGGCTTGATCGCTATTTAATTTTAGTTATTACTTCTAAAAGAGAAAAGCCAATTTAACTTATTTGATAACGCCTTCAAAATCATGAAGGCTTCTAGCATGAGAAACCAATTATTACTTTTTTAAAGTCGCTTTGTAGAAGATTCTCAATCGTATTTCTAAGATCAACTTATTAAGTTGCAATATATATTCATTTATTATATGATAATTCCCAAACGTAGGCAGGTGAGTATGCAAATACATGCTTGCACCATAAGCCATCAAATTATGGCTAAAAACTTTGTGGTTCAATCGCTAGCATTACCCTTTTTTTTTTATTAGAGATTATTTTTGTTCAAATTCCCTCACCACCACTTTTATTATTATTATTATTATTATTATTATTATTATTATTATTATTATTTATAAAAATAATGGACACCACATATTAACCAACACGTAAGTACTGCATCAGAGATGGAAAGAGAAATAATATATGAACAATTCATAAAATTATGAGGAATTGTTTTTCTCTCTTTTGATCAATTACAGGCTCTAAAGAAGAAAATACATTTGCAATTCTATCCAAAAAAAAAAAACCATTAAGTTACGTAGACATACAGCAAATATTAATCTCACCCCCAAAACACATGGGATCAATTATTGCTGTATGTTTACAGACCCTATTGTCCTTGCATGCAGTGGTAATCTTTTCCAGTCCACCAATAGCCGCAAAAATTCCCTAACCTGCAAAGAAACGGAATATTAACCTAACATGCAGTACAAATATATATATATATATATATATATGTTGAGAAAATAACATGCAGTACAAATACAAATTATAAGATTTGAAAATAACATGCAGTACAAATACAAATTATAACATTTTGTCTTATCGAATAATTCAAACACAAGTGCATGTTTGGATTAAATAAACCTGCCTCAGATGGTTCTTGCAAAGAATAACTGGCACTTGTTTCCTTTGCTACTCTAGAAACCAGGATCCCAAACCCTTGTCCTCTATTGCGCAAAACCTAATTATCATAGTATGTAATAAATGGATTAGCAAATGCTCATACAAGAAAATGATAACTTAATTATTAGTTTGGATTAGCTTTTTTTTTTCTTTTTTTCTTTTTTTCCTTAAAATCTCACATTTTTTTATGTATAATTGTAATTTTTTTTTTCCAAATTTTCAATAAATAAAGTAGCTTTTCAACAAAAAGTTAATTAAATATATATATATATATATATATATAAAGAAAACGAGATACCTTGAATGCATCCTCATCTGTTTGATCATCTCCAATATAGACAGGAAAAACATCAGTTGAGCTGGCATATCCTAAAGAGGAACGTCAATGACGAAGTTAAGAATTGTACAATATATACGATTTTTTTTTTACCCCTTTTATGGTCATGACTATGGGGTTTCTAGACTGTAGCGTAGTGAAATTACTTTAATGCTTACCAAGTGACTCTAGCAAGAATTCAAGGGCTTTGCCTTTGTCCCATTTGATAATTGGACGAATCTCTAGCACCTGTACGTTTGAACCAACATATCAACTTTGACCATTACAAAAATACATAAAATTTGTTGCATACAAATTTCTTTTTTTTTTTTTTAATACAAATTGAGAATTAAATAGAACAACGTAGGTACCTTCCTCCCTTGAGTCAGTTTAAGTTTTGGATACGCACTGAGCACCAGCCTAACTTGCTCTGCTAATGCAGCCCATCTCTGACCAAAAGAAAAAAACAAACAAACAAACAAATATTAGTCTTTGTGATCCATATGAGAAATAAAAGGGAAAAAACAAAAAAAAAAAATGGACAAGGGGCTTCAGTCACCTTTTCATCAACACAGCGGAAGTGTACGGATAGACAAAACTTATTATTTTCCACCTTAGCACCTGGGATGGAATTTGTTTTCTCTAGCAAGGCTTTGTGCGCCTGAAAGAACATTCACAGTTAGTTCTTTATACAGATATCTTATCTATATTTGATCATCTTTTACTTAGGTAGAAGTAAAAGAAAACAAACCTCATGAATCATGGGTAGAAATTCAGTAGCAGCTTGGAATATCACTGCTTGATTTCCCTAAATTAACCAAAAATTAACAGGAAAAAAAAATATGTTAGAAACGGCCAAAAGATCAAAAATTAAAAAGATTAATTTTTTTACATGGTACACCAGAACCCACTTTGTTGCATTTTCTGCTTTTGGATGGTCCCTTGATGTCCATTCCATGGCTACCCGCATAGTAAAGTTCTGCTAATCTTACAAACTTATATACCTGAAAATTTGACAAGTAGAAACAAAAACAATTTATTCATCAACTATTCTAGATAAAAAAAATTAAAATTAAAAGTACCAGACAACTTTATAGTTCTAGAAAATGCACCTTGGCCCTGCACCTTCCACTTACAATGGCTGTGGGGAAGTATCTAGCAACATCCCTCACAACTTCTCTCATCTGCTTTAAACAAACAAGCATGAAAGAAAATTGAACAACATTAAAAAGTTTACCAGAACTCAACCAAAGACAAAATGCATGAACTTCAAAAGTTTATTACAAAATGAAAACGAACCTCTCTCGACATAAATGCTCGATCTGGATCCTCAACAATCGGTGAGAGAGTACCATCATAATCCAGAAACATCACAATTTGTTTCCCTTTGGAAGCAGATATTATCTGCCCGAACTTTCTCAACGCTGATGGATGACGAAGCTATTGTCCAAACAATTAAGAAACAAATAAAACAATGGTACAAACTTATAACACCATGACTATTAGAAATATAGAATAATGGTCATTTTAGACGAGGCAGAAACGTACAATCCAAGAGCTTTGCTCTTCTTTTTCAGTTGTGGATTTTATTCGAGAAGGTGAGGAATCTCTCATTGAATCAACCCAAGCATTGACTCTGCCTCCTCCAGCTTCAAGCCTCTTAAGGAGCTTCTTTTCAGACATGGCAATATGGCCACCAAGTGCAGCCAACGCTTCTGGTGGTGAGAACAGTGCCGATGTTGATGCAGCCACTGTAACCATGCCACTACGCGATGAGCAATCAGACACCACCACATTCTGTTTAGTCATTTTCTTTCTCTTCAACCTTGCTCATAGATAGATAAACTTTTCAGTACATATATAAACAACAAATACTAGACGACAAAGAAAAAAAATTGAAACAAACCCATTTAAGAATTTGATTGTACCTCAAGGTTTTGAGAGGTTTGGAAAATAATAGATAAGAGTTGGGGGAATGAAAGGTTATAGAGAGAATGGAACAGAGGAGAAACAGAGATGTTAATGTGTGAGTACTTGACCTGGAACGAAGAGGTTTTATAGAAACCTCCAAGGAAAAAAACAAGTTAAAATCCACACGCGCACTCACTCTTACAAGTCACAACTGGGGCTGTCTAGTCAATTTATAACTAGGTTTCACGCCACTAGGTCCCTTGTTTGGCCCCTGTACTTTTCAATCACAATTAAAACACCAGTGATCCCCACAGCACCGAATATTTTCTAAGATTATTGCTAGTAAGTTATAGAATCAACCAAACTGTGTTACAAGCTTCTATAATTTGGTGGACATCGTTACTAATTTTTAATGATCAAACAAAATGATCACCAGTATCTGAATAGTTTTGTTTTGTTTTTTTTTTTTTTTTTTTTTTTTTTTTTTTTAAATTCCTACCCAGCTACAAGTTATTTGTGTCAAAACATGTAAGTTATACTTGGACTCTCTCTCAATGCAATCAATAAGCAATTTATGGGGGCAAAAAGGGAAAGAACAGTGTGGGAGAAAAAATAGGAATTAAAATATAGTATATTTTAATCAAGGAAGTCAATCTCATACTAGAGGCTGTACTGGTTTAACCAGTAGAATGATATATTTCGATACCGATCAATACTGGTGTACCGTTTCGGCTTTATCATTATTTTTTATATTTATAAATATATATATATATATATATATATATATAATATGTGTGTGTATTATAATAAATATAAATATAAAAGTTTACCATAAAACATTGTCTTAATTTAGAACAAATTATTTATGATTTTAGACTTTAGCATCAATTAAAAGAAAAAAAAAAACACAATATAAAAAAATAGAAAGCTTAATTGTTCATTGCATATTAAGAAAACAAATAATACTAATAAGTTAATACAAATAAGTTACATTCTGCTCTTACAAAAACTCAAAAATTACAAAACTAAAAAAAAAAAAAAAAAAAAAAAGCTTTTTTCTATACTGGCTAGTACTACCGGTACCGACTGGTATTGCCTGAAATTGGCCAATACATAGCTGGTACGACCAGTATTTAAATTGGTACAAAATGTTGGCGTTTCGATTTCAGTATACGTATCGGTACGGTATTGACTACACTGCTTTTAACTATTAAAGTTTAAAGTTATTTTCATTTTGGTCATTATATTTGATTTCATTTACATATTAGCACTATTGTCCATATCCGCTAGTAATGTTATGACACCTAGCATTATATTATGGGTGATATGTCTTAATGCATGACACTTATCTAACACTTAATAATTAAATTACTAATAGGTTTACGGACAAAAATGTTTAATTTCATTTTTCTATTGTTCATGCCATTAGTTTATGTTAGTAATTTAATCGTTAAGTGTCAGATAAGTGTTGTCCATTGAAACACGTCACTTATATAATGCTAGGTGTCATCGGATTATTAACAAAAATGGGCGATGGAGCCAAAATAAAAACAATCCTAAACTTCAAGGGCTAACTTACTTTAGTCTAGAAATTAATTCTATCAAAAATAGAACAAGACTAGTCGGTTCAACCTAATAACCAAGCATCCCAAAAATTGGGCATCCGTTCAACTGCTGGTTTGATTTATTTTGTTTTTTATAGTATGCAAGTTACATATTATTACTGATGAGTGTTCCGGCCTATTGGTACCACAAGCCATTAGCCATACTATTCACTTCTTCAATGTAGCTTGCAACTCCATCACAGATTCTAATAAAGAGCATAAGCAATGCTCGATTATTTATGAACAACACAAACTCTGCTGTGAAAATATATATATATATATATACATTTTATAAATATTTTTATGGTCGATTATTTAGCAGATGAACCAAGCAAAAAAATCAAGCTTAAATTTAGGCTAGAGTATTAAACATGTCGAACACAAACATAAAATATACATAGGTAGTGGGTTCTAGGTAATTCAACTGGTAAAGTCTCTGATGGTTGAATAAGAGATCTAGAGTTCAATTTTTACCTACACCAAAAAACTAATTGGTGTCTTGGCATTAGAAGTGGACGCCATAAATTGAAACTCTCTCAAAAAACATATATATGAGTAAAAAAACATAACATGCATAACTATAATTTAGTCGCTAATTATTAGCATAGTTTTGTGAATGGGTAAAAAACAATAGTCATAATCTTTACTATATATATATGGTAAAAAGAATAAGTTTGGTGATAAACTTGAGCTTGGTTCATATTCGAAATAAAATTAAATAAATAATTTTGACATTTTAATATTTGACTTAACTCAATCGATTAGCATACCTGATGCAAAGTTGCATGGTCTTCACGAGAAACATCATGAGGGTAAAAACTTTCCTTCTCATTAATGATATGGATGTCCATTACAATATTCTTTTGGATCCGTTTGTTTAAGTTTATAATTTTTTTTTTAAAGTTTAGAAAATCCAATTTTTGAGAAGATATCATTAAGTACATTATGTATAAAATAAAAATGTACAAGTTTCTACATTGTCCTTTTTAATTAAAAATCATAAAACAAAAAACAAAAGACAAAAGGATAAAAGTTCTTTAACTTTTTCATTATAATTAATAAAGGGATATTAGTAAAAATATGGAAACTTTACTCATATAATTAAATAACCATTAACTGAATTCGTTATGATGTTATCGGTCCGACCATCTAAACCACAAAACTAGAAACCACTCTTTTTATTAGTTCTCTATCCGATCTCGAATTTTTTTTTTTTTTTTTAAATAAAGAGAAATTGTTTAACTCTTCTTTTGTCCAAGATTTGAAACTTTACATAAGTGTATTATGCAAATATGAGAGAAAGTAATAAAAAAGGAGATTTCCAAGGAATCATTTTGGTGCTATCTTAGAGCATTAGTAACGAAAATGGGGAAGGACCACTTTAACAGTTGAATTGAACCCCACTCCTTTATGTTTTGTTAATTTATTATTTGGTGATAGAAATGAAAAGGGAATAAGAATTGCCAAGTGATAATTATTGTTGCGAGTTGTGATTTTCGTTGGTTTACCAGTTGTCACATGTTAGCACTGCGTACATTGACATGTCAAGTAAGCCTATAATGTGTTTTTTTAAAGGTAATCGTACCTATTTTGTAAGGTTATGATATTTCCCAGCGGGGCAAGGAGACCTTTTTATTTCCCACTGATTGGAGTTTCTAAGTGCGACCTGGTTGGGCATAGAACAACGATCACTATATCAAAATAAGTCTATTACATCAAATGTTAATACAATAACATAAGTATAATGGTATTAGACACAATATTGCATCTATAAGTTAAAAATCGTTGCAATAATCACTTAAAAGTGGTAAATTATCGCATTTACAATAATTAGTTTCAATAACTTATAATTATCGATATTACATTAGGAAAATTTTTTGTAATAATTTAAAGTAAAGATATTGTTACAATAACTTGATAACAATTATTTTTGCAATCTATTACAACAAAAATTTCAAAGTGATAAAAAGACATCATCGTAATCATTTGATATCAACTATTTTACAATCTATTGCAATGACAAACATGAAACGAATATATCATTGCAATAATTTGATATCAATTGTTTTACAATTTATTGCGATGACAGATATAAAACAATTATTTATTACAACAAATATATCGTTGCAATAAATTGTTTATTACAACAACATATATATCATTGCATCAAAGTTGTCATTAAAATATCTAGTGATTATTGCAATAAAAATTTTTGTTGCACAAACTTACTATCTCAAAATTTATTGTAACTATTGCAATGACTTTAACGTTATTGCAATGATTTTTTGTTAGTTGTAATAAAAAATTTTACTTGTAGTGGATGGTGACATATTATTTGAAAAGAGAGTTCAATCATTGAATAACTATGGATATAAGAGAGATTTATGAAGAGTTTAATTTAAGTAAAGCCCTTAACAACCCTCTCTTTTTTCCGTTTTCTTACTGGTTTAGGTATATTGTTGTAAATGGAGTCAGTTTGGACCTGGGCCATGGCTTTCATAGAAGCTCCAAATAAGAGTTAATTATTGAAGGTTAGACTCAATTAGGTAGAGATAAGACTTTGGAATTTTCAACTCTAGTTTTTCATTGTATAAGTGCGGCTGTCTTCCCCTCTAGTGATTAGGGTTAATTAATTTTTTTTTTATTATTATTATAAAGGTGTAGGATTTTGGGTTGAGAAGGCCACAAAATCTTTCACCCAACCAAGGTCTTTAGGTTCACACAGTGAACCGAATCTTCAAACCTCAATCCTTATTAGACTCATATATATAATACAAGGTACATTGTCGAAAAATACAAATAAATTTGTCATTGAATTAGCCAACACTAAAAATTGTGACATATAAAAATAATAATATAAATTGTTGTTATAAACACAGCTCAAGATAAAAATTAAATAGTTTGCAATGTATTACAAAAAATCTACTTATTCAACCTCAACGAATATAGGGCAAGCTAGGTTGACAAGAAGATTTTAAATCTTTAAATTATCTTTGATCAATATCATTTTATAGGTATAGAGCAAAATCTTTTATTTTCTCTTTAATTTTTAAGATATTTGTTAGAATAAGTATGTATTCATTATATTTTTATAAAAGCCCAATTAATTAACTATAATTAGTACGTACAACTCAACATAAATAGGATTATGACTCTACAAAGATTGTATGTTTAAAAAAAATTATATTTATTATGTTGAGCAAAAAAATGTTGGATAAAAATCCTTGAATTATGAAAATTGAAACAAAGAAAGACTAATTGTTTTCATGCATATGTGTGCTACATCTTTCTTTAATAATTATTATTATTAGACTTGATGGGTAGTTAGAAATTTGGCATATAGAGAACAGAACAAATAAAAACAAAACATTTCGCACCGCCCCTTCTAAAGTTCGGAACAAGCAGCTCTAACCTAACCTAACCTAACCTTACAAAGTTTGCAACAAATCAAAATCAGCAGGCTTTTAACATTTGGTTATAATTAATTAATCTCATGTGTGTGTGCGCGCGTGTATATATATATATATATATATATAGTTTTGACATTAAACACTCATGGCTGGATTGCGAAACAGATAGATAGCCTTTACTTCTTTAATTGGCATGTCCACCTTTTACCATTAATATGAAATTAATAGTCTGTGTACTTTTTTTTTTTTTGGAAAGATACTCTGTGTACATTTTTAGTTAATTACTAATTTATTTAATTAAAAAACATTTTGTTCATGACATTTTTACAATACTTTCACAATAAATTATACGTAGCAAATTGTTATTAGCTGTTTTTTTTTTTTTTTTACAAGATAGAATTTCTACTTTAGCCTAATTTAAGTGTATATATGTGTGAAGCTCTCTCCTTGAGACTTGAACACGGTCTTTTCCTCCCCACACCTCACAAACATTTATACTTGTGGAGTGACCACCGCACTAAGAGCGTGCGGTGGTGATTGTTATTAGTTGTTATTAGTGGATAAAAATATAATTTTAATTGTGGGTTAAAATTAGAATTAATAACAATTTACCATCTATAATTTATTGTAGATGTGACACTTTTTAATTTGATTAGTTCATTTCATTTGGTATTTTCTAGTGACTATAAGATAGATAAGATCTTTTTGAACTATGCATTTATCACGAGTCGACATTGTTGAAAACCTTTATTGGGTTGAAATTTGAGAATGGTTTAACTTTTCATTCCTCTTTCTTCCTCTATGATTATGCTGTGGGCAAAAATGTTCTAGGAACAAGAAGAAAGATGGCCGAAGTTTCCAAACTATTGTTGTACGACTTTTTGTTCCTTTCTTTTCTTTTTTTTTCTTTTATAATGTGTTACTCTTATGTGTTTTTCTAGGAATAATTAATGTAATTATTTTTTGGGGGCTAGTTAACCAATATATGCCCAAAAAATATTTTTAAAAACTTTATATGAGAAAATAAAATAAAATAATTGATTTTTGAATAGTTTTTTTTTATATTTTTCATGAAAGTGGTATTAAAATTTTCTTAAAATTATTTATTAACTATTGTTCTAAGAGCACTCGCTAACAAGACAAATACAAATCTTCTATACTATTTTTTATGTTTCACCAATAACAATTTACCATATATTTATTTAACTTTGTTTATAAAACAGTCAAAATTTAAAATGGAAAAAAAAAATAAATACATAACAAGTTGTGATTGGTGAAAGTGTAAAACATAAGTAAAACACAAAATGTGGTACGAGAATTTGTATTTTAACAAGACCATTGTTTTTTTTTTTTTTTAAGAAACAATTAATATATATAATTCGATTTTCTCTATATTGAGAACTTGGGTTCGAATAGAAACTCTTATCTTCCTCCTCACTTTTTATAGATTTTTAAATCAAAATTAAAAGAAAAAAAAATGTAAAAAAAGAAGAAGAAGAAGCCAAGAAGGTTCGTTTGCATGGGAATTCAAATTCAATGCCCCAAGATATGTCACCTAGAATTTAATGACCGACCAAGTTCCATAATAGTCTTGAAAGAATCTCTATTCAATATTCTCTATATTTAGAACTTGGGTTCGAATAGAAACTCTTATCTTACTCCTCACTTTTTATAGATTTTTAAATCAAAATTAAAAGAAAAAAAAGAAGAAAAAGAAGAAGCCAAGAAGGTTCGTTTGCACGGGAATTCAAATTCAATGCCCCAAGATAGGTCACCTAGAATTTAATGACCGACCAAGTTCCATAATAGTCTTGAAAGAATCTCTATTTAATTCTTCGGCCAAAAAGAATTTTTCCGCTTAATATCTTTTATTTTTAATAAAAAAATCCTCTTTCCAAATTCTTTAACTAATTTGTTTCTGATGTACAGTTAAAACTGGAGACCTTGGAGATGCTTTAAAGCCAACCCATGTGAAAGAGGTTTTCGGTTTCAAAGTTTAGGTAGCTGATAAAGATCTTCAAAAAAGACAAGAGTTAGGCTAGCAGGTTAAAGGAAGCTAGAGTAAAGAAATGAAATCTTTGAATCAGGAACCAAAAAAGGGAGAATAACTTTCCCATTAAGAAACCTCTATTATTTGGCAACAAATCTCTTCCCTTCTTCACATTCATTAGGAGTTTTCAGGTAGCCCAAGAAACGTTTTAGAAGGAACCTAACCAGTCAGTCTAATAAGTGTTAATTTTTGGCATTAGGGTACTGGCATTGTTTCACTTTCAACTATACTATTATTTTCATTCTAAAAAAATATTAAAAAAAAAAAGCTTTACTATTATTTTATTTTATATATTTTTTTAATGAAATATGGGGAGGAGAGAGGGAAGCATTTCTAAAATTAGAATTGAAATATGATAAAAGAAAGCGTTCAAACTTTAAATGAATGCCTTGTAGTTGATCAATTGACATTTTATGATATTTTTAATAAAGAAGTTCAAGAATTAAATCTCATCTCTTTCAACTATTAAATTATTCAAAAAAAAAAAATACTATATATATATATATATATATATATTGTGTGTGGATATAATAAGCAGGTGTGTGGCGATTAATCATAGACACTCCTAATAGGGAAGATTGGACAATACCATGAAACCATAAGACCTTTTTTAATAGTTTATTTTTAGCATTGTTAAAAATTCACTTTCAACACTGAATTTGTTTCCAAAATGAGATATTCATGCCCCTTCTCCCATGCAGTCTTAATCCTGTTATAAATGACCCACAATTCTATAGTTATACTCATGATATATTCTATTCTAAATAACTATTTTCTTATGGTTTTTATAAAATTGAATAAATTATTTAAATAATACATAAAATGATCTTATGAATCACTATATAATAGGTCGGAAATTTCTTCAAATTGATTGGAGAAAAACTTTATCATTTTTCTCATAGTTTATTTAATTTATATGTTCTTATGTTTTTTTTCCCATAATATTGTTAATTTGGTATGGTCAATATTAATATAATATGCAATATTCCTTCTTCTTCTTCTTTTTTTTTTTTTTTTTTTTTTTTTGCTCTGCAATATTCCTTCTTGGCTTGGAAGTTTACTTCAATTCAAATACAGTAATAATTAATCTATTATGCATGGGGACTCAATGCATAAGATGCCCCACGTCCCATTTTTGGGTTGACAACTTGGTCGCTATACGTGCCAGTATTCCTTTTTCGGCATGAATATGTCACCCTTACGTAAAATTTTAAATAAATAAAATTACATTTTATCCCTATGTAATTTATGAAAATTTAATTTATGAGTAAAATGTTTAAATTCATTCAACTAATCTAATTGCACTTTCTTTTATTGTTCTGGTTATTGGGTTTAATATATTCAGACCTTAATAAGGTTATAATTATGTTGGCCTAAATATAAAAATACCCCTTGGGGATTGGGTCGCTTGTAAAAACATCTCCATAGAGTTTTAATTCTTTTATGTAACTTTTTGAGGTTTTTATATATCTGTCAAATTTATGCTTGTGATTAATTTTTGTTAGTTCCTGTTAACAAAAAAAATCACGTGAGCATCACTGGAGCAACGACATGAATCAGTTAACAAGTCTTATTAATGTGGTTCACATGATAGTATAATTTAATTTTTTTGGTCCATGAAAACTAAAAAAAAAAAAAAATAGTCCCAAAGGTCAATTTGGTGAATATAAAAATCTTAAGGAGTTACAAAGAAGGAAACCGAGGAGGTTTTTTTTGCATTTTGACATGATTATGTTCTCTAGGCTTTCCTTCTAAAAGTTGTAATTTTTGTATATGTGAATTTTAACTATTTGAAGTTGATGAAAAAATATTAAAGAATGTAATCTCACATGGGTAAGTGTAATTTTTAAATAACGAGCTTTGAGAATAATAGATTTTAATTAACTATTATTAAATAAAGAATCTAAATTAAAACTCCGGTTACACCTAAAATTAATGGGTGTCATAGATAGAGTGGTTAACTCTAAATTGTGGGAGTCATTATTTCTTGTTAGCTAAAGAATTAGAATTATGCCCAAAACTAATAGCGAAATCAATTAAGATCTAGATGTTAAGTTAGGTGAAGGTCATACTTCAAACAACAAAAGTCAGGTAAACATATTATCATTTAGAAAAGTTCCTTATGTGACATTGTGACTATGTCAACCCCAAAAATAAAAATAAAAATAAAAATTTTATGCATGTCACATGGTCTTAGTTATTTCAGTGCAGTTCTTGTAGATATTTCATTAGATCCTTATATTCAAACTTTTTTCTTTTCGTTTTGCTGAAATGCACCTTCATTAACAAATAACTAACTTACATATGTAGCCTCCCCCAGCAAAACACGACCAGTTGAGTCAACAAAAAGAACTTCAAAATCATTTTTCCAGCCCATAATTGCCAACCTATTCCTTTTGTTGATTCAAAATAAATTTTTTCCTCCATTTCAAACCAAAGCTCATTCATAATATTCATTGCTTAACATTTCAAGTTTCCAAAATTCATGAACCTCTATGGGTCAAAGATAGTATCGAATGCGATTGATCTTATTCCTCTAATATTGTCCATGTTTAATGATTCTCAAAAAAAGAAAAGGACTATGTTTAAAGAACCACGTGTAGAAGTATCAGGGAATGTCCCAAAGGATTTCTTAGAGCACGAAAGAATAAAGTGTCAATACATCAACAAGCTTGGATTATAATTCTAGAGAGTTATGATGGTCTTAAATGAAATTATGCTTTGAAAGTATTTGCATAAAACTGTATTTTAATAACACATACTCGATGACTTTCTAAAAAAAAAAAACATATACTCGATGATGTTTCCCACCTACAATAACAAATCTAATCTAGCCAAGGTTGTTAAACCCAGACCGGACAGTACCGTCTGACCGGAAAACCCTTGAACCGTTCACCATCACAGTCCGTTTAAGGTGAAGAACCATTCCATGCAAAAAAAGCATGGACCCATCCGGACCACAGTCTGACCGTTCAGTTCTGTGAACCGTGACCAGTTCAAACGGTTGGCTTGTTTCAAGCCTTAAAACGACGTTGTTTCTCTTTCTTTCCCCCCCCCCCCTATACAACGTCGTTTGGAGCTACCCTGAAAACAAAAATCACTCTCAAATCTCAAATTCTCAATCACTCTGAAACCCTCACCTCACTCTCTCGTCTCTGCCTCACACTCTCAATCACTCTCTCGTCTCTTCGCCGTCGCAGCTTAGCCCATCTCTTCCTCACTCTCTCAATCACTCTCTCGTCTCTGCCTCTCTCCCTCGACGCTGTCACAGCTCAACCCAAATCGCAGCTCAGTCCAATTCTCTTCCTCACTCTCTCGTCTCTGCCTTTCTCCCTCATCGCCGTCGCAGCTCAGCCTAGATCTCTTCCTCACTCTCTTGATCACTCTCTCGTCTCTGCCTCTCTCTCTCATCGCTGTCGCAGCTCACTCTCTGCCTCATCGTTGTCGCCGTCGTTTGGTAATTTATTACCTCTAATCTGCTTTTTCTTTGTTAATATTTGCAAGTTGATTGTGGATGATTATATAGATCTGAAGTGGTGGTGTGTATATTGATTTGGGTCAATTGAGAATGATTCAAAGTTGGATATTATTAGTGTTTTATGAGCAAATAAATCTGGAGTGTTGGATATTAAAGTTCTGATAAGTATATTTTACCATTTTTGTTTGCAAGCACATATGTGTTTAAATTTGTGCTTCAATCTTTAACCTGTGAAAGTTGTGAATCTTCTAATGGGTTTGTTGTAAAAAATTGGTGAATTTCACTATTTCAAAAATTGTATGAAGTTGTGAATTTGTGATTCTGACTCTATGACTCTGTATATTAGTTTGTTAATTTGTAAACATTATAATGATTTTTCTTTTTATTTTGTTCAAACTTGTGTGTAGAATCTGTAGATGATAGTAATAAGGTTGAAGGAATTGATTTGGGAACATTTGGACAACTTGTTGGCCCTCCTCCTGGATTTCCAGGGAATGATGATGAGCATGATAATTATCATGACATTGATGATTTATGATCATAATAACTCTATTTGAACTTTGAAGTTCTATTTTATATTTTAGAAATATTTTCTATGTCTTTTTGTAAGACACTATGTGTAACTTAGAGTTTGAAGTTTTATTATTGTTTTCTAGAAATAAGTTTTTATGTATTTTTGTTAGAAACAATGTGTAGTTGTGTTTGTGTACTGTAACTTGGAAAACATTATTATGAGAAACAAGGTTGTACACGCAGTTGTATTATGAGAAACAATGTGTAGTTGTATTTTGGATTAACAAACACAGTTAATGCACACAGTTTATGCATAGTGTTTGTACAGGTTATGTTTGGATTAACAATGTTTTATGCACACAATTTATGTTAATCCAAACACAAACATAGTTTATGCACAGTTTATGTTTGAATCAACATTGTTTTATGCATGCAGTTTATGCACAGAGTGTGTAGTTATGAGAAACAATGTATAGTTTATGCACAGTGTGTAACAGTGTGTAGTTGTGTACTATATTTTTGTAAGTTTTATGTATTTTTTAGAAATAAGCTTCTCTAAATGAATTAGACTATTTTAGTTCATTTTTCTTTTTCTTTTTCTTTTTTTAATTAATTTAATGTTTATATATATATATATATATATATATATATATATTTAAAATAATTATTAAATTAATTATGACGTAATCACGGTTCGACTCCGTTTCGACCTCAGTTCGACCTTAAAACTCTTGAACCTCTCCCTTTTACAGTTCAATGAACTGTCCGAATCTGAAAACCTTGAATCTAGCCACCGCTTTTTATTCAAAAAGCTAATACGATTTTATTTTATTTTTTTAGCAAAAAGAAATCACGATTTAGTTGCACTATACTGTATACTATCACATGTAAAACTGTATTTCTTAAACATCATTTCAAAAGTACCATATATCACTAAATAGTTTTAAACGTTTTGCAATTTTTAAATAACTAATTGAAATCAATCTTTTCACAAAAGCCCCAAAATACAGGGATTTCTTGATATGTTAATAAATAAATGTGTGGCTCTCCTTTCATTAAAAAAAAAAAAGGCTAAATGAGATATTTTAGTTCCTTGGAATGTTTTATTGTCTTTTACTTGACAATTAAACTCACCTCATAAAATTTCAACTCATAATCTCACCTGTCACTCCATGATTATGGGATCTAGAGGGTGTTGATGATGCTTACAAATTAATCAAGTTATTAAAATGCTTTTATTTGGAATATTAAAGTAAAGTCTTGTTGAGGACTACTTTTTGGTTGCCTACAAGACCAAGCCTTAAGGCCTAAGTAAGGGTACAAGCAAACTTTATAAAACCTCTCTAATAGCTGGCCGCCCCCCCACACCACAACCCACCCACCCACCCCACGACAAGTACAATGTTTGGCTCCCCATTGACACAGCCACAAAATATCGACCCTACTCAAATCCCAATTCTTTTAACTTTTTAGTCTTTCCCAACATGTCAAAATATGCCCATATATTTATTTTACTAATTTTCACCCTTAACTTTTACTTACTTTTAGCCATAATTTCCTAACTTTAAGGCATGCCTTCCCCTCATTCATCTTTTCCCAAAGCCTAAAACCTAGGCTCCTAGCTTCCTTGCATTCAACTTTTCTATTTTAGTTCAGTATATATCTATATATTTATCATAAGATTTGTACTTTTCTTCTTCTATTCAATTTCTATTTAGTAATTTAATTTAGTTTAATTTAAATTCTATTTATTTTAAAGTTAATTGCTTATAGTGATTGTGTTAAATTTAATTTTTATATGTCAGCTTGTAGAAGTAGCCTAATTTTGTTATATACTTATGTTTAATTTTTAAGAATGTTATAGACTCATGATTGTTCAAAAGAATACAAGAAACTTGTGCTATATATATATATATATATATATATATATATCACTCTTTCCTTTTTATTGCTTCAGTATCTAATCACAAAAGAGATTTTACCATTACATGCATCTAACAAGAGCGCTAATCAAGTTTTTAGTTGCACTCTCACAAACTAAGTATGTGTTTGGATTCAACTTATCTTGTGTTTGCGTTTAGTCCTTTTACGTTTCCTTCTTTTTTCTTTTTTTTTAATAAGCCGTAGTTATTGACTTTCAGAGACAAAATTCACTGTTCATGAACAGTGCATGCATTGTTCTCGTATTAAAAAATATTAAAAATAGGTCCCACGATACTATTCACAAATTTAAAAATTATTTTG
The DNA here is from genome assembly GCA_030445155.1 of Quercus variabilis. Classification (NCBI taxonomy): domain Eukaryota; kingdom Viridiplantae; phylum Streptophyta; class Magnoliopsida; order Fagales; family Fagaceae; genus Quercus; species Quercus variabilis. The sequence goes on along the minus strand of CP129456.1, from coordinate 32,492,551 downwards.
CTACAGTGTTTTCAGTTTTCAATTTTCAATTTCAACAAAAATAAGTTGTATCTAGACGGACTCTGAGTTCTTCTGACTTTGATGACTTAAGCATTGCACTCTCACATGTAAAATAATTTCTCAAGAGCTTGATAGCTTTGCTGACTTGAATGCCTCTAGATGTCGTCAACAAATATTTCATATCGTTCTTTACTGATTACGTCAATTTGTTACTGTTGAATGCCTTCCATCATAGTAGAATACCTTAGTATGTTACTATTGAATGCTTTCCACCATAACCGGTAACCCAAGCAAGTACAAGAGATATAAGTTTTGTATCTTAATATTCCAACTTTCATTTATATAATGAATATTATTTTTGTTATATTCCACTTACACACAATCATTAATTCCTAGCTTCTTTTGTATTTTTTTTTTAATCTTCGTGAAGGAAAATCTTCTACCATATCACTAGCTATCTCTCTTACACCATTTATTATCTTATTTTAAATACTCATCAGCTTATTTCATTGCCTTGGGGATACATAATGATAATGGCCAATAGGTGATCCATTGGCAAGAATTTCAAGAGATGGGGCTTTGGAATTGTGAGTTTGTGAGAGGTTTGTGAGTGTTATTTGTGTGAGTTGTTAGTGTTGTGAGGACTGATTAAGTATGGTTGTATTACATATTATTGATAGATTTTTTTTTTTTTTTTTTTTTTTTTGACATTGCCTATGAACATAGGCATGGAATTAGAGCTTCCACTAGTGTGCACAATAGTTTATATTTAGAGCTTCTGCTATTGCACAACACTCTGTGTGTGTGTGTTGTTGTTTGTGTGTGTGCGTGCATGGGTATGTTTTAATGTTGTTGTGTTGTCACCCTTGATGTTTAGCCACTTTGACTCTTATCTCCGCTATCAATGACCCCACCTAATGGAATTGATCAAGTCCAACTAAAAACTCAAAAGAGAAACTCAGTCGAAGATGCACTCTATTTTGGTCGGTATCAATTCCAAATGATAAAATTTAGCTCCAAACTTGTTTAGAACTATTTTTTTTCAATCAATTACGTGACGATTTATAAGATTATACTTGTGTATTATTTAAACAAGATCACATGATTCATTAAAAAATCATGTGACTAAGCTACACGTTCATGGTCTTTTCAATTTCCACATTATGGGTTGGAGCAAGATAGCTCCAAACTAATTTGAAGCGAAACTTTTTCCATTGCAGAATATTGAATTTGATTTGGTTGGGTTGGTTGACAGGTTAACACTCCACTTCGATCAAAGCCAACTTGTAACCACTAACCACCCCTATCTGTGAACCACTATGTAATAACTTGGAAGAGATACTTTCAACTGGATTTGTAATAAAATTTCCTATTTGTAGTTTATGCCTCTCTTGTTCATAAACTAATGAAGCATAATTTCCCTTGCTTTGTTTCCCTAAAAAAAGGTTGGAAGAGGGAAAACTGTTAATATAACCATTTTTTTTTTTTTAATTTAGAAACAACTCTTAACATAACTAGCCAAACAATTTGGATTCCTTTTGATTTACATCAAATGTAATGGTAACATTAGCAACGGTGTCTAGAAAAGACACCGATGATGCCTTAAAATAAATTTAGAGTTGGAAATTAATTATTGTAACAATTCGAGAAAGCTAGACTCAGGTTGATAGTCATATACAGTGTATTGCAGGTATCTGAAAAGGTATGTTTTTTACAAAATAGGCATGAAAAAAAAATGCACCACACGCTGCTCTAGTAGTCTTACATGAATTGTGTCACACTTCACTCCATCTAATTCAACTTGATTATACTGAGTTAGCTCAGTGCACATGAACTATTAACTCAAAATGTATCAAACTGATACCAACTCATTCAAAAATAATCAATGAATATTCACTCAATGTGTCTTTGGTTATAGCTTAATTATGTAACAGTATATTATATATATATGTGTGTGTGTGTGTGTGTGTGTGTGATACAAGTACACAACTTCTAGATATTAGCACCAAGAAACCATAGCAGCTGATGGTCTGCAAATTAATTATACTTTGTCAACTTTTCAACAAATCATAAACAGAAGACCCAAGTACTAAATCGCAACAAATTATAAGTCTCTATAATGCTGTTAGCCTCCAAGTTATCAAGTAGGTATCTTACTGAAACACTCAAAAAAAAAAAGTCGGACACTATAGAAGATTTGCCCTAAAATAGAAAAACCAATCTTGCAGCTGCATTATTAGCTAGTGGGCAAACAACCAACAGAAAAAACTACCATATTGGGTTTAGCAAAATGGACCCCTCAGCAAGGAAGGAAAAACCAGACGCTGCACAGCATAGTTTTTTTTTTTTTTTTTTTTCCTGCCTTTTTGAGATGCGACATGTCATGTTGCCATGGTAATGATTCATGAAGGACCCACAAATTATGCCTATGGTGCTAAGCCCACTCATCGGCACCAGTAACTCCCACTGGTCTCTAATTTTATTTTATTTTTCTATGTATATCCCCCACCACCACCATCCAATATAATCTGGATATCCTCTTCCTCTTTCTTTTCTAGATTTTTATGGAGTTTAATATTTTGTGGAGTGGTGCAATGAGAACTCTTGCAGAGGTTGATCAAAAGTTGATTATTGCTACGTGTGTGTGTAGCACATCTAAGCTAAACAAAACAACAAACTCTGGCCCCGATTGTGGAAAAAAAAAATTAAGTATTTGGTGTTTATAGTGGGAAAAGCTATAAAGGTGGACCCTAAATTATGCAACGCTTTACTGGTACTCTGGATGAACTATTTTGGTTCACCCAAACAACATATGCCTTTCTATCCCTGCAATAATGAAAAATAATCTAGACATAAATAAATACTATACTTGTATCGTATCGTAGATGATAATATTTTCATGCAAAAGAAGCAAGTAAATCGTACATATTATATATGAAGTGGTTGAACATTATATAGGTCCCCTCCCAAACTTCTCCAGGGTATTCCATGTTAAAGATGGATATTGAGTTTCTATTATTTTATGTATTAGTCTAAGAGATCCCAATTATTATAATATAAGCTCATGTTTATTTAACTCTAACTTATGTTGTCTCTATAATATCCTAGCTTATTGTACAACACACTGATAACATCAGAGATATAGCTGTTAGAGATTTTATTCAAAGATTTTATTGGATGGACAAGTATGGAACTAGGAATTTTTGTTGGAAGCCGAGGTAAAACTATCTTATTGATTCACTATTTAAGATATTTTTAACATGTATGTTAATATTCATATCAATCGGATGTTATTTACCAGTCGATCTATAATCTCATTTTTTTATGCATTATTTAAAACTTCAAAAACTTGAATTTAAACAGTTGATTGATAACATAACTATTGATCATTGATCATCTTGAAATTTCGCAAGCATGAAAAATATAACAAAATAATATCATCCAACAATAGATTTGAAAAATTCGCTTCCAATTAAAAAATATTGAGTTGTGTAACATTGCTTAAACTGTAACAGTAGATGTAACTTGAACTCAACCCTATATATGTGTATGTGTGTGTATGTCTTCAAACATTAGTTAAAAAAAAAAAAAAATTCTTAACTCCATAGTAAACCATAACTCATATATATATATATATATATAGTCAAAGTCAAGAGAAAATCTAATTAAATTTTAATTGGATTTTCAATTTTGCGTCATGTGCCCTATTTAATTTTTAATTTTGTGTCAAGTGAATTATTGAATATAAAAATCGAATAGTCCAAATCCAATTAGATTCTAAATTGGATCTCAATTGAAATTCAATTTTTCACCACGTATCTATTTAAGTTTTTTATTTTTGTGGAAAGTAAATTATTGGTTGCAAAAACTAAAGAGACTAAAACCAATTAAATTCTAAATCATATATATATATATATATATATATAATGGGAAACCATTGCATATTTTAGAAATGTATGGTTTAAAAAAAGTTTGAACTAATACCATGTATAATTTGAATCTCTTCTAAAAATTTTAATTGTACTCGTTCATATGTGTGAAACCACACACTAGTATATATAATAGCACAACATTATTGTTAGGAATTTTTTAGTAGTATGTACTACTTATTAGCACTCCAAATACTAACAAATCTAAACGACCAATTGGGCATCTTTAGGTCCTTTTTTGCCTAAGTTTCTCCTATTCTTTTGAATAATCACAAGTCCATAACACTCGTATAAATTAAATATAAGTATATAACAAAATTAGACTACTTTTATAAAGAGACATACTATCAATAAAAATTGTAAAATATTAACGGATGCCCTAAAGATATTGATTTTAAAAAAATACTTTTAAAAACATTTTATGAGAAAATAAAAAAGTAACCAACTTTTTTATAACTTTTTATATTTCCCATGAAAGTTATATTAAAACTTTTCTAAAATAGTCTATTAACAAAAATGCCTTAAGAGGAGCCTCACCCAAACTAGACTACTATGGTCAAAAATAAATTCAAAATTTTGTACCTCTCAACTATATAGAAATTGAATTGAATAAGAAAGTATATAATAAATCATAAGATAAATATATAGAAATTATTGAACTAAAGTATAAAAGTTGAATAAATGGCAGCTAGGAATTAGGCTTTTTGTGAAAGGAGGAATGACGGGAAGCTATGGCTGAAAGTTAGTAAAAGTTGTGGTTAAAAGTAAGTAAAAGTTGGTACAAGTTATGATTGCAAGTTAGAAAAATATATGGGCATATGTTGCACGCTTGGAAAAGGAATGGGAAAACCTAAGAGTTGAAAGAGTCGGTATTTGAGAAGGGAGAAATTTTGTGACTGTGTTGGAGGGGGGGCCAGCTCTTAAAAATTTGAACTGGGATCTATGTTTTACTTAATTCTTTTTTTCTTTTTCTTTTTCATTTTTTATAAACTTCAATCTATTGAAATCAAACAAGGGAACATACCCACTAGGGCCATTGGAGATCGAAGCAAAGGCTATGAAGGAGGGGGTGCAGTTTGCTTGGGATGTGGGTGTACATGAGGTTTTCTTTGAATGCGATTCCATGATCGTTGCAGAGGTTTTATTAGGTCACGGTGATCCACCTATGGCTATAAGGAATATAATTGAGGGGATTCGTCACAAACTTCAAGACTTCCGACAATTTTAGATTACACATGTCAAGAGGCAAGGCAATTGTCCGGCACACCTATTGGCTTGTCATGCTAAGGGTGTTGATATTTATATAACATGGATAGAGAAAAATCATTTTCTCATTGAGTCTGCTTTGAGTCATGATATAATGTTTTTATCCTCTTCTTAATAAAGTTATGGTATTCATATAAGAAATAAAAAACAAAGGAACACTAGTAGTAATCTATAAATTTTTACTTGCTATTAAATTATGAGGTCGAACCACAAAATTATGAGGTCGACATAAATTATGAGGTCAAACCACAAAATTATCATGTGTTCTTTGCCTTTCTGGTTGCTTTCATCCACTACAATTTTTTATTTCTCCTTTAATTTCACATTCCAAAAGGAGTAGAGTTCGGCAAATCTCCTAACTTCGTTGTGTTAAGACCTAACATTGGAAGTAGATGGCATATATAATAAGAACTTAGAAGCTAGCCTCACAAAGAAGATTTTCCATTTTGTTGGTACGGGCAAGTGGGATAATTTTTATTGAAAAAACAATTGAGTGTATCACGTTTGTTATATGATAATTTATTTTTTATCAAGTCAAGACATGTTAATGGATTTTGTTTTGATGTAGGAATTATATACCCAATTTAATAAATGGAGTACCTTGAAAGGGTTGAGACCTCCACTTTAGAGTAGTTAACAATTTGTAACTCATACATTTATACAAGACAAATTTCCAGATAGATAAAAATGAATACTAACTTCCTATATATAATCTATTAATAAAACTAATCTAATTAATCCTAATCCAAAACTAAATTATTTGAAATATAAAACATGTCCCTAATATTATTTATTTAATAAACATTAAACTTATAACAACAAGATTCATATCTAAACCTCTGATTTAATCATAAAAGAGTGAAAAGACAATATTAGTTAAATTAATTGAAACCAACTTAAGTATGCTAATTAAATCAAAGTTTGAACAAAAAGTAGACTATGTTTTCCATATGGTCCAAGAAAGTTATAATGATTAATATAGTCTCTCTTTTTACATTTTTAATATGAAAAAATTAAAGTAAATATCGTACTTAGAGGGAACATCCTAAGAACATAATTATTGCCCTAATTTTGTATATCTTTAGAAGGCAGGCTAAGATTGCTCATTGATTCCCATCAATATTTGTCAAGATCAGAGTCACCCTTTTTCATTTTTATTTTTTTGAGTGCCTATGGCACTAACTAGGATGGTCCAAAGTACAATTGATTGTCTGACAGTACCATAAGGGCCACTTTACACTTAACAAAGCGATAGTCTATGCTTCTCCCAAAAAAAAAAAAAAAAAAAAAATGGCGATAGTCTATATAATCCATAATCGAAGCTTCTTTAGACTTTTACCGCGCAACGGTTATTTTTTCTTAAGCTAAGTAATACATTTTTTTTTCCTGTTTTTCTGCTATATAAATGAAGAAATTGTGAAAAAAAATTATGTGGTAATTGAAGAAACTATTTATATGTAATTTTAATTACATAATTTTTTTTAAATAAATTATATGACTTATTTAAATAATATAAATAAATAATCTTATAAAATATAAATCATTACATAGTGGGTTGGAAAAGACATTTCCAAATTGATTTAGATCTAAACTTTGTTCAAACTTCAAAGACATCTTACTAATTAGAATAATTTTTAAGTAGCAATGTGATTTTTGGAGGTTTGATTTTCAAAAAGCCTAAAATACTTTCATTCTTCCTTTTTTATTTTTTATTTTTTTGTAAAATTTTAAACTATAAAGTGTGTTTTGAAGAGATCCTGGGGGGAAAAAATTTTAAAAAATTTTTTTAAAAAAAAATAGTGTTTTGAAATTTGAAGAGAGAAAGAAGTTTTTTTTTTTTTTTTTTTTTTTTATCGAAAAGTTCTTTATGTATAAAATTTTAATTGGCAAATATCACTTTCTCAAAAATGGGGAACAAGCAGACCCTTAAAAGACTCCACTACTCCAGCAAGTAATTTACATGTGTTACAAACTGATAGTAGGATTAGGATATTAACATATAGTAGTATTCTGACTTGCGTCATTTTTTTTTGTACACAGGAAGTAAGTTGAAAATAAAACTTACTGTGAGTGCCACCATCTTACGTCCTTATTGCACATAAACAAAAATGCCAACTATGCTTACAAATGTCACCAAAACAATAACTTTGCTTATAAATTAAGTATACAAAAATAATGGAGTTAGAATAACGTCATAACTTTCACCAAAAAAAAAAAAAAAAAGAATAATTAAAGTCCTAAATGCCAAGAGGCAAGAGTTTTATAGCTTAATTGGTTAGCACTTGACACTTCTTAATGTTTCTAACGGAAACATCTAAAACTTAAATCTACTCTCTTTCAATTGAGTAAGTATTGTATGAGATCATCTCATACAAGAATTTTCCCTTCCAATTATAGGTTTTTTTTTTTTTAATTAATAATAATAAAGTCAAAATCTGCATAAGGTTTATTTCACCTATTTTGATTAATGAAATCTTAATGAAAATAGACCATTCATATATAAAACATATATATGGACTTTACGTCCGACTGTTCCACTTTGTTCATATTTTAGGCTTTCATGAAAATTTAGAGGGTAAAGCAGGAATGTGACATAAAACAAGCCTTTTATTCTTCATTATGTTTGAAGAAATATAATTTTGAACCCAAACAGAAAAAAACAAAAAAGAAAATGGAACACAGTTACTATACAGTTATATGGTTCGACTTCGCATAAAGTCCAATTCAAAATGATATATGCCCATTCATGCGGGGAACTAAAAGTTGGTGAATATAAGTATGTTCGGAACCAATTTCACAATCATTTTTCGATTGAACAATTTCTATATATTCCTTAACGTCCAATTAGAGAGGGAAGCCAATTCGACATAATAAAGTTAAATTATGATTTTGATTTGATCTCAAACTTGCGCATGGTTTGATTTGATGTCTGCGCACTCAATGATGTGACTACCAGGAAGAACATTAAAACACGAAATTTATTCCATCAATACTTCAGTAGGGTATTCACGTGCGTGAATTGTAGAATAAACTGATGAGTGATTGATGTTATTTGGGTATTTGGTACATGTTTTCACTCAACAATTTTTAGTTTTTAAATAATATTACACAAATATCTATACGTTATTTCACTTAAACGTCTTTCCACACATGTTTTCAAATAATAATTTTCAGTTTTTAAGTATATATACCAAACACATTTTTTATAAGTAATTATTTTTCTTTTATATTTTTTTTAGAGAATTTCAACATATAATGTCCACTCCTGATGATAGCTATTTATTATTATTTATCATTAAACTGAGACACTAATCAGTTTTTGGTATAGGCAGAGATTAAATCACATATCTCTTATACAACCATTAGAGACTTTACCAGTTGAGCTAACTGGAACTCATAATTCTTTTTCATTTAATAAGATGTTAATGTTGTTATAATTTTTAGGTTAATTCTTTTTTTTCTTTTTCTTTTTTGAGAAACAAACACACACACATACAACGGAAATGAAAAGAAATTCTAACAGAAAGGCACACCACAAATCTGTCCAAGTAGGTAAAATGTTTTTATTGAAATAATTGTTTTAAATTTTTTTAAATACTATTTAAAAAATAATAAAATTTTTCTTTCTCTCTCCATTTGTCAATGCAACATAGCTCATTGTCGTATGAGCTAGCCCATCAATGCCATTGCAACCTAACTCGTATTGAACTCATTGCTCCCTAGCTTCCCATCATTGCTACTAGTACTAATTGTAACCCACACCACCATTCGAAGTCACTCACAGCTAACTGCAACTCACGTTGTCGGTCCTAATTTGTCACTAATCACGATCTATGATCATATCTTCCACTCTCCCTCCCTCCCACCTACCCTACCCCTTATTATCTGTGGTCTTTTTTTTTTTTTTTTTTTTTTTGTAAAACAATAGATATGGCTTCTAATTATTTTGTGCTTTTCCTTACTTTTCATTTGTGTATTTATGATATTGTTGGCAGCTTGTTAGGTTGATTTGAAAGTTTTTGAATATGGGTTTTTGTAATGCTTTGGTCTTTATTTGGTTATTGGGAATGAGGTGAAAGGGTAACTGTGAGAGACCATAAATTGGGTGCTCTCAAAAAAGAGATTTGGGTACTTTTAAGAGCACCTCTCTGTTTGGATAAGTGGTGTGAAGTCGCCACTTATTTTTTATACAAAAATAATAATAAAAAATAAATACAAATTACATGTTCAAAATACTTCAAATATCATTGATTGAATTAAGAAAAATACAATTTTGGTAAATTAACCTTACAAGGTTTTGGGTCCTAGATACAATCTATGCAAAAGAATATAAAACTTTGGCCCTAGTTACAATCTACCAAAATTAAAAGACAAAACACTAATCTACCTATCCAAAAATCCTAAGTTCAGGGGCTAGATTATGGAATAGGAAAGTGTTAGGCACCCATTCCGTCTAGACAGAATCTAGTCTTTTAAACTCTAATGACCAATATACCTTTTTGCATGATGTTGAATGATATGTTGAGCACACATGACACACACTTGACAAAAATTAATTTAAATAAATTTGCCTTGTGAATGATGTCCTCTTTTAAAAAAAATATTCAGATCTGTTTTGAAAATTAAAAACATAAGACTTGGTTTGTAAAAAAAAAAAAAAAAAAATCAAATCTATTTTTGTGAAAGGTTAAAAAAAAAATATTTTATCAAGAAAAATCAGATATGTATTGTGTTAAGTTTAGAAAATAAGATTTGATTTGTAGACATTAAATCTATTTTTGTAAAAAGAACAAACATGAGATTTTGTTAAAAAGAATCAGATCCGTTCTTGTAAAATAAAAAATGATTGATTTTAGGTTTGTAAAATAAAATTCATATATGTTTTTAAAGGTTAAAAAAAAGTGAGATTTGGTTTGTAAAAAAAAAAAAAAATCAGATCTATTGTTAGAAACAAATAAAAAAGGGCTTTTGAAAGAGGATCCACATTCATGAGACAAATTTATTATGCATGCATCACATATTAAAAAAAACTTCAACCTAAACTCTTAATTCTTCCTTTGAAATTTCAAAATCTGCAATATTATGACAAAGAAAGATTTAGAAAAAAATTTCAGATATGTATTTAATGAAAATACAGATCAATTTTGAGATCAGAAAAAAAATCAGATCTGTATTTAATGAAAATAAAAATCAGTTTTGAGTTTAGAAAAAAAAATCAGATCTGTATTTAGTGAAAATATAGATCAGTTTTGAGTTTTTTTTTTTTTTTTAAAAATCAAATCTGAAAATACAGATCAGTTGAGTTTAGAAAAAATTAGATCTGTATTTAATGAAAATACATATCAGTTTTGAGTTTTTTTTTTTTTCAAAAAAAAAAAAAAAACCAAATCTGAAAATACAAATCAATTTAGTTTTTATAAAAAAGCTTTGATAGTCATTAGCAAATTTTGAATTAAGAAAAAGAATTACAATAAACAATCATCTAAAGAACATGTAAAGAAAATTCTAGCAAAGTATCTAAGCATGGCAATTATATATATTAAGAGCAAGACACAATAAAGCGTATTAATCACATTCATGAGACGAACAATAACATACTAATTAATGGAAAAAGAAAAGAAAAACAGAATGTCTCTTGCATGAGTGTGCTATTCTAATGAATGAATATTTTAGAAATCAAAGAAGTTTGTTCACCTCTTTGAGGTCTAAAATACCTTACTTACAAAAAAGAAGTTCCTAAAGCAAAAGCTTCCACAACGTCTTTAACCTAAGGGAAGTGGAAAAGTCAGAAAAGAAGAGCCCTTATTTCTGATTTGTTTCCCCTATTTATAGAGGTTGGGATGCTGAATGAGATCAAATATGAATTGGAACGCATCCTTATCTCTAAAAAGTCGAAAAATATAGGTTTTATCTCAATCAGAAAGTCACTGGGCCGGGTCGAAAATTTGGGCCAGTCAGCACTTGAGAAGTGCCAATCAGCACTTGCCATGTGTCGATCGGCATTTCTCATGTGTCGATCGGCACTCCAAGAGTGCTAAATGGCCCTTTGGGGTGCTAGGTTCGCGTTTGAGTTTTGGTCCAATTCGGAATTCTTTTTTAGCCAGGAATTGCACCTAGACGTCTTTTTAATCTGTATTCTAAAAATTAATCCATTTTTCTTGATATTTAGGTCTTTAAAGTGATAATTATCTTGTAAATAAATATTCTAAAAAGACTTGATTTGTTATCTGATCATCCACTTTATTCCCATGCAAGCAGACCTATTTTTGACACTAACCAACAACCAATTGCAAAATTATTTAATTAATTTTAATTATCTAACCAATCAGAATTAATTTAAATTAATCACGCGTAATCGACTCCACCCAAACAAAATGCATGCAAACCGCTCCACCCAAACAAAATGCATACTGACCGTGAAAACTTGATCAATTGATATTTTTCAATTCGACAATCCAATTTGGAAATCGGACATACCGTCGTGATTATTAGAATCTCAATATCATTTTTATGATATGCAATGAATGAATTAATGCATGTAACAATTCTAAATTTTGGGGTATATGAATAGTCACTCTAGCCATCTTCCAATATTAAATTATGGGTACAAATTCGAGTATCTACAGTAACGATATTTAGCAACTATTAGGCTCTAGGTTCCCAGTCAAAACAAGTGTTAGTCAAGGTTGTATACAAATAAATTGGTTTGTATTGAGTTGAGTTAAGAAGCAGCTTTAAAGAAATCAAGCTTTAAAAGACTCACTCGAGCAAATTGGAAATAGAAAGTTCGCGAGACCCTCACTTGACATTTTGCTCAACTGAATGGAGAGTATGACAAACAATAGATTGACTTAATAGACCTTACAACTAAACCTATAGTTGGTCCTTTATTTGTTTCACATTTCTAAGAGGGGTGAAAAATCTTCTTGGAAAAAAAAATCCATTGTGAGTTCCTAATTAGAATTACTCCTAGAAAGTTTTTCTTTCGAATCACATAAATTATTTCCCTGTCATTGAGTTCATTGATGTATCCCTCCAAGACTGTATTGCTAATGTGAGAAAAATTACAAGCAACAAAGGATAGAGATTTTTGTATTAAAATAACGTTTGATGTTCCCATGTAGGGTTTTGTCACAATCCAAATAGGTATTAGATGCAATTGGGAGGGTTTTACTTATGTTTAACTAATAAATAATTCCCATATAAAAAAAAAAAAAAAAACTAATACATAATTGATTCGAGATTTAAAACTATATTGATGATGCCGAGAAAATCACCAGTGAGCCACACAATCCTTGCACACTCGAAACAATCCTACACTATCAAAAAGAAAAAATCTTAGGAGAGTACCAGTGTGATACTGACCAAAGACCCTACGAAGATTAAGTCTAAAAAACCAACTCTAGAGTGCCAAAGTTTTGGTGAATTATGCGTACCTGTTTTCTAAGGGTCTATGGGTTTTTATAGTAGAGTAGAATCTAACTCCTTGACTTGCGCCCCAAAACCCCCCTTTTCCTTTTTGGAGAAGATCTCTCTTGATGTGCGTATCTCCCAGAATCCTCTTTGTGCTAGAATTCTGCTCGTGTTAGGACTCTGTGGGCTAAGGTTAATCTCGAGATGCAAGTCATTTCTATTTAGGGTTTCTTGGAGACCACATAATCATCAATTGAATGCCACGTGGACTCTGGGTCCATTTACAGAGTGTCCGTTCACATGCGATCTGTCCACCACCGGCTCCTTCACATCGAACCGTTGAGTCAACTTAAGTTGATCCGTCATCTCTGATTTTCTTCCTCTTTATATATAATGAGTTTTTTTTTTTTTTGGTGGGGGGGGGGGGGGGGGGAGGATATAACGAGTAATTGAGTATTGATGCAATTGAAACCTTTTAGTTTCATTTAAAACCATGGTAAAACTCCAAAAGCTATTATATGATTATCTCTAATTTTTTGTTAATCAAATTGTCAAGATGGCACTAGGACAACTCAAATTGATTTGAGAAAGTTTAGGAATAAAATAAAATGTCATAATATTTTCACAACATCACAATTAGTGATAGGTCTCAGTATAATATTTTATTCTTTTAGTTAATTATAGAAAGATGGGATTTTCTTCAACCTTTTCTTTCCCCACTTAACCCACTTAAGGATGGGTTTTCAGCAGCCATGGAGATTGGCATATTCCGGGAGACTAACAAATTATTTTTCCAAGTGTCAAAGATTTCAAACGAATCAATTGAAGTACTAATGCATCTAATAAGCATATCATTTTCTCCACGACTTTTATAATTTCTTCCTTCATTTTATTCCTATTTTCTTATCCGAGGAATAATTCTTTCTTGCCTTATTGAAATATCATATCGATGAAAATTGGTTCTCACGAGTTGCATAATTCCAGTCTCCAAATGCTTTTTATGAATGTATTTTCACATTCCAAACTGCCTGGCCACAAATGGTCACACCACGCTGTTCAACCAAGTCGATAACTCCATATACATATCCTGAGTAAGAAGAGCCACTCTTTTTCCTCTTTTGCCCTTCTTCCAATGAATTCATAACATAATGATTCATAACCCATATCCTTAAAACTGATTCTTCACATTCAACAACAACACAATTTCAATTTCATTGAGGGGGCGAAGTTTCTTATTGATTCCTTTGTTGCTTGTAATTTTTCTCATATTAGAAGACAAGAAAATAGTATTGCTCACGCCTCACAACCTTACTAGATATGTTAATGGTTAATTCTCAAATAAAAAATAAAAATTATGTTAGTGGTTATTTGGTGTAGATAGAGGATGTTTCTTTACACATAAACTCTGTAACTTTAGCTGATTTAACTATTCAAAAAAACACAAAAAATAAAACAAAAATAAAAGGTAAGTGAAACAATCTTTTGTCACATAGAGATAGATGCAGAATTGCGACATAATGCAAAAGGGAGATTTATTTTTCCCCTATAGACTATAGTTATTGACCAACGTTAAATGAAGCTCCAATATGTTCAAAAAAAGAAGAAAATAAATGAAACATGACCATTCTGCTCATTACATGAAAGAGCAAAGCCCAAATGTTCGGAAGTTATTGGGCCTTCTTTTGGGCTTTGGCATAACAAATAGTCCAGTTCTCGGTCCCGGGTTGGACCGAATAAGTCAATACATATATATATATTTTTTTTTAGGGAAAAATGCTCATATCTCCCTAAACTTTCAACCACGAGCCAAAACATCCCTGAACTATTATGGCCCTATTTGGTAGAATAGTTTAACATCATGTTTTCAGTTTTTAAACAATATTACACATATTTTCACACTTTTTTATCCACATGTATTTCAAAAAAATATAAACAACATTATTAAAACAACTTTATATTGGCCAATTTACTCCTTAAATATATTTCTGTCAAATTAGTACTTCAGTTAGTAATGTTAAAACACTAATAAAATAACCACCTCGCGCGATGGTCACTCCACAAATATAAATGCTTGTGGGATGTGAAAGGGAAGAGTTGAAATTCAAGTTTTTAGAAGGAAGTTTCATAAACATATACACTTAAATTACGTTAGAGTAAAAATTTTATTTTGTATTAAAAAAAAAAAAACACTAATAGAATAATGCAAAATTGCGACATAATGCAAAAGGGAGATTTATTTTTTCCCCTATAGACTATAGTTATTAACCAACGTTAAATGAAGCTCCAATATGTTCAAAAAAAGAAGAAAATAAATGAAACATGACTATTCTGCTCATTACATGAAAGAGCAAAGCCCAAACGTTCGGGAGTTATTGGGCCTTCTTTTAGGCTTTGGCATAACAAATAGTCAAGTTCTCGGTCCCGGGTCGACCGAATAAGTCAATACATATACATATATATATATATATATATATATGTATATATATATATATATATTTTGGGAAAAAATGCCCATATCTCCCTAAACTTTCAGCAGTGGGTCAAAACACCCCTGAATTATTATGGCCCTATTTGATAGAATAGTTTAACAATATATTTTTAGTTCTAAACAACATTACACGTATTTTCACATATTTTCAGTTTTTTTTTTTTTTTTGATAGGACATATTTTTAGTTTTTATTCACACATATTTCAAAAAAATATAAACAAGATTATTAAAACAACGTTATATTGGCCAATTTACTTCTTAAACTATGCATTTCTGTCAAATTAGTACTTCAATTAGTAACGTTAAAACACTAACAGAATAACCACCGCATTTTTTTACCCACACGCATTTCAAAAAAATATAAACAACATTATTAAAACAACGTTATATTAACCAATTTACTCCTTAAACTATACATTTCTGTCAAATTAGTACTTCAATTAGTAACGTTAAAACACTAACAGAATAACCATCGCGCACCTTTGGTGCGGTGGTCATTACACAAATATAAATATTTGTGAAATGTGAGAGAAAAGGGTTAAAATTTAAGTTTTTAGAAAGATACTTCACAAACATACACACAGATTACGTTAGATTAGAAATTTTATCCCGTTAAAAAAAAAGAATAAGCATGCGAAGATGCACGTGATCCCCACTAACACGAAGGAGAGGAGAGACCTCTGACAAGCAGAAAAAAGAGAGAGAGAGAGAGGCGGTAGAATCAGAGCCACCGCAGAGCTTCCCTCCACTGTCTCACCGCCCTTGTCCCGGCAGTGCCTTGGTGGTTCAGCCGCACCCTTCAAGAACCCAGCACCTGTGTTTTTTTTTTTTCCTTTCATTCTTTCCCTGAGTTTAAATCCACAAAGAAACTCTTTTCTTTTCTTTTCTTTTTAATATACATGTGCGAATTTCTATAGTAGAAATTCTTGGTTTGGTTTTATACTTTTATTCTTGGGTTGGTTTAATTCTTGTTTGATTGATTTTTTGAGGTTCTATAGAGCTGTTGCTTTTGAGTATGCCATAGAACTGTTTGATTAAATGCCTGTGTGAGATATGGCCACTGCATTATCTTAGACTAAGAGGATATGGTGGCTGTTTCCTCACACTTAGTATTGGCTAGAATAATTGTTTTAGATTATTTAGTGTCAATTTGCCGATCATAAGACAGATGCATTATTTTAAGAACTCAAGTCCAAGTTTTTAAGAAAATTTTATGTGGAATTCAGTGACAAAATTTTATCCCAATTGGTCTACTATTATCTCACATATCTCAGTTCTTTCTGCCATTTCAGATTGAAAAACCACTACAGAGACGTGGTGGCTCCAGCTATGGTGCTGCAATGGTATAGTTGTCTGTCTGGACCCTTTTGCTAGTTCAAAATATTTTCAATTTTCTGTTGGAAGCTGTGTGTAAATTGTTGAATAAATATTGTTGGAAGTTGTTTGTATGATATGAGTCTATTACCTTATGGATTACTGGATAAGTGCCAGCTAATTGATTCAGTATTTTAGTGTGTTTGTCTAGATTATGGACACTTAAGTACTTTGCAATAGAAATGCAATAGAATGTAGAGTGTTGATAGTTATTTGATTAAGATTTTTGTATTATGATTTGGGCTCAAGTTTGTGCAATATTCTAACTTGATATCAATGATTTATCATTTCTTTAGGCAGCCTTATTCCGCCACCTCAAAAAAATAAATCTTTAAGTTGTACATTGTGATTTAGTTATGCAGAGTTGGTGAATATGGATGAAAGCTGTTCTATATCATAAATGGAAAATGATTTTATATCAGAATGTTCCTATCCAGAGATATACTTAATCACTTATTATCCAGAGATATAAATGGAACTGAACCCCAGTAAGATTGACCGGGTTTCTTTGCACGAAAGTTTACCTATCCAAATCTATCTTGAATCTACAAATATTTTGTATTGATTTTTTTAGCGTGGAAAAGTAACATTGATACTGGAATAACATGTCTATTAGATATTTTAATTGTTCTGACTCCATGATGTGCGTGTCTTTGAATTCCATCTTGTTGGGAACTTTTGTGTGCCGGTAGATGACTTCCTGTTCATATCTTTTCTTCTAATATTTGACTAAGCATGCATTGTTACAATTTTATCGTTAGTATTATATCTTAGAGACTAGTATGCTCTAGATAGACAGCTCGTCCCCAAAAAAGAAAACACTATCTAAATAAACATGTGATGGTTTGTAATTATTCCCACTACTTTGGTATTGGAGCCTGAAGGGACATCAAAGAGTTAACAAAACTGAGGTTGAATTAAAACAGTCTTCTCATAATACTCTGGCATTTTTTCAAAATACAAGGACTAATATATGGTCTTTTATTAACCAAATTCCCTCCTCATTCCTGCATCGTGCAAATTTCATACTCATGGCCCTTACAAGCATTAAGTGGACTGTTTTATTAGCGTAAATTACTTGCTATACATTTCCAGATCATTTGTTAAATTTAGGAAACCGTATGGTTCTGTGTAGTTATGATCCACCAGATTCTCATGGACAAAAATACCCCCATAATTAAACTTTAAAATGTGGCATTTGTTGTCCCTAAAATTTTCCTTGGAAAGAAAGGGTTTTTGATAAACTTAAAAATCATAACATAATGGGTCCTACTCAGTCAATGTGTCTTCTTTTCTTCCAATCTTTGCACTTACCAGAACTTTGTACATAACACATTCGCCTCATTGCACAGCCTATTTGGTAATTGGAAGCAGCTTATAGAGTAGGTAAGTATTGCCTGAGTAACGGCCTTGATCAAAACTTCCTTGCCTGCACTTTGAGTCTTGACAATAATTTTTCCTTCCAACTTTACAGGTAAACAAGCTTGTGACAATTCCTATTGATGCAGTTAAAAAACACAATCCCCTGGCAGTGACTCTATCACATTCTCAATATTTTGAATTATCAAGTTGCACTCCCAAGTAGCTTCAGGTAGTGTTTCTTAGTATTTTAAATGATTAAGTGGTATCCAGGAGCTGGATATTTAGTTGTCATTAATGATAGAAGTGATCCCTCTCTTTTGCTTTCTCCCCTTTGCCTGATAACCAAGATGGTAAGTCGTTACAAAAATAATGTGGAAATTTTAATCTAGAATTTTTAAATGCTGGAAATATGGATAAGTATTCGGTTGGTTTTTTTTTTTTTTAAAATGTTTCAGCAGGAATTAATGTTGGGTCCCAAATAATATTATCACAAATATTAGCAATCCAAATAGCAATCACACACAATAATACAAATATTTACGTGGAAAACTCTTTCTCTTTGAAAGGAAAAACCACGGAACAAATTCCGAATAATTTCACTAGTATATGTCTCACGACTAAAATAAAAAAATTAATTAATTAATTAAAAAAAAATCTCTCTTATTTTTCTTTGCTCTCACACACACAAATTATCTTTCTTAAAGGTAGCAATCCTTTTTCTTTTCTTTTTTCACCATGCGGCACCCCCCTTCTTTTTCACTGTGCGGCACCTACCCATATCTTTTTCTTATGCGGCACACACCCAAAAAAAAAAATTACATATAATCCTTATTTAAATAACCCTAGCCGCCAAACCATCCTTGTATCACACAAATACAAAATCCACTTGAACTAGGAATACTAGTTAGCCACGAAATAAAAATAAGTCCATATGTGGGCTTTTACTTTGTGGGCTGGACCATATGCTTTATGCACCTAACAATCTCCCCCTCCAGCCCACTGATGGAAGGAGATCTTCAATCTTGCTCTTCAGTTCAAATCCATGTCAGTCAAGCTAACTTCAAGCTTGACCTTCTTCATTATTTTCACCAACACTGAGAACACCTCATCAATGTCAATACCTTTCATTCTCAAAGAATTCATCTCATCTTGGATTTCTTTAATCTAATCCCCTGGCTCCCCCTCATCAGAAGCCCAATTATTCTTGAAGCTAACAGTATGATGTTTTCCAGTAGTCCTCTTCTCAAAAGGTTCAACAATCTGTAATGGAGGATATTGCTCCCCCTACTCAAGACCTCTAGGATCTTTCACTTCATCATCATCCCATGTAGCCTTAGCATCTTCATATTCTTCATCACCTACCACTTCCTCTTCTAAATCACTATTAGGTAATGAGAATTTCACCATCTTGGTTTCAACACCACTAATCCCAAAATTCATCTTTGGAGTCTTCTCAAAATTTTTAATCTCATTGAACTTCTTCTTACAGGTCTTCACATGAGTCCTGTACAAACCGCAACATGCATGTCCTCTTGCAACAACCAATGGCCCCTTAGTAAGTTTCCATCTTTCATTACCAAAGTAGTTATAGTAACCTGCTCGATCCATAGCCAATGTAGAAAACACATTCATCCTTAAATCTGGAACATGTCGCACATCCTTCAACATCATAGTGCTACCAACAATGGTTTCAATGCATACATCACCAATTCCCACAATTTTTGAGTAACTAGAATTACCCATCTTCACTGTACCAAAGTCTCTTGCTTTGTACGTGGTAAACAACCCCTTTGTATGAATAATATGGTGGGCGGTTGCAGAATCAACAACCCACTCAACATCATTATTAGCAACATGCTCACACTTTTGCTTTTCAATAGAGAGCATCACAACATCCTCATCAATCATAGCAATTATAGTATTTTTCTCACTATCATTCTTTTCATATTTTTCTTTATTTTGATCCTTATTTCAATACCAACAATCTTTTCTTAAGTGACCCTTTTTCCCACAATGGAAGCATTTTCTAGTTTCCTTGAACTGAGATCTATCTCTTGATTGTGACCTACCATTGAATTTCCAATCATTAGGTCCTCTGCTTCTACCTCTACTCTTGTTTTTCGTGACAAAAGCTTAATCTTGCGCATTGTCTATAGTTGCATCTCTCCTGCAAACCTCTTCACTTAAAATCAAATCTCGAATATCATCATATTTGAGTTTGCTTTTCCCTGCAGAATTACTCACCGCCATTCTTATGGCTTCCCAACTGTTTGGTAAAGAAGCCAAAAGCATCAATGCACGAACCTCATCATCAAATTCAATTCCCACCGTGGATAATTGATTTGTGATTGTATTGAACTCATTCAGATGCTGCGCTACAGGAATGCCTTTTGCCTTTTTCAAATTAAATAACTTCTTCATCAAATACACCTTGTTGTTAGCCGACGGCTTTTCATACATGCTATATAAAGCCTTCATCAAATCCACTGTGGTCTTTTCTTTCACAACATTATGTTCAACTGATCTTGACAGAGTTAATCGAATAACTCCCAATACCTGTCTATCAAGAAGGTTCCAATCTTCATCCTTCATAGTTTCTAGTTTTGTCCCCAAAAGAAGCAAATGCAATTTCTTCCCATAAAGATAATCTTCAATCTACATCATCCAATACACAAAGTCTGTTCCATCAAATTTCTCAATTCCTATACCCTCGCCTTCTTCTCCGACCATTGCTTCCACTCTAACCTGCTCTGATACCACTTGTTGGGTCCCAAATAATATTATCACAAATATTAACAATCCAAAATAGCAATCACACACAAAAACACAAATATTTACGTGAAAAACCTTTTCTCTTTGACAGGAAAAATCACGGGACAAATTCTGAATAATTTCACTATTATTAAATCAATTACAATAATTCTCGTGTATGTCTCACGCCTAAAAAAAATCTCTCTTATTTTTCTTTACTCTCACACATAAATTATCTTTCTCAAATGCGACAATCATTTTTCTTTTCTTTTTTCACTATGCAGAACCCCCCTTCTTTTTCACTGTGCGGCACCTACCCCTTTCTTTTTCTTATGCGGCACACACCAAAAAAAAAAAACATATAATCCTTATTTAAATAACCCTAGCCGACACACCATCCTTGTATCACGCAAATACAAAATCCACTTGAACTAGGAAAAAAAACAAGCCCATACGTGGGCTTTTACTTTGTGGGCTGGACCATGTGCTTTATGCACCCAACAATAAATGATAAAGTGATGCTGAGCCTATAGTCAAATTTCAAGCCTAGATTCATCTTTTGTCGAGTTAGTTAAGCTTGACGTTGAAAAATCATCCTTCCATTCTAGTACCTTGCTTGCTTGTTGATCAATTGAGATTTCAGAGTGAAAGAGAGAAGGAGACGCATGATGATGGAATCTAGTATGAAAAGGGAAGAAAACGTGGAAGATTACGTGAAGAAGGCAAGGTTAAACTCAACGCTTGCCGCTCTACTCCATGATCCTATACTTGCTGATGTGCCCAAGAATCCAACCTTATCGGACGTGGACACTCTCATCAGCCTCGAATTGGGTAGCGCCATGCGTATCTCCATCCTCAAATTGGATGACACTTCCTTCGGTACTCTCTCTTTCTCCCTCTCAGCTTGGCATTTTGACAAACATGTGACTGTTAACTAAAAGTATTTTAAAAGTTCATTCTCACTTGGTGGTGATGAAGATGTGGCACTGATGAATTCGGCAACGGTCAAGGATTTGAAGCTTGCAATCAAGAAGAAAGTGAACAATATGGAGCAATCCAAAATGGGTCATCGTCACATTTCATGGTAACTTTTTTTGGTGAATTATATAGTACATAAATTAGCAACCTATGAAGCATACCGAGTTACTTGTATAATCTTTGAAATTTTTTTTCTTTTATTTCACTACAATATGATTCATTAAAAGACCCAATCCCAGTCCTACCTTTACTGCTTGAGCCAAAGCCCAATTGATCCCTTGAAACATAAATAATGGGAATTTGCAAATATCATAAATTTAGAGCAGCCTATCAACCTTTTTGTTATATTTGATGAATGCTGCCTCTCAGATAGAAAAATGGAGAAAATAAAATGTACAAAGAAATGCAGAAATTAGCTTTTATAGGAAGCATTTTTGTTTCCTTTTTAATCCGTATGGAAACTGAAACAACTGGTTCATACTGATGTACTATGTTTGTATGTCACATTTGTGCAGGAAGCATGTTTGGGCAAATTTTTGCCTATCATACAATAAGGAGAAGCTACTTGATGATAACTCTGTGCTTCAGGATTATGGCATACGTAATAATTCTCAGGTTTAGTTCTACACCTTATTAACTTCCAAAAAAAATTTTGCATGGGTACCATTTCTTCAATTTACCTACCTAGATGTCCTGTTGAAAAATTCTCGTATTTATTGTGAAGGCTTGATTTCCATGGATTTCTACTCCATTTTGATGATTTCGTTAACTATGGGTGCATCTAGTTGTCTTACAATTTTTCTTTCTTTTTTTGATGGTTAAGTTTCACAAACACCCAGTGGATCTGAAACACACGACCTCATCCTCTACCCACACTTGTGGGGGAGGAAGTGCCGTTTAGCTAGTTGACTTACAAAATTTTATGTTTTCATTTTGTCATACATATCCATCAGAACTAAAAATTAGGAATCTGCATTCTTCATTGAGCCATTTTGGAGAGTGAGAGCCCTCCCTAGAAGTGTTGGTAAAGTCAAAACTTTGTTGCTCCAATGAAAACATATAATTTTATCAGGCTTCTTTAATGTTTCACTTTACTTCTATCTTCAAAGGCCATGAATAACAGGGTGGAGGTAGTTAAATTTTGTGGAACATCCAAATCCCCTTAATCTCTATATTGTGATCAAAATGAAGTAAGTTCCTCATAATTGGTTCTCTCTTTCATTGTCTTGTATATGTGTATCCATGGAATTGTTCTGATATTATTACTCAAGATATAATGCTTGGGTACTTGTGTAAGTAAATGGTGATATGCTGTGCCAATGTAGGTACACTTCATCCCCTACGTCATGTCAAAGGATTCTCAAAAGCACTCAAGGGGTAGAAAACACCGCTTCTTTCATGGTCTTAACAAGTATGCTTGAAAAATCAATCATGTTGCTTGATCTCATGGTGCTGCACGAGTTCTGGATCTCCTTTGTTTATACTTTTCTACAACTGT
Organism: Quercus variabilis; assembly: GCA_030445155.1. Lineage (NCBI taxonomy): Eukaryota > Viridiplantae > Streptophyta > Magnoliopsida > Fagales > Fagaceae > Quercus > Quercus variabilis. The sequence goes on along the minus strand of CP129456.1, from coordinate 32,469,491 downwards.
AGCCAATCATGCTAATTCTTTTTGTCAAATCCAAAATATAGATAAGCTATTCGACCTTTTGGTTTTTTTGTGCTGACCAACAATGTGATAATGTAATAAAACATTGCTTAAGGATGATTAATTTGTTCATCTATTAATTGCCAGGAATGATTAAATGAAATCATGAAAGTGAGAGTATTTAAAATTAAAACACTCATGGATGGAGACATAGATGATGCTTGATTGTAACTTACCCAAAATTCTACAATTCTTTCAATATTCCTTTGCTAGGGTTCATTGGCTTTGGGCCGTTTTTCCTTTTTTTTGGTAATCAACGTATCATATGGGGCTGAATCAGAATTTCAGTTGTGGATGGAACAAAGCATTAATAAAAAAGATTTTATAGGCAAATGAAATGCAATACTATCCCTTTTTTTTTTCCAGAAGAAGATCCACCTTTATTTGTGTGATATACGTTACACAATTATCAATTGTAAATAAACTAAAAGAAATTACAATAAAATTTAAACTGTCACTATATTAACATAAACATTATTCTTTGACCAAAACATTTGAATTTAACCTTTGAACCATTCATAGTTGTTCTGGTTTTCATTAATCGAAATCTTGTGTTAGTGATATTGATCACTGCATTAAATTTCTCTACCCACCCCCAACACCCCCCCCCCCCACCCCCCCCCCCCCAAAAAAATAAATAAATAAAACCTCTGCCAAAACCTACAAACTTACATAGTAACCCAAAATTCACAAATTAACAAAGAAAAACTCACAAAATAATAAATGATGCTAAAATATGGAGATGGCAATTAAACCCATGCCCATGGATACGTGCCTCACTCGCCCTTAATGAAATGAGTATACCTACCCCACATAATACCCGCCCTACATAACAAATGATGTGAGGATGAGAGTTAACATTTTCCCCTGCACCCACCCCATTTATATTTAAATCATAAGAAAAATATTTTTATAGATTTTTTATAAGACATACATATGTATTTTTAGTCTCCTAACTTTAAATTTATGATGTTTTTTATATTATGTTATTGAATTTATACTTTTATGTTTTAATATTTACGTTATTTATATTTTTTAATTGTTGTATTGCAATGTTTGAATTGTTTTTGTATTTCTTATTACTTTAATTGTTGTATTGTTATGCTTTAAGGAGATTTTGTAATGTTAGACTTTTTTTTTTTTTTTTTTTATGAGTTTTAATTTAATACATTCAAAATAAACTTTTAATATATATATATATATATATAATATAATTTGGGCATGATGGGATGGGTACACGTGGGCACCCATTAGAATGGGACCTAAAAAAAGAAGAACCTTGCCCTGAAGCTGAAGTGGGGCAAGGGCAGAGAATAGGAAACCCGCTATGCTTCTATTCCTACTAAAATATATTCAAAATTGATTGTGCATGATGTGCTGAGTTGCACTTTATAAACTTCATCGGATTACAATAGCACAAATTATCCAGTATGTTCGTCAATGACTGGGTGTAGGTGCAGACACATGCATGTACAGTACAGAACCAAGATAAAACTGGTTTAAAACATAAATTTAATGTTCAACAATAATTTGAAAGAATAACTATCCGTTAAAGGCACATTCTATTTGTAAATAATCTGTGTAGCAAGAATCAAGAATATGTATAAACTGATTTAGGATTTGGCATTTTTTTTTTCTTAGTTTTCTTTTTCTTTTTTATATATATAAAAAAATAACTAAGAAACAAAAAAACAGTATATGAGACTTTCGAAGACAGATTCTCTAGATAGATGCTAAGATTTTAAAATATTTGACCCAACACTCTAAACATCAAATGGTTGTCTTCTGCTCTAAATTATTTTTCTCATTCAATTTCAAATGAAGGTATATTCTTAACAATACTTCTTGTGGTTCAAGATTAAACTGCATATTTCCAATGGCTTATAAAAAGAGACCAATCACTTTGGAATGCCATGAACCAATTAACAACCCTTTTGAGACCTAATAACAAATTTTTCCAAGTGACTAGTTGGAATTGAAAGAAATTTTTGAAGGTTAAGTAACATCACCTTGCCCAAAAAATTATATTTTAAAATAAAACTTTGGTGTAGTTTTGAATTTTGATTGTTAGAAGGTTTGTGTTTTGAGTGATAGAGCAAATCTTCATCTTTCTCTTAATTAGAAGGTGCAATCCAAAATCAAGACGACCCAAATATGCAAAATTGATTCCCATTCACAAACACCATAGATGGCTGAGATACCCTACACCAATTTAAGCAAAACCAAAATACCCAAAACAAAACTACTTCTAACCGAAAAACCTAAATCATAAACAATAGAACCAAAATAATACCTAAATCATAAACAATCAAACCAAAATAATACCCAAATGTAAATGATAATTAACGCCTAAATTTGAAACTGTCTTCTCAAAGAAGGATCCTATGAAAATTGGAAGCTGTCAACACCATTAAATAGAAGATACAAAATATATTTTATCATCAAAATTGTGGTGGAACATACATTTGGGTCCGAGAATTTATGAGAAATATAGTCAAACCGCGCTTTGAAATCTGCCAACTAACTGTCTGCATCTTCAGCAATAAAAGAACAGGAAGTCATCATGGAGCATGCTTAAGACACATGAACACAAAATGCCACCCCTTAGCAAAACCACCTATATGCACACCCAAATGCACATGTTGTGAAAACACCTAAACACACCCACCCAAAGCAGAACAACCACAAACAAAACGGGAATTAAGAAATAGAGAGGAATATGTGAATGGTTTAGAGTTCTTTAAAATATTGACATCATCTCATCATAGTCTATCTAAATCATCTGAAAATTTCCTTAAAGATGCTAGGTCTACAACAATTTTACAACATTTTTACAACAAATCACAGGTGGTTAGTTGTTATTGGTTCAAATTTGAAACTAACACTAAGATTACTTTTTTGCCCCAACAATAACAATCAGTAACAACCTGCTACTTAGGATTTGTTGTAAAAATGTTGTAGACATATCATTTCTCAAATTTCCTTGAAATAAATTAATTTGAAGAAAAATAAATAGAGATGAAAGCTGTCCGGGAATTTACTTTCTTAATAGTTAATATTACATAAATAGTATTGATGATTGGTGCAAGATTATTAATAAGTAGGTTCTAATTGCAAAATTAAGAGTAATATCTTGAATGTTCAGAAAGAAATTGGATCTTTGACTCCACAATATCCTCAAGATAGAGAAGATCATCAAATGGGTGCATTTTTCTACAGAGACTCCAATTGCATGAAAGAGAACCTTTTTTTCCCTTTCTATTTCTTTCTCATTTCCCCTTTTTCCTTGTAGAGAGGAAGGAGGAGAGGTCCATGTTTGTTTGGTAGTAATCAACCTTGGTGGCAGATAATCAATATTGAGTAGAACCAAATTCACCATCTGTAATATGAAATTTTTTTAAAACAAATGAACAAACAGACAGAAGAAGCACACCAGTAGCATCTGAGTTGAAAATGAAAAAAGAGTACCTCGATGAGATTAGAACCACAAAGAGACACAACTTGCATAATGCTCAACATGTTGTCTTCTGCTGCGCTCTTTAGATTCTTCCCTTCTCCTTTCATCATGTCCTCTTCTATTACCTCTCCTTTCCTACCCTCTAAAGTCTATACCTCCAATTCTGGAAGATTTTTTTTTTTTTTTTTTAAAAAAAAAATCTCAAGTTCCTTTCTTGACTGTTCAAACCACCAATCCATAGTAAATAATTACTACTTAAGCTAACAATAATAAAATGTAGCAAATGCAAACAATAACAACTCAATCAAGCCCCCATTATTTCAGAATACAAAAATCCAAAGCTTCAAATGAGCAAACTATGATGAGTGAAAAGAAAGAAGTGAAAGGATGGAAATCATATCCATAAAATATACGTGATCACTCATTTTAGTGCCACTTAACTCCTATTCTCTTGCAGTACATTTATCAAAAAACTGATATGCATCTTTGACTTAAGATTGTTCTTTCAAATAAAGGAAAATAACCTCCAGACACTTTATATACTTTCTCACCAAAGTATCTCTAATGCTGCCAGCACTCAAAGTGTGCAGAAAATTTCGAAAGCATTAAGTGATTATAAACAAATTGACAAAGAAGAATTAAGAAAAGAAGAAAGAAATAAAAGGTGCAAGCCATAGTATCTTGCATGACATCCTGGTACGCACATTTACACAGGAGATCCAAAACAAAAGACATGGACTATGGTCTATGGTCTATTGGTATATGGACTTTGGTCTTTGGATTACTGAAATGGCGCTGTCTGACCTCCTTCCCATCCAATTATCACTCTGCCAAAAGTAAATTAGAAATTATATGAAAACCTTGAACTTATTCACACACATTTTCACTCAGCTCTTTGGTATGTTTTGATTTCTTTGTGCATTTTATGGGTAGCTGAAAAGATGGAAAATGCTACAAATTCTATAAAAGAAGACAAAATTGTCACTATTATGAGGACTCCTTAACAAAAGGAAAATAAATTTCAATTTCTAAATTTGATAGATGTTTAATAGAACATTAGATTTGCAAGATGCAAAAGAGAAGAAATGTATACAAGATTTACTCCACTAGAGCCATTTGATAGTTAATTCAAAAGCTCTTCTTTAAATTTACAGCAGAATTGTATAGAAAATTTAAACTGATAGCCTAATAATTGAGAAGCAAGAAAAAAATAAAATCAGCCTAGGTTGAAAACCCGGAATTTAATCACATCGCACAAGGCTGCAGTTGTTATAGGAAACCCAAAAATGTAACCTGGCAAATCACAGATAATCTATGCTTCTATTATAAAAATATTAAATAAAAAATAAGCAACTATCTGTTTAAAAATAAACAAGTGATTAAGAAGCAAGAAAGAACACAAAGAGAAGAGAATATCAATAAATAAGCTCAAGCAAGTAGTTAAGGGAGAAATAAACACTATATCCCCTCCTTATTCCGGGCTTGGGACCAGCTGCAAACAATTAAGCACAAACACAGGCAGAGTTAAATTAGTTCTATACCTATGATCAAAAGTAAATATAAAATACAACAGCAAAACACTTAAAATAAATAATAATCATCAATATAAATATAAATTTTTTAATTAACCCAAACTTAATCCCCAATGCATAACACTAGAAAAGTACTCAACAAAAAATCACAAAATGAACATCCCCAGCATATAGACAAGCATAAGGTACACAATGCTCAAATACAAGTCCAGAAAAGGAGGATCCATAAGCTTAATCACATTTTGTAACTAGGAAGACAATCAGCATATAGTGACAGAATAAAGCAAGAACCTCTTCCCCACACCAATAAGAGGCATTGCCAAATTAACCTGCAAATCGAGTATGAGGCTGCCAACACCATTATACATCTAAATCTTATGATTGTTGGAGAAAATACCAAAAGAAAAAATGGGAGGAAAAGAGAGCTCATCACCAAATCAAAAAATTTAGCTTCCAAACACCATAAAATCCAGTTCCTGTAGGCCATAAATGGAACTGCCAAGCTAAAATACAAACTGGAAACTGGCTGCCAAAACAGGATGATCGAGTTGTGCATTGACAGCAAGAAGCTAACAATAAAAACAAGAAATTAAGACAAAGTTACATGACTGTATGAAAGCGCAAACCTTAAAAGGTGATGGCCTCGATTTCGCACAATAGCAAACTGAAAACACACAGAGTCCAAGAAGCACTTCAGGACAAGTGTAAATCACAGGAATATTTACAAGCAAAAAAGAGAGGAGTCATCTACTCCTCAGCCTGTACGACCGTGAAGAATCAAGAGACAAAATTGAAACAGCAGTAGTTAAAACACTGCATTTGTTGTTGAATCATAACCCCAGCCCCAATGCAGCCTGACAATACATTTAATCTAATCTCCATAAATAAATAAATAAATTAATAATAATAATAAGGAGATTACAAAAAAAAAAAATTTAATTTAAAAAGAAAAGTACTTAAGGGAGAAATGAATATTATATCATGAGAAACAAAAAGGTTACCAAAAATAATTATGGTCAACATATATATATATATATATATTTTGACAAAATTTTGTTAGTACTAATTTAAAAAATACAATGATTCTCAAGCAAACAAAATAAGAGGGCAGAATATAAGAGAAAATCGACAACCCTGAAAAGTCAAGTAGTTATGGGAGAAGTGAATACTATATTTATGTCAAAAGAACATAAAATATATAAAAAGTAAATGTAAGATAACTAAAGTCAACATAAAATTTAAAAATTATTAATTTTTTAAGAGACTTGCTGACTAAATTTTTTTAATCAAATACTTCTAAAGCTCCAGCGCTTTAAGGAAGGAGAATATTTACATTCATGAGGTTTTCTAAAGTAAAAATCACTCAGAAACCAATTCCAGGAAATGCAATTTGCAGGCTGACGCGCTAAAAGAAACACACACAAGCACAAACATTATAATTTCACAATTTGGGAAGGAAAAACAAATCAGGATTAGGGGAAACAGTATATCATACAACCCTTGTATCCCCCCACACAGTAATAACTTCAAAACCATATCTCACCAATACAAAAGGCATAAGGAAGCATAAACCTATACTTTTAAGGCATTTAAAGAGCAGACATGTTTAAAGCAAGCTACTGTTATCTTCCATGACTGCCCACAAACAATAAATCACCATATCGACCAAAGCTCCAAAAACCATAAGAGGTTTTAATGTATAATGAATTAATCAACTATCTTTAATTTTAAAAAGTTGTAATTAGTTCAAGTAGATGGCAGTAACAAAATGCTGAGCAGTGCTGGAATCAGTTAAGACTGCAGAAATGCAGCTTGAAATACACACAATAAAAGAATCAGCCACAAAACATTAAGGGAAAGGAAAATTTACTTATTTGTTCCACTAAAGAAGACAAATCAGATCAATCTATAAAACCAACTTTGCAGAAACAAACACCTTAAAACTGCCAGGTACCAAAATCACTAAAATAAATTAAAATGGAATAGGATCATGTTCAAGGGAAAAAAATTCAAATACTTATAAATAAAAGGTGAAAAGGCACAATAAAGACTTAAAATGTTACAAAAGTTCTGTTGCTCAAGTAGATAGTTGTGAAATCTTCAGATTAATAACAAACTTGGTTCAACATGGGATGCATCTGGCTCACTCCCATTCAGTAACAAGGTGTAATTCCAAAAAAGCTTTATAATCCTCTTGGAAAACCGAAGCCTAGGAAAGCAATTGCAGGCCCAAATATTAGAAAGAATTAAATCAATGATTGTTGGAGAGAAAAACGAAAACAGGAGGAAAAGAGAGCTTATTGCCATCAACTCCACTACTTAAGCTGCCCAAAAGGGGAAAAAAGATCCAACTTCCTGTAACCAATAAGTAGCAATGCCAGATTAAAATCCAAATAAGATACGGGGCAAGTATCACTAAAAGCAGAGGTTAACAACGGAAACAAGACACTAAGAAAAATGCACAAACACTGAATGAAAGTGCAATCCCTCAGTGGTGCAGGAATTAATTTCCCCCCAGAGCAAACTGTAAAACACATGCATTCCAAAGCTAAAATTCAGAACAACTCTAAATTATAAAAATTATTTTTTTAAAGAGGAAATAAAAAAAACCAAAGAGCAACACCACTCAAAACACAAAATCATGTATGATTGAAAAGAAACAAAATCAAATTAGCCTTAATTCACACACATCACATCAGACCCATACGAATAGATAAATCCAGATAATGATTGTGAAAGAACTATATATTTCAAAAGAAATTAAAACAAGGCAAAAGTTTTTAATTTGCAAAAGAGAATATTGAAAGTAGGAGGAAAAGAGATTATCACCTATACAAACTTGCCTGCTTAAGCTACCAAGCATAGGAAAAAAAATTCCAGTTCCTGTAGACATATAAGGAATAGATTTTTAACATACACAAAGAACCACAGGAGTTGCAAAACAACAAATGAAAGAACTACTATATTTCAAAGAATGCAACAAATATAAAGATAAATCCTTCTAACTCAAAAAGCCTAGCTCTTCTCTGTTGCCAGATATTGGGGGACATGGAATTCATTAGCAACAATCCAAGTAAACAAATTACAATGCATAACAATGTAACTCCCAGAAAGCCCAACAAATGCGAGGAGAAGAGAAAGCAAAAGCATTCCCTCATCAACCATATTCAGGTCGCACTACAATAATAATTCTGGCCTGCGCCAATACGAGGCATTGCCAGATTAAGCAGTGAATTCATTATTGAGGTTGCCAACACATAATGACCAAAAATAAAATAATACAGCAATACAAAGGGAGAAGAACTGCAAATAGAACTTTCAAACCCTCACTTCGCAAGACTCAGAATTATAATCCTTCTTGAAAATGAAACCTAGGAAATTCAATCACAAACCCAAGTAATAGACAGAATTAAAACAACAAAAATGTATCCTTAAAATTCTTATGCTTGAAGCAGAGAAAAACAATAGGCAAGAAAAAAGTTTATCACCAAATCAAACTCAGCTGCTTAAGCTGTAAAGCACCCAAAAATTTCTAATTATTATTTGTTTCACTACCGCTGTATGATATAAAAATAAATAAAATTACTAATGATGGCATTCTTACTTTAAAACTATTATCTTATGTACCCTCAAATAAATAAAGTTTCAAAAACCTTTAGTAACACTCAAATAGTGGTAAGTGCAAACAGGACAGAAATCAAAATTAGTAAGGGTTGACACAAATTTCATCTAGCATTTTGACAAAAGGAAACTAAAAGATATGAAAGTGAAACAAAAAGTATCTTAGGCTATGTTTGGTTTGTGTAAAACGTTTTCCGGAAAATACATATTTTCCAGAAATGCTATTTTCCTGAAAAGGAAAATGAATTCAGGTTGTTTAGCTGTCTCGGAAATCGTTTTACGAAAAATCAATTCTGGTGTTTGGTTCGGTCAAACATTTTACAGAAAATGCTTTTTGTTTTACGGAAAATCAATTCTCATGTTTGGTTTAGTCAAACATTTTACAAAAAATGAAATTCGTTTTTTTACGGAAAATCAATTCCCATGTTTGGTTTGTGGATCATTTTACGGAAAATATGAAATGCCTTACAAATTTTTGCTCCTGCATTACCTAGACAAACCTATAACAGTACAAAACTAATCATCCACTTCAACATCAACATTAATCATCCAAATTCAAGCATCTGCATTGCCTAGACATATCTGTAACAGTACAAAAATAATCATCTACTTCAACATCAAAAATAATCATTTAAATATACCCATAATATTAATATAAAAACAGCCACATTAATCATTCACCATTGTCATTACACCTCCATGGTGTACAAAAATGATACCTACTCGTGGTATCTGAACAGTACAAATACATAATTTGGACAATTGTATTGTCCCAATAATACAAAATACTACATATATAATACAATGGTAGGTCAATACTAGTACTACAACAAAAGTGAATTCTTAAAGCTACCGTCATAGTCTACATGAAACAGACAAGTCAAAGTTGTGAGAAAAAAAAACTATCCAACCACAGCTTTCGCAGCCTAGCATTCTTGGCTAGAAATCCCCGTGCTGCCTTCTCATTTTCACACAGATGGTTAAACGCAGTTGCGAGTATTTCTTCGCTATACCCATTCGCCATCATAGCCATGACCTCATTGTAAAAAGCTGTGTAATCCACCAAACTCCGGTTGATTTCTTTCAGAGCCATAGCTATTTCCTTCAGCTGATCAGACAGATCAGTCAGCACACTATCATCAGCATTAGAAGGTGCACGCCCTTTTTTGCGGGACTTGGAAATTCTCGACCTAGTGGTGGATGACTCGACTGCATTCAGACCACATTTATAACGAGTACCAAATCACATTGCATTTTATTTACAATCAATATTTACACCATCACAATACCATCACATTGATAACTGCACATTGATATTATCACAATACCATCATGTCTCAATTTAGTCATCACAATACAATTTAAACACACACATATTCTACTGCAAGAAAATAATAACACCAAATGCTGAAGAAAAAAAAATCATACAATTTGTCATGTCTCAAGCTTGAAAGTATACATAACCCAATAGGCAACATAATAACATTTGCTACATCAAAGTATACATATCAAGCTCCAAAACTGTATACACAAAACCCAACTAGCCAAATTTTACACAAACCCAACTAGCCAAATTCTAAAAAAAAAAAAAACAATCATGGGTTAAGCTCCAAAATTTCAACACATAACCCAACTAGCCAAATTTAAAAAAAAAAAAAAAGAAAAAATAACAATAAATAGAAAAAAAAAAAGAAAAAAAAAAGAGAACAAAATCACAGTAAGAGTTCTGCACATAACCCAACTAGCCAAATTCTAAAAAAACTCACAGCGAAAACCAGAATGGGTCAAGCTCCAAAATTTCATACACAGTTTAAATAAAGCACAGCAAAAACATTAATCACCCTAACTAGCCAAATTAATACACAATTTAAATAAAACACAGAAAAATTTCATACACAGTTTAAATAAAGTACAGCAAAATTTCAAGCTCCAAAATTTCATACACAGTTTCATACCCAACTAGCCAAATTCTCACCAAAAGCACAACAAAAACATTGATCACCCTAAACCCAATCATCAATAATACACAGTTTAAATAAAAAATGGATAATTAAAAAAATTAAATAAAAACAGTAAATATTTATATAAATAAATATATATATATATATATATATAAATTTTTATATAAATAAATAAATATATATATATATATATATATAATGCGATCGAATCGGGATGTGGATCGAAGGCACGGTGAACCGGAGAAGGAAAACTCACCGTGGGTGTGCGTTTGTGCTGGATCGGTGTGGTGGCTGAGCTCGGCGTGACCCGGAGTGAGCTGGATCAATGTGGTGGCTGGATCGGAGGCACGGTGCGAAGGCTGAGTTCTCTGGGTTTCTCGGTGTGGTGGCTGGATCGGAGGCACGGTTAAGTGGCTGGAACGGTATTTCCTTGGTGAGGTGAGCTCTGGGTTTCTCAGTGTGGTGGCTGGATCAGAAGCACCATTGAGTGATGGAACGGTGTTTCTCGGCGAGGTGGTCTCTTCTTTCTTCGAAGTTTCTCTGGCTCTCTCTTTTGTGTGTGACCCAGAAATGGTTTTAAGTGAAAATGAGAGTGTAAAACCATTTCCAGGTCAAAGGAGTAAATAATGGTCAACTAAAACCTATTTTCCGGAAAATTTTATTTTCCTTGGCTTCCAAACAGTGGGGTCGGGTGGTAAATGATTTCCTGGCCCTTAAACTGATTGATATTGTATAGGTCTGACAACTCAATCCATAGTTGTTTTAAAACAATAGTTTAACTTGCTAGCACCCATGACCTGTTTTAAGACTAAATTGGATCAACTAATTACAACTGGATTACTTTTGTAAAAGTAAAACTGAAACTGATTCAAGATATAATTTGGTCCAAAACCTAATCACTAAGCAATCAAGAATTTTGGGGCTAGTTTGGGGAGAGGAGGATACCTATTGAAGGTTTGATATTTAGGCTATATTTGGATTGGAATACTAGTTTTTATGATTGGAAAACTTTGAATAAGGGTTGGAACATAGTACAAGAATTAAAATCTATTAATCTAGTCTCAAACTAAGACTCTTGAGTATCCACCTAAAAGGGCAGTATAATACACCCAATGGCTAGTTAAAAGGTTTGGCAACAACATGCGTGCAATAGAAAATTGTGACAAAGCATCGAACAATAAAAGGAATAAACAATCTTGGGCACATAAATGAAAAGAATTACCATCTCATAAAAAGTATGGAATTTTACTCAAAGCAAATATACCACTCACATAATGACTAGTGACAGGTTAAAATATAAAAGTTTTCTTTGATCTTGAGAAACTAAATAACCTTCACCCAAACTTTGGAAGCAGCTCTTGAATATTTTCATCTACTTGATTAGACAACAGCAATTCAATAAACAAGGCAGTAGTTTTTGTGTTTGCTGAAAATCCCTTGTCAACCATCATTTTGAGATATTTCATTGCCTTTGATGTCTCTCTATGTTGCAAAAACCCATGGATTATTGTGTTACATGTGTGCTCGTTAGGTGAACAACCATTGCCATCCATTTTCTCAAGCAATTCACTCACTTCATCAACTAGTCCATTCTTGCAAAATCCTTTGATCATTATAGTGTAAGTCCAAACATCAGGATGCAATCCTTTCGCAGGAAGACCACTAAAGATTTCTCTTGCAGTCATAAATTCCCCAACATTGCAGAAACCATCAATCAAGATGCTATAAATCACAATATCACAGTCCAGCCTTTTGTCTTCCATCTCCAAAAACAATGCCATTGCCTTGGCAATTCGTCTATTCTTAAAAAAGCCATCTAACAAGGTGGCATAGGTTTGGGGATCTGGATGTTGGCCACAAGCTCGCATTGTATTGAATAGCTCTAGTGCAGTCTGGACTCTCTCCACTCGACATAACCCACCTATAAGAGTGTTGTAAGTCACTACATTAGGAATCATTCCCTTGTTGGACATTTCATGAAACAGACGCTTTGCCTCATCAATTTTTTTACTTTTGCAATATCCATTGATCAATATGTTATAGCTAACCACATTGGGTGAACAACCCTTCTCAACCATCATATTAAACATCTTAACTGCCTCATCCAGTCAGGGCCGGCTCAACAACTTTTGGGGCCTTAGGCGAAAATTTTCAATGGAGCCTTTTTATAATTAAATATTAATCAACTAATATATATATATATATATATATATACACATTGAATTTTTTTAATTTAAAATCTATTTTTCTTGCTTTTTGAGATGCAAAATTACTAATTAAGTTTTTGTATTTAAGTTTCTCTAACATTTCTTTTTCAATTGATAATATAGCTAATCCACTTAATCTTTCTTTTGACATAGTAGACCTTAAAATAATAAGAAAATATTTATAGATAAATAAAACACAATTTTATAATTAAAAATGATAATTTAACTAAAAATAAAATTTAAAGTATAGAACAATAGAACCTGATTATTGCAATTTTTCTAAAGCTGTGACCACTTTAAAGTTTAAACCTGCACAAATAAAAATTAATTTAATACGTGATTTAATAAATTAATGTCATTATAATACAAATGAGTTAATATGATACACATCAAATTACTAATTGGTATAATAATTTATAATAATAAATAAAGTGTTATTGTGTCAGATTAAAAAAAAAAAAAAAAAAGAGAGAGAGTAACCGGCCAGCCTGTACTCCACTATTATCATCCAATGGCTAAGTTTTAAAGGAAAAATGTGTTCTGTCAAACAGGGGCTCATGGCAGAAAAGCTATTCTAGGCTCATAGCAAAAAAGTGAAAAACGTGTCCCATCCCATCAAAGTTAATCAAACAATTGTGCAGACTGCAGTGAAAGTGTGAAACAAATATATAAAAGACTTTGAGTCTTCATTTTTTGAAAAGTCAAAGACTCAAAGAGAAAGAGGGGAAGAGGCGAAGAGTTGAAGAAGAATACCTCTGGTCTGGTGACTGCCGACTGGTACGCTGGAATCAACAAAGAAAAATTTCAAGAATCAAGATGAAGATGAAGAAAAAAAAGGTGAGACCGTAAGAATAGATGGAGAGGCAGAGGGATAGAAAGATGAGAGGTTTTTTTTTTTTTTTTTTTTTTTGAAATTTATAATATCTATTTTAGCATATTTCAAGACAATTATGTTGTATTATTAATGAATTTGTTTGCTATTAATTTGATTTTAGCATATTTCAAGAATGAATTAATAAATTTGTCTCCTAAAATTTAATATGGTTAGCTGAAGTTTGACTATTTTTATTTTATTTTTCGTTTTAATCTTTTGCATTTTAGGATACAATGAGATTTTTTTAATGCATGTTATTGACCAATAAAAGGATATAAATTTTTTTAATTAAAATATATAAATAAATATATTATATATATAAATTTTTTTTACAAGTGGGGCCTTCTTTTATTTGGGGGCCTTAGGCGATTGCATCAATTGCATCACTTATTGAGCCGGCCCTGCATCCAGTTTATTTTGCAAACAATAACCATCAATCAAAGAACTGTAAGTGACTATGTTAGGATCAATGCCTCTTTGAATCATCACATCAAAAACTTCTTTTGCCTCAGTCAACGTCCCTTCCTTGTACTCAATAGGGCTTAATAGATGAGTGCTCCCACCCTCCCCCCTCCACCCCACCTCTCCTCTACACCACTACAACTACCTCCACCTCCACCTCTAATACATGCACAAGCCAATCCACCTTTTGTTAACTTCCCCACCCTTCCCTATTTCTTCCCTCCTCCTTAAATCCCTTTCCAACAGCCTTGTTATTGGCCTAGTCAGTTTGGTCAATACATACTCCACCTCACGCCAACCCAACCATCCTTACCCTCTCTGAACCCTAATCCGCCTAAGCCGCCACCTTCACAATCCAAGCCTTCACCTTCACATGGGGAACAGGGGAAATCTGCTTTTTTTTCGCATTGACACAAAGGCCTTCTTTTTGGCTTTTGATGGAGGACGTATGGATTCTTTTTCCATCATAGAAAGACATGGAAGGTACCATGGTTCTATCCAGGTTGGTAGATCGGGCTTGGACTGGATCATTACATGCTTGATTGAGTTACGTAGTTGGGATTTTAGTAAGCAACATTTTTTCAAATGGTTTCATGAGAATTATAAACTTTTGGAGTGCTTTAGTAGGTTGAATAAGGGTGGCCGTTTTCTGGAAATATCTGAGTATCATAATGGGGCTAGACGTGATTGTTTGCGTGTTCCAAAAGGTTTTCATAAGGGTGGCTGGGCTTTTCTTGAAAGGCAGTTGTGTGATTTTTTCTTTGGAAAACAGGTTTCTAGGCCGGGGAAGGATGTGGATGCCAGCGGTGGTAGGTTTGCAAAACCCACCGGTAATCCAAGGAACCAAGTTTGGAAAGACATTAATGGTCACGTGAAATTAGGTGGTGATTTAGATTTGGAGAAGCAGTTTCCTAAACTAGCTGGCACGTTAAACCAGAAGGAGGGATTTGGGGGATTTGATTTTATTCCAAAAACAAACTTCTCAACTCATCTTGTATCTGGAAGGCCAATGCGTGTGTCTACTTTGAAGTAGACTAAAGCCCATTTTTCTTTAAACATATCAATTGATTTTGAGGGAAGGGGCTAACGTGTGGTGAAGTGGCCAATTTTGTTCAACCCAAGTCTGTTAAAGATGATATAACACATACTAAACTTGGGCCTGTTAAGCAAGCAGATGGTGGGCCTATTAAACAGGCCCAAGTGGATCATATTGGTGACATAACCCACTTGAAATTACAAGGCATGTCACGATTGTGTGAGCGAGGTGAGGGATTAGGCTTACAAGTTAGTGCCAAGAAGTCAAACAGAGGTTCTGGCAAGATGGGAGTGGAGATTCCAACCTCTGATGGAGGTTCCAACACGGCGGTGCAGATGGGTTCTATTCAGATGGGTGTTTCCGGAGAGATGAGAGGGGCTTCTTTAATTTTTGGCAAACCCGATATGGTGATGCAGGAGGATTCTGATCTGATGGGTTGTTCAAGTAGCGGCGCTGGGGTGGGGGCTACTTCCGTTGTTTCAAGTGCTGACGATCCAACGATGGGGTGTCCAATAAGTGGAGCTGTGGTGGTTTCGCATGTGTTGAGCTCCGGTGATCATCCTAGATTCACTGATGCTGTGGCAAAGAGTTCAACGGTACCAGTAAAGAGGGCCGAGGTGTCTTGCCATCAGCCTTTACTGGAACAAAATAGGTTTTCTCCTATTTCTGAGATGGTTTCGAATTCTTTCAACGTAAAGACGTTGTTGTTGAATTGGGTCAATCCCATGGAGTTGGATAGGGATGAGGAGGAGCGGCAGTTGATGGAATTTGAACCTTTGGCTCAATGGGATCCTAATGGGGGTTTGGTGTTAATGAATGAGGAAGTTGACCCAGTCGACATCTCTGTGGAGGATGATTTGGAACCTTTGGCTTGGGTAAGTAAAAGGGTCAAGGGCTTCGGTAAGTGGGTGGGCTTTCCCATAGATTCCTATGAGAGGCAGTGTGTTGAATTTTTTCAATGACTTAAGAAAGTGTGGGAGAATCAAGCAACGGCAAGCAGTCTTCGTCGCACTACTTCTTCCTCTACAAAAGGTATGAGAGAATTACAAAATTTAATTTCTACAGTTAATTATGATGGTCAAGCTGGTAAACGAAACAGGGAGATTGTGAAATTTAGTGGGTTGGCTCTGATGGTTGTCCATGAATTTGAGACTTCTATCTTGGAATGTGAGAGGATTTAACAATCCTCATAAGAGGGTTACTGTGAAGAATTTACTTAAAGAATGGAAGTGTGAGGTTGTGTGTTTTCAAGAAACCAAACTGGACCGTACCAGTTCTGCTGCTGTGAAAAGTCTTTAGGGTAGCTCTTTTGTGGAATGGGTGGCTTTAGATGCCATTCACACAGCGAGTGGTATTCTTGTGGTCTGGGACACAAAGGTGTATGAAAAAATTGATTGTGTGGTGGGTAGCTTGATGTAGGACACAATTTATTATTTAATTATTGTAATTTATTATTTTTTGTATTTTTATGTAAAAAAAAACGTTATTTTAGGTTTAGGTGATTTATTTCCTTGTTTTTAGGTGCATTTAATGCTTTTTTAGGTCAAATTTGATTCCTGTTATGGTTAGGTATTAATTATGAGTTATTTTAGATTATATTTTCTTGTCAATCAAGTTTTAAGGAGCCCTTAAATAGGCCATTAAGTCTATAAACGTTTTTCATAGTTTATTATCAATAAAAATTCAAACTTGTGTCTTTTGTGTTCTCTGGTAGATTCCAGACCTATCACCTTGTGGATTCAAGGAACTCCTCATGGATTCAAGGTTTACTACCAGGAACTAACAGTTTAGTTTCTGTTCCATCAAGAGAGCATCGTGTGTACTTTTCTTTAGGCTTCCGTGATATCAGTTGGTATCAGAGCCTTGACTTACCCTGGTCTGATGGCTAACTGGCGAGATGGTGAGCACCACAACAATGACGGCAGTGACGACGTCAACAACCCAGTCCTCACTAGGGCTGAGTTCCTTTATTTTTGTGATGAGAATCACCAATTTTGTGAAAAGAGTCAGGAAATTATAGGTGAAATCCAGCAAAAGATTGCTACTCTTCTTGCTAGGAAATCATCTTGCAACAACAATGTTCAATATATTCAAAGACGCACTCCTACCTACAAGAAAATTTCATTCTTTAACGAAGATATGTGTAGGATGGATTTTATTGACTGGCTTCTTGATTTAGAAGAGTATTTTAATTTTTGGAAGATTTGTGATGAAGAAAATGTTCGGCTTGCATCCAATAAATTAGACAATGAAGCAGAAGAATGGTGAGAAGACATTCAAATTGATAGAAAACGACGAGGTAAGCATCCAATCTGCTCTTGGCAAAGAATGAAAAGAGTATTAATTCATTTATGGTTTCTTAATGACTATCATGATATACTAGATTATACAAGTGTTGATTATAAATCTGTATATTCATATGAAAATCAATATGTTCACAACATGAAAGGTCAAAACCAAAATTATCACAACCAAGTCCATGTATCAAGTAAATGAAAGAGTTTGAGGGTTGAGAAGAAGCAGCCTATTTCTGGAGAAACTTTTGAAGTGGTTGAAAAAGGTCAAGACTTGCAACAAGTTGTTGAATTGAAACTTGAAAAGGAGATTGAGTTGATTGTGGAAGATTACAAAAATCAAGAGATAGTAATTATTGAGAATATTGTGGAAGATCCACCTAGGGTCAAAGGTGAGGACAAGTTCACCCACAACACCCAGGTTCCGATTGATTTATTAAAGATGAATACACAATAGTTGATTTTCTTGGAGTAAAAAATTTTAATTTCATTATCAACCCATTTTTTATTGATGTTGCAAATAAATTGAAAGTAGATAAGAAGAAATGTTATGCTACATTTTATGAAGAATTCAAGTTTCAGACTCTAATCAAGTTATTAAAGCATTCAAAGTATTTGTTTATTTTGAGTGGAAGATTTCAAATTTCAAAGATGAACTCGAGGACGAGTTTGTTTCAAGTGGAGGGGTCTGATGTAGGACACAATTTACTATTTAATTATTGTAATTTATTATTTTTGATATTTTTACGTAAAAAAACGTTATTTTAGGTTTAGGTGATTTATTTTCTTGTTTTTAGGTGCATTTAATGCTTTTTTAGGCCAAATTTGATTCCTGTTATGGTTAGATATTAATTAGGAGTTATTTTAGATTATATTTTCTTATCAGTCAAGTTTTAAGGAGCCCTTAAATAGGTCCTTAAGTCTGTAAACGTTTTTCATAGTTTATTATCAATAAAAATTCAGACTTGTGTCTTTTGCGTTCTCTGGTGGATTCCAAACCTATCACCTTGTGGATTCAAGGAACCCCTCGTGGATTCGAGGTTTACTACCAAGAACTAACAATTTAGTTTCTGTTCCATCAAGAGAGTATCGTGTGTGCTTTTCTTTAGGCTTCCGCGACATCAGTTAAAGAATGGAAGTGTGAGGTTGTGTGTTTTCAAGAAACCAAACTAGACCGTACCAATTCTGCTACTGTGAAAAGTCTTTAGGGTAGCTCTTTTGTGAAGTGGGTAGCTTTAGATGCCATTCACATAGCGGATGGTATTCTTGTGGTCTAGGACATAAAGGTGTATGAGAAAATTGATTGTGTGGTAGGTAGCTTTTCTATTTCGGTCTTGTTGAAAGGGGTGGCATATGGTTTTGTTTGGATTTACACGGGTGTTTATGGTCCAATTGATGCTGGTTTGAAGGATGCTTTTTGGGCAGAGCTTGATAGTGTAAGAGTGAGATGGAGTTCAGCGTGGTTTGTTTTGGGTGATTTCAACATTATTAGATACCCAGCAGAGCGTCTTGGGTGTAATTCGTTTAGTCCAACCATGTTCAAGTTTTCAGACTTTATCAAGAGGAATTTTTTGGTTGATCTTCCTTTGTTCGGGGGCAAGTTTATGTGGTTTAGAGATTCAGCGAACCCTGCTATGTCTTGCATAGATAGAGTTTTGGTTTCAGCTAATTGGGAGGAACATTTCTTGGATGTAATTCAAAGGCCTCTCCCTCGGGTGGTTTCTGATCATTGTCCTATTCTAGTGGAGGCAGGAGGCATGGCGAAGGGGAAAATTCCTTTTAAATTTGAGAACATGTGGCTAAAAGTGAAGGGTTTTGAGAACCAAGTTAGGGGCTGGTGGAACAGTTATTAGTTTGTGGGATCCCCTAGTTATGTTCTTGCATGTGAATTCAAGGCTCTTAAAAAAGACTTGAAGCATTGGAATAAACATGTTTTTGGGGATGTGCATTTTAGAAAAAAATGTTTGCTGTCTGAGCTATTGGATTTGGATTTGAGAGAGGGTCTGCAAGTGTTGACCATGGCAGATAAAGCAAGAAAAATTGAGATTAAGGCGGAGGTCGAATCTTTAGCTTCTTTGGAGGAGATTTCTTGGAGGTAGAAATCAAGGGCTTTGTTCTTAAAGGAGGGGGACAATAACACTAGGTTTTTCCACATGCTTGCTAATTCTCATAGGCGAGCCAATACCATGAGGGGTGTGGAGGTTGATGGCATTATGTATAAAGCTGAATCAAATATTCAAGATCAGGTGGTGGGATTTTATAAGAGTCTTTATCAAGAACCTGAGGATTGGAGGCCCACTGTTGATGAGTTAGATTTTGCTAGTTTGGATGAGTTTGATAGGCTTTCTCTTGAAAGGGAGTTTGATAGGGAGGAGATCTACTGCTTTCCAAGAGGCTGAGGGTGATAAGGCTCCTGGTCCTGATGGCTTTACCATAACCTTCTTCCAAAAGTGTTGGGGTGTGATAGAAGAGGATGTTATGGCTTTTTTTGCAAACTTTCATAGCCAATGCATTTTGAGAAATCTCTGAATGCTACTTTTCTTTGTTTGATACCAAAGAAGATTAAAGCTGTCAATATTAAAGATTTTCGGTCCATTAGCCTTGTGGGAAGCTTGTACAAACTTTTGTCAAAAGTGTTGGCTTCTAGGCTTCGAAGTGTTTTGGATAAACTTATATCCAACTCTCAGAATGCCTTTGTAAGGGGAAGACAAATTCTGAACTCTGTTCTTATAGCAAATGAATGTTTGGATAGTAGATTGAAGAGTGGTGTTCCAGGTGTGTTCATTAAGTTGGATATAGAGAATGCTTATGATCATGTAAATTGGAATGCTTTGTTTTACTTACTGGAGAGGATGGGTTTTGGGGAGAAATGGGGGAGCTGGATGAAGGCTTGTATCACTACAGTTCGTTTCTCAGTGCTTATTAATGAGTCCCCGGCTGGTTTTTTTGGTAGCTCACGTGGTCTTCATCAAGGAGATCCTTTATCTCCTCTTTTGTTCTTGTTGGTGATGGAGGTGTTGAGTAGGTTATTGAGGAGGACAGAAGAGGGGGACTTTCTTAATGGGTTTCAAGCAAGCCCCAATGCAAGAGGAGGTTTGCATATTTCTCATCTTTTGTTTGCTGATGATACAATTCTTTTCTATGATGCATCTAGGGAACAATTATTATATATAAGGATGGTGTTGATCTTTTTGAAGCTATTACAGGCTTAAAAGTAAATGTTGGCAAGAGTGAAATTGTGCCCGTTGGTGAGGTTGGGAATTTGGGTGCTTTGGCTCGCATTCTATGTTGTGAGGTTGGGCGTTTGCCTATGTCTTATTTGGGAATGCCTCTTGGGGCTCATTTTAAGGATGCATTGATCTGGAATCCTATTTTAGAGAGGGTGGAGAAGAAGCTCGCTGGTTGGAAGCGGTTGTATTTGTCAAAAGGAGGTAGGCTTACTTTATTGAAGAGTACTTTGTCGAGTCTCCCAACTTATTATCTATCTCTGTTTACAATTCCGCAACATATAGCAGACAGACTAGAGAGGATTCAGAGGAATTTCCTGTGGGGGAGTTCTAATGATGTTTTCAGATATCCGCTTGTTGCTTGGGATAAGGTTGTTTGGCTAGTGGAGATAGGGGGTTTGGGGATTCGGAAGATTGGGCTTTTTAACCAAGCTCTACTTGGGAAGTGGCTTTGGCGATTTGGGACGGAAGCTACTCATTTATGGCGTCAGGTAATAGCTACCAAATATGGAAAGGATAGTGGAGGTTGGTGCACTAGAGTTGTGAGAGGGACTCATGGTTGTAGGTTATGGAAGAATATTAGGAAAGGTACATACAATTTTTTCAGTCATGTGGTGTATGTAACGGGAGAGGGCAATCGTATTCGGTTTTGGCACGACCCTTGGAGTGGTCCTACTCCTTTGAAGGAATTATACTCGGAACTATTTGCATGTGCTGTGGTTCAAGAAGCTTTGATTTTTGACATGATAATTTATGCACCAGACGAGGGAGGTAGGAGTTGGAATTTCCATTTCCGATGCAATTTTAATGAATGGGAGTTGAGGAGATTTTATTCTTTTTATGAGCATGTCTCTTCCAAGATTCCCAGTGGGGAGGGGGACGATATCTTGTTTTGGCAGTTGAATCGTAGTGGTGTCTTTGATGTGCGATCCTTTTATATTGCTTTATTGAAAGCCCCTTCTATTTCTTTCCCTTGGCAGAGCATTTGGTGTGTATAGGTACCTAAAAGGGTATCTTTCTTTTTATGGACTGCTGCTAGAGGTGGGATTCTCACAATTGATAACCTTGTTAAGAAGAACTTGCCCCTTGTTAACTGGTGTTGTTTATGTAGGTGTGATGAGGAGACTGTGGATCACCTTTTGATCCATTGTAAGTTTGCATCTGCTTTGTGGAGTGAGGTCCTTATTATGTTTGGGGTTCAGTGGGTGATGCCGGACACTATTGTTTCTCTTCTTTTTGCATGGAGGAATTGGTTGGGAACCTACTCTTCAAAGGTTTGGAATTTGATACCAGCATGCCTTATGTGGTTAGTTTGGAACGAACGCAATGCCTGAACTTTTGAGGACACTGAGAGTTCTATAGATAAGTTGAAGACCTTGCTTATTAGGACTATGTTTCAGTGGTCTCATATTTGGGGGCTTACGCATTGTAGTTCCTTGTCTGATTTTCTTATCTCTATTAGTCTTTCCCTGTGATTTGATTGTATCTGTTTCAAAGGTAGTGTGTTTACAATCATAAACACATTGTCCTTTTTCATCAATAAAACTTATATTATCTATCAAAAAAAAAAAAAAAAAAATCCCTTCCTTGCAAAGTGTGTCCACCAATATGTTAAATGTTTGTACATCTGGCATGACCTTCCTTTGCCCCATCTCATTCAACAAAGTAGTCGCCTCCCTCCACCGGCCAAAATTGCACAGGCCTTGAACTAAGGAATTGTAAGTGACAACGTTTGGTTGAATGCCTTTATTCGTCATTTCGGATAAAAGGTTCAAAGCCTCACTTACCAATCTATCTTTACATAAACTATTAACGACCGTGCTATAGAGCACCACATTTTGCTCAAAATTCCCTTTGTCAAGTTTCCAGAGCAACCTAATAGGCACACCAGTCTGGCCAATCTTGCACAGACCGTTTACTATTGTTCCACAAGTAATCACATTAGGCTCATACCCTTTCTTCTCCATTTCTTCGACCAACCTTATAGCTCCAACGACGTTTTCTTGAAGACAGAGGCCTTTGACAAGAGTGGTTAGAGTTATATGGGTTGGTTGATAGCCAAGTTTCAAAATTGTTGCTAAGACAGAGAAACCAAAATTGACCCGGTTCAGATGGCAGTAGCAATTAATCAAAACATTGAGAGTATAAACATTGGGAGTAATTCCAAAGGAGCCCATATCTCTAATTAGAGTAATGACTACGGAGTAATGCTTCATTCTTGCAATGGCACCCAACAATTGAGTAAAATCGACAATGGAAGGCAAAGGGTGCATGTGAAGCATTGTATCAAACAGGCCTAAGGCATGATCAAGATTCTTAAAGGTTCCAGATTTGTAGTGATCTCTCACAGAGTTCAACAACTGATTCCTATTCTGATTAGGGATTTTCACATTTTCTCTAATAGTAGAACAATAATGAGAAGTAAAAGCACGAAATGGAATGGAAGGCTTACTACTCTAATAATCAAACGATTGCATATAAAAAGAAGAGAGGATGTTGATTTACCCATTTCACAATGACGACACATAGTCTCAGCTACCAATTCGGGTGGCTCGGGTTTGGTTTCGGCTTAGCTTCGTACGGAGAAATCATGGTGGTGGAGTGGCAGAACGGAGAGCAAAGCAGGGCCGAGATCGCGTTTTTGGGTTTGGGTTTTTCTGCTTCGCTCTTGAGATCGTTATTTCAAGCGAAGAATGAGTTTTGGGGGCTTGGAAGAAGAGTGGAACGAACGGCAGTGGAGAAAAGGAAAAAAAGAAAATGAAGCTGGAGAGAAGAAAGAGCAGAAAGGAGAAGCAATTTCCTCCCCGCCCCACCCCCCCAAAAAAAAAAAAATTGTCCATAATAAGGAAAGCTAGGTGAGAAATAAAAAGTAAATAAAAAAAACGTAGGCCCAGTGACTTTTGATATTTACAATTCATGTTAGCAAAAAAAAAAAAAATTAGGTGTGAATTAGGCCGCCTTCATTCCCGTCCTGTAGTGTTCCTCTTTTTGATCTTTCTCCAATAAAGGTGGGGTTTTCTGCTTGTGGTAATTCACAAGAAAGATCTTTTTAGTTTTAACTATGCTTGTGATGCTGAACCAGAGAAGGTATTTAGCTAAAAAATTTACAATGATTATGGTGCATGGATTATACTTTTGGGCTCACTTTAGAGTCAAGTCAACAATCAAGTCAATTTTAAGTTAAAAAGTCAGAAGAGCAATTATCTTATACTCTTATTAGCTCATTGCTTCTCTATAAGTTTATTATTATTATTATTATTTACACATGGACAAATATATATGTGGGTGCTCAATGTAATGAATTTTACTCTCAGGTTACAAATTTTAATAATTTAAACAAATTTATATTAGCTAGTACCTAGTAAATAAAAGATTCAGCATTTTTTTACAAAGCATTAATAATTGTTGAAATGTGAGATACGATCGTCAATGCTCCAGGTCGCTCTTTTGAAGAGGTCTATAATCTATTCAATCCGATTATAGGACTTATTGAAGTAGTGATTTTTACATAGTAGTGAAATTCAAATTTTTCGTTGCTCTAATGGCATGTTTGGATGTTTAAAAAAGGAGGGAGAGTAGAGTAGAGGGAGTGAGAGTAATGCAATTACCTTATTTGGAAGTTTTTTAAAGGATAAGGGGGAGGGGTTTGGAGGAGTTTGGAGGGGTTTGGACTCCCTCTAGCCCCCCAATTTTAATTCTTCCAAATTGGAGAGATTTGGAGGGGGAGTAGAGTACATAAACTATTGACCAAGTAAATTACCTAATTTATCCTTATTATATTAACAAAATTACACAAGGGGAATGGCTAATTAATCATTTCCCCCTTACTAATTTTAAAAACATCCAAATAAGGTGGAGGTGAATCATTCTCCTCTACTCTCCTCCCCTTCCCTCTACTCTCCTCCCTCTCTAAACTTCCAAACAAGCCATAAGTATATGGCAGGTTATACCATCCGATTAGGCCATTTGCTCATATGAGATGCCTTTCATAGGACTATTGGACTGCCATTGGGCCTATGGTTTCGAAGACTTTATTTTTAGGCCCAGGATGTCCTATCTCAAAATTTTCACGTTCAAGATTTCAGGTCCCTCCAATTTAAATTTATTAGTTTGATTTATTTTGTTAACCCAAAACTCTTTTCTTTAACTTAGCTTTACTAAAGCTGAAATTTTAAATCTAATTATATACATACATATCAAAATTATTTATAGATAATAATGTATTTAGAGCATCTTCAATGGCTTCTTTAAAACCAATTTTAGAGCATCAACATCCAAAAACCCAATCCAACAACTTCTCTATCTCTATTTTTTAGAGTAGGGTTGCAACATTACTTTTCTATAAGTAGAGAACACTATAACTTTTACTATTCATTCTTCAAATATTTTTTTTATTATAATAATTAAGTATTAAATAAAAAAAATGTTAAAAGATGTATATTTGTTAAAATAAATAATATTTAAATGAGATAAAAAATCTATTGAAAAGTGTATTTAAAAAAATAAATAGTTAAAAAGTAAAAGTCATTATTTATTCTTTAAACAGTAAAATCTCTTCAATAGCTTGAATGAAAATCCAAGATTTGGGCTTCTCTTTAGAACTTGGGTTAAGAATTTCCCAACCCAAAATTATTATTTATTTATTTATTATGTACAGCTAGATAAACATCCTTAAAATTAAAAATTAAAAATTTAAAAAAATAAAATAAAAGCAATCATACACATCCGTAAATACCGGTACAGCGAACGGCAATCTCGTAAAAGAGTCTCCTTGCTCTTGTATTTGTCTCCAGAAAAGCAAAGAAAAACAAAACAAAGATTGCAGGCAGCCCCAACTCCACGAATCTTATTAAACGCCCCCGTTTAGTTCTTCCACATCAAAATTCGTTTACCATCGAGCGGGGTGTTTAGTTTTAAAGGTCGCTTAACCCTCCCTTTTAGAATTCTCATAATATATTGTTTTTTTTTGTAGTTCTATTTGCTCAGTTTTTTAGGTAGATATCGATTAATTTTAAAATCAGAGAGATTAGAGATTTTAGATATAAATAAATAGATCGAGATCAAAAATCTGCAACTCTGTTTTGTGAGAAATAAGAGGAGCAACAATGGACAATATAATAGGCAAGCTTCGGAGCCTGGACGCGTATCCGAAAATCAACGAGGATTTCTACAGCCGTACACTCTCCGGTGGCCTTATCACTCTCGTTTCCTCCATCGTCATGCTCTTGCTCTTCTTCTCCGAGCTCCGTAAGATTCCTCGCTCTCTTTCTATGTACTTGTTCAATTCTCTATTTTGCTAGGTTTTTTTTTTGTGTTAACGATTAATTGGTCTGTGTGAATTTGAATATGATCTGTTTAAATTGATTATGATATGTAAGTCAACCTTTGAAATTTGAATAATCGGCTCGGGCTTTGAATATTTAGCTAGGGTTTGCCCCTGCTGTATTTATTTGTTTGATTAGGGAGCAATGATTTGCGAAATTAATTAGTCAGAAATGTTATAATTCTGGTTTGTTATTACTTATTAACCTCGAAGCAACTCGAAATTGCTCGAGGACTGTATGAAAGATGAATGGTTTTAGCATGGAATGACCAAATATTGTGGTGTTGGGTGATAGCATCTAAGTATGGGGGGAACAAAGGGGATGGTGTAGGAGAGAGCTGGTAGAGGAACGCGTGGATGTAGTATGTGGTGTAGTATAAGAGCGAGTTGGTATTTGAGGTAGGTGATGGCAATCGAGTAAGTTTTTTGGTATGATCATTGGAGTGAACACCTGACTATGTTTTCACTGAGATTTTCATGATTGAGAGTTGGAGTCAGTGTATTCCTTCTTTGATCTTATTTATTTTCATTTGCCTGGGGGAGGAGGTGGTGCTTGAATGGGAGTGGTAGTAATGATGTGGTTAGTGTGTGGAAGAAACAGAATAGCCGTATTATGAAGATGCCAAGAGATCTCTTAATTAATTGCAATTTTTGTTGATCTGCACCTTGCTTGATTGGCTTCAGACATGGGGTTATACATTTTATAATTCTATTATTGATTTCCAAACTCATTAGGGTTTACTATCTAATTGTGTGTAATCTTCAAATACTTTGTGTTCATCATAATGAACACAAATTGTTTCTTTCTGTCAATAAAATTCCATAATTACCCACACCCCTCCCCCCCCCCCCCCCCAAAAAAAAAAGGTTACTACCATTGCATTGCTTTATAGTAAATAATTGGCTTTTTGTCTAAATTGCTAACTATGCTTTTTATTGTGTCTTGACATGCATTTTCTGCTTGTTACAGGATTGTATCTACATGCTGTAACTGACACAACACTTGTAGTAGATACTTCCAGAGGAGAAACTCTACGTATCAATGTAATGTTGTTCTCTTTTCTCTGGAAAGAAAATTAAGTTTCTTCCCTTTTTATAAAACCAGGATTTCACTTCAAATTTTTTTGAGGTGCTGGTGTAACCATTTTTTTATAACATTAGGAGTCCTTTGTTTTTGAGAGCTCCTGAATCTGTATTAATATATATATATATATATATATTTTTTTTTTTCCTTTCAAATTGAAAATATATGATTCAGGAAAGTCTATGATGCATAATCTCCCTAGTGTTTTTCCCCATAGTATTTATGGTAATCTTATCTTATAAAATTTGTACTTGTGTGATACACTACGATTGTCCACTTCAGAATTTGATTCATGTTCCATATGATATATGAAAATGCAGTTTGATGTCACATTTCCTGCCCTTCCATGTTCTATACTCAGTCTTGATGCCATGGACATCAGTGGAGAACAACACCTTGATGTGGTATGCATTTCAAATATTTATATATTTTTAAATTCATTCTACGTCATCAGTGATATGTACACCTATACGTATGTATATCTGCATGCATATTCTTTCTTCCTTTCAAATAAAAGTTGTAAATTCTGATGCTAGGGATTAAGTCTCTCTCTATCTCTCTCTCTGCTGACAATAAGATGTATAGAAACAGAAAGGACCACACTTATTGCTTGTGACCATCTGCTGAGTTTGAATTAATTTTTTACAACCTATTTATCTTGCAGAAACATGACATAATCAAGAAGAGATTAGACACTCATGGAGATGTTATAGAAGAGAGGCAAGATGGAATTGGTTCTCCTAAGGTTTGTAATGCAGTATTTCTTTGGATAGAACTGAGCTTTACATTTGGGGCATGATGATGCCTGGAGTAGTGGTTTTTTGTACCTGTTTTTCTTTTTTATCCGTCCTTTTAGCTAGACGAGCCAGGAGTTGGAACTCTCAATATAAGGTATCTTTGGTTGCCAAACCTGGCTCAAGTCTAGGACCACAACAGAGTGAGGTGGCTTTGTGAAATTAAGTGAAAATTTTCTCCCAAATGCTATGTAGCTCATATATCTCTGTTCTTTCTGCCAATTCAGGTGATAATTTTTCTTCTTTATTTTTACCTTTTGTTTCTTTCTGTTTGAATCAGATTGAAAAACCACTACAGAAACATGGTGGCAGGCTCGAGCATAATGAGACATACTGTGGCTCCTGTTATGGTGCAGAAACGGTATAGTTGTCTGTCTCTGGACTCCCTGCTAATTCAAAATTTTTTTAATTATATGTTGGAAGCTGTATGTAAGTTGTTGAACAAAAATTGTTTGATGTTGTTTGTATGATATGAGTCAGTTATCTTATGGATTACTGGTAAACGTCAGCTAATTAATTCAGTACCTTGGTTTGTTTGTCTACATTATGGACACTTAAGTGCTCTTAACAGAATTGTAACTGGATGTAGAGATATAATTATTTATTAAGGGTCCATTTGGTTGAGAGGATGGACAAGTGAGAGGATAGAAAATTTGGAGGGGATGGAAAAGTGGGAGTATAGAAGAGATTTTATTTTCCCTTATTTGTGTTTGGTTGGAAGGGTGGAAAAGTGGAGGGATGGAAAACCTTTTTTTTTTTTAAAAGCTTAACAACCAACCAAAAAAAAAAGGCAATCACCCAAGTTTATTAAAAAAATAAAAATCATGCCCAGTACAAAAGAAAAAAGAAAAAAAAAAAAAAAAAAAAAAGGCATGTCCAGTTAAACCTGAAAAAGGGAAAGAAAAGAAAAAGAGAGAAGAACCAAACCAAAAAACAAAAAACAACCCGAAAAGGAAAAGAAAAGAAAAAGAGAGAAACCAAACCAAAATACAAAAAACAAGAAAGGAAAGCAGTGCATGTGTATTACGCCTAGGAAGAAGAAAGAAAGAAAAAAAAAAAAAAAAAGCGAGAGAAAGAAAGTAAGAAACAACCAAAACATGAGAGGAGGGGTAGTTCAGTCATTTGACTGCAACTACTCTTCTCTCTATTTTCTCGAGATAGCATTTTGGTGGGCCTGGGGAGAAAACACCCAGGCCTCACTAGTTTTTCCTCCTTAAAATTCACCCAACTAAACACCCCAATAAAAATTTCCTCTCCCATTGTCTCTACTCTCCTTTCCATCTTCTCTAAAATCCACCCAACCAAATGGACCCTAAGGTTTGGCCTCATGTTTGTGCAGTATTTCCTGGCTAAATTATGTGTAATATCGAACTGATTACAAAGCCTTAACCATCAAACTGAGAAAGAAGAGAGGAGAGAAAAGAATAAATGCACCACCTCCCCGCGCCCCCCCCCCCCCCCCCCCCCCCCAAAACAAAAAAAATCCAATCTTTAAGTTGTCCATAATGATTTCCTTATCCTGAGCTGGTGAACGTGGTTGAACTTTGTTCTATATCATAAATGGAAAATTGATTTTATATCAAAGATGTTCTTATCCAAATATTTGTATTACTTATTACTCAACCCCTAACCCCCATTTTGTTATTGCAGTCAGATGAAGAATGTTGTAATAACTGTGAAGATGTTCGCGAAGCATATCGGAAGAAAGGTTGGGCACTGTCAAACCCTGATGTGATTGACCAGGTCTGTTTGCATGATGCTTACCTATTAATAACTATTTTGAATCTAAAAATATAGCATCGAAGAGTAGCTTGATACTGGAAGAATAACGTGCGTAGTTTGTCTTTTATTGTTCTGCCTCCATGATGTGTGTATAATTTAATTCATCTTGTTGGGTACTTTTGTGTTCAAGTAGATAACTTCATGTTCATATCGTTTCCGCTATTATTTGACTAAGCATGCATCTTCACATTTGATCTTAGAGAGTACTTTGCTCTAGATAGACAGCTTGTCCCTTCCCCCCACCACCCCTCCCCCAACTACACACACACAAAACTACATTAATGGAGATGGTTTGTAATTGCTCCCACCACTTTCATATTGGAACCTGGAGGGATATCAAAGAGTTAACAAAACTGAGGTTAGTTAAAACAGACTTCTTATAATACGCTTTTTCAAAGTACAAGAGCAAAATATTGTCTTTTATTAACCAAATGATCTCATGCCTGCATTATGCTAATTGCACGAGGCCTTTACAAGCATAAAGTGGATTGTTTTAGTAGTAAAAGTGTCACTTGCTATAAATATTCAGAACACTTTTTATGTGTAGTTATGATTCACCAGATTCTTATGGATCAAAATGCTTCCTTAATTAAATTATTGAGGATAGCTATGTTGCAAGGTTAATTGTTCACAAAACATGTAAATGATCTGAAAATGCTTAATGTCTTCATTGACGGTAATTGGGACGTACCTGATTTGAAACATTTTCTATAATTTGAATCCTTTTCCAGTATTTATCTGGTTAAACAGGCAACTTGTTCTACATCAGATTAGATTTGAAATCTTGTTCTTAAACAACTAACTTTCATATCAAAACAGGGGTTTTTTTTTTTTTTTTTTTTTCAAAATATTAAAAAATGCTAATTAAAATTGTGGACCTTCTGTCTGATGAGCCTCTAAATTATTTTGGATTTTATTACAATTCCAAACAAGAAGAAATGATAAGTGATGAACTCTTTCTTCTTTTTTTTATTTTCCCCCCCTTTCTAGTACCAGACTTAAATTGATGTCACTTTTTCAAATTCAGTTCCAAACTGTGTTAATTAAAGAAATAATAGCTAAATCACATGTGTGGAAGATAAGAGTGACAAAGGGGAATCGTACCAACTCAATACTATCCAAAAAAATACTCTCCTATACACACACACAGACACATTGCCAAACTTAGTGGTGATGGTACAATACTTACCTTTAGCCTACCTCCCTGGGATGTTGTGAACAAATTAAATGCAGTTCTGGTAGGAGACAATGAATACAGAGTGGTTATGGTGCAATATATATAATATTACATCTATTACTAATAACATGCATCTGTACAAATGACCTGGACAAAAATGCATAGGCAATAAGCAGGCTATAGTTTTCCCTTCACTTGGTGAATTCCCAACTCTAATTGGTTTATATTTGGGTATTTTTGAGATTCTGTTTGTGACTTCTCTTGACCTAATGGTTCTCTCTCTCCTTCCCACCCCCCCTCCCCCCCCTCCTCCTCCTCCCCCATATGCGTAGTAATAAGATGATCTTTATCTGTATCCTCATTTCATCAATTATTCCAACGGGAACGTTTAATCATCAGTTTGATCTTATGATGTCTTTGGTGTTCTATTGTTACATGTGACATTCAGTGCAAAAGAGAAGGTTTTCTACAAAGGATTAAAGATGAAGAAGGTGAAGGATGTAATATATATGGATTCATAGAAGTTAATAAGGTGGCAGGAAATTTTCATTTTGCACCTGGAAAAAGCTTTCATCAATCAGGTGTTCATGTACATGATCTACTAGCATTTCAAAAGGATAGTTTTAATGTAAGCTACGATCATGATGATTCTGGTTGTTTTATTATCGATAATACTCAATGCAATCTGTGAAAGTGAAATCTTTGACTTTCGTGTTTCTCTTATTTTCTTTTGTTAACCCTTCATCATGGTTTCTGATGAATGTCTTGTAAATATATTTCCGTGATACAGGTAAGTCACAAGATCACTAGATTATCTTTTGGAGACTATTTCCCTGGTGTTGTGAATCCTTTGGACAAGTAAGATCTTTTTATTCCTTTCATCCAAGTCTAGTGGGTCATGAAAATTTCAGTGCTTCTACTTTGTCTATTTGTGACATTTTATATATTGAAATGCATTATTTCTATTTATTCTAATTTTCAGTGTGAAATGGACACAACAAACCCCAAGTGGGATGTATCAGTATTTCATCAAGGTTAGTATCCTAGATGATTGCCCCATCTTCTTATCTAATGGAAGCCAAGGGATTTATACAATGCCTTTAAACTTTATTTTGATAATTATAATGTCTCTAGATATTTGCCTTTTATAACTCCTTTCTAATTCAAAAACTCTCTTTCACTTTAGTTTAATAATTCACTCTTTTGAAAGATGAAGCATATTGCAACTCACTTAATCCTTCCATGATTTTAGACAAATGATATCATTTTATGACTTATGACTTTTAAGAATTCAATTTTGTGTTAATGCCCCTGGAAGGATTATTTTACATTTACTTATGTATAGTTTTTTAAAGCTTCACTTTTTCGAGGTGTTAGCTTAAATGATTAAATTCACTACTTCCTAATAGTTTAGGCTTTTGAAACAATTATCACTAGGTAAAACTGTAATTTTACCCTAAGAAGCACAGACACTCCAAAATCCCCAATTGTGTTTGTTTCGGACACTCTTGCATGCGTGTCCTTAGTGCATTAGTTTGGTGGAGATTTTTTTTTTTTTTTTTCTTTCTCAAATCCTTTGTTTTCAGATATATTTTGAAAGATTTTGAAAGTTGTTATTTATTTTGAAACTTAAGATAAACATAAGAAATACCTATAAATAAATAAAAATATTAATTAATTGTCATATCCCCACCTTGTTATGTTCAAAATTTTTCAGGAATTTCTGTGTCAGTGTCCCATGTCTATGTCTGTATCCATGTTTCATAGACTCGTAGCTTTTACAAACCTTTAGCAAATGAGGAAATAGGTATTCAGCAAAAGAGCTAATCAAAATGCACATTTTATCATGTTATGCATTTATACTGGCTTCTGAATTCTATAATAGCTTCCTGCTGCAAACATTTGCTGCTTTGTATTGCCCATTAGCATATAGTTTCCCTCATTTGTAGTCATGTTTTGTGTTGGCCTTTGAATTTTTTTTTTTTTTTTTTTTTTTCCTTTTAAAATTTATGGTTATTTGAAGAGTACCGGGCTTTTGTCTTTTCTTGCTGCAAAGGTTTGAAGTCAGCATTTTGTTTTTGACTGTAGAAAAGTACGAGTACATATTATCCATGGAATAATTGAGAAACTATCAGCTCTAAGGAATTTTACAAATTTGCTTCACTTTTTGCAGGTTGTACCTACAGTGTACACAGATGTGAGTGGGCACACTATCCAGTCAAATCAGGTTCAGTAAAACTCATAGAAGCCATTAGTATGTTACTTTCATTTTTATATGTAGAAAATAACACACTTAATTTGAATTTTGCAGTTCTCTGTAACCGAACATTTTAGGAATGCAGAAATAGGCCACCTTCAGTCCCTTCCTGGAGTGTTCTTCTTCTATGATCTTTCTCCAATTAAGGTGAGGGTTTCTGCTTATGGCTATTCACAGGAGAGATCTAGTTTTTAAATATTCTTGTGATGCTGAAGCTATTGAGTTGAAAATTTTCCAGTGTGATTCTGGCACGTGGATTATACTTTTGGGCTCATTTGTATTTTCTCTGACTTGTATAATGTAGGTGACTTACAAGGAGGAACACACCTCATTTTTACACTTCCTAACAAATGTGTGTGCTATCATTGGAGGTAATTACTAAATATCCCTTGCACTTGAATCTGTTGATGAAAGTTGTTATTTCTAGTGTTTTGATTTGATGCATAACAATGGTTTTTGGCTGTTGTGTTCAGGAGTTTTCACTGTTTCAGGAATACTAGATTCATTTATATATCATGGTCAAAGGGCTATCAAGAAAAAGATGGAACTTGGTAAATTTAGTTGATGATTGATTCAATTTTTGTTCTGTTGTATTTGGTTGCTGTGCAAGTAAATGGCTTTATGGAGAGAATGAAATTAAGAGAAAAGGAACTATCTAATTGACTCTCTCCCTGTGGTTGACTGGGCTCTTATGATCACAATTTACGACTGAGGAATTCTCATTATATCGTTTTGATCACAGAAGGTTGAATTCCTAGCTGACAGCTCCTCTTTCCCAAGTTATAATCAAATTTTAACTGCTTTGTTGATGTGATTATCTTTTTTCTAAGATTAATTGGAGCTTCCATTTCTTGCTAGCAAACTTACAAAAGTATCTTAGTTAAATCAAGCTTTTTGGAAAGATAATTTTGGATTATATTATTTGATTTCTCCCTGTTGAGGGGGGGAAGGGACAAATGACGAACTATTCTTTCTACTTTGTTAACCTTTGCCTGACCTTGATCACTCGTATTCTTAGGCATTGATATAAGTCTTAGCTTATGAGAAATATGATTTTTATTTTATTACTAGGTTAGGTCTGTAACCCAGGCAGAATTAAAATATATTGTTGCTACTCGGATTTGGAGTCAAATATATGGCTGCATCTGGGACTCCAATTGTAATATTACAACTGTCATGATTTCAGTTATGCTAGTTCTATCTTCTAAAATTGGGTGTCAAATATTTAGGCTTGTAATTAAATAATGTCATTAAGTTCTAAGGCTTTGATGGCGTATTTTTTATTAAGCGGCACTTTTTTGGACCAAATAAGGTTATGTCAATTTGAACTTCTTCCCAGCAATCTTGAGAAACCAGCGATTAGCATGTGGTTGGTTATTTTTTTTCAGAATGAATAATAAGCCTCTGTTACTATTAGCATGGAGAGTTTATGAGCCCTGGTGAAATCATGGTTAGATAAACAAACTTAATGAAGAATGTCAAAAAAAAAAAAAATCTATATTAGAATAAGTGTTAAATGTAAGAGTATTGCCAGTGGATTTATGCCTAACACCCAAGCCATGTAATCTTTGGTGTTAAAACAACTTGGTGCAAAATGTAGACAGAGAAAGCTAAAGAAAGTGGAAAGTGAAGGAGGAATTAACATGGTTCAGTTTAGTGGCATGTATCCAAGCTTTCATTTTTTTTTTTTTTTGGTAAGAATGGCAATTTCATTAACAAAGTGGAAGCAGAAATAGAAAAGTTAGAGTCGATATGCTCATACACGGTGCCAGCAAAATCTAAGCTAAGCAACAATGCTACATCGGAAGGAGGAAAAGAAAAAGATAAAAAGTCTTGAGACAGTAAAGCTCCTCTCCTTGCAAGTGCGTTAGCGCACTTGTTGGCTTCTCTAAAGTAATGTTTGATAATAGTTTTTGGTATTTTCTTCAGGTGCTCCTTGCAATCTGCCACAATCACATCATTCCCATTTAAACTCTTACCCGGTTTCTTTAAGAGATCCATAGCCAATTTTGCATCCAACTCTATAATCACGGCTGGAAGATTTAACTCAATGCACATATTTAAACCATCTCGTAGCACCCATAATTCAGCTACAGCACTAGTAGTGATTCCAATTGCACGAGCATAACCTCCCACCCACTCACCATTAGCATTTCGAATAATGTCCCATCCCCTGGCACGGCCAGGATTCCCAAGAGAAGATCTATCCGTATCCAACTTGCAAAAATTGTTCCTAGGATCCTTTTCTTACTCTCATTAACACCAAGAAAGGCATACTTGGCTGCCTTAGCAATAATATCAGATTTGTGGATCTTGTTAGGGGCTTCATTCTTAAAAATCACTCTATTCTGGTGTAACCACAAATTCCACACTCCAATGGGAAAAAAAAAATCCCCCATGGAATACCCAGAGCACAAGGTTGCTATGATTTACAATTGAGATGAAGCCAATTTGATAGGTTGATTCCAAAGAATAGGTTGGGAAGCATAGGTAGAGATAAGGAGTTCCATACCTATTGAGCTATAGAACAATCTCTCAACACATGAATAATGGGTTTTGATGGACCATTACTGAGCGGACATGAAGCAGGGAGATTCAATCCTCTTGCCACAAGAACCTTTCTTACCGGAATGCTACAACGCACACATTGCAACAGAAAACACTTAATTTTGGGCATGGTGTTAGTCTTCCACACCCAATTGTCCACAAAGGAGTTCACTGTTAGATCATCAGTATTCAGACTCGCTAGTCTATAGGCATCCTTAAGCTTAAATTCCCCGCTTGGAGACGAAGCCCAGGAAATGCAGTTAGTACCACTGGCATGAATCGGGAATGGAGTGGCTTTGATTCTCGAAAGTGAATTGGGTGGAAGCTAAAAGGAAATAACTTCTCGGTGCCAATTTTGTAGCGAACATACATCCTTGAAGAGTAAACAATCCTCCCCTCGATTGAGAGGTCCATGAATTATATTTCTCAAAGGCCTATCAATAAGCTATAGCCAAGCTCTCAATGGTTATATATTTACTATTATGAATTGTGTTACAATGAATCCTAAGAAATGGATATATAGCATGGTTTTAAAAATCAGTTTGGACAAAGAACCAAAAAAGGACTTGATTCTTGGTTTATACAGGTTGAACCACCGGTTTTATGGTTTTTACTAGACGGATTAAGGGTTAAGTTCCCAATTGTACTGGCTAGTCCAATCTAGTTCTTAAAAATTAAAACCATGATACACAGGAGTTAACTCGAGCTTAAACTACACTAATATGGGCATACAAAATATCTAGGCTTCTAGAGCCTCAACATATTTTAACACACCCCCACAATATCTTTTAGCACCACAATTACGCATAAGGAATGAGATGCCTCCTTGAACCTATTAATGAGTTCGAGAGCCTATTTTGTCCTCAAAATTTAGGGGAAAAAATCTCACAATCTTGCAGTTAATTATTGTATTTTATTACCTATTGTAAGCACAGCTCGTTTTTTTAAAATTCATGTTTTACAACAAACATAGCATGTACAATCCTTCTTTTGATGAATCAGAATATATATATATATATATAAATTGAAAAAACGATAATTGTGACCTTATTGAGAGATTTTGTCCCTACAGCCTGGTGGATGAAAACTTTGAAGAAACAAATAATCCAAAGTAATTTCCCAAATTAAACTTGATGCATCTGTTACTCTGTAGTCTGTAGGATCAGACAGCTTTAGTGAAATTATGAATAGCTAATTTTAGAAGGGGGGTCCCAACTCCAACTGAAGCATGATGAATGGCTAGGGCTTTTGCAGGCAAATGAAAATCGCAATTGGCTTAATCCGGGAAAAAAAACCAAAAAACCAAAAACAAACAAACAAAGTCACAAACACAATGGCCAATGGGAGTGAAGAAACTGACATGTGAACCTCGCTCATCTCATATGGGTCTACAGTAAAAGTATCTAATGCTATGGACAGTGCCATTTTTAATTTAAGGCCATCTCGTAAGAATATCTAACTTTTTCTAGTTTTCTGCATTCTTGGGCAGATCCATTGAACAAGTTCGTACTCATAATTAAAGTCTAGACATTTTTAATTCATCATTCCCAAGCACCACGCATCTTCAAATATCACTATGAAATGAATGTGAGCTCTGCATAGTCCGAGGAAAAATATAAATCATGCTTGTCTTGACCTCAGTCACGACTTCGCGGGATTTTTGATAACCATGGATGGGAATGATTAAAAGTGGTGCGGCATGATAATGAAAATAGTAATCGGGAAAATGATGACCATTGGAAAAATATGAAAAAACAGGGGGGGAAATAAAAGCTTACGAAATGGAGATTCCATGATTCTCTCTTTTTTTTTTTTTTTTTCCTTTGTGAAACAAGAAAAGAAAAAGGTTTAAGTAAAATTATTAACCAGCATAGTGCAACCTTATGAATTTGGAGACGAGTGTTATCCATTATTAGTATCAAAGCTAATCATATCAAATTGGACTCCACCAAAACTTGGTGATGTAGACCATTCATTTTTTATTTCTTTTCCCTTTTAACCTATAAGATAAGATAGAAATTGAATCCATAACATTTGCTTTGATGATGGATGACAACAAAGTGGAGCGGGGTCAAGTTGAGGGTGTCATGTCCCCACTCTGGGACGAAAAAGAACTTATGTATGACAATGGTATGACAGGTTTAATATATCTTTTCATTCTTAATGAGGTGGCTTTAACGTAAATGAAATAAAGATAAAAGAAAAATGTGAGAGTTAATCATAAGTGTTAAAAGAGAGAAAGCAAATGCTTTGGGTTTAGGGAAGAATAATATAATACGTACATATATAAATATTATCATAAATGAAACATAAACAAATTAAATAAATTTTAAAAATAATTTTAATGTATATTAAATAAAACATATATGAACACATTCAAGTCAAGTCAGGCTAGGCAAAACTTGTCATGGTCCCGTTACCTCTTTGGGGCAAGGAAAATACATATAAGACATGGGTAAGGCTGGAAAGGATATTTTTTCCATCCCTATTTGTGATTATTGATATTTAGAATCAAGCCAAGATATGCATTTTTTATTTGAGAACAAAAAATTTATTAGTTAAACTAAACTAAAACCCACCATTTTTTTTTAGAAGATAAAACCCCCCATTAATTAACAAAACATCCGTGCTAGATTAGATTAGGAATATTTTATGATAGATTTAATTGATTAGTTGGAATTAGGATGAGTTAAATTAGTTTAGTCTGGATAAGAATGACTTATGATTTATTTTGTTGATAAATTTTATGGAGTTGAAGCTTATCAACTCATTGAAAGTTCATATATATTTTCTGATATGGTCAATGATGATTATCCAAATTACAAATTGTTAGTCTAATTAGAGATTACCATCAGAGAAAACCAATTGTTTTCTTTTAAGTGATGATTTTGTCCATTAATTAGAGATTACGCTCAGAGAAAACCAATTGTTTTCTTTTAAGTGATGATTTTGTCCATTTATGATGTATCACTCATAACAATTGGTATCAAAGCCTGGGCATGAGCCCCCTCATCTCTGATTAGCAACAAAGGCAACATGCTATGAATGGTATCACTAAGTTATTCAACGTGCTCAACATGTCACACCCATCACCTCGAGAAGAAAGAGAGAACTTGCAAGCTCATGCATGGGCCAACCATAAAAGGAATCGTGGCAATAGCAATAGCAATGGAGGATTACAAATTGCTAAGTTAGTGTGACTAAAAACTAAAAAGTAGTTAAAACTTAAAAGGTCTTAAATAGTGGAAAAGAATAGTTGCAAAACAATAAAAGAAAAAGTCCCAGCCTCTATACCTTTATGTCGATCACTAGAAAAGTTAAATCATTGCCAAATAAAAACCCTAGAGAATCCAAGAGAAGGAAGCATATCAAATCCAAAAATGTAACATTTAAGAAACAAAGGAATAGAAATATTTTATGATATTAGGTTCTAAAAATTTAGGATTTTATGTATTTAGAACTCTAATTTGTATTGTTGGCAAACCATGATCAGAACAGGTTGTTTAGTCTTATTTAGGCTTGCTCAAAGTTGGGTCTTTCATGTAAAGTTAGAATCGAGTGGCTGCAGATGCATTGATGCATTTCGGCTTGGCTCGATCGATCGAAGGAAAGACTTGATCGATTGAATCTCGAGCAGAATGTTTTTCTGCAAAATATTCCAGCTCAGCCCTAACTCATTAAACGTTTTGGATTCTCTGTTTTTACCCTACGTATATAAAGAAAAACTCTAGCCACGTTTTTAGAGTTGCTCCAGTTGAGTTGTTGCTCATACTTTACTGTTTTGTGTAAATCTCTTGTGAGATCTAGAGGAGCTTTCCTTTACACAAAGTTTAAGGTTTTCAAGGTAGAGATTACTTCAACATCTTGATGATCAACTCGATTGCAACCATTGAAGTTTAAAGATTATCAAGCGTGGGTGCTTGTAGCTGATTCGAGAATCCAAGAAAGAAGGAGTCTGTGAATTCAGAGTTTGCACGTGGTCATGTCAGTAAGTTCTACTGGTGGGTAGTATTAGGAAGTCAAGCGGGGAGCTTGTAAGTCCTTTTGTATGAACTTCGATTCTTTCACATAGTGGATTCAGGTTTACCTTGAGAATAGTTAGGTCAAATCCTCCCCAGGTTTTTACCGTGTAGTTTTCTGGATCATCATATCATTGTGTCTTTTATATTTCTGCTACTTTATACTTTTGATATGATTGTGTGTATGTGATAACCTAGAATTGCTGAAATTGACTAAGTTAATCACTTGGCTAATTAACTAGGTTAATCTGGTTGTTTTAAGGGGTCTAAAACCGTTCAAGTGGTATCAGAGCAGATAGCTCTTTTGTTAGAGATTTTTTGATCTCTGAGCTGATCCTTGACCCCTGTTGTCATGGAGTATGGACACTCTCTTGTTATTCCTCTTCACTTTGATGGGAATAACTATGCTTATTGGAAAGTAAGGATGAAAGCATTCCTGAAATCTATTGATGAGAGAGTTTGGAATTCCGTTGAATACGGATGGCAGAAGCCCACTACTCCCGTGAGTGAGTGGCAAACTTCTGAAAAAGAAGCAGCAGGCTTCAATAGCAAAGCTATGAATGCCATCTTCAATGCTGTTTCTATGGAGGAATTTAAGAGAATCTCTAATGTTGAGGTTGCTCACACTGCTTGAAAAATCCTCCAAACCGTGCATGAAGGCACAAAGGTAGTAAAGATCAATAAACTGCAGTAATTGATTTCTAGATTTGAAAGCATTAGAATGTCTGATGATGAATCTTTTGATGAATTCTATACTAAATTAAATGATATTGTTAATTCTGCTTTTAATTTGGGTGAAATCTATGATCAACCTAAAATTGTTAGGAAGATTCTTAGATCTTTAACTGAAAACTTTAGACCCAAAGTGACTGCCATTACTAAGAGCAAGGATGTGGACACCATCCCTGTTGATGAGCTTGTAGGATATCTTCAGTCCTATGAGTCTGACCTACCCAAAGTGAACAAATCCAAATTAATGGCTCTTAAGTCAGTTGATGATGTTGATGCTGGTGGATTTGATAATGAGCTCTCTGCTACAGAGATTGCGTACCTTGCCAAGAACTTTAGAAACTTTCTTAAAAATAACAATAGAAAGCCAAGAGGTACAAACACTGTTGAACCTAGAAACTTTAGGAAGAATGATCCCACTAAGGTTAATAATTTTAAAAAACCTAAAGAAAAAGTTGGTCAATCTTCAAACAATCCTTTAGGTGCTCAGTGTTTTGGCTGTCAAGGGTATGGTCCAGTCTGAATGTCCTACATTTTTGAGATCTAAGGGTAAAGTTATGGCTATAACTCTTAGTGATAATGAGGTTTCTGATGATGAGTCTGGATGTGACGAGGATGGAAATTTCATTTCTTTTACTGCTACTGCAGTAGTAAATGAAAGCATATCTGTTGAAGAAAACCCTTCTGATGGGGAACTCTCTGAGGATGCAGATCTTTAAGAGGCCAACAATAAACTTTGCAAAATTGCTGTAAAGGATGCTATGAATGTTAAACTTGGCCTAAAGAAAATTGAATCTCTTAAGCTTGAAAAGAAGAATTTGCTTGTTAACTTGTTTGATGCTAATGATCTTTTGAACAATGTTAAATCTGAGAATATGCTCTTGCTTGATAGAGTTAAAACTTTGGAACATGATTTATCTGTTGCTAGATCTGTTAGTTCTAAACTAGATCACATGTTGAATGTTCAAAAGTATCCTTCTGATAAATCTGGTTTAGGATATGTTGAAAGCATCTTTGATTCTGCACCATATTCCACAAACTTTGTTCCTCCATCTTCTTCTGAACCTTCTGCGAGTAAGGTTGTGAGTAAAACTATTAAGCCCCCTGTGAGTGAGGTTGTAAAACCCATAGAAATTTCACCACCTAGGAAGATTATGGTTGATCTAGGAGACTCTAAACCTAAGGATTCTACCTATTCTAAGGACAAAATATGGTAAACCTGCTTGGGTTTGTCACTATTGTGGAAAGTCTGGACACATTCGTCCTAAATGTTACAAGTTTCAAGCTGCTAAGAGAGCAAACAAACCAAAGGTACCTGTGCCTCAAGCACAAGATCCTATGGCACTCATTGGTAAATTGGTAAAGACGTTGAACCTTTATTCCAATTCTGGAATTGAAAATCATGCGAATGTGAATAAAAACTCCAATGCTCATGGTGCATCTAAAAGGTTTTGGATGCAAAAGACTCGACCTAATTGAGTCTTTCTGACATGGTCCTTGTGCTTCATTGCTCATTCCTTTGTGACCATTCTTATTTAGTTTTTTGTGTTTTTCTTTGTTCTAAGACTTGCATTGCATTACATTCATGCATTTCATTATAGGATTTATTAGTTTTCTCTTTTAATAAATAAATTTTTAAAAAAAAAGAAAAAAAAATAAAAGAAAAGCAAAATATGTTAAGCACTATGTTTCTTGGTTTTTGAAAATAAGGTTGATCAATTTATTTACACATAACATGTCTTATGTACCTTGTTTAGCGTTGATGAGCTTATCTATTGCGCTTGACTAGTTGAAGCTTTGTAGTGCATGTTGTGTGGGAAAAATGTTTATGGTTTTTGATCACTTTGTCTTGATCTTGAAGTCACATGTTATTTGACTGTCAGACTTGATCCTTTTGAGAAAGGCATAAATAACCATCTCACCACTGTTCACTAGCCAATCATGAACACCTTAGTGCATATCATAAGATTTTGTACTCAAGAAAGCGTAGCACATGCACAAAAAGAACATAAGGTGTTGCCTCGACTTAATTGCTTAATGCTTAAAATTGGTGTGTACTATTAAACTTGATGCCATCTCACATAATTAAAATTGGTGTGTATTATTAGGCTTGATG
Source organism: Quercus variabilis (assembly GCA_030445155.1). NCBI lineage: Eukaryota > Viridiplantae > Streptophyta > Magnoliopsida > Fagales > Fagaceae > Quercus > Quercus variabilis. The sequence continues at coordinate 32,426,935 of CP129456.1, read as the reverse complement.
CCATCTCACACAATAATGAGGCAAAAATATAAAAAACTTACATGATTGCAAGCTTTTGTTCTAGGAGATGTGGGAGTTATAGGATGTAACTCTTTAGCTGATAGTCTCTTTTAAATTCTGTGTGATGAATTTTGTAGACTTTGTGATTGATTTCTATTCACATATCACCTCGCATGTATCTCAAGTTTTTGCTAGTTTGCACACACTACACAAGTTACTCTTTGCTAAACTCTGTACATGTTATTGTGTGTATTTTTGGTCTGACCAACCAAGTTTGAAAAATACCTTGAGTATTATGCAAAACATTTTTTTTGCTTGAGAATTTAAAGGAAGAACCGGCTGAAATTTTACCTTGGAGAATCTGGGATTATAAATTTGGGTTTTTGAAAAAGCATTTCATTTCATCTCATACTCATGCATTGTGTTTCATTGTTTTTAATGCTTTGAGGAGTTATTTTCAAAAATTGGTTTGAGTTTTTCAAAACTGAAATTTTTCTCAAAATACTGCGATCCACTGCTTGTTTCGATCGATCCATTCATTTTTTCGATCGATCGAAAATATTTAAAATCCTTTTTAAAACTTTCGGAGTGATTCGATCGATCGAATGTAATTTTCAATCAATCGAAAGTCGTGAATCAGGTTTTTTAAACAGTACTCTTTGGCTGATTCCACTACTTTTTCAAAAGATTTTTTCAAACTTTCTTTTCTCTCTCCGACTAGGCAAGGATCTACAGTGATTTTTTGTTGTTTTCCTCCAAAATTTTTGCAAGAATTCTCTTTCCTCAAGCCGGTAAGTCTCTTTTGCCCCTCATTTTTGAGTTTATTTGCATTTTTCATGCATTTTATCTCATAATTACGGACCTCTTTCTTTTTGGGATTTTTGATGTTTTAAGTCCAATTTTGTGCAATTGATCAATGGGTTTTCATGGGGACAAGCTATAAATATGTTTTGATAGTTTAATTTGATTAATTTTGGGTTTTGTGAAAAATTGAAAATTCTAGGGTTTATATTTGTTCCGAATTAGGGATTTTATTCAATTAGGTTGAATTTGATAAAATTGGCTTGTTAATTGGATGTAATTAGGCATTATCATCTATGGATTGTATTTTTTAATGCTTAATTCATCAATGTGCTTCAAAATTTTACAAGTGGTGTTCAAATTTTTGGGGTTTTTGGTTAGAAACTCTATGCTCGAGCCAATTTTGTGAAATTGAACTTAAAATTGCACTTTGTTTACTGCATTAGTACATGCATCATGGCATTTTAACTGTTCATGCATCATATAGCTTTTTTTTTATATTTTTGGTGCTAATTTTGCAGTCTACCCTTGGTTTTTATTTGTTTCTCTTTTGGTTTTCTCTTGTGTCTCTGTCCTTTCCTTAGCATCATGCCTAGGAAAACTAGGGCTCGTAGGTCTGTCCCTTCACCTACTCCTTCCCCCCCGTCCTTTGACCGTGAGAAATTTCCGAGTGAGAAAAACCAGGAGATCTTTGAGAAGCTGAACCTTATGCGTAAGATATGGTCTGAGCGTTCTGTCGTTCTAGATGAGTTGGATCCTGCCATTAGGGCAAACTTAGAGCGTAGGGGCTGGCTACCCTTGGTGGATATTTCTGATCCTCCTCCACCTGCTACCTTGATTCGAGAGTTCTACTCGAACATGTCGATCCGCATCTATGATTCCAACACTTTAGTAAAGAGTTGGATACGAGGCATAGAGTACACCATTACTCCTTCCATAGTGGCTGATGCTCTAGGGGTACCTTTGGTCCAGCACACTGTCTACCCTTATGATGAGTGTCTCGTTTTGAGTGATGTCATGTCTTACGTCACTGGGTTATCTATCCAGTGGGGTTCTGATCCTAGGATCACCACTGCTGAGCTTTCTGAGCTACTCTATCTTTTCTTTAGGATAGCGTGTCACTATTTTTGGCCCATTTCTCATCTTCACACCATTCCTCTCGAGAGGTGTATATTTTTGTATGCTCTAGTTACTGATGCTCCTATCAGTTTTCCTCATTTGTTCCTTCGTTCTTTGAACAAAGTGTATAGGAGTTCATCTTCCTCTCATGCCCTAGTTCATCCTATTTTTATTCATAGGATTCTTCTTTATCTTGATCTTAGTGGTTTCCCTTCCTCTGAGCCTGTGCATGTCATTGGTCCCTTAGGTGCGTCTTTTCTTAGACAGAGGGCTGCTCATCTTCGAGCTGGCTCTATACACCCTAGGTCTTCACCTTCTGGATCTGCACCTCCTCCCTTTTCTTCTACAGGTCCTTCTGGCGAGGCTGTTCCTAATCCTGATGCTGCTGCTGCTGCTGCTGTTCCTCCACCTCCATCAGATGACTTTGATATCTGTCGTACTTTGGAGACTGTCCTGACCGTTCAGGCGGCTCATGGTCAAATTTTGGTGGACTTGCTTAATGAGATCCGTGTGTTGCGAGCTGATCTGGCACATCTTCGGTCTCCCTCACCACCTCCGTTTGATGATGGATTGTGATTGCCCTTTGGCATTCCGTCACACAAAGGGGGAGTAGTGTTTGTAGAGGAGTTTTGTAGTTAGGGAGTTTTTGTTGTTTTGAGGAGCTTGTGGAGCTGTTAGATTGTATTTAAGTGCTTCACCTTGTATATCATTTTTTTTTTTTTTGGATATTCATGTTAGGGGGAGTAACATTGTTTGATATACATGTGTTCTTTTTTATTCTTGTTGCTTTGAATTCACTGTTTATTGATTTATATTTTATGAGTTATTCATTTGATATATGTCTTTATTGTGTGTTGTGTGAATCATACAAGAATGTTAAACCTGTTTATATACTATTTTCTGACACACATGCGTTTATGCATTTGTTGAGTATTTTAGAAATAAACAGGATGATTCAATTAAGTTGCTGTCTACACTTGCAACTGATGGATAGTAGTTAGGATTAAATTTTGGTTTATGAGCATTATTTTTGTAAAGGGTTTTTTAAATTGTAAACTTTGAGCTTAGTATTTGTGTTTTGTCACGGATTGCCAAAGGGGGAGTTTGTTAGGTTCTAAAGATTTAGGATTTTATGTATTTAGAACTCTAATTTGTATTGTTGGCAAACCATGATTAAAACAGGTTGTTTAGTCTTATTTCGGCTTGCTCAAAGTTGGGTCTTTCATGTAAAGTTGGAATCGAGTGGCTGCAGATGCATTGGTGCATTTCGGCCTAGCTCGATTGATCGAAGGAAAGACTCGATCGATCGAATCTTGGGCAGAATGTTTTTCTGCAAAATATTCTAGCTCAGCCCTAACTCATTAAACGTTTTGGGTTTTCTGTTTTTACCCTAGGTATATAAAGAAAAACCCTAACCACGTTTTTAGAGTTGCCCCAGTTGAGTTGTTGCTCATACTTTACTGTTTTGTGTAAATCTCTTGTGAAATCTAGAGGAGCTTTCCTTTACACAAAAATTAGGGTTTTCAAGGTAGAGATTACTTCAAGATCTTGATGATCAACTCAGTTGCTACCATTGAAGCTTAAAGATTATCAAGCGTGGGTGCTTGTAGCTAGTTGGAGAATCCAAGAAAGAAGGAGTCCGTGGATTTGGAGTTTGCACGTGGTCATGTCAATAAGTTCTACTGGTGGGTAGCATTAGGAAATCAAGCGGGGAGCTTGTAAGTCCTTTTGTATGAACTTCGATTCTTTCGCATAATGGATTCAGGTTTACCTTGAGGATAGCTAGGTCAAATCTTCCCCAGGTTTTTACCGTGTGGTTTCCTAGGTCATCATATCATTGTGTCTTTTATATTTCCACTGCTTTATACTTTTGATATGATTGTGTGTTTGTGATAACCTAGAATTGCTGAAATCGACTAAGTTAATCACTTGGCTAATTAACTAGGTTAATCTGGTTGTTTTAAGGGGTCTAAAACCGTTCAGTTGATTTAAAATTTTAAATAAGTTGGGCTAGATTAAAAAATAAATGTATGACATATTCAAATAAGTTAGTTTGGGTTAGGATGAGTTGAACAAGTTTGGATTTAGTATGATTTAATTTATTGATAAATTTTAAAAAATTGAAGTTTATCATCTCAATGAAAGTTCTTTATATATAAATTTCTGGTGCAAATGATAAATAGAGATGGTCATGAACTTTTCAATTAGAAATTGTTAACTATTCCAAGTTGAAAGTTTAGGTTTATGTTTATGTTGAGAAAAACTTTGTTTATCTTTCAAGTGGTTATTTATTTATTTTTTTAATGGGTTATTTTGTTCATTGGTGAGACGAAAACAATGAATGTAGTTACAAGCTGTCATGATAATGAATATAATCAACTCCACGTCAATAATCTAGTGAATAATTTTTTTAAAAAAATAAATAATAATAATAATAATAATAATTGTAGGGATGAAAGGCTCAGAGGTGTATATTGGGACGTGGGCCTTGTCTGAGGACATTTAGATATTGGTGAAGACGTACAAATCAGTAGGTTATGGAGGGATTCTAGTGATAAAGGTTTGGGAAGGAAGTCCGAGGAGAAATGTCTCCTTGGCTAAGAAGAGTAGAAGTTAGAAAGTTTGACTTGCCATCAAGAGCAATACTTTGGATAGTTCTATTGGCAAGGATAAATATCAGGAAGGAACAGGACAAAGGGAATCTAAGAAATATCTAGGAGAAAGCTGTTATCACCGCATTAAATGTTCTGCAACTAACTCCTTAACCGCATTAATGTGAAGGTGATACCTGAATAATAATATTCAGTCTTACAGCTATCTTTAAAGACTCTAGGAAGATGCTGATAGAACAAGGATCAAAGTCAGCAACTTGATTTACACGTGGAAGGCTGAGATGAAGCAAAACAGGGTAATATAAAAAAGAAAAACCCCATTTCAAGGGGATCATTTGAGAATCTATAGAGAAAACACTATAACAATAAGAACTGTAATTGTAATCAAGTCCAAAACAAATTTATACAAGAACCACTCTCCTCGGACATTGCCAAGGAAGACTTTCTTTGCATAAAATTTGTTTATCTTTGTTTTCTTGTCATCTTTAACATATTATGAGTGTTGTCCAACTCATTGAAGTCTAATTTCCAGTCCACTCTCTACAAATTCATTGTGTTGGGCTCTTTGGGCCTTAATCCTTTTACCTTTTGGGCTTAGGAACCAAAACGTGCCTTTAGAATTGGCACCGTCTGTGGGAAATACTTAAGCTTTGGTGAGATCAACGTTCAGCTATGGTAAGTTCAAGGCCAAACTGAGAAAAGTTTGTGGGTTCCCAACGTTAAGATCAGTTTCTTAATCTTGAATGAAAAAGGGGTCCGGGAGGTTAGTGTACATACCACATATACTAGTAGGAGCCAGTCACCAAGTGGGAGTCACGTCTCTCATGGAGAGAATACAAGGAAACTGCAGTTGGAGATTGACCATCTACGGAGAAAGTTACGTCGTAAGCGACGGAGAGGGACTCCTTCAAGTTTAGAACTTTCCTCTGATGATGATAGGGATGGCAGCTATAGGCCCAGATCAAGGACTCCTCCTAGTGTGTCTTTTTCATGCAATGAGAATTGCCATTACAAGCGAAGAAGTAAGTGTCCATCTCGCAAAGGTCTGGGTAACGATGCTATGAGTAAGGCTTTGGACCAGATTTCTAAGACACCTTTTGCACGTAGGATTAAATGAGGAAAACTTCCTCGGCGATTTACTTAGCCAACATTCACCATGTATAATGCTAGGACAAACCCTGTGGAGCATGTTAGCCACTTCAACCAAAGAATGACTGTTCACTCAAAGAATGAAACCTTGATGTGTAAGGTGTTCCTATCCAATTTTTGGCCTGTGGCGATAAGATGGTTCGATGGTTTTCCATTAACTCTTTTAAGGAGCTTACTACGGTGTTTAGGGCTTGTTTTGTTACTTGCAATAGGGTTCCTTGGCCCTTGGACTCCCTATTGTCTATGACTATGCAAGAGGGGGAAACCCTAAAGACGTATTCTGATAGATACTGTGAGATGTTTAATTAGAAAACATAAGAATTTTGATGACGTGGTTATAAATATTTTCAAGGTCGGCCTACCCGCCGAGCATGATTTGAGAAAGTCTTTGACAAGGAAGCCTGTTCGGAGTGTGCGTCAGCTCATGGGTCATATTGATAAGTATAAGTGAGTCGAGGAGGACCAATAACATGGAAAGGGGAAAGATAAAGTAGTACCTCAGGATAGAAGAGATTTCAGGTTGGAGAGGTACAACAATAACTGACCTAGGAAGGATTTTGTTGGGCACCTTAGATCTACTGCTACTCAGGTGGTTAATACGGTGTTCCAAGAGCCTGTGCATCAAATATTGGATAAGATAAAGAATGAGTCATACCTCAGATGGCCTAATAAGATGGGTGGGGACCCACGAAACGTAATCAAAGTCTTCATTGTCAGCATCATAAAGACCGAGGACACACTACGAAGAAGTGTAGGACTTTATGGATTCATCTCGACCAGCTAGTTAAGATTGGGAAGTTAAAACAATTCTTGTATCAGCCCAGCGAACAAGGTAGTCAAACAGGGTCGGGAACTCAGAAAGATGCTTTTTCAAGACTGCCTTAGGGACAATTAGCATTATTCTTGCTACCCCAAGTAAGACCGGTTCCCATCCATCTAAGGTGATGTCTATAGATCGACCATTTCTAGAAATCTTGATTCCTAACCCTAAGAGGAGTAAAATAGAAGTCCAACCAGCCTTGAGCTTTTCCGATGAGGATAAGCTGAGAACCCTGCAACCGCATGATGTTGCCCTGGTGGTTACCCTCAGGATTGGAGGGTATGATGTGAAAAGGGTTTTAGTAGATCAAGGCAGTGACGTAGAGATCATGTACCCTAACCTATTTAAAGGGCTGAAGCTGAGGCCCGATGAGCTAGCCTGCTATGACTCTTCTCTAATAGGGTTTGATGGGAAGATTGTCTTTTCGAATGGCCAAATCAAACTACTTATTCAGGAAGGGTCAGAAGTCGTGGAAGTGAACTTCATTGTGGTGGATGCCTACTCTCATTATACTGCTATTGTGGCAAGACCTTGGCTTCACGCCATGGGGGTTATTTCTTCCACCCTGCACTAAAAGGTGAAGTATCCATCAGAGGATCAAGTCAAGGAGCTAATAGAAGTCAATCTATGGCCAAATAGTGTTTAGTGGCTGCAATTAGGCATCAAACTGGAGGTGAATCTTCGGCCTCTGCTAAGAGGGATTTATAGCAATTAAGGGGAATAGTCTTGTCCACGAACGTGGTGGTAGAAGCGGAAAGTGTAAAGAATTGGAAAAAATCGTTATTGATGATGACGAGGAGAAGTTTTTCCAAGTAGGAGTGCAATTACCTCCTCGGGAGAAGGAACAATAGATGGTTTTCCTTAAGAAAAATATTGATGTGTTTGCGTGAAGTGCTTATGAGGCCCCTGAGGTGGATCCAAATTTTATTTGCCACCACTTAAATGTTAGTCCATCTATTACTCCTAAGGGGCAAACACATCGACACTCTTCTAAAGAACACTTTGATATTGTCAAGAATGAAGTGATCAAGCTTCAGTAGGCAGGGGAAATAAAAGAAGTGTTTTACCTTGAATGGTTGGCTAATATAGTGGTAGTAAAGAAGAAGAGTGGAAAGTGGCGAGTATGTGTAAACTTCACTGATTTAAACAAAACTTACCCAAAAGACCCCTTCCCAATGCCTTGGATTAACCAATTAGTGAATGCAACTGTGGGTCATCCTCGAATAAGTTTTTTGGACGCCTTTCAAAGGTATCATCAAATACCGTTAGGTTTGAATGATCAGGAGAAGATTGCTTTTGTTACACCCACTGGGAATTACTATTATAAAGTGATGCCCTTCAGACTAAAGAATGCAAGATCTACATATCAGAGGATAATGACTAGGATGTTCGAGCTTCAATTTGGCAAAAACATTGAAGTATACATAAAAGATATGATGGTGAAGAGCAAGGTAGAGTCCGAGCATGTGAATGACCTTGGAGATATTTTTGAAATACTAAGAAAGCATAATTTATGCCTTAATGTTTCCAAATGCTCTCTTGGAGTTAGTTCGGGCAAGTTTCTTGGTTATATGGTCACTCTTCACGGAATTTAAGTCAACTCTGGTCAGATAAAGGCAATTAACAATCTGCAACCTCCTCAGAATCCCAAGGAAGTCCAAAAATTAGCAGGAATGACTATTGCTCTGAACTGATTCATCTCTTGAACAGCAAACAGGTTTAAGCCTTTCGTCCAGTTGTTACATAAGTGAAATGAGTTTGAGTGGACCGAGGAATGTGTTGTAGCCTTCCAACAGTTGAAAGGTTATCTTTCTCGACCACCCATTATGTCCAAGCCCGAAGAGGAGGAGGTTTTGTTTGCTTCCATTGTCGTAGCCTCTCACGCAGTGAGCCTAGTACAGATAAGAGTTGGTAATTGAGTGCAGAGGCTAGTTTATTATGTGAGCAAGTCGTTACATGAAGCAGAAGTTCGTTATTTACCATTGGAGAATGCCATATTGGCAGTGGTGCATGCTATACAAAAGTTCCGTCATTACTTCCAAGCTCATACAGTTGTGGTTTTAACCCAACTTCCTCTTCAATCACTACTTCGGAAAGTTGATTACACAGGAAGGATTGTCAAGTGGGGGACAATCTTAGGAGTTTTGATATCAAGTACATGTCTCGCACCTCTATTAAAGGTCAAGTCCTTGCAAATTTGGTGGTTGAGTTTACTAAGTCTCCACTGGAAGAGGAGGGCGAAAAGCAAAGCATGGAAGGAAAATCAGTTGAGACAATCTCCTTACAATGACCTCTATCTTGGAAATTATACGTTAATAGTGCAGCTAATCAAAGAAGATCTGGAGTGGGATTAGTGGTGGTATCTCCAGAAAAGATTACTATTGAGAAATCCTTAAAGTTGGACTTCTCGGCCACAAATAATGAGACGAGTATGAAACTTTATTGGTAGGGATGGATATGGTTCAGAAAATGGGAGGAAGAGCAGTAGAGGTATTTTCAAATTCAAGATTGGTTGTAGGCCAATTGAGGGGAGAGCTGAAAGCTAAAGATTTAAGAATGCAAGAGTATTTAAGTCAAGTTAGGCACTTACAATTAGGTTTTAAGTCTTTCATCTTACAACAAGTCCCTAGAAGCATAAATACGCATGCTGCTCTCTTGCCACTCTGGCAACCTCATCGGTGCAAAGTTTACCTCAAGTTATCCTGGTTGAAGATCTATATAAGCCTATTGAGATGAGGAGAGCGGAGGCCCAAGTTCATCAAATTAGGGTAGGGCCTAATTGGATAGATTTCATAGTTCTGTTCCTTAAGGATGATATCTTACTCGAGGATAATGGGGAGGCTAATTAAGTGCAAAGAAATGCTCCTCGTTTTTTGTTGTCCGATGATCAAAGGTTAAACAAACACTCTTTTTCTAGGCCATATTTGCTATGCGTCCATCTTGAAGCCGTAAAGCCACTCCTGGAAGAGTTACATAAGGGGATTTATGGAAGTTATACGAAGGGTCGATCATTATCTCACAGGGCTCTCACTCAAGGGTATTGGTGGCCAAGTATAGAAAAAGGCACAAGATTAAGTAAAGAAATATGACCAATGTCAGAGATTTGCTCCAAACATTCATCAGCCAAGAAGTGTCCTTAATCATCTATCTAGTCCTTGGCCTTACGCTTAATGGGGCTTAAATATTGTAGAACCATTCCCTAAGGCAGCAGGGAATAGGAGATGGCTTTTGGTTGGCACTAATTACTTCACCAAATAGGTTGAAGTTGAGTCATTAGCTAATATTAGAGATGTGGATGCAAAGAGGTTTGTGTGGAAAAATATTGTCACTCGATTTAAGATTCCTCACACCCTCATCTTAGGAAATGGGCTTCAATTTGATAGCAAAACTTTCAAAAGGTACTGTTACGAATTGGGTATTAAGAATAGATATTCAACTCTGGCTTATCCACAGGGGAATGGACAAGCCGAGGCTGTCAATAAGGTCATAGTGAATGGGCTTAAGAAGAGGTTGAATGATGTGAAGGGTAAATGGGTGGAAGATCTACTACATGTTCTTTGGACATATCAGACTATCCATTGTCTGTCAACAAGGAAAACACCATTTTCAATGACTTATGGAACTGAGACTGTGATTCCTCTAGAGACTGGATTCCCTACGCTAAGGACAAGCTTGTTCACTGCAAACAACAATGACAACTTATTAGAAAAGAATTTGGATTTAATTGAAGGGCGAAGAAAGAATGTCATGGTTCAGTTAGCATATTATCAACAGAAGCTCAAACAGGGGTATGACTCAGGTGTGAGGTTAAGACCATTAGCACCTAGAGACTTAGTATTAAGAAAGGTTGTAGGCACTACAAAAAACCCAGCATAGGGAAAATTGGGGCCCAATTGGAAAGGACCATACCGTATCACTTTGGTAGCTGGTATAGGTGCTAATTTCCTAGAAGATTTAGATGAGAATGTTATATCACGCCCTTGGAATATAAATATCCTGCGAATATACTATTATTAATGAAAGGCTGCTCCGCCATGTTTTTATTTGTGATATTATGTGTTATGTTTATTACTTGTTTGGATATTAAACAGAACCTTGGCCATGCCTGATTCCTTGGATCATATACTTTGGATAAATTAATATTCTTGATTATTTGTTTGAGTATCAAACAGAATCTTGGTCATGCCTGATTCCTCAGACCATGTACCTTGGGTCTATTGATATTCCTTATTATTTGTTTAAGTATCAAACAGAACCTTTGTCACGCTTGGTTCCTCGAACCACATACCTTGGGTAAATTGATATTCCTTATTATTTGGTTAAGTATCAAACAAAACTTGGGTCATGCCTAGTTCCTCGGACCACATACCTTGGGTAAATTGATATTCCTTATTATTTATTTAAGTATTAAACAAAACCTTAGTCACGTCTGGTTCCTCAGACCACATACCTTAGGTAAATTAATATTCCTTACTATTTATTTAAGTATCAAACAGAATCTTGGTCATGCCTGGTTCCTCGGACCACGTACCTTGGGTAAATTGATATTCCTTATTATTTGGTTAAGTATCAAACAAAATATTGGTCGTGTCTGGTTCCTCGAACCACATACCTTGGATAAATTGATATTCCTTATTATTTGTTTGAGTATTGAACAAAACATTGGTCATGCCTGGTTCCTTGGACCACATGCCTTAGGTAAATTAATATTCTTTATTATTTGTTTAAGTATCAAACAAAATCTTGGTTATGCCAAGTTCCTCAAACTACATACCTTGGATAAATTGATATTCCTTATTATTTGTTTAAGTATTAAACAGAACCTTGTCATGCCTGGTTCCTCGGACCATATACTTTGGGTAAATTGATATTCCTTATTATTTGTTTAAGTATCAAACAGAACCTTAGTCATGTCTGATTCCTCATACCACATACCTTAGGTAAATTAATATTCCTTATTATTTGTTTGAGTATTAAACAAAACATTAGTCATGCCTGGTTCCTCGGACTACATACCTTGGGTAAATTAATATTCCTTATTATTTGTTTAAGTATTAAACAAAACCATGGTCATGCCTGGTTTCTCAGACCACATACTTTGGGTAAATTAATATTCCTTAAGTAAGTATGCATGCGTTAAATAGAACATTTGTCATATTGGGTTTCTCGGACTATACACCTTAGGAAAATTAACATTATTTAGTATCTCCCTAGGTGTTAAACAGAACCTTAGTCATGTTTGGTTCCACGGACCATATACTATAGGTAAATTAACACCTACTACTATCTGAATCTGTTGCTAAGTGGATGTTTTACTGTTGTTTGAGATTAAGGAGGAAAGCCTAAGGCACATATAGTCAAGTGAGCTACTTGTTTCAGATATATAAGATATGCTTTTGAAGTTAAGAGTACACTTTGTTAGATGTTGTAGGCTTAGAAGACTTAACTTATTATGTTGTTGATTGCATAAATTTCAGTAGTTATGCTATCATTTGTGTAAGCAATTGTTAAAGTCCAGAATGAAATTATATCATGAACTGAAAGGAACTACATCTTATGCTTAGGTCGAGTAAATGCGGAGTAGGGCAGAAATTATATTTAACTTTGCACAAGTACAATAAAACATGAAAAAAGTTAGAACTTGTCATTAATTAAAGCCTTGAAGAACACGAAGTAAGTATAGTTTTCAGAAATGCAAACTACAACTGCATAAAAAAGAAAAAAGAAAGAAAAATTACAAATTGTAACTAAGCACTACTTAATCTTTAATGGGGGGTTGTCTCTTGCTGTGACCTTGGGAGGTTTGGCAGTAACAGCTGTTGTGGAGGTTGGACCTTTACCCTTTGAATCTTGGTAGGCATAGGGAGGGTTGCCAGGACAATCTCTAGGCTTTGGGATACCTCTTTCTCCTTAGAAGGGTCTTTGGGTGTAGCTGGTGGCTTGGTAGCTTTAGGGGCCACCCCTTTAGTTATGCCCTTCTCTTTTTCAACAACCCCAGCTTGCTCTACCACTTTGGGAGGACTGTTGGAAGAGGGGAGAGCCTTGGTAGGTGAATCCCGGCTAGGATTTGGATCTTAGGGAGTAGTATCAGCCTTGGAGCTCGAGGAGCTTGATGCACGAATGGCTGGAGGGTAATAGACATTTTCTGCTCTACTAAGGGAAAAGGAGGCCTCTACTCCAACTTGGTTAAAAGCCTCGTTCCACACTTAAAGGCAGTAAGTCCTGCAAACTCCAAAGAGTCAGAGACCTCAGCCCTAAGGGTTTCTTTAGTCTCTGCCACCCCAATGTCGTAGCCATCCTGCTCAGCTTTTTCTATAGCCTTCTCTGCCTCTGCCAGCTTCTTCTTCAAGGTCCTTATATGCTCCTTAGTTGCAAATAGCTGATCCTTTGTCTGGCAGAGCTGCTTGCGTTAAATCTCTGCTTGCTTCTCTGCCACGTGTAAAGCAACCTCAGCACTTTTCCTCTCCCTGTCACTAGCTTCTCAGCCATATGCGCTAACTGGACAGCCTTTAAAGGAAATCCATTTAGCACAAATGGAGGATTCAAAGCTTGGATCTTCGAGGAGAGATCACACCCCCTATCCACTATGGATCCTTCATTGAAGGACCTCGTCTGGCTAATCCGGGCCACTTTGGCTCCCTTCTAAGGTTTAGCTTCTTTGGTGGGAAGACCCATCCCTTCCTCCACGACTTCCTTACCCTTGGGGTCCCGTTTTCTCTTCTTATTAGCAGGGTTAGTTTGAGAGGCATGGGAAGGTGGAGAAGTTGGGGTTTTGGTCTGAATAGCCACCTCAGGTGCATTACCCCACGCATGGGACTCCAAATGCTCTAAAAGACTCATCTTAGCCTTGTGTTGTAGCACCATTGCATCAAGAACGCTTGTAGCTTCTTGGACGCTACTTACTTGGGCTGGAGGAAGGAGGCTAACATCACCAGCTAGAGGCTCTGGGGATTAGGGCTAATTGAAAACCTCAAACTCGTCCTTGGAGTCAAAAACTTCAACTACTTATTCCTCCTCCTTAATTTTTGGCTGGGAAGGAGTTACTTCCTCCTCGCAACATGTTGAAATGTCAATTCTACTTGTTGTACACCTTCTGGAACAGGACCAGTAACGAGGAAACCCGATACGACGATATTGATCTAATGCAAGCATGGGTCTCTCGCTTTGATCACGTACTTTGCTGCTTGGAAGCTGGATAATAAGGGATTGTAGCCGAGGATGAGGTGGGCTGCTCTTAATGTCCATCTTTGTGGACAAAGATCACAGCCTTGAGTGTTTTTGTCAGATTTAGCTCGTTGACAAGGCTGAAGTTTGAGATAGTAGTGTACTTATCTGCAGGTTCATCAAAAACAAAAACATTGTTAGAAAACAACACAGATAAAAGAAAAAATAAATTACAAGTACGAATAGAAAAAGTGAGCACAGGAAATGTTAGTAAGGAAAAAGGGTGTTGTTAGAATAATAGACCTAGACCTAAATACCCAACCTAGTAATCCTTCTCTTGTCAAACAATGAAGCCCATCGTGCCACCCCCCTGAGATGATTGGATAATCTTTATTCATACCCTTGTTGGACTCAGGGAAACATGATATAAGCCTAACCATGGGAACTCTAGTTTTTAAATAATACCCTTGCCCTGTTAGTTTATGACAATTGTAAATCCAATTAACGTCATGGTGGGTGAGGTTCATACCCATTTTCTCATTGAAGGCATCTACACTATCTAAAATCCTAAACATATTGGAGGCGCACTGGGTAGGGGAGAGCCTGTGAGCAATCAGATAATCCCTAGTTACTCTACCCATAGGGATTCTCATCCCTCCCTCTATAAAGGTGATCATAGGGATTACTACTTCTCCCTCCTGCCTCATGGTGTGCCATTCCCCCTATTTGCAATACCTAATAGAAACCCCCAGTGGGATTCGATATTGAGCTTTAAAGCTCCCTATACCCTTTGGGATGTCTACTAGGTAAGCGAATCTACCTATATGAAAGAAAAGCCAAAGGTAGTAGGGAGACGAGGTGAAATTGAAGGGGCCGAGAAAGAAAGAGCTCTAAAGAAAAAGAAACATAAGAGAAGAAGAAAATACTAAAGACGACTTACGGAATGGAAGAGGGGCTCCTCAGACTAGTTTTTGGGATTTAAGAGTGCAAAAAGTGAAGCAATCGAAGCTTTTAGGCAATATATATATGAGAGGGAAAAGCAAGCAAGAAAATTCCCACTCAAGTCCCCGTAAAATCTTCAACACTTACGGAAGGGAAAAGGAGCTCCTCGGACTAGTTTTTGGGATTTAAGAGTGCAAAAAGTGAAGCAGTCAAAGCTTTTAGGCAATATATATATATATATATATGAAAGGGAAAAGCAAGCGGGAAAATTCCTGCTCAAGTCTCCATAAAATCTTCAACCATTGAATCTCCATCGTACCATAGAACGTGGAGAACATGGAGCCGCAGAAAATAAATGCAAGCACGTCTTGGATGCCAAAACATTAGGAGCGTGCTTTTAGGCAATTGAAAAGACACCTACACAGACAGAGATGACGTAAGGACAAAGTAGAATAATTGATGTAATGTTGAAATCCTCATTTTTTCCGACAAGCAAAATGAGGGAATTTTGAGGGGCTATTATAGGGATGAAAGGTCCAGGGGTGTATATTGAGCCGTGAGCCTTATCCGAGAACATTTAGCAATCTGAGGACAGTTAGATATTAGCGAAGACATACAAATCAGTAGGTGATGAAAGGATTCTAGTCATAAAGGTTTAGGAAGGTAGTCCAAGGAGAAATTCCTCCTCAGCTAAGCAGAGTAGAGGTCAGAAAGTTTGTCCTACCATCAAAAGCAACACTCTGGACAGTTCTACTGGTAAGAATAAACATCAGGAGGGAACAGGACAAAGGGAATTTGAGAAATATCTACGAGAAAGCTACTACCACCGCATTAAATGTTCTGCAGCTAACTCCCTGGCTGCATTAATGTGAAAGTGATACCTGAACAGTAATATTCAGCCTTACAGCTATCCCCAAAGACTTCAAGAAAATGCTGATGAGATAAAGATCAAAGCCAACAACTTGATTTACACGTGGAAGGCTAAGATGAAGCAAAACAAGGTAATATAAAGAAGAAAAACCCTATTACAAGGGGGTCATCTGAGAATCTATAGAAAAAACACTATAGCAATATGTACTGTAATTGTAATCAAGTCCAAAAAAAAATTATACAAGAACAACTCTCCTCGGACATTGCTGAGGAAGATTTTCTTTGCACAAAATTTGTTTATCTTTATTTTCTTGTCATCTTTAACATATTATGATTGTTGTCCAACTCATTGAGATCTAGTTTCCAACCCACTCTCTACAAATTCATTATGTTAGACTCTTTAGGCTTTAATCCTTTTACCTTTTGGACTTAGGAACCAAACGTGCCTTTACAATAACAATAATAATTACTTATTTATGTTATGTTTTAAAATTAACACCTTAATTTGTAAACTCATTTAATAAATTCATGGTATTAAACTATTAATAACATTATGACTTTTTAAATTTTTTGTTCTCTTGAATTTCATGATTATTTCCTTTAAACTCCACCCTAAAAGCTATAGCTACCTAATTTTGTTATTTTTCAATGCTCAAAACTCTTGAAAGTTTGATGCATCACTCCTTTTCTGTGTCTTTTTTTCTTTTTAATTTCATGGTCCATGCCCTCAAACATCACGCTAAGATCGATGGCTATCTCATTATCTTTTTCGATTCTAATCCCTTGAAATTTTGAAGATTGATCTCATCCACATACCTTCAACATCCCCACCAAGCCATTAATTCACATATGTGGATGCCCAATATATTCCGTCAAAAAAAATTTAGTGGTCACACTTCTTGCTACGATTCTAATCCCTTGAAATTTTGAAGATTGATCTCATCTACATACCTTCAACATCCCCACCAAGCCATTAATTCACATGTGTGGATGCCCAATATATTCCGTCAAAAAAAAATTTAGTGGTCACACTTCTAGCTACGATTATTTCAAATTTTCAATCACTAAATATTTTTCTGTAATCACCAAAATCTTAGCAATAGTTTTATTGTTCAAATCGTGGTTTTTGGTTTTTAATTGATCATCAATTCTTATGTAGCCATTTTTTTTTTTTTTTTGCATGCGAAATTACATAGCAATGGCTTGGAGGTTGTGTCTAATATTGATTTTAGAGAAGATAATTTAAAAAATAACGTTTCATGACAAATATGTATAATAAAATAAGATAAGATGAATTAGCTTATAATCGGCGCATCATCCGAATTAGCATTTGATTTATAATTGATATGATGGAACTATACGCTTAATTAGGATAAATGAATTTCACAATCATGAAAATTGAAGTATCTCTCATATCACAATCTCTTTAAGTTTCTTATATAATGAATGGTTTTATAGTTATGTTAATGTTTTAAAAATCATGTCACTCAATCTTAATTTCAATTGTTTTTACAAAACACCCAAGGCAGCTTTCATAGAAGTTCATACTTCATACTTTCCACCACCGAATATTCCAAATTATAATATTTTTGTCCCATCAACCACGTCTTCGTTTCAGATATGTACCACAAAAATATTATCCAGACAAGATAAAATCACAATCTTGAATCCTATGCTTAAAAAAAATAAAAAAATCTAAATCTAAATCTTGAACAATACAGAAGGTAAACGATATTCACAGCAAACTAAATATTATATATTTAATGGCAATAAATAAGATAAGATTCAATTACAAGAATAAATTGTTACTAACACCAACTTGGAAAGGACACATAATGAAAGTCACTCTCTCCTGGTCTAGCAAAGAAAAAAAACCAGCTAGCCATGGTAGAGAATTACATCATATTAACAGAAATTTTCTTTTGTACCCTCAAATTAACTAACCCCAAATCCTAAAGAGTAGCCCTGCAATTGCCAAAAATTCCATTGCAGTAGCTACACCTAAACCTCACTAACATAGACACATGTAGAGACTAAACCCACCAAAACCCAAAAATACAAAAAAAAAAAAAAAAAATTACAATTAGACAGATTACACATAATAAATATATGACATAGGAAAATTCTAAGATGATAGAATAGCAGCCCAATCAATCTCGGATGGGTATTTCTCCAACATGAAATTATCCGAACCAATTTCCCACTCTGGCTCATTGGAATCCGGGAACGTGAGATCCGAAAAAGGTGAAGACCCGACCGACCCGTCACTCTCTGTCACAACCGATGACGTGGATGTAATCTCCACCTTACAACAATTCTCCGAAACCTTGGACTCCACAACCACTTCCTCCTCTTGTTTCTTCTTCTTCTTCAGCTCGGCTTCGGCTTCGGCTTTCTTCGACTTCTTACTCTGCTTCTCTGTCTTCGGCGGCGCGTTAGCCAAGCTTTCACAAATGGCTTGGAGCTTAGCGTCCACCGAGGAATGGAGAGGCTGGTACTCACCGAAATCGCCGCCTACGCAAGAGCCATGATGTCGAAGGTTTGGGAAGTTGAGCCTGGCAAAGTCGCCACGTAGCTTGTAAGCTGCTTTGTCGTAAGCCAAAGCGGCTTCTTCGGCTGTGTCGAAGGTACCGAGCCAGAGCCGAGTTCGGTTCTTTGGTAGCCGAATCTCAGCGACCCATTTGCCCCAATGTCGCTGCCTGACCCCTCTGTAAAGCTTTGTTGGTTTTGGAGGGGTACCCACTTGCTTCATTGGGATAGGTTTGGGACTCAAAAAGCTGAGGGTATTTGAAGAACAAGAACCATGTTGTGGCTGTTGATTTTGTGGGTAAAAGTGTTGGCTTTGGAGGTGGATCTGGGTTTGGATCTGGTGGATCTGAGATGGGGTTAGGTGGTTTAGCCCAATTGAACCCGGTTGCTCGAAACCTATAAGGTTTTGAGTCGAGAACCCGTCTGAAAACATGTGGGTCATCGAGGTGGAGCAACCATCTGGGTATGAAGAAGAGGGCTGGGTTTGGGTTGGGACTGAGGGAGAGAAAGAAAGATAGTTGTTGTAGCTGTAAGAAGGAGAAGAGAGAGAAGGTGCTGAGGAAGAAGAAGAAAGAAATGGAGACTGGGTTTCAGAGGGAGAGCTTGTTGTGGGTGTTGGGGAAGTACTTTTCATAAAAGGTTCAAGTGCTTCCATTAGCTCACCCCCAAAGGGTCCTGATGACTGAAGAGGTCTGCTACTGTAGAAATCCATTGTAGCTGCCATGCCTTCAAAACACTCAGAATATTTTAATTAGACCAAACAAAGAAAAAAAAAAATAACACCAACCTGGTTCTTATCAAAATTAAAGAACAGGTTTTGGTTTCAAACACAAACCAGAAAATCAAAATCAAAATAGAACCTTTTTCTACAAAGAAAGATCAAAGAGGTTTAAAATAGACAACCTCTTGTAAACCTTTTTAAAGAAGCCTAAAAAAACAACCTTGAGGGAACCAAAAATTAACCCTCCAAGCTGATTCAAAGAAAAAAAAAATTAGAAAAATTAAAAACCCACCTAAAATTTACTAGAAATTAAAGAGAAATATTTTTTTTTTTTTTTAATAATAAAAAACCTGGATCTCGATTCTGAAAACACCTGGCTTTCGAAAATCCTTCTAAGTTTGCTTTTTATGCATTTCCAAAACAAACCCAAAAATCAAAACTTGAAAGACAGATGATTAACAGAAAGGGATTCAGAGAAGCGGGGTGATTCAGAGGGGGGGGATTAAGAGGAAGACGAAAAAGAAAACCAAAACACTCAAAAACACTCTTTTTTTTTTCTGCTTTCAGTTTTTTGTTTTCTCAGTGAATATCTCTCAACCTCACTTTGTTTTTGCTTCTTGAGCTAGCTCCTTTGCCCCTTATATAGTGGAGTCCTGGTCCTCAGTTATCTCAGATTATTTTAACCTAAATCTTAATTATCTCACACTAAACCACACTTACACTATTAAAATTGTAACGTCCTCCTCTCGTTTAGCCAGCTACGATTCATGACGCGAGCATTTTCAAGTTGACGATCAATGACCAATAGCGTTGTTACACGTACATGGGTCTTGTTCAAAAACCGACACCTGCCCTAGTGAAACCGTCAGGTGTCAGTGGTCCAAGAGACTTAATTTGTCCGAAGCTTGTTGACTACATTAACATGCGAGTGTGTTCACACTGGCAATTCCAACTGGTTGTTGGGATGTTAAATGCATTTGTTTTGCTCTCCCTTTCTCTTTTGAAAATCGCAACACCGGGCATTGCACTTTGCACGTTTCACGCTTTTTTACTGTTTTCACTTGCTTAGCTTTACAATTCATGTTTCTCTCAAAAAAAAAAAAAAAAAAAAAACCTTTTCAATTCATTAACAACCGGTGTACCAAAACAAAATACACCATTTTTGTCTCATTTACGCATAACTTGTAGTTCACGCTACAAGCGGCAGCAAAAATTTTATAATTTAGGCCAAGAGATAATTTTATAATTTATATAGAGTGTCCTATTAGTATCGTGACAGTGTTTTAATTGATGTATTATGTTATAATTTTTTTTTTAAATTGTTAGTTTCGCCAAATCGTACCGATACTCATATTTGAATTTATGTTTGTGTTTCTATTAGTGTCCGAGCATCTTAGGATATAAATTGCACCATTTAAATTTGATTGAAATTCATTTTAGTACTTTAATTGTATTTTCGATCAATTGAGTTCTTTAAATTTCAAATTTATTAAATTTAAGTTTTCCTATCCAATTTGTTAAAATTTTGGTATTAAAAAAAATTATTTTCACATTAAAATATATACATATATATAATTAATAAAAATTTTATAGATTTCTTATGTAAGAATTGTTTTTCAAAAAATATTTTTCATTAGTTAATTGCATATTTAACAACAATTTTTTTTATGAAATTGGACAAATGACTTGAATTAAATAAATTTAAAATTTAAAAAACTGAAATGAATTTCAGCTAATCAAAATTAGTTAATTGCACTCTCTAAGTTTGGCTGAAATTTACATTTTAGCATATATTATTTTTCATTAACTAGAGATTTAAAACGTATAACTTATATAAAATACTGCTTATTCTTTTTGCTATAAATATTAGACATGATATAATATAAAATCTTATCCGCACATCTCAGTCGAACTTAAATGATACCATTTACATTTTAACCTATATTTTATTATGGTCATGCTCTTGCATTTTTTATTAACTACAAATTTAAAATGTTCAACTTATATAAAAAAACTATTTTCTTTTTGTTATAAATATTAGACATGATATAATATAAAATCTTATCCACGCGATGAAGCGGTGAAAAGAAGTTGATAGTGGGCTTCTGATCTAAAAATGAGTTCCCCACTTCTTTTTATCTTGGATTTGTCTAATTGAAAGAATATTTTTTTTGAGAAATGTTACGGTTACAAATTATTATACAATATTTTTACAAATTGTTGATATATTTAACTTTTTATTAGTTTTTTTTAAGCCTACCATTAATATTATATTTTTATTTATTAATAACTGCTTACCATATCAATATTTTGTAAAAAAATTTATATCTCTAACGTTATTTTATTTTTTTTAAGATAGCTAGAGTATGACAGCCGCTCCATATATATATTAAAAAAATTCTTTTTTGGCAATAAGTGGGAAAAGGAATCTGAAGCAAGGGAACTGAGAACTTATCTTTGAGAAAAGTTGACCCATAATGAGAAGCCTCTAAAATAAAAATATAAAAAAAATATAGCAAAAGCTCATTAAATTCACTCATTAATTAATAATGACAAACGTCTTATCCTCCTTGCAGTGTAACTCTGTATCCTTTGGCGTTTTTTATAAGCCCCCCTTTCTAATAAATACTTCACAAACTAAAGTACAAATCTTATAGAAGCGTTCATGATTTAAATTTTTCATCCAATCAATTGAATGTTAAAAATAAAAACTATAACAATTATCGAATTAGCTTAAGAGTTATCTTTATTTAAAAAGATCCACACATTATTCATGACACTTCCTTCAACCACAATGATTCCTATATATTTCCTTACTGCCATTACTCCTTAACCTAATTACTTCTAGCCCAATCTTCTACTAATAAAAAAACCTACTCTCTCTATATATATATATATATATAAATTTTTTTGAAATGTTGATGTAGTTTTTTTTTTTTTTTTTTCATTTTTCTTTTTAATGTAGCTAACTTGATTTAATATGTCGAAAATCCATAATCGACCCCAAAATTTTAGACTAAGGCTTTGTTGTCATAAATATTGAAGTAACTTTTTTAATGTTGCTTAAATTATTTTTTATTGTCATTGAGTGACACATAAACAATCCATTAGCTACCTTAATATTTTATTGTGAGATAGATGGCAACAAAAATAAATTTGAAATTATCTCAAAAATTCAAGGGGCTCAAGTGAAATAAAAAAAAAAATGATAAAAGTAAAAATGAAAACACACCAACTGATGATTTGCCACAAATAAAAAAAAAATGAAGATCATGTTAACAAATACTTTTATAGTATTTGTTATTAGACAATTTTAAGAAATTTGTTATATTTATAAAAAAATAAAAAATAAATAGTTATTTTTTTCTTTTTTCATATAATTTTTTTTAAATATTTCTTAAACTAATATTCAGTTAATTTTTTCCAATAAAAAAAATCAGCCTGTTTAAACAAAAATGGTCAACATCATTTAACCTGAAACCCAAAAAAGAGGTAATTAATTCGGTGGGTCACGCTGACATAGACTCAAAAAGTTCAAGAATCCAAAGCCAAGTGATCCGACAACCGCTCAATGAAAAAGAGGCCCCACCTAAAATGATCTAACGACATGATGACCATATCCTACATCGGAGATGGTCCATGTCTACGAGGAACCCACGATAACAAAAGGCACCAAATAATACTCACTTTGGGGCAAAAACGTGGGATAACAGTCTCAAAAACCAAAATGAACGATTTAAACCATGGTTTTGTTGACCCTAGTTTGGTTACGGCAAGCAGGGGTTACGGCGCAAGATAGCATCAAGTGGCCATGTCACATCACGTGAGAGGAGGATGACAAGCTCTACTATTGCGGCGCCGGATGTTGCAAGATACACCCTTGGATCTTGCGGATCATGTGATCGATCAGGACATTACTCATTGACCCACGCGCGGCGCATAACAAGAGAGAATCCCTTCTCATTTGTTAGAAAAATTAACAAATTACACATCAAAATTGGAAGAGTATTTCTTGACAAAGACCGGGGACTAATCTTCATGATTAATATAATCGACCAAGAAGGCAAGAAGCAGTATTATTGAATCTTTATATTAATAATTTAATAAAATTGAATCCATTAATTTTAAAATAAATAGATAAAATTATAGAGTTATATTAATATGTGCACTTATGATAATTGTTAATAAGTCACGAGAGATGTTACGTCCACAATATTTTTACAATATTTTCACAACATATCATAGGTGGTTAGTTGTTATTCGTTCAAATTTGAACATAATATTAAGATTACTTTTTTATCTCAACAATAACAACCAGTAACAACTTGCCACTTAGGATTTGTTATAAAAATATTGTGAAAAATGTTGTGAACATATCATTTCTCATAAAGTATACCAAAAAAAGTTTGATACTATTTTTATGAAAAATAGACAAAATTGTTACAAAGTTAATTGTTTTATTTATTTTCTCATAAAAATTTTCTTATAATAGTTCACTAAAAATACCTTTGGAAAATCAGTTAACTTTTCTCAAAATTATATATATACTTTTTTTTTAAGAGTAGAATTTCTTAAGAATTATGGAGGGCAAATTTTTATAATTAACCAATCCATAAGCAAACATTCCACCACGTCGTATTAAAGTAAATCCATGTTAGAATGATAAAATGATATATAAAACGGTTTTAAGTAAATAAGACAATTTATTTGTTTAAAATGTTTTTTTATGCCATATTTTTTTTTTCAAATAGTTCAATTATAAAATGTAATAACAAGCGAGGGAGAAGTTTTAAATTTTATTTCCCCTAAAATAAAATGAGGCTTCAAATTGGGTTGAAACGCTAATGCATTGAACTCGACACAATGTAAACAATTTAAAAAAATAAAAATGATCACATATCACCATTATATGAGATTTAATATAGTTTAATATTCAAGAGAACTTAATCCAAGCATTACTCATCAAATACAGTATTAGAACCATAACCTTCTTTAATTGTAAGAGTATCTCATGAGACGATTTCTTGAGATAAATTAATACATGTGAGACGGAAGGTAGTAATCACGCTTTAGGAGCTCGCGTTGGCAGTGAAATGACGGGGGGCGCACGATTTTCTTTAGGGGGAATTATTTTGTGTGCTCGTGAGCAGGTGAAATTCAGAGTGAACTGGGTGACTAGACCCGGCAGTGTTGGTTAGGTTAGGTTAGTTGACCGATTGGGTTGAGAGAATCCGGAATGAATCTTGGGCCATGTCCGAAGGGAACGTGGAGCCGCAATTTTCAAGCAATTGAGTCATGTGTTTCCTCAAAGTCACGTTGTTGTATTGTAAAATTCAAACCTCTATCATTAATCCATACGACTAGAAGCAGTATTATTTGCTTTTTATTCCTATTTTTTGTTAAAAGTTTTTTTCTTTTTTCTGTTCTAACTTTCAGGTTCTCTTTTTAAAGTTGTATAAAATGTGTGGATGATAGAAAATATTATCGAGACGATATTCTTTAAAAAGTAATACTAATTTCTATTCAAGTTAAAATTTTTATATTAAAGAAAGAATAACATTTTATAAATTAGATGCTCTACATCAATATTTAGTTGGTTTACAAGCAAATCACTATCCTCTTATAGCCATACTTGCTGCGTGGTTGAATCGAGAAGAAAGAAAACTTAATAGTATATATTTATGAGTGCTATTATCAGAATAGACCATTTTAGAAAAATGTTAATATCACTTTTATGTGAAATGTAAAAAACTATTTAAAAAAATAATTATTTTGATCTTTTCTCATAAAAAAAAGTTTCTAAAATGACCTTTTAAACTAATGTCTTTGGGGTATTCATTAAATTTTCCCTATATTTATTTATCTTGACGAAACCATGATGAAACCTACAAAGCTAATAATTCCTTGGAAATTATTTTAAACAAAAAATTATTCCTTGGAAATCTCTATCTCTATGTTCTTCAAATTAAAAAAAAAAAAAATTAATGCTAGAAATACAAACTTTTTTATAAAAAATTTTATAAACTGCTAATATAGTGAATGATTATTAGTAAATGAAAAAGTGATGTTAATAATGGGTTTAGATGAAAACCAATAAGAAGTTAGTCACATCAACAATTCGTAAAAATATTATAAAATAGCTTGTGACTGTAGACTTGAATTAGTCTCACTTAATGTTTAAACGGGCCATTATGTATTTAATTTTGGATGGTTGTTAGTAGGTAAGAGTAATAAATACAAAGGTGAAGACGGTCTTTCCATAAAAGTTACTACTCCGCGGCTCATACGATTTTTGTGTTGTAGACTTGAATTAGTCTCACTTAATGTTTAAATGGGCCATTATGTATTTAATTTTGGATGGTTGTTAGTAGGTAAGAGTAATAAATACGACGGTGAAGACGGTCTTTCCATAAAAGTTACCACTCCTCGGCTCATACGATTTTCAATTGATGGGTAATCTTTTGTTGTCTCGAATGGTCAAAGACCATATGGAGGAGCCAAGGGATTCCCTCAATCCCCTAATCAAGCACGTAGTGATTTGGCTTTGTGAGAGTTGGTTTGGATTGTCAGTGTACTTTAAATGTTCTTAATGAGCGAGGTCCAAGATCAATGTGCCCCCCATTGTTTATCCTCGTGAGGTGGTCTCTCAAAACCAATAATGATTGTTTTTAATTAATTATCATGTCAATACACTAATTGATTGTTGTTGTAGGTGTTCTTAATTAATTATCATGTCAATACACTAATTGATTGTTGTTGTAGGTGATAAATGAATTTAAAAAATTTTATTTGATGACAAAGGACTTTACTAATTGAGTTAATTTATAATTATTCTATACTTAAAATTTGCCTTTTAACTTTCAAAAAGACTGGGTGGTTAATTTTTTTAGAAAAATGGACATAGTATTTAGATCATTACCAAAGAAAAAAGGAATATATAATTCAA
The DNA here is from genome assembly GCA_030445155.1 of Quercus variabilis. Taxonomy (NCBI): domain Eukaryota; kingdom Viridiplantae; phylum Streptophyta; class Magnoliopsida; order Fagales; family Fagaceae; genus Quercus; species Quercus variabilis. Next base: position 32,401,262 of record CP129456.1, on the reverse strand, counting down.
AATATTTATTATAAGGGTTAGGTTAATGGTGAATTCCAGTTAGCTCAACAAATAAAGTTTCTAATAGTTAAATATGAGATTTGGGATTCAATTCCTGCTACCACAAAAAACTGACTGGTGTATTGGTTTGATGATAAAATAGCTATCACCAGGTGCAGACACCATATATTAAAACTCTCTCTCAAAACGGTTGTCTTAGGCATTTGTTAATTGATAATTTCAGGAAAATTTTGAAACAATTTTCATGAAAAATATATAATAAAAAAAAAGGGCAAAAAAACTATTTTCTTTTTCTTTTTCTTTTTTTTATAAATTTTTTTTAAAAAATATTACCTAAACTAATAACATTAGAATTCGTTACTTTTTCCCTTTTTTATAATGAGACAAAATGGATGGCCAAAGGCAAAAAGAAAAGCTAATTGCCTAATTGGTGATAGCTGTAAACACGGATTAAAAGTTAAACCCAATGATGAGGTATGATTTCGACTTAATGGTGGAAAAGAGAGGTCTTAAAATGACATCTAATAAGTATTGGACCCAAAATTTTTAGTATTAAATTTTTTTCAAAAAATAATCATTGATGTTGTTATTTGTGAAAAATGCTGTGTGACCAACGTTAGCATTGCTCATTAAAAAAAAAAAAAAAACATAGCAATTGCTCTATGATGAGAAATTGACCGATTTTGCAGTATGCGAGAAGAGTGAAGAGAAATTGGCGGTGCAGACATATAATAAAGTTGTAAGCGTAAGGAAGAAGCGAAATTGTCCGGAATGTTTAAGGTGGGACCCACCCACCATGGAAAAAAACGAAAAGCAAAGCAAAGCAAAGCAAAAATTTCACGCGGTTTTGGGTCACAGTCTCTCTCAGATCAGTCTTCTTTATATAATAATAGTGTGTATCACTTGCCTCACGCCTTGGCCGTTTTTTTTTCAATCCCGCAACCGCTAAAACGTTGCCACGTGTTCTCCATAAAACGGGATGCATGACTTTTTGATCAAAGTGGAGAGTGATGGTCGTTGCTGGCTGTGGACTTTCTCTTACCCTCACATTAATGCTACACTTTAAGCCATCAGATCTATTTCTATTGACTGTGTCAGAATTTAATTTATGGGTTCACTAAGTTACGCCTGCTAGCTAGCTGTACACTGTAGACTTTTATTTTTTTATTTTTGATTCTAGCTGTAGACTGTAGACTGACCTGGAGCTCAGGCAAATGTAACTTCAATCACAGTAATAGGATAGGTACACCATAGAGACAACCGCTATAATACAGGGTCTAAGGTTTTTGTTTTTTATTTAATTTTTTTTTATTGAGGTTCTCTTAATATCAAGGGTCCATTTAGATACAACTGAAAATTAAAAATTGAAACTGAAAACTGAAAAATATTATAGTAAAATAATTTTTAAATGTGTAAATAGTACTGTAAAACTTATTTTTAATGAAAAAGTTGTTAAAAAGTGAAATTTGTGAATTTATAAATAATAAAATTTGTGTAAAAAAGCAAATGTCATAATCAACAGTACAAAAAGCCGGTTTGGAAAGCTGAAAAAAAAAAAAAAAAAAAAACGCAAACGCGTTTGGGAAGCGCAAAACGCGCTTCCCAAACGCACACTAAAGTGTCTTGTTAGAATTATTAATAATTCATTAAAAAAAAAATTTTTGAGAAGAAAAGATATCCAATCTTATTAAATCAAATTAGCCATATCGGACTCTTTCTCAAAAAAAAAAAGAAAAAAAAAATAGTCATATTGGACTGAAGTATAAGATAAATAGGTGGTGAAACATCTTTTATCTATACAATACAATTTAAATAATTAATTAAAAATCTAGCTAAACTGTGAGCATTTTTATCATCTCTCTTTGTAAAAAAGAAAATCAATTTTGAGAAGTTTAAGAAAATTTTGATATTGTTTTAATAAGAAATATAAAAAATTGTTAAAAATATTTAATTTTTTTTTATAAATCTTTTATAAAAATACCTCTTAAACCAATGCTCTTAAAATATAAGTTAACTTTTTCCTTTGTTTGAAGTTTTAATTGCTATAATAGAAGTAATAATTGACATATTTAATGATTAAAAAAATAGATTTTTCTTCCCCCTCCGTCTTTATACTATCTTAAATTTTTTTTTTTGGAGCAATTTCTAACAATTTTTTCCCAATCCAAATCCAAGCTATACCCTATATAGAAAGTTGAGAAATGTCACTGGGTGTCCGATGGGCATCAAGTAATTTTAATTTTATTTTTTATTATTATTAAAGTTAGGTTAAAATCTACTAGTAGTTTTACGAAGCTGTAAATAAACAAAATAAGTTAAAAGTTAAATGAGAATGACAAATGGAGACTAAGGTTGCGATTGGACAACTTATTTTCTACCAATTTATTTTACTATTTAGCTTATTTTTGTTACTATTTATAAATCTCACTACATTTTTTTTGTACTATTCATGAGTCTCACTGTAGTATTTTAGTTAACTTTTACCTTTATCTATAATACTTTTAGTAAAAAAATTTCAGTTTCAGCAAAGTAAGTGTGATGATACACAGTAAATTAGTAGACCAAATGCTTCAGATTTAAGTGGTGAGAGAATCACTTGAGAAACCTAAAAGAATGAACACACAATCAAAGATAACCGGGGAGGACCGACCAAGAACCTTCCAATGATAAAGTCAGTTATTTTTCTCAAATTCTGGAATTCCAATCTCTTTGGAAGTGTTAGAAAAGACTTACTTTAATTTGGTGTAGATGGATGCTTATATAGCACCTAAAACGGTTACTTGTCTAGTAATTTCCTTTATCATTAAGAAGGTCGAAAAGTTCGGAGTTAACTTCCATAACTGCCATGAAAGTTATATTGTTTGGCCTTATTTTCCATAACCGTCATTGAGAGCAGTTTTGTAGCAATGAACCTCGGTTTTTACTTGTTCTACGAAATATGAACGTGGAGCTCGTTCAAAACTTGTATAGAGAAACACGCTCGAAATGTACAGAGGCCGTCCAAGCATCTTTTTGGATGGACGACCTTGTCATGGACGAGCGTTCTATACAATTCACTTTCCTGTCTTTGCCCTGGATGACCATCATGGACGATTTTGGAGTTGGCGTATTTATCACACCATCAAAGTGGATTCTAAACAGACCCTAAGTCAAAATTAATATATATTTTTTTTTGAATAAAGTCAAGATTAAATTGGTGAAGGAACTTCGTATTCTATTTATTTATCTCCATAATCTTCTTTTTCCTTCTTGTGACAAATGGATAGATACTTGTTGGAGAAATACACACCTGATAGGCTGATTTTAGTCAAAAAGGGAAGAAAGGTATTGCTCGAGAAAACTTATCCTGCACTCTTTTGTTTTTTTAATCTAACTTTCTAGAAAAGCAATACTAAACTTATGCAGCAAGCTGGCGTCCATGATTGGAGCTCCCTCTCATTATGCTTGCCAACATTAAACGGATGGTTTTGAAACTGAAATTTTTTTTTAAAGATAGTTTTAATCTATGGTGTTGGCTCTTAATGATAGCTTTTTAACATCTTATCATGACATCAATTAATTTTTGGTGTAAGCAGGAAACTGAAAGTTACATATACACACAAACTAGCTTTGTATTTTTAGCATTAGAAGGATAGTTTTTTATTAATGACTTTTTGGTTCTCTCCTTATTAGTTATTACTTATTACCCATGCGTATTAATCAAAACTGTGGATTCCAACTGGTAAAATCTATTATTATTGAATAATTATATACATATATGGTCAACAAGATGGACCTTTTACCCCTTGAATCTAATTTTCCACGCAATTGCGCTCTAATTTTTTCCCTTCTTGCTTGATATTGGCTTTGAGGGAAGGTTGTTTTAGCTTGACTTGTAGTTCTTCCTAATTTTATGCATGCTTTTGTCAATTTAGCAAAAAAAAAAGTAAGAAGCACGTTTTAGCATGATATATAATCAACCCAAAATGAAGGATAGTTTACGGGAGCTAATAATTGATATCCTAACTGATAAAGTGATAATATCTAAGCGAGGTGATGATTGACGAAAAGGAAGAGGATAGGTTGAGAGCTTCGGTCCAACTCACACTATTTATTTGTTTATTGGAAAATAAGGCTAAAAATATGTTTTATTGGGAAAATTCGTAACATGATCACTTAAAAAAAAAAAAAAAATTAATAAAGGAAACTGTTCGTTAGGTTGGTTAGGTCAACTTCATACTTTCCAATTTTATATATAAAAAGATCAAGACCCAGCATCCAAATATCATTGAGTATGGTTTACAAAAAAACAATAAACTAATTGTGATAAATTCATACTTTTGCTGCATTGCAATATTCTTATTAGAATTTGAAAATTCATAAAATTTAGGACAACCTTCAAAATTGAGTAATGTCTTTCTTGATTTATTGGAAATAAGCATTTTACCTCTTGTTGTTTTTATTTATTTATTTGTTATAATGGATAGTTGGAGGTGAGAGGATTTGAGCATTAGATATCTCTATTAAAAATACCATGAGATGATAATCAATTGAGTTACAAAGTTCTTAACAATTTTACCATTAAGATTTTCATAAAATTTAACCCAAAAAAAAAAAATCAATTTATGTTTAACATGGCTTTTTTTTTTTTTTTTTTTAAATGACTTTTGAGCCCAGCTTGACGAAAATTTTAATGATATGGGGCAAAGTAATTACTAACTAAAAATACCAGAGAGTTCATTGTTTTTGAAGTTTTTAAGGCAACATCGTAATTTTCCTCAAAAAAAGAAAACATCAAATTTAGAGAGGAAAGTGTAATTAACTTCTAAATCTAAGTAAAATTTTGTTAAGATATTACATATTAGAGTCCATTATTATTATTATTATTATTTTATAATTTGATATTTGGGAGAGATGAGATTTGAATCATGTATGTTTCCATTGAAAACACTATAAATTACCAATTAAATTACGAAATTCCTGAATGTATTGACTATTTAAGTCATGTAAGCTTAATCTATTGAATAGGTCATTAAAATTGTACAATTCCGACCTACAACCTACTTTTTGGCCTAGAAGGACTTGTATTTGAAAGTTTTTCCACAAGTCTTGTACGATTTTATTAGACAATTACTAATTCATGTATCCTTTATCAGATGGTTTTCGCCTGTGGAACCTTTCAACTCTCAAACCTTAGGACAATTCAGAAATCACCTAATTTTCTACACATAAATTGAATATGCACGATCTTTTTTTTTTTCAATAAATGCTCACCACATTTAGTAACGGTGAAAAACCTTAGATTCCTCAAATATAATACCAAACTCAAAGGTGGGATGTGGGAACAATCCAACATCAATTTGACAACTAGATTAGAGCAGCTTTGACTTCAAGGCATCAAGCCCGAGGACACATAAGACATGTTGCCTGATTTTCTAGATCCAGCCTGCAAAATTTTCAGCATGAAAGTTTGGCCAAATGTCTTGACCAATTCAAAACCAACCTTGATAGAGTTAAGGTTACAATTTGGCCACCTGAGCCACACACAAGCAGTGCCAAGAAATAGGATACAGAATCAAAATGAAACAACCAATGATTTGTCCTAAAGTTAAGAGGTCAAAGTGATTACTACTTTCCCTAGAATTTCTTGCACAAATCTTTGTCCTATTTTCATGACTTGAGCTGGCAAGGTAGGGGAAGACACTGTAATTGACAAATGATTTGTGTCATTAAATTTTTAGGACCATAAGCAAAGCAATAAAATCTTGTCATTTCCCGGGCAGTTCCTTTGTCATTATGTAGCTAAAGATATCCATGGTGATTTGGTGGGGGAGTCTCTCTAATTTCACTTTTTCACGACATTGGATAATGCATATGGCTTTGTAGGTGATTATACTGATTATTTCAAGCTTCTTTTGTTATTTTTCCGCGGGCTAAGGATCTTGCTTCTTTCTTTTTTGTTGAGTGGGTACAAAGTTTAACATCAGAGCTAGAAGTTGGGTTCACATTTTGTACCAATAAAATTCAATTGGTGACCAGATAGGCTTTGGTTAAACTTAACCCTACGAAATATCTATATATAAAATATAAGAGGACCTAAGTTGGAATGTTGCAAAAAGGGTTAGCATATGAATTGCCCAATAAAGTTTTTTTTTTTTTTTTTTTAATATTTTTTTTTTAATCTTTTCGTTCTTTTGTGTCTACCTACCTACCTAGCCAAATATCTGATATCAAGTTCATTTTTTGAGCATCAGGGGCGCGTCAAGATCAAATCGAATTGAAATCAAAAGTTTCCTTTTTCTATATGATGCTTTTATGAAAAATCACCATTAATTTTTCTTTAAGTCATTTCAATCAAAAGACTTTCTCAAAAGTTAATAAATTAAGAAAAAAAAGAAAGAAAATAGTATTGGAGCTTACAACCCAGTTTGAAAGAGTTAACTTGGTTAAGCAATCGACTTTTTTTTTGTTGGGTAAAACGTTAAGCAATCGCCTTCATTCTATACGGATTTTTTAACAATTTTATTGTTGCTTTTTTTCCTCTCTCTCTTTTTTTTTTTTTTGACTTCTTTTTCCCTCGTGATGAATAAAGAGATTGATGTAAAACAAGAACTACAACATTAATGCAACTTGTCCTATCTTTCTTTCCCTTCAAGGTCACAACAGAAAGAAAAAAGAAAGGAGATAAAAATGGTTCTCACAAAATTACAAAAATGCTCAGTTGATAAAATTATTGGCAACAAAAATTGATTCTCTAATGATAAATAAATTAAAAATTAAAAAACAGTAACAAGATAGTCTGACTCTACATCTGATTTCTAATTAGTAATAATAATTGATTAGTCAAGTTCTATATGAATTTTTTTTTCTCGGGCAAGGTTAATATTAACCATGTACTGTTAATTAGTTATAATGGGGGAGTTTATATAAAATAATAATAAATTAATAATGGGAAAAAGTGATTTTTTTTTTTTTTTTTTTGGGAAGGATAGGGGCCGACTAGTCTGGACCAGCAACATGGGAATTGAAATGTAAAGGGGTTGGGGAAATGCGCCATTCGCTACAAGCCCATTGACAAAACTGCAAAAGAGTATTTAAGGTGTGATATAAATTATGTTGAATGGGCCTTCTTATTTTCTTTTCTTCTTTTTATTTGAATATTTTTGATGTGATGTTGAATGGAATAATGAATATATATATATATATATATATATTTTTTGAGAAGTGTTGAATGGATCTTATTTGTCTCTCAAATTGAGAAGCTGAAACAAGCTATGATAAAATTTATATGAATGGGTCATTACTCATTAAGGACCTATTACCCCGCATTTGATTATATTGGTTAATTTAATGTGTGTTTAGTTTTATTTTTTTTAAAGATCTTATTTAACTTCTTTGTTTGTATACATCATTTTATTTTTTTCACTTTTTCTTTAAAGTACAACTATATTTGGTCCATACTTTTGGATACTTTAAATAAATACTAATAAATAAACAAATTCAAACGAAAGCTTAATAGTGTAGGTGAAAAGCTTATCAAAAAAAAAAAAAAAAAAGTGTAGGTGAAAAGAAGAAAAAATATAAATGCAAAAGATAGGTCAGGCCAAGAGTCCCGTGGCTAAATTAATGATACAGCTTGGTTGGAGTGTTAGACAAATAGTAACAATAACTATAAAAACAACAAAATGCAAAGGTGAAAATTTCATTTTCTGTTTTATAGTGAAGTTATTTTTTGAGTTCCCTAGACGGCTAGACTTCAATATCTCGAAAGAACCGCCGACAACTTTTTTTGGGATGCCTTTTTGTTCACTGCCGACACATTATTTAATTGTTTTCATAATAGGAGTCTGAGCTTTTGCGTAAATCTCTGGTACTTCGAGCACGGAAAATAATATTTCTCTCTCTTACATTTATAGTGTGTCCTCTTAAACTTATGATTGATCCACAATAAATACTAGAGGAGGAACTATCATTTTTTTCATTTTCTCGTAGTTAAGAATAGTTGAAACATTTTCCCTTGGATCCTTTATACCTGCTAGAATACTTGAAACATTTTGAGCTGGGCCAACGTTAGCCCAAACGTATTTTAAATTTATGACAGTACTGGGCCGGACTTTTGGCAAAACAAAACTCATAAATGGAGATATTGAGATATTCCTTCAATGTTCAATTTAACCTGGAAATACGATACGAACTCGATACAGATTTTTGTAGGTTAGAGTTGCGCCTTAATGGATTTAGGTCATAAACGGGTCAACCCGAAAGTAATACGATAAGAAACGTGTTATAAGCGGGTCAATCTGCAAATACGACATGAACTCGATACAGATTTTTGTAGGTTAGGGTTGGGTCTTAATGGATTTGAGTCATAAACGGGTCAACCCGAAAGCAATATGATAAGAAACGTGTTATAAGCGGGTCAATCCGCAATAGACACGTTTGACACATCAATTTATTTGTGTTAAACCAAAATGACCCACTTAACACAATCCGTTTAACTCGTATAACAAATAAATATTCATTTTATTTTAGAAATGTCAAATACCTTTTATATTTATATTTTAAATTTAAAAAGAAAAGTGAATAATTACAAAAACTTATAAGGGATATAATTAGAATCTATGGATGATAATCGTAGTCATAGTGACTACTATTTGCTCAAATTCTTTCAATATTTATACTGAATATTTGACGAGTTCCAATGATATTATATTTTTGTTGAACTATGTTGTTTTGTTTTTGTTAAACTATGTTATTTTGAATTTGGATTGAAATGTATGCACTTATTTTAAAGTGTAAAGAACTTATTTCTAGATGAATGTTATATTTTTGTTGAACTATATTATTTTGAATGTGGGTTAAAAACTTGAAGTGTATTCACACCTTTTGGGATGTAAAAAAAATTATTTCTAGATGGATGTAATATTTAATATTATGCAGGTTAAAATGGGTTGAGTTACATTCGCGTCAACCCAACACGACTCGTTTATTAAGCGGGTCAAATGGGTTGGGTTAGGTCAACCAGCCTTATTAACAAGTAAGGTTAAGGTTGAAAGATCATGACACGACTATTAAATGAGTCGGGTTAGGATTGAGTCATTCAATTGAATACCCTTACCTCGACACGACACGAACCCGACACATAAACCAGAATTGACACCTCTACTTTCGAACACGGAAAATAATATTTCTCTCTCTTACATTTATAGTGGGTACTCTTAAATTTATGATTGATCCACTATAAATATTAGAGGAGGAACCACCATTTTTTTCAATTTCTCGGAGTACCTTAGAATAGTTGAAACATTTTCCCTTGGCTCCTTTATACCTGCTAGAATACTTGAAACATTTTGAGCTGGGCCAACGTTAGCCCAAACGTATTTTAATGTATTTATGACAGTATTGGGCCGGACTTTTGGCAAAACAGAACTGATAAATGGAGATATTGAGATATTCCTTCCTAGTTCGATAGTTCCTTCTTCTACCCTTTTTTTTTTTTTTTTCTTCAGTTAGTTATAATAATTGGAGGAGAAGAATTCGAATCATTGTTTTCCTTATAAAGGAGACTAGACTATGCTATTAAACTACAAAGTTCTTGATAATATTCATTTTGTTACTTAATGTTTTTTTGACATGAGATAATTTAGGGAATATTTTGATAAAGTAGGATAAACAAGGAGGTTTTATTTTTTATTTTTTTTTTAAACAAGGCTTTTGTTAACGGGTTGAAATACACCCAATGATGTAGAATTGAATGAGTTTTAATGTATTGAAAAGTAACAAAAGTTAATGAACAAGTCTCATTTAAATAAAGGTTGCTCGACTCTTTAAAAATGTTGTGTACGTAGCCCTTCTCTTAAATTAAAAAAAAAAAAAAAAAAAAAAAGCTTATGGACCGTAATAAAATACTTACCTTAATCAATGCATTTCATCTAAGGGTGTGCAGTCGACCCACCAACCTGCCAAAATCGACCCGATCCAACCCAACCCGCTGGGTTGAGTCAGTTTTTAGGGCTTGGTGGATTGGGTTAAGTTACAAAAAAAATTTTGATAGCGGGTCGGGTTAGGTTTGGGTCATAAAATTTCAAACTTGCCAAACCCAACCCGACCCACCCATATGTTTAATATATATATATATATATATTATATAATTAATAATTTTTTTTAAATAACCAGTTCTTCCTCCTATCTTATGTAAAAGCCAATATTAATGTATAACTAAGTTGGAATATTAGTTCATATATTAATGTATATTTTGTTTATTAACTCAAATGGCAAGTGTAATATATTTTTTTCTGCTCAATTTAATAATAATAGTACTAAAATAAAATTGTCCAACCGATAGGTTCAACCCGACCCATGTGAGTTGGGTTGGGTTGGATTGGGTTGAATTTTTTTAACCCACCATAGTGGGTTGGGTCAAAAAATCTTCTTAACCCAATCCAACTCGACCCATGCACACCCCTAATTTCATCACTTATTCAACCAGACCATCTTTTAATTGGTAAGAAACATTTGGTTTAATTTGAATGTTGATCTTTAAAGACACTTCTGACATGTTCGAAAGTTGTGGTCGGTTGTCTCAGATCCCACTTTACATTACCTAGCTCTATTTGCTTGGTGGCTCAATTTATAGCCAGAATTTAAGTGAAATGGGAGGCTTATAGTAAATTAAAGTGACATATGTCACAAGAGTTATAGGGGCTTTATATGCTTTTATCAAAAAATAGGGGTTATACGTTACTCAGAAAAACATTGCTAAACATATTTACAGGTTGTGTTTAATTAGTGAACTAAACATATTTACACTGTTAAATATATTTATAGTTAATTAAGGTGGTAGCTCGTTGATAGTTATTATAACAACGTACATTCTACCTCGATCTTTCTAAGTCAAAATCCTCATAACATTTCTAAATTATAAAAGAGTATTGCTACATAGCAAAAATATATAAATAAAGTTACGCTAGTTGAATTGACAAACTTTGCTGGGTTTCACCTAGGTCTATTACTAACATCACTTTTTTAACTACTAGTCTATTACTAACAATTTGTCACATCAGCTATAATTATATCTCTAAGCTTTTTCATTATAAAATTGTGCTCTTTGATGCTTGATCCCTACAGAAGGTTAGGCTGACATGACACAACTCGTGCTAGAGGAGATAATCATAACTCATAAGGCGCCAATATTTCATCAGATGCCTAGGCCTAGTTTATGGTCCATGTGGACCATATCCAAGAATTGGAATCCTAATCTTTGGTGTAAGGTTGAATGAAATATTCCATTACTGGTGGTGCACATATAACAAATTCACGCAACGAGTTTGGAGGCAACTTGATTGGAATGATTGTAGTTAACAGGTCCATTGAATAGCTCGGTGCCGATCCAAAATAAGCTGTCTTGGGTTTAGAAGGCAACAGGGCCAAAAGCCCAAATCTCTTTCACCAAAAAAGCCCAAATCTCTTCTTAGATTCAAATTTGGGATTTGACTTCCCAGAAATCTAGAATGGTATATGAATAATATTAAGCGAGAAAGTGTAGGGCACAACAAAATCTAAACAGTTTCAAAAAAAGATTTTGTCTGGCTTGATAAAAAGTTTGTTTATAAACAAGCTAACCTTGAGTTTTAGTTCTAGGTTTGTTTAGTAAATGAGATGAACCTAATATATAAATATTGTTCATAAATAAACTTGTGAACATTTGGTTTCAATAAAAACATAAGTTAAGCTTAGGCTCGTTTATGAGCTTAGTAATAAGCTTGATACAACTTTAACAAATAAATTCATATCTTACTAAAACTTTAGATACTTGGAAGTTGGGACTACTCTTCCAAATCAAATGGGCTTGATAAAAAGCTTGATATGGATTTGATGATGTACTTGTATTAGAACTCAAGTTCAAAAACTTGATATTGAGCTTGAGCTTGACTTAAGTAATGATCAAGCTAAGTCAACCCAAGTTTAAGTTTTAGAAAATTTGAAAAGTTCAAGCTCAAACATTATTTGTAGGCTTGGTTCGAGCTCGAGCTGAGTTTGAACATTTTACCTTTTTTGTTAAGCCAAGCTCAAACATTCACTACTCGATAAAGTTCAGCTTGTTTACAGCCTAACAAAATCTCATATTTTTACAATCAAAAAGTCTAGGACCACACACTTTGACACAACTTAGACACGTGATAAGTCGTGATTAAATTATTTTTCATTAAGTAGCAATGGTGGACCTATGTGTAAGTGATATATGCAATCTAATCACACCGTTGATAAATATGCAAATTGTGCGGGCAAATGTGCCCATAGAAAACAATTATTTAGAATAAGCAGTTAATTAGACAACAACCATATTTACAAGTCAGTCAATTAGAACAAGCAGAAACTGGGCACGGCTCCATTTCCTTGCATGTGGATTGTACTTTTGACGTTTCTTAAAGAAAAAAGAAAAAGAAAAAGAAAGATTGAACTTTGACTTTTTATAGAATAACTTACAAGGATGAAAAATTGGACACCGTCTGGTTTCAATAGCTAGATTATTAAAAAAATCGAATATTTATTCCGTTTCACCGACCTCTTTACAAGTTACAACTGAAATTAAGGAAACAACGTCCAACTACCGAGGATAGTTCTTTAGACTAAGGTTATTACTTTCTAACCTACTGTCTATTAAAAAATGACTTCTCACACTGAGAGAGGAGGGAAAGCCACATGTTAAGATTATGTTAATTTTTTTTTGAGTAGTTGAAACTTGAAAGCCACTTTGAACGTTTGTTTTTACTTCTAAGCCAATTTTAGAATAAGCGGCACGTTATAGCAGATGAAGCATAATCTTGGCTGGGTCATTATCAAAGACAATTTCTAATAGATGCTACTGACTGCTTTGGATCATAACATTATCCAAATGTATCTTTACGATACGAAATTATCAAGTCTGATCAAACTTTGGTTGAGTTAAGCACTACATTAGTGACCAAATTTTACTTCCAATTTCTTATACCCACACCACACGGCATAAGAATTCAACAGAATTTGTCAGCACAATACTCAGATGCTGTCCCACTTTGACGTAGTGATCAGAGGATCTGAAAATGATTTTATTGTTATCTACAAGAAACAATGCATGAAGGGTTTTAGGGTTGGACCAAACATGGGTGGCAATTGAATAACACGGGGTTGCTTTCCTTACAGATAGGGAAAATGTCTCTCTGAAGGTAAGGGTGGTCCAAGGATTATATTACTAGAGACCCAATTTTCAGATTCATCGTGAGCTTTAAGGTGCTATACGTTTTTAATTTCTAGGCCATGATATTAACTTTGATCTCATCCAAGAAAAAGAAACGCGGACGTAACGTTAATGAAACCAAGAAGTTTACATGTTTGACATCCTTTGAAGAGAGACCACAGATTAGTGCGCTTCGACAATAATCTTCCATGTACTCACAATTTTACATGTTTTCCAATTACCTTGTATTATAAAACAAGAGCATGTGCTTCTCTATTTTGAGTATTTTCTTCATTTATGCCTGATAATTGGACTAATAGATAACAAGGTAACTGAAAGAAAAGGAAAAAGACAAAATAATTGATAAATGATAGACAAAACTATTGCCATATACAGAGACAGCAACCGCAAAACGCTTTACAAAGGGCAAAATTTATGTTCTACATATCCAAACGACACCACGGAATAGCTCCCCAAAGGCAGGAGAGAATACTAGTCTCCAAAACCAAGAGGGAATACAAGACTACAACCCCAATATGTTACCAGGAGGAACCAAAAATTCCAAGACTAAGCTTCACACAGTCAAACAAAAACGTCTGCAGAAAAATTATGCACATCCATCAGTCCAAGTTGGTGGAGTGGTTAGCTGTAGATTTAGGGGCGCAAACCACTAATAGATGGAGTCCTCGTATCGGTTATAGTGCCTCCGGTTAAACTCTAACAAGCTGCCATATATGCGATCAGATACCCCTACAAAAAGAGCTTCGGCATCTGGGCTAAAAGATATTCCAGCAATCTCCCCAAACATATCAATCTCTTGTCCATGCACATACCCTGACTTTGTGTCAAAAATATGAACGAAGTCTGCCGGCTCAGCCATTGCCATAAACCGGCCATCAGAGCTGAACTTTACAGCTCTTATTGCCCCCATCCTTCCCTTTATTACAGCTACGGACTCGGACAGATTCCTTATGTCCCACAGCCTACAGGTAGTGTCTTGGTTCCCAGTAGCCAAAATTTGTCCATCTGGGTGCCAAGCAGAGGCAAAAGAATAGTCCAGATGCCCTTCCAGGTTCCCAACAACCTGCTCCAAATCCATATATCAGAACTGAATATATTTCTTACATACAAATGAAGAAGCAAGCAAGGAACAACCAAAACGAGCGACTTACTTTTCCAGACTGAGCATCAGCAATCAAGCACTCTGCACTGTCACCAAGAACTGAAACCAATTTGCCATCCGGACTAACAGAGGTGTTCTGCAAAGAAACCATTATGAAGAAGCGCACAAATGTGAGAAACGTTGCAACAAATAACACCCTAACTGTTAAGTATTGTTTCTGCACATTACACTCACATTGACAGACCAATTGAAGGAGAAGCGATTAAGGCAAGCAAAATTCTCGGCATCGAAAACCCTGACTTGAGCATCATTGTTTGCAGTCATGACCCTCATTGAGCCACTGCAGACAGAAGGTTCAGTTGCATGTCCACTCAGAGACAGATTCTATTTTTTATTGGGGGCAAGAAAGTGACCTACTTGGGGTTATGGTAAACATCCACTGCATTGGTGATGGCATTTTCGTCTGTTGTAATTTTAGTGCAGAATGCAACTCCAGGTTGATTCAGGTTCTGGTACACATACAAGAACCAAGTTATAAATTAAAATAAACTGCTGCAATGGACTGCTTTTCATTAAAGAGGGCACTTATCAACTCAATCCCATACCTTGCATATCAGCTCTCCCTGAAACCCGCCTGCCACCAGAAAATTCTCCTTAACAGCCATGGTGCTTATCTGCACTCTTGAGAGTGATTGAGACAACAATCCTGGGTGTGTCTGTGATCAAAAAGATTCTAAATTAGTCCAGAACCATAAAACACTAGGAACTCTGAGCTACAAAAATCAAGGGTCTATCTTGGTCAAAGAAGTCACTGATTACCAGGGTGGGAACGATAGGTTTAGCAACATTGAGCACTTCTTTGCCCCTCCTCAGCAATGAGGACCAATGCATGACCGAATAGTTCTGCATCAGGTATACATCATGCTTTGATGTTGCCCATAACAAATTCCTCAGCTGCACCAGGAGAACAAACCATTGATGGGTACATTCAATAACCACGTCCAGCATTCCATTAAAATACATAAATCAACACAATGAGACCATCAACCATATAGAAGAAGCTAAATTCAAAGGTAAGCATACAAATGCAAATAAATTGACCAAATATTAACAGACATTCCAGTCAATTAAAACGCTGAATCTGTACAGTCGGTTTTCTTGCGCTTTTTGCAAAACGTTCACGTCAGTAAATAGTATGTATATTATATTATATGCAAGGATTTAAAATCTCCAAGAAATTTGTTATTTTGATATAGAAGCTTCGGAACTCCTAACAAACTAACACACAGCAAAGTGGTATAAGTGCCAGTGACACACTAAAAATATACTGAATGAATTATGAATGAGTCTCCAGACTGCATGTAAACCCAGTCAGACCTGGACAAAAGTTCAGATATTTTAGCCTCTGGAGAATAGCAAGAAAATAATTAAATGAAAAACAAAATCTTAAGAACAAGATGGACAAATATGGTGGTCAGTAATATCCGCACACAGCATTGAGTCCCTTTGCCTTCATCACCAAAACAGAAAAAGTTAAAAAGATTCAAATTTGAACAAAAAATAAAGGAGAATAAGGAAAGAAAAGTGATAGGTGTACACATATAACACTAAAAACATATTGAATGAATATGACTCCCCAGACAGCAAGTAAACCCAGTCAGACCTGGACAAAATTTTAAATTATTTTAACCTCTGGAGAGAGCAAGAAAAAAAAATGGAAAACAAAATCTTATGAACAAGATGGACAAATAATAGGCTGGTGGTCAGCAATATTCCCATGCAACATTTAGTCCCATTGCATTCATCACCGAAACAAAAATAATATATTTAAAAGATAAAAAATTCAAAAAGAACAAGTAAAAAGGATAAAAAGGAAAATTATTAAATTATTATTAAAAAAGAAAAGAAAAGCAGTGTATACATATAAATCTCCCACTGGACCGTCTTATCTCCATGCAAACATTTGGATCCTCATTCACCCCCCTCACCAAACAAGTTTAGAGAACACAAGGATGTGAAATATGGAATGCCATTAGGTATGAGAGCTTGACTCTGCACTTAAGTGACAAATAATAAAAATGATGCATGTAGCATATTGTCCAAGTAGAAATATACAAGTGAAAACAGTATACAAGTTGTTACCAGTACGTGAAACCAGACTAGTGCACACTTGCTATATGAGTTTGGGGTTTCTTTTTTGAGAAGTAACATGTGAGCTTGGGGATTCAAAAAGGTGGAATGTTAAATAGTAAGAAACTAAGATTAACAAAAGAGATTTTACTCATAAAACTGATACATCCAACTAGGAAAGCTAGAACAGTAACGATTGAACCCAGACAAAATGTTTTCCCCTCACTAGACAAGAAAGAAAGTAGTAACAACACAATTATGCCTGAACCACAACAAAACCAGCTAAATTCACAATCATCATGCATAGCCATTTCAAGAGTTAAAAAAAAAAAAAGAAGAGATAATTTCATAACAAAATTAAAAATTAAATGATCTATGAAAAAGACAAATCCAAAACAATTAAACCGATATTTCTTGCAAACATGTTAACAACACAATTAACATGCTTGCAAGAAAGATCATCAAAAACTATATCAGATGGATCACGACAACAGCATGAAGATGAAATTATGTAAATGTTCAACGATTGTCAAGGCCTGCAATGAATCTCAAAATTCTAAACACGATCCAACATGAAGAAGTGCAATAATAGTACTAATCAGGCCCCTCATCACCAGGAACACCAATTCTACAAAATTACAGGAATTGCCACAGAGGCCTCTAAATGCTCAGATATTATCCTATCATACCATATTAACAACGCCACGCCAGCTGCTCTCCACCCTGCTTTAAAGGCTGAAATAAAGGGAGAAGTAGCAATCCTAAATGCACAAAGGGGTTAAAGCAATATAATTATATTTGATATCAACAGAAACAATATATTCACAACCAAATATTGAATTCAAAGATTATTGAAATCAGTAAGTAATTATTAAAGCATACAATGCTAGGACAAAAACCACAGATTCAAACTTAACGCAGCTTGACTTTAAGGATAATGAACACACACCCATCATGCTACTTAACACACACAAGTTGAAACAAAAAGTAACTATTATTGAAGAGACAAACTGGATATAGCCAACAGGTTGCAGATGCTTCCTCATTTTATTCTCTCAATTACTTTGTTTTATTCAATGATTGCTTCAACTGTAGTAAATTGGTAGTGCTTACATAGATAGTTCCATGGGTTATAATTTTGTTTTTCTCACTTACTACCTTTCTACATTTTTATTTTTATTTTTTACATTAACAGATTATAGTTGCAAACCAGTTATATTCTAATAGCAGCTAGGAGAGTATAGACAGTCCTTCAGCTTACAACAGAGCTCAACCTATCAATTTTCAAAATAAGCTCTGATTAAAGAAAAAATGGTAATGAGGTTAGAGATGTTTCAAACATTGCAATAGAGTGTGCATGTGTGTATGTGATGTAATACGTAAAAAAGATTCCTTTTTTATTTATTGTTATAGTGTGTTCATGGCAATTCACAAGTACACCAACGCCAGCATCATGTTGCAATCATTACAAATGCCAAGTCATACCATAGTCATGATGCACCAATATTTATAACTTGCATTAAATCATCTGTCCATAAATAAATCTGGCACATATTCAAGACTATACCTTCAACATATTGTATCTTTTAATTTTATTAAGATTTGGTGAACAGTTATCAAGAGCAAGTATAAAGTAAGCATCCTTCATCATGTATCTGCAAAAAAAGTATCTTGTAAATACAAACCCCAGCTTGCTGACTTTAAGTGGGGCACGATATCATAATTCAAAAATAATTTTGGTACAAAGACTAGTAAATTACAAATTGAAACATTTCACATATCTTCTGTTATGAGAGAAGCGGGCACAATCCTCACAAAAAATCAAGTTAATCACACAGTTTTTTCTTTGCCTAGGAATAAAATTCAAGAATTATCTCCACATCAGGGAAAATTCTGTCACCAGTTTTTAGGCCTTAAAAGAGACTATTATGATGGCCTCACTTGCCTGTAGATAATTCTGGAGAAGCTCTCAAAACTCTTATTTGTTGGTAAATAAAGCATATGTCAGCTGATAAAATCTGTAGTCTGTACTTAAACCTAATATAAGAGAGCAACTGTAAACTCCATACCTTCCAATTAATGGTTGACGCACGTGCTATAATCACATATAGAAAACCCATAAATGGTTTTATTATAGACCTGCAGGACTGCTAGACTAATGATAATGCGTACATCCAAAGTTCAAAAGAACCACCAAAAACTCTAAAAAAATAAAATTTATCTGGTCAATGTGCTCTACAGTTCGTATTAGGAAACACTATTAGCAAGAATATCTATGATGAGCTATGATATAGAATTTTAGGCAATGAAATAAAAAAGTACAAGTGAGCATCTAAGTAATACTAATTTCAAAACTCTGGAATAAGAATTTTTATTAAAAAAAAGAAAAAGAAAAAGAAAACAGAAGAAGAAAAATGAAATGTGCTTATGCAACATGGACATTGAGTTTAAAAATATGTAACGTATAGACCATAGAAGATGGCTACTATTATGAATTTATCACAGTAATCTGTGTAAGAGACATACTTCAAAATACAAGGGAGAGGGACAGCCCAAGGAAACACAACACATGAAAACAATCAAATGCTTGGGACTCCAAAATAGGTAGAAACTAGTTTTGACGACAAAACATAAACCGTTTCAAAGAAAAAAGAGAGCCATGAAGAAGAATCTCTACCTGAAAATGCACTATTGTTGATTTCACAAGCCTTGTATTAAACTGGAAGTCATAGAAGGTCTTTCCCTTCTCTATTTGCAAGCACTCCTGTAAATATAATCTGTTTTAGCAAGAAAACACAAAGAACGATGCAACATAAACAACAATAAATATGAATATTGCGCATGTCAACTAGTTCCAAAGGATGGAGAAACAATCATTTTTATCTTTATTTTTTCTAAAATATATATAGTAAACCAAGATAAAAATCGATCAGTCCAGTATTATCGTGTCAACTAGTTCTAAAGGATGGAGAAAATGTTATTTTTATTTTTTCTAAAAAATATATAGAAACCTTGGTTTACCCACCCAAATCAAAATATAAGCAAAGTATCCACAACATGAAATAAAAGTGGGGGCTACGGTTCTTTACTGTGATTCACAAAATTTTGACTTTATATTGGGGTAACTCTATACTGACCCATATCACCATCAACTCACACGAGCGACCTTTAGTTTTGCTAATTTAGAATACAGGGGGACCGGGGATTAAACCCATATAACACAAAAAGTCCATTGTTGAGGTGCTTATGCATCGAATCCCAGACAACAAAACACCCCAGATCCATAAAAAAACAAATTTTAGGACCACAAATTTCTTTTTCACAATTACAGACTTATGGCCTGATCTGGTTTGTGTACATTAAAAATAGTATTACTTGGTCGATTCCTACGAATATCATATTCGCATAATAAATAAAAAATATTGAAACAACGAAAGAATATGATCACATATCCGATAAGCAAATAAATAAATAACCAAGTAAACTACTTCATTATCTAAAGACACACGCAACTTAACCCTTAAATAAACAACTAAATAAAATCAAAGTTTTTTTTTTTTATTTTTCGGAGAAAAACCCAATCACAAAAGTACAGTACACATTGTAAAAAACAAGGTCCGTGTCTGAAAATTGAAATCTAACACACACACACACACACATACACAAAGTATACCTTGTCGAGGCCTTCGCGAGAGCGAGAGAGGTTCTCGTAGTTCCTGTATTGCTTCAACCGTGTCTCGCGGTACTCGTCTCTGCTAAAATTGAGCCTCTCCCATGGTATTCCTTGTATATCTTTCCCATTCCTCGCTTCTAAAGCTGATGTATCAGTCTTCGACTTACTCTGTCAAAACCACGCACTCAATTTCATCATCATCATTTGAAACAGAGATTGAATACGTGTAATAAAAACAACAACAAGGCTTTGTACCGATTCGAAGTCGTCTTCAAAGTCGGAGTCGAGAGGATCGGAACCGTTGTTCGTCTCCGGTTCGTTTTGGGCGAAAGGGTTGTCGTACTCGTCTTCGAAACCGGTCATGTCGTATAAGTCGTCTGCGACATATTCGAGGTCGCCGTTGTCGAATTGCGCCATTAACCTACAACCGTAAACGGTGTTCAAATTTGGGGGAAAATTCAAAGAGAAGTTTGAACAAAGAGCTTCAACGACATTACAGTCAAACACGTACCTGTACAGAGTTATTAACAACAAAATTAAAAAATAAAAATATATAAAAAAAAAAAATTCATATATGTGAAAAATTACCTCCTTATAGCAAGAGTTGTTAGATCGGAGTGAAACAGAGACCTTGGAAGCGAAAGATCAAACAGAATGCAATACAAAGCGGAAAAAGAAGGAGGTAGAGAAAAATTTTCCAGAGAAACAAACAAGAATCAGGAATACGGTGTGTTCAATTTTGGGAACAAAGGCACTGAGTGTGTGTGTGAGGAAAAAAGAGAGCGAAGAAATAACGGGAAAAGAGGAGAAGTGTGTAAAGAGTAGGAGAGAGAGGTTACGCGAAAAAGAGCAAGGAGCTGGCGAGGCTTGCTGGCCTACTTTATAGAGAGAAGGTGCTGAGTTGTGACTTGTGAGTGATAATCTCAGGGTTCGAGTGAAGCGTTAAGACTGTTAAGAGTGGTGGGGTTGGTGGGACCAGTGCCAAACCGCCATTTAGGATCATTTGGAATCACCTGGTTTTGCCTGCTGGGTCCCAATCAACCGGCCCTTTTTGACCGGCTTGGCCCTTTCAAATTCATTCGTTGTACTCATACTGTTAAAAACGTTCTTAGTACACAGAATGTATAGAGATTATATTAAGGAATACTACATATCGTTGAAATTAAAAACTTATTATTAAAAATATTGTAACAAAATAAATTTTAAATGATGAATAGTGCATGTGGGTCTCAGGAATAGTTTTTAAATGATGAATAATTTGTATTTTTCTGTACAGATGGGCCCCATAAATAGTACACGAGACCCAATTGCTGAACGCAAACGCCAGACATGATGAGTTTGGAACGCAATCCAAACTCGCACTAAGAAGAAAAAGTTTATAACCATCCAAATTTTTCTCAACCTCTTGCCACCGTTATGAGGTAGCAGGTCTAATCAATGAAGAAATAATAGTGACTTCCTATATAAGTGATGGTTAAGCACTCACAGTCTATCACGTCAGAATCATAACAAAAAAATTTATAGAATAATTTATGATCTTAGAACTACTCTATTAAGAATAGTAATATTTATGAGTTCCAATTAGTTTAACTGGTAAAATCTCTAATGGTTGAATAAGAAATCTGAGATTCAATTTTCGCCTATATCAAAAACCGATTAATATTTTGATCTAATGATAAAGAGCTATCATTAGGTATAGATGCCATAAGTTAAAACTTTCTTAAAAAAAAAAAAAATTAATAGTAATATTAAGAACATTAAATACTCTAGGATTCTCAAAACACTTTTAGTGAGAATATATAATATTGTAAATGAACTATTATTATTATTCATACGCTTGACTGTTAAAATAATGTATAAGGAAAGTTTAAATAATTGAAAATATATTAATTTTAAAACATATTATATGCACTCAAAAATAATTTTTGTACATGAACCTATCAAATTTTCTCTACTACTCACAGTTTGTCAAACAAAAGTGTGGCACAAATATTATATTCACATATTTTCTCTAATTTTACTACTATGATAAAAAAAATTTGCTGCAATGTCCAATATAACAACAAAAATTTACAAGTTAGAAATATATATCTGATAAGTGTGAACTCGTCAGTGATATTCGTCGGATGGAGATGATTCTTCAGCCTATAGAGATGGTCACCGGTGTAGTGCCTGCCACAACGCCTCCGATGCCAAAGTTAGAATATGAAACTCTCTTTAAAAGAAAAGCAATATAAAATGAACAGAAAATCAAATAAACAATCTCCTTTCTTACTTGTCTCTCTTTCTCTTCGTGGAGGTGTATGGGTTTTATATATGCTCTCATGGTCCCTAGCCGTTGGAGGAGTTATGGAGGTCTTAATGCTCCATTGGGTAACGTTTTGGGGCTGTGTAATGAGGCATCAATGTCTCCAAACAGTTCGTAAAGTTGGAAGTGTAACCGTTTAGTTGACTACATTAAATGAATTAGGTGTCCTCGTCAGTAGCGCTGCCTTCTACGTTGTCCATCCTGAGGGTGTTCTCGTCCGTGTCGAAGGTCTCGTCCTCATAGGAAAGGCTCGATAGTTTCGTCAGTACTTGTTTACCTCGTCAATATCAATTTCAACTTATGTCATGCGCTCTTCATGATAATTCTTCATTATCAGATCAAGACATCAATTAGTTTTTTGTATAGATGGAGATTGAATCTTAGATCTCTTATTTAATTATCTAAGACTTTACTTGTTAAGTTAAATGAAACTCACAAAACATCAAAGAATCTAAAAAAATTTTATTTAAACTTTCTAACACATTCTTTTGTTAACTCAATTAAACTTCACATGATCGATCAGATTAAATAAAATTTATTTCAAATTTTCAAGGTTTAAATGAAACTTATGCAAAACTCTATGATTTAAATAAGACTAACTAAAACTACAAGGTGTGAAAAAAATTATTATAGTGCTTATATTATGGTATTTGCCACAACAATGACATTAAAATGGGAAAATTTGTTTTCTCAAAAAAAAAAAAGAAGGGAAAATTTGATTTCCAATTTTGGGTAAGGAAATTCCCTTTCTGACACTAAAATCTTTTTGTCCACCAACGTCACTTACCTTGTTTGTCCTTTATATTTAAAAAGAAATGCTCATTAGTTGTTCATGTAATTTTAGTGTTTTTTTTTTTTTTAGTTTTTATAATCACATTGATAATTGTAAATGGGTTTTAGTTAACTCAACTAATAAAGTCTCTGATGGTTAAATAAAAAGATTTAGGAATCATTTCCCACCTACATAAAAAACCGATTGGTGTCTTCATCTGATGATAAAGAATTATTATTAGGACCGGACGTTATGGGTTGAAATACTCTTTAAAAAAAGAAATTGGTTATTACAAGATATTAATTAATGTTTTAGTCTGATAATCAATAGTTATTATTAGAAGCAGATATTATAAGTTTAAAGTATTTTTTAAAAAAATGTAGCGTATCCAGTGTATCCAATACATGTCAAATGCATATAATAATTTATTCATCGTCTTAAGAGTTGTGCCAATAGGATACTCGTTCATTATAATGAAGAAATTGCTTGAATAAAAAACTTATACCATTTTATACAACAAATAAAATAATAAAAAATGTTCTCTTAATAAATTAAATTTTTAAACAAGACAAATAAATAGGACCAAGAGAATATATATTAGGGAAAAAAAATTTAGAGAAAGGAAAAATTAAGAAGTACTATTAGACATCCATATCCCCGTTTTGCATGTCAATTCCTTTTTAATGATGATTAATATTAAGACTATAACTTTTATAAAATTTTTTGCTATAATTTATAATTGATAGAATAAAAATAATAGATTCATGATTTTATTTCTCACAACTTACTACATGAGTAGCATGCCTTTTACCTTTTTTTCCTTAACCTAGCGCAGTATTTATGGGAACCGCAAAAGACAGAAAAGGCAATAAGAGTCAATAAATCGCGATCAGTATTCATAGTTTAAAAGTTATAAAATTTGACTAACCCAATCAGTCCGGACCTGGTAAACAGTGAGCTAATGCGAGGTAGACCTGAACACCTGACAGCTGTCAGTTTCAGGCTTACCTTCTTTAAAAAAAATGAAAGAGTACAGTGATAGAGTCCACTAGCTACGATATGGTTGATCCACGTGGTTGGTTCACACCACGAGTTCCAGAAGCTTAGCAAACCCAGATCCCACCACGTGGCTTTGCCAGATGATGGGTAGCTAGTCTATTTGCCTCGATGTTCCCGTCATGACGGAGTTGGTGTACGGCGCAGTTAGTTTTTAACCATGGTTAGCTGTGGGTCCGAAATACAGAGAGTGGTTTAGTTGGTGAAATGGGCGATGGGTTAGCGTCCACCGCCTTCTCTTCTCTTCTCTTCTCTTTAGGTCGGTCCTTAATAGGGCCCACTAATAAGGGTCCTTTTTGGAAGTTTGTCCATTCGAGAAAGCATTTGAGTGGAGACGAAATGCCTAGCCCATGACAAGGATACGTTGAGACATTGGATTTGGATGCATGTGTGACTGTGCCCAATACCTCCCAATACGGTTTATTTTATTTCATGTTTTAAATTTGATTTTGTTAAAGAATAATATTATCCTACTTAACGTCCAAACTTTTCAAGAATTATTTTTTCACCCTTATATCTATCTAAATTTTAAAGAATCTATGGGTCCCTTTAAATTCTTGATATTTCCTATGAGGCCGACTTAAATTAGTTAAAATGTTTATTTATTTATTATTACTTTGGTGCCCCTTCATTCTTTTATGAAGATAACAAAAGTCTCAAAACATGCTCGTAGTGCTTATGAGAAGGTTATAAAGTATAAAATTGATGTAAAAAATTCTATTATTAATTTGATTTTAAGTTGCGTCCTTAAAAGCTACAGCTATCGAGTGATTCTATAATTTAGTGAATCTACAATAATGCCTTTGATATCAAAAATTATATTGTTCTATGCTTTTAAATTTATTTTATCTTTTGATATTAGAAGAATGTTATGGGCCTTTCAGCATTTCTTAGCTGGATCGCTTCTTGCCACGTTGTGGCTTAATAGTTTTGGGGTAGGAGAGTCGGGACTGGTTCGATTGAAACTTACATGAAGCTAGCTTGTGTGCAAGTTAGGACCCTTTTGTTGAGATCTTGGTCACATGCCCATGACAGAAGACGCTGCTACAAAAATGTTATAGTAGGACGACATAATATAACAAGACAAGAAGAATATATTTGCTAACAATAATTAAATCACTTTCCTAATAAAGAAAACACAGTAATATGAGTACAGTAGAAATAGGTTAGTGACAATAATAAAACGAAAAGAAGTAATGTTAATGCTTGATCAACTTAAAGAAAAGAGTGGTTAGTCTGTCGTGCTTGGTTCCTTAGGAGATTTAAGTCCAAGAAGGTAACTACTCTTTAATATGGGCAATCTCACAGGGAAATCTTGCCAAGGAAATTACCCACTTTGAAAGAATGGGCCTAAATGGCTTATCCTCGAATCCTTTTAATCTTACTAGAGAGTAGGCTATTGAGAGAGAGAGAAGAGAGTAGCCTATAAGTGCATGCCCATATCACACTCTTGTTTCCTCACTTCTTTGTTTTTCTCCATCTTCTTTCTTATTCCTATGTTCCCTCTTTTCTTCCTTATTTTTCGTTTCTTTTTGTTTCTTGCTATTTTTCTCACTTGTTTTTCCTTACACTTTCTAACTGCCTTTCCCTCTTCTTGTTGCTACCTTCAATGTGCATAGTTAAGGCCTTTTTATACTGCCTAACGTGATGAGTTTTTATTATTTTACCTTTCAACTACTTTTGGCCTGGTGTGGGTGTCCTTCCCAGACCACTCATTGGTTTGTCAGCTGTCCAGCCATCACCACTATCCTGTGCTAGCCGTGCCACGTTCCATTCCTAGACAAAAAGTTTTGTTTTGTTTCCTTGATCTCCGTGGCATTCGCATCCGGCTAAGGGTTGAGTTTTTTCTCTTACTAATTCCTATGACATATACCTAGTGATTCTAGCTCATTTTTCCCTCTTTTGGGTGATATGTCATCCCAACAGAATATTTATCCCAAAAAAACTGGAGCGAGAACTCCAGAATAGGCTTCCCCTTTCTCCCCACTGCCAGACCATACCCTCTCTTACCTCTAACCTATGGCCCACTGTTCCTGTATTGGCTGGGTATAAGTGGGTGGTGCCTGAGCCTTGTGTATGCTTCACTTTCATGTGAGTCCATGGCCTGTTTACTGGTCATGCGTTTACCATGGCTTGGGGGCTTGTCTAGTCTTTACTGCATGTTTTGCTATTCATTCTTAACCTCTTGTGGCATGGATGAATAACTGGATTTTCATTCTTTGCACCTTATTTCATTCTTTGGGCTAGGTCTTGCTTAGGTATCGACCCTTCTTCCTTCAGTTCAGCCCCTATTTTTCTTTACTTTTGGTTTGTGGGTTGACCAGTGTTCTTGCCACGCTATTCCGTTACTCCTACCATGTTACCACTTGACTTTTGCTTGTTGGGCCTCTTTTGGGCCTGCCATGTACTTTTCTCTTTTTCAGTTCACATTGCCCAGTGTTTATGCTGGGTTAATCCTCATACTATCTTTGGCTTCATTGGCCAATTTCATTCCTTTGAGCAACTCGCTTTATTCCTTTGGGCATCCTTGGCCCATTCCATTCTTACATTTTCATGGGCTTTTGCTATGTATTTTGGGCTTCCCTGGCCCAATTACCATATCCTTTACTTTCGGGTTCATTGGCCTTTATATCAACCCCATTTGCTATTTCATTTCTTTTGGGGTCCTTCGATCCATTTTTGCTTGCTTTCTGTTTTTTATAATTCTCATGAGCTTACTACTTTCTTCTTTGGGCTCCCTTGGGCCCGTTTGCTTTCTTTGGGGTCTTTTTACTATTTTATAGGCCCGTGGACCATTATTCCTACTATTCGGGCTTAATGATTTTCTTCTCTCTTTACTAACTCTTCTTTTTTATTCCCTCCCATATTGTTGGGTTCTTCTTGTTATTGGGCCTTCTTGTCAAAGTAGGCATCAACAAAGAACATATGCCATGATGGTTAAAATATTAAGAGCTTTTTATACTTTGTCACCCATAAACAAAAGAAAAGATTATTATTATTATTAAGGCATATAAAATGTCATTTATCATTTAATTTATTTAAAATGAATTGATTTCGTATATATTTCATGATTTCTAAAACTGTTATTACACTATAATGTGTAATTTTTAATTTATTTTAAAAAACCTTTATTTAAAATATCCATTTTTATAAATAATTACACGTAAATAAATCAAATAAAGTATTCATCTTGAATTCAAAATGTTGTGTACTGTATTTTCACAAGGATCACTGACTTAGCCTGGAGTACAACTTGTGCTAGGAGACATGGACTCCATGCAGAAAGCCACAAAAACCAATCCCATGACTTTTTTTTTTTTTTTTTGATCAACCCAGTCACCATCGACCTGACTAATAACTAATAAGTACTTCGAAGTGCTAACGCAGAAGCAACTTAATTTGGCATGTCACAAGCAATGGGGGACTTCAGTTTCTGTGTCATACTTCAGTTTCTTAATTTGTTTTTTGTTTGAGTATCGTTACCTAGGTCCTAAGCAATATTTTTCAGTTTTTACAATCGGGTGAATTAATTGGTAAATTGCTGTTGATTTTGACTAGGTTTGACACCACTTTCTCTTATTTTTATCTTTATTTTATTTTTTGAAACCCTCTTATTTTTATTTTATAAAAGCTACTTTCTATCGTTAACAACTTATCATCTTTTTATATAAAAAAAAAAAAAGAAAAAGAATATATATATATATATATATATATTATATAGACAAGACTTAAGTACAGTACTTAAATGTTGTTCCTTATGTTCTCATCTTATATATATATATATATATATATATATATCTTTAAAGTTAATGTCTTGGTTTAAATCAAACATATGCGTTTTTTTTTTTTTTTTTTTTCTTCCTTTAGCTCTAAGATTGGGGCTATGTTATTGAAACTAATCGTTAATTTTACTCAAAATTTTTCCTCATTTTAAATTATTGTTCTCAAATGGATGGGTAAGATATTGTCTCAATTAAGAGAATTTTGGTTACACAATAATAATAATAGTAATAATAATAATAATAATAATTGATGGATGACCACAATTCCCTCAGGCAATCTCTTCATCCACAAAAGGGACCGACAAACGAAGGAACCATTCCAATCCGTCATCATTTGAACCCATAGGACGAAGAGAAGGCTGCCAGCTCCTACATAATGGCAATATGTTACAGGACTGCAATAAATCTCTTTACCGTTGAAGTAACAACGATCCTCCCATTAACATTTCAAGGAAGCTTTACAGATAACCCATTCAAGCCTCCATTAACAGCACTACCAATGGCAGGAAAAGGAGGCATGTATATATACAGATAGCTTATACCTACCAAGGTACGGAAAAACTCTAGCTCACATATTCAGATATTCTTATACTTCTCTTTTCATTGTAGCCAATCTAACTTTAGCATCGGAGGTTTTGTGGTAGACACCACACCGGTGACCCACACTACTTCCCTTCACTCTTTCACCTTCTCAGAATTAGGTTGGCTTTGAACGGCTTCCCTCTTGGATGATCATTCTGACTGACGATCTGAGCATCATCAATAATAATAATAATAAAGATTGTTGGACAAATATATAGAGTAATGCAAGTCAATCAATATAAATAATTTTCTAGTACTTAATTAGGGTGTGTTTGAATACAGCTTATTATAGAAAACTAAAAACTAAAAACAATGTAGTAAAATAATTTTTAAATGTATGAATAGTATTGTGAGACCCAATTTTGAAGTTGTTTTTACTAAAAAAAATATTTGCAGGTTCTGTGAACAGTGCACCGGACCCATTGAAAAACGGGGGGCATAGTTGAAAAGTGCTTTTCAGCACTATCCAAACATACACTTAGTTGAATGAATTGAAGAAGATAGTACAAAACACATCGAGATAATCTCAATCGAAATTCTAGTACAAGTGCATGAAATTTCAATTTTACACTACTGAAGGATCAACTTTTGTGCCTACACTTAAGACTTAAGAGACAAAGCTAGCAGACTACTTCTAGGATAAAGAAAGAATAATTTGGTGATTTGTAGATGATGGGGAACCCTTCTATATTGCTAGTCTTCCTCCTTTAATAGACTTTAAAAAAGAAAAAGAAAAAGAAAACGAAAAGTAGTTTTTTCCTACCATTTTACGTCTCAAAAACAATCAGTTAGATTTTTTTGTTTTGTTTTTTTATTACTCATTTTCCTAATATAGTGATTTCTTTAACATTTATCCTTAACACTATGTTTGGAAGGTTGGATGGAGAGAAGAATAGAGAGTAAGGTTTATCTCTTCACAATTCCACAATTTTTTCCTATGAATGAACTGTTTATATCATTAATAAGTTACAAACAATAATTTATTATCATATGAAACTATTAACAAATTTATTCAATCCGATTTTAAATCTATAGAGATAAATTTTAAAAAGCATACATATAAAAATATAATATTATATATAATTAAATTGAGCCTTAATATTCACGAGTTTATTTATGAACACATTTTTATGCTTGAGTTTGGCTCGTTTAACAATTGAACCTAAACTTAAGGCTTGAACTTGGTTTGTTTTTTAAACAAATGAACATAAACAAGTTTTTTCCCAAGCCAAGTTTGAACTGTTCATAATCAGTCTGATTCATTTATAGCCCTAATTTATATAAACAATATTCTAAAGTATAATAATGATGTACCATTTTCTCTTATAATAATGGATCTCACTAAGTTATGCAAAAAGAAGTTTCCAATGAGATTTTAGTCCAATTTAGGTACTTTTCTTGGGGGGCAAGTGGTTTTTATAATTTCATACTATCAAAAGTATTGTAATTCAACTCATTCGTCTTGATGTTTTCAATGAAAACCTCCTAGATTCATTTCCTCATTTTATTGTAACCTCATTAAAAAAAAAAAAAAAAAAAAAACCAAACCAGATTCTTTTTTCTTTTGGGGGAAATGGGGATACAATATTATCAAGCATCGTTTTGGCCTATAGTGGCTAAAATATTATATTAAAATATTATATCGTTTTGGAAACATCTTTTATTTTAGCTAGCATGTATTACATCAGTTTGGAGGTGGTGATGACCAACTCGACCTGTTAACTTTTTCCAGCAAAAAGAAAAATAAAGAATATATTTCGGAAAAGTAAAAATGTGACATAGCATGATAGCAACATAATTAATTGGTCCAATTTCCAGTTTGACGATGATCCCGTGGTCGGCCTCTGGTTTTAGTACCAGTGTGAACAATCGTGTTCCTTAAGCGAGAAGGAATAACATTATTATTTTTGGGCGTAAAAAATGACATGACTAACGAGTTATTTGTTCAACTTTCTTTGGTGCATTCCAAATTTTGCAACGAGACCACTTCTCTATAACCAACGGAAATAAATTTTCTTTTGATCGAGGTCCCTCCATGTTACGAGGGGACCAAGCTAGATGGTGTCTTTTTGCGAGAAATATCACTTTCTTGGTCTCCAAGTATATAAAATTTACTAGCAAGATCGTCTTACATGTTGTGAGAATGAGGTCCCGTCTGTTGTCACATTGAATGATTTCTTTTCCATATTTTTACACCTATTTCAAAAAGAGATCCTCACTCAAAGTGTTGTTATATCATTCTAGGTGCTTTTGTAAGTAGTTGATTGAGCCTCTAGGAGCTTCATTCCGAGCATGGAAGGGGCATGATAAGAAAGGCAATCGGTTGAAATTTTTAAATCAAGGTAGCCACCTAGCCAATGAAATTATAAAATTGACCCATAAGAGATTAGCATTAAGCCATTAACTTCCCCTCGACTAGTATTCACGAAAAATAAAAAATGGGACATCACTTCTCGATCTTTCACACACGAGTCACTTGTCATAACTATCAATCGAGTTTATAGAACTTTATAATTGTTTAACCTGAAAAAGTTCTAGCTTTTTGTCTTTTCTTAGAATATTCAAGCATTTTATATTTTTATATTGATTGATGATCTTTTGGAATTCCTTATCCTTGACAGAAAAAACAAAACAAAACAACAGGCAAAAAAAATCTCATATAGTATAAAATTTCTCAATATAAAAATAATAATGTTTCCATTTATATTTACAAGGATTAATATTAAAGGTAACCCAATTTTAGTTTATTTTAATCATTAATAATAAATTGACCAACCGCGGCTAGGAGATTTTTTATTTTATTTTATTTATTTTTTGTAACAACTTTACTTGGAGATGATCAAGCCTTTTTTTTCAAGGGTTAACATTGTCATTGTCATCACCCTAATTATGATTACGTAATTTGTTGCTTTTGTGCTCCATTTGAAGCCTTTCATTAATAGTTTTACTTTAAACCAATATTGAACCAAAAAAAAAAAAAAAAACAGTGTCGATTTGGCTTCATTGCTTTTTTGTTACGATGATGATGATGATGGTGATTAACCATAATTTTTTATTTTTTTATGTCGGGCAAAAAGAAAATTCTGAGGAAAAAGGCTTATCGCCCAAAGAACTCATTATTGGAATCTTTTAACCCTACTATACCGACATGCATATTTTATCCAATATGGGACACCATGATGAAATTAAAGAAATATATATCTTGGCCTGTTTATAAGTCCACAATTGATATTTTAATTCTCTTGATCATCGCTGATATAGGCTCTGTTTGGATTGAATTTATTGTTGCTGAAATTGAAAACTGAAAATACTGTAGCAAAATAATTTTTTAAATGTATGAATAGTACCGTGGAGCTTATTTTTAATATTTTTTTAGTGTGTAAACAGTGATAAACAGTGCATGAACAGTTATTTTTGTCCCTTACACAGTAAATTCATGTAATGTTACTGTTCACGTGCAGGAAAAAAAAAAAAGAAAAAAAAAAAAAGGAAAACGCAAAGTGGGAAACACTTCTTTTCTTCTTTTTTTCCCCAAAGCTTTATTACTTTGTACTTCTTAATTGTAATATATGCTTTTGGAAAGCAGATATTAATATAATAAAAATATTCATGGCCCAAAACACAAAAATAAAAATGAAGGGTGAGAAGTTTCATTCTAAAGAATAATAGATATATTTTGTATTTATGCTATGATTTTGTAGTTCAATGGCATAATCTAATTTGATTTATAATAACAATCGGATTCAAATTCTCATTTCCCATTTGTTGTAACAATTTATCAAACAGGGAAAAAAAAATAGAGATGTATTTATATTGCAAATTAATGAATGGTATAACTTTTTTTAAAAAAAATTGCAAGGCATCGTTATCTACATGAATGTAGCATCCCATTGGAGAGAGGAAAGAGAATAATTAGGGGAAAAGCAAGTGGATTCTGGGAGCTGGATGAAGACAAGCACAAGATGCTATTTCATTTCTTGTTTGAAATGCAATCTCTCTATGTAGTTTTCAATTATAGACGACGAAACGTCATTATTAGTTAGGAGAAAAGAAGAAGAAGAAGAAGAAGAAGACAGATCAGTGACACTTGGTTGTGTGTACTGTCTAACGAGTATGAGTTTGTTACTGCCAAGAGGGTCCATACATACTCTTTAAACAGTTTTCCTGAAAATCTAATTTTAAAGAGTTTAATTGCTCACGTTAATTTGAAATAAAAACAGTTGGTATATGTATGTGTGTATATATATACACACAGCAAAAAGAAAAACAAATAAAAACAATTCTATGTTGAGAAGAATCAGCAATCAGTTTTTCAAGTATGCAGGGTACCCATGACTGTGAAAGCTTCTCTTTCATTAAAAGAGCAAACAAGCTTCAAGTTACTGAAAGCATAACCTTCTAAGTTCTAAAAGTTGTGGAAGCTTCACCCTTTTTTTTTTTTTTTTTTTTTTTTTTTTTTTTTTTTAATTTTTAATTTTATAATTAAAGTAATTATATTAATAAAAAAAGAGCCATCTCTACCTTCGGGGCAAAAGATCCAATCAAGATATAGAAGGATGATTATGGGCCTATCTCAACTTCAATGAGCAGCTTAGATTGCAATGTTTAAATATAATTAGAGAAGAAAATATTTCGAGTTCCTATGAACAAAACAAAAATCCCAACATGAGAGTAATCTCAAAATAGAGTTGATAATAGGTTTACAAGTATGTGGTTTGACCCATAGTGTGTTTAAGATTAATGGGGGATTTATATAGGATAAAATAGGCAAGCATACTTCTATGATTTGTTTTATTACTAAATTATAATGTGCATCCTTGAAGTTTGGTTTTTTTTTTTTTTTTTTTTTTTTTTTTTTTTTTTTTTTTTTTTTTCACTAAAGTTTCAAAATATGGATCTAAGCCCCAAAAGTTACATATTGTTTAGATTTGATTTTTTTTTTCCGCCAATACGTCGTGATGAGGTGCCAACTAAGTATTAACTAAACTCAAAACTATGTCATTTTAATTAATAGTTTGCAAATTTGGGCTAATTTTGTTTTTACCCTCTAAAATTTTAAATTTTGAATCCATAAAACTTAGTTATTTTTAGATAGAGGTGACACTTAATGGATACCTCATCATAGCCATAGGTTCACAACACATGGATAGAAAGACTTAAATCCAATTGATATATATATATATATATATATATATATATATATAGCATTAAGGATACAAATATGAATTTTAAGACTTTAAGGAGCAAAATCAAAATTACCCTAAGCTTTTAGGATGTAAATTGCAATTTAGTCTTTTTTTTTTTTTTACCAACCATGTTAATTTTTATTTTCATTTTAGACATTTTGTTAGGCTCCATTAGATTTTATTTTATGAAAAATACTAAAACTACTACATATTTTACAACAAAAAAAAATTATAAAATAATGTGAAAATAAATAAGATTGATACCCTCAAAAAGATAATAAATTAATATCTACTACTTTTTTTGCCGGTGATACATTAGTTTATAAGACTTATCCATAACACAATTTTATAGTTTTTTTTTTCTTTTAGAGAGTTTCAACCTAGGGCATCCATTCCTGATGATAAATTTTTTTTATCAGACCAAGATACCAATCGGTTTTTAGTATAAGTAGAGATTGAAACTCAGATCTTTTATTAAATAATCAGAGATTTTACTAGTTGAGTTAACTAAACCTATATACCATTTTTTATATATATATATATATATATATATATTTTTTTTTTTTTTTTGAGGTGACACACCATTTTATAGTTTATAAGGTAAAAATTAAAATTATCCATAACATCACTTTATATTAAATTAGTATATAATGTATTTATGAGTCAAATCAAAATTAAATAAACTCAATACACTTTGCAAAAAAAAAAAAAAAAGTCAACTATTCCATTAGTGCTACCACCAGTATTACAGCCAAACATAAATTAATAAAATATCTCTTATTAGATAGATTACCACTTTATTGGCTCAAAAGGGACAAAAAGAAAAAAAATAAACAAGCCTTATCCTTTCTTCAATGATTCTGATATTGATAGGATCTTTAAATAAGATCTGAACCCAGGTAAAATTTTGACTATATTATAGAAGAAACTATGAAGAATTAATCTGGTAGAATTCCTAAAAAATTCTTCAAGCCCTAAAGAAAATTATTAATAAAACAACTAAGATAATTTTAATTGCAACCAAAATGGTGCATGCGTTTACATGCTTCATTTTCTTATCCCCTTACAAACCACTTGCTCATAACCTCTTTTTTTATAAAAAAATATCTCATGAGACTTTGTTTGGTAACATGTAGAAGTCACACGTATTGTGAAAGATATGTCTTCAAAATCCTTCTCGTAAAATGATTTTTTCTTTCTTATCTTTTTTTTTTGGTTCTTCCTCTCTCAAATTAGGATTACAATTTCTATACTTTTTTTTTCTACTCATGCAGCTCCAATCCTTTCCTCTCAGACCCTCCAAGCATTAGGTGCATAAAGATGTACTAATTAAACGATAAGGTTGGTCTTTTTTTCACTTCTTATTGTGGTAAATTCATTATTTATTTCTAAATTAAAATAGAGCCAAAAAAAGGTATTGGACTAAAAATTGATGGATTTCATTTTAGAAATTTCGTAATGGAGTTATCCAAAAGAGTTAAAAAAAAAATCTAATCCAACCATCTACTACATGCCAGATTTTTCATATAAAAATAAATAAATAACATGCCAGAATTTTCCGTGCTAATCTTATCCTCATTCATGTTTTCGGCTTTGTCGAACCAAATCTAATTGGGTTTAGATCATCAGAATTTTTCAGCCCAAGCCCAACTAAAGTTTATTACGGCTGAATAAGCAGGCTATTGGCCCAGTTGTTCCTCTCGCCACCTACAATACATTCAACCTTTAGTACATTGTCCATAGTCCATACCATGGACACCACCAATTTCATATCATGCTGAGTTGTCAATTTATGATGAAAGCAACATCCCTTTTCACTACTGACATTGTTTTTATTATGCATTAATATGTTAATTAGGTGAAAAATTAAGTGCGTTCGTCAACTTATTTTTTGAGCTCTCAATAAGGTCATTAGACAAACCGACTAAGCCCGTACACAATGACCCGGTTATGGCCAACATTTTACCTATCATTTCCTTCAATTACAGAAGAGGAAATTTGTGGACACAAACCTTTTTTACCATCCTAATGTTGATTGTAAATGTTAGAGAAAAATATAATGAATTTATGTGAAAGTGATAAATATCTACTCACAATCTGTTGTATCATAGTTGTAAAAATTGTGACACTTTACTAGGAAATAACTCAATTCCAAAAGTTTGGAAGCATCTCCTTGGAGGAGGAATATCACTAGCAAATTACCTTTTGACCTCAAAAGTAGATGGCTAGTTGCACAATAAAACATCCATTATCTGATTTTTTTTTTTTTGAATAAAAGTGCATTATCTGATTATGTATGTTACTTCTTGCCAAACTATGTTCTATGTTAAGATAATTTTTTTTTTTTTTTTTTTACAACCATTAACGTTGAAATAATATTACTTTTTATCTGATTTCATCATTGAAACTATTTTTAATATGAATCAAAAGATAATGTTAACAATTGAAGGAGGAAAAAATCAATGAAAAACATTGTGTCTGTACTCTCTAGACTTAATATTGTTTAATTTTAATTACGAAATACCTAACACTCCTTAGATGTTAGATCATTCTTTCCATTATTCATAAATAATATATATATATATATATATATATATATATTTCCTTTCCCTTCCCCTATTCATAAAAAAAGATAAAAAAATTTCTTCTTTCCCTTCCCTAGTCGACTTCATATATATTTTTTGGCCATAGATTTTTTTATTTTTTCTATCTAATATAGAGAGCCTACTTCACTCTAATCTAAGCAATGTGTGAACTGTGAAGTTTCATTCTGGAAACTTGAACTTTAGCTCTTGTCTCTCCATTTTACAATAATTCATACTTATAGAATGGTCATTACGCCAATAGTGTGCAATAGTGTCATAGAATTTGAAAATGCCAAAGTTGAATTTTTTTTTTTTCATAAACTTTAAAATTTTTAAATGAAAAAAAAAAAGGTTAAAACTTGAAAGATGTGCACACAAAAAAAAGGGCTTGTCTTCGGTGCCTTAGAGCATTCTCATCAAGCATCTCGAAAAATTTAGTATTTAGCATCTCAAAAACCTACTTTATTTATTTTAATAACTCACTATACAATACGCCTAGCATCAAAAGTTTTATATTTTTTTACCACTTCATTAAAATGTTAATATATATATATATATTTATTTTTTTTAATTATTTTTATTCTCATATCATCTTTTCTGCTACCCACAAATCCATAGCCACTGTCCCAACCCACTGCTACCGACCACCACCGCCCACACTCATACCCACCGTCACCATCACCCAACCCCCAATCACCAAAATTACAAACAAAAATAAACCCACAGTCACCACTAGCCAACCCAACCCACAACAAACCCAACCCAGCAAACCCGTAGCACCACCAACCACCATCACCCACCCACCCACCGACCACCACCATAAACCCCAACCCAAAATCAACCCACCATTAGTCACCACCACTACAAACCGCACCCACCCTCCATTAACCACAAAAAACCAAAACCCACTCACCCACCCACCTGCCACCACCGTAAATCCCAACCCAAAATCAACCCACCACTAGCCACCACCACCACAAACCATACCCACCCACAACTAAACTAAACAAAACCACAACCTAGCCACCACCTTCAACATTCCTCCTCCAAATCACAAAACAATTACCATCACAAACACAAAAGCCAGCCATCACAAAATTTCAGCCACCACCAAATTCGATCCACCACTAAATTGTGACCCATGACCCATCATGACTAGGGCGACCCATAGTGCCGCCAATGCACGGTGACTACCCATGGGAAATCGGTGAGAGAGAGGGACGAGCAAGAGATGGCAAGGGCAAAAGGGTTGGAGAGAGGAAGTAAGAGAGAGAACCGGTAACAAAGAAAGAAAAAAAGAAAGAGATGAGGGAGACCAGGGAAAGAGAAGAAAATGAAAAGATAAGTAGTGAGAGAGAGAAAAAGATATTTTAATTAAAGTAGTATTGAAAATATTTTATATTTTTAAGATTTGA
The DNA here is from genome assembly GCA_030445155.1 of Quercus variabilis. Lineage (NCBI taxonomy): Eukaryota > Viridiplantae > Streptophyta > Magnoliopsida > Fagales > Fagaceae > Quercus > Quercus variabilis. The sequence continues at coordinate 32,363,455 of CP129456.1, read as the reverse complement.
GCTACAGTGGACTCTCGTAGATAGCAATCCATTGTAGCTTAGATGCTAATAATTTTAAGAATAACATCTTTGTTGTAGTGTGTTTTTTTGGAATGGGATGTTAAAAAATAGCATTTTTAGCTTTTAAAATACTGGATGAGAATGCTCTTACTGTACTGGTACATTCTTACTGTACTGGTACATTCTTTACTTTCAAAAGTGAGTGTTTAGAATTTAATTAAAGATATTTTATGCTATTATCAACAAAGAGAACAGACCAAAACAGGGAACAGTGGAATTGGAATAGTGGAATAGTGAAATTGGAGGATTTTGGTGGGAATAATTGTTATGATAATTGCTTTTGTTGAGGTGATTGCTTGGGATTACATGATCTCCTCCACCTATGCAAATAGGAAACAAGCATATATTTAACTTAATTTGATAAATACTATTACAATGGATAAGAGATAATTTGAACATTGTTCATATTTGTTGTTAACACATGATGAACTATAAGTCTCTTAAAATTATTATTATTATTATTATTTTGAGAATAAAGACATTTAAGATCTGTGTCGTCATGAAACATTTAAATAAGTTTACTTGGTCGTGTTAACAAATAATTTTTGGACATGATAATTAGGGGCTTGAATTTATGAATATATGTACGTGCCAATATGTGGTCTATTCACATCCATTATAATGGGCTCATATTTTTTCATACTTTTAGTCATAGTAATAAATATCACAAATTTTATTATATAAATTGTATAAGAGCACCCTCATCAGATCTCTCAAATGTGCCAAATGCTAAAAATTTGGCACATTTGACATATCAAACACAAAAATGAAGGCTCATTAGGTATGTTAAATGTTCCAAAAATTTGGAACGTGCTACAGTATGCTCTCATATTTGAGAGCGTATGGACAAAAATGGCATTTGTGTTTAATATTTTTTATTTTCTTTTCTCTCTCCTCTCTCCTCACTTTCTTCTTTTCTCTGCTCTCTTCGTCACTCTCTATCTCTTCCCTCTCAGTCCTCCCGGCTCAAGATCTCTCTCATCCTTGCTCAAGATCTCTCGCCGCCTCACCTTGCCGTCAACCTCCACAGCCCTCGTCGCCGACCTCCATAGCCTTTGCCGCCGACCTTTAGAGCTCTTAATTGGGTTGTGGGTGTGACATTTGGGATGGGTTTCTTTGTGTGGGTTTTGGGTTATTGATTGGTCGGTTGGGTTGGGATTTTGGGCCGGTGGTGGTGTCGTGGTTGTGGCGGTGGTTGGTTGAGTTTTGGGCCGGTGATATTTGTGGCTGTAGTGGGTGGCGATGTTTGTGGCTGTAGTGGGTTTAGATGTGTGGATTTTGGGTCATTGGTTGATCGGTTGGGTTGGGATTTTGGGCCGGTGGTGGTGTCGTGGTTGTGGCGGTGGTTGGTTGAGTTTTGGGCAGCTGTATGGGCGGCGGTGTTTGTGGCTGTAGTGCGCCGGCAAGGTTTGTTGAAGATTTTGATTTTGATTTTCTTTTTCTTTTCTATTTTGTTGAGGTTTTTGGATTTGGATTTGGAATTTTTATGGAGATCTAGTGATTGTGATTGTTGTTTGTGGAGGTTGATTTGCCGTTGGTGGTGATTTGTCGTTGCCATTGGTGGTTTGTGGAGGTTGATGGTTTGTTGAAGATTTTGATTTTCTTTTTCTTTTTCTTTTCTTTTTTGTTGAGGTTTTTGGATTTGGATTTGGAATTTTTATGGAGATCCAGTGATTGTGATTGTTGTTTGTGGATGTTGATTTGCCGTTGGTGGTGATTTGCCGTTGCCGTTGCCGTTGGTGGTCTGTGGAGGTTGACTGTGATTGTAGTTTAATGTGATGAAATTTGTTTAATATTATTTAATAGGTTGAATATATTATTTTAATATATAGAATGGAAGTATAGAACATCTGATAAATGACATGTTGTAAAATGGTGTGTTAAAATGATAAAGTAGGATTTTGGTGTTGTAAAATGACATTTTTTATGAGAGAGCTGATGAGAATGCTCTAAATTGATATGTTACCAATTATAAATTTTATTTTTTATATAATTTTTAAAGATCCATAGAAAAGTAATTCAATGATCAAAAGCTTATTTATTATGCGTCAATCACATCACTTACACATCAATTTATAAGATTTAAAAAAAAAAAATTATTGTTGAATTTACTCCCCCGCCCCCGTCCTCTTTTCCATATTAGTCAATCATTTTACTCTAATAGCATCCACATGGGTAGAACTATAAATTTAGTATAAATGATCCCACAAAAAACTACTTTATTTATATGATTTTCTTATTTTACAAAGCACCCAATATCAGTAGTTTTATTTTAGCTTTTAACACAATAAAATAATATAAACAATACAATAAAATAATATATCCACTATAAAGTAATGTAAACACATGAATAAAATAATATATTTAATATAAGGCAGTGTGAACACACAATTTAATATTCTAATACTTTTTTTTTTTACCCTACTTTTGAAGAAATTATACCGTCCTTATGGTAGACTACGGCACTTGTCCATCATTGTACTAAACGACTTATTTGAAGAAATTATACCGTTCTCATGGTGAACCATGTCTCTTGTCCACTATTCTATTAAAAGACTCTTACTTGTTTAAAATTGCTGAATCAGTAATCAGTTTTTGTTTTTAAAAAAAATTTGACTTAGCAATTTTAATCATGTGGGAGTTTTTTAGTGAAATGGTGGATCATGTCACTTGTCTACCATAAGGACCTTATAATTTCTCATATTTTTGGCTATGCACTGTAACTATGGAGCCAAATTATTTGGTTTTGGCTCCACTAATGTAGCCATAATTTTGTATTTGGTGGCGCTAAAAATAGCAATATAGTTTTTTAACACCACCAATAATAATGCTGTAATAAGATAATTTTCTATTTGATGTTTCACCCGAAGATTCCCCTATGTTTGAAAGTTTGAACCACTCTTAGCTTTATTATTGATGGACTTTATTTTTATCAGTTTATCCTGAAATGAATTAAACATTTGAGCTTGAAAAAAAAAATTAAAAACTATCAACAGGGGAAAGTCTTACCACATTTTTATGGAGTTCATTGCTATGCTTTAGGGCAAATAGGGAATCAATGGTTTCACCATCATAATGTACATTTTGTACATGCAATGTTTACATTTTCATATTATATATCCACATTTAGGTGGCACTTGGATCTGGATGATTTGCGTTTTGCATTTGTGCTTTCAGTTTTTTTTTTTTTTTTTTTTTTAACTGTGAATGTTGACTTTTTGCTTGAACAGTGCACCTGTGTATTGTTCACGGGATCCATAAACATCACTTTTCAGCAACTTTTTCATTAAAAATGGTCCCATGATACTATTCACACATTTAAAAATTATTTTGCTATAGCGTTTCAGTTTTCAGCTGTATTCAAACGGACCCTTAATATATAATGACATAATAAAAATACTGACACGATATATTTAAATGTAAGACAATTAAAGCCCTCAGGGCTAAGGGCAGTTGAATTGGATCAATTTTTTTTTAATAAACAGAATTGGATTAATTTTATTGTATAAATACGTCTCTTCAATTGATTCAAACCATTGTGGGTGCAAAAGGCTTAAACGGTTGCCAATTGAAACATGTCGAATTATTCAACAGAGGTTCCTCTTTGAAACAATAACATAAGCTCTCACTCTTAAATCCCCAACGAAAAAAAAAAAGAAGCCCTTTCAACTAACAACTTTTTGAGTGGGAATTAAAAACTACTCACCTCTCACAACTAAACTCAACAAAATTAAGTATATATAAAAAATAAATAAAAAATAAAACAAAATTATTCTAATGGCCATGGGGATTGAGAGTTTAACGTCAATGTCTTGTTGTTGGAAAAACGAAGGATTCCCCCAACACCCCCCCCCCCCCCCCCAAACAATTTTGTTGATAAAATTAAAGGATTAATACAATACGACCTAGCTCCCTAAGAGCATTCGCATCAGGAAATGCTATTATATCCTATTTTACCATCCCAAAAAGTTACTTTATGAATTATACCATACCATTTTACAATACTCTCAACTTTATTTTCCTATTCTACTCAGTAAAATAATATATCTACCCAATAAAATAATATATACCAAAACCTAAATAAAAATAAAAACCCAAAACCCAAATCACCTCTTCAACCACCTGCTATCAGCACCATCACCACCACCACCACCACCACTAAGTACATACCCAAACTGATTTTTATCTCCAAAACTTAGTACCCAAATTGATTTTTATCAGTTGAAAACCAAATTCATCTTCAAGCACAAAAAAAATCAAAATTACGGCAACCCACAAAATCAAAATAAAAAACAAACCAAACCACAACAATCCCCAACTTCAGCAACCCACAAAATCAAAATCAAAATCAAACCAAACCATAGCAACCCCCAACTTCGGCAACCACGACAACCCACAAATCAAAATCAAACCAAACCCACCTTTTCCTTTAAGCACCAATCACAGCACCAAAAAAAAAAAAAAAACACCCATAGAACCTAGAACGCTAAACCCGCCGATCCACCACGATCCTCAGCCCTAGAGCCACCACAACCTGCCACGATCCACACCGATTCAAAACCCAACCAATGCAATCGATTCAAGACCCACAACCCACGACCCACACTAGACTTGAGAGAGCCACGACCCATGCCAGACCAATCTCCACCGAGAAACCCACAAACCACGCCCACGTCGAAGCAAACCCATCAAAGCAAAACATTGAAGCCACATCGGAGCAAAACATCAAGACGCGGCCAACGGTGGCTTGATGGAGAGCAAAGGGAGAGGGAGAAATCACTGAGAGAGAGCAAAGGGAAATGGAGAAATCTGAAAGAGAGAGAGAGACGTGGGAGAGAAAGTGTAGAGAGTGGGAGAGTCAGAGGAATAAAATAATTTTTTTTTTACAGTTGAGTTTTTACAATAGTAGCCGTTTACAATCTCAGATACTGAGCACTTTTAGGCTTCAAATGCCAAATTCTCCTTACATTTGGCATTTGCAATCCCCAGTGCGAATGCTCTAACATATAGCAATAATAGCAGCAAGTAATAAGTTATGGGATTCTTCAACCTAAGCATGTTTAGGCTGTGTTTCGTTCTTACTTCTTAACACACCCATATCTCAATGGCCACGGGGACTAAGCCCAAATGATTTTGGCTAGAGGACATTAGATGAAAGTGTGGGTTAAAATCTCTGGTCTCTGTTGCAGAGTGAATATGGGATAGCTTCAAATGGAAATCTTCTGTTTAGGACTTCCCTAGTTTGTAGTACATTCAAAGTTATCCTCCTTAAGAAGAGTTTTAAGTCTCATGTAATTTTTATTTCCATAACTTATTCCAATCCAATCCACCTTCTTTAAAAGGCTAAGAGAGGAAAAACGAAGGATTTTGGAAAAGCAGGAAGGCTGATTTGGTTGAGAAGAGGCCGTCCAAATTAGGAGTCAAGATAAAATTATCCTCTACATTAACAGGTGGAAGGTGATTTTAAGGACTTAAGCAGCCCAAATTCGATCCATGACTTCAGACTGTTTTTTTTTTTTAATCTCACAATCAGTTGTAAATAACTCCAACACCCTAGTTACATTTGTGTTGAATTTGGCTTTGGGTTTGAAACCTTTATTGATGGGATCCAAGAGTCATTCCAGACATTAGTTCAAGCTCCATTGCAATTTTTATTGATGGGATATTTGGGATCCAAGGTCTCTATCATGTAAAAAATCTCCAATGCCAAGAGATTGGTTTAGAAGTTTTTGCCTTCAGTGTCCTAATCCATGGCGTTTCATCACTTGACAAGACTTTCCGGCTATCTTTTGTTATCAAAGATGAAAGACCTATTAATATCAACCATCCTCCTCATTCCTAACCCACCAACCCCCTTTTTATTTATTTATTTATTTTGGCTGAATAACCCACCAACACCCTTTAGGTAGCAAGTTGTGTCCTAAGATTTTAAGTAAACTTTCCCAACCATGTAAGTCCCTTAAAATACATTATACCCCCCCCCCCCCCCCCCCCCCCCCCACAAAAAAAAAAAAAAAAAAACCCTTAACATAGAGTCAAAGTCACAAACATACTTCTATATATGTTATATTATTACTTGTTGCACTTCCACTTTTACTTTTTCTTTTTATAAAAGTTTTATGAGTTTTTTAAAAACACTAATATTACATTTACTTGCATTTGCATTTTCTAACGGTCAGCATCTTTAATTAGGATGGTAAACAAACCAAGCTTTATTCATTAGTAATTGTTCAAGCTTAGCTTAATAACAAAAGTAAAATATTCAAGTTCAGCTTGAGTTCAAACCAAGCCTAAAAATCATATTCAAGCTCAACTTTGTCAAAAATGTTTAAAAGTTTGAGTTCAGCTTGATTCATTAGTCAAGTTGAGCTTGAACTCAATATCAAGATCAAACTCACTCTCGATATCGAGTTTTTGAGCTTGAAATACAACATAAGTACATTATCAAGCCAATCAAATTTGAGCAAGTGATCCAACTCTTAATTAATTAAAGACTAAATTTATCAAGCTTATTACCAAATCTATAAACAAGCCTAAGCTTAACTTGATTTTTATATATATATATATATATATATTATTGAGCCCTATTATTATGAATGATTTTCTTTTATTTGGGTTCAGCTTATTTATTAAATAAGTTTAAAACTAAAGCTCGAGATAAACAAACATGAACAAAACTTTTTACTAAGTTATGTAGGGAATATACACAAAATTTTCAGATCCGTGAAATGCAAAATAGAGAAAATATATTTATCAAAGAAAGTAATTACACAAGACAATATTTATGTAGTTTGACAATTTGCCTACGATTATGAAAAAATACAGGATGCAGCAATACAGTTTTTCTCTCTCTAAAAAAAACACACCAAACCTTAACAGCCCAAACCTTCGCTCCATAAACTAATCCTTAGAAAAATCTCATTTAAAATCATAACAATTTTATATTAAATTGGGTCATAATAATTCAGATCAAATACAGGTAGGTTTCACTCGTCACAAGAAGTCAAGATGGAGCTGTCTATTGCCCGCTCGATTCATTTCGTTGATTTCCAACCCTGAATTATTAATTTATTATTAGTAATTCAGTTAAAAAACAAAAAAGAAAAGGAAAGAATGCCATGCTTTAGTGCTTATCCAATCAGACAAAAGCGTACTACTTTCACTGACCTTTCGGCCTATAAGTCCATAACTTTCACTCTCTCCCTCTCTGCATTCATTTCTTTACCCACGAAACCACAGAAATGGGACTCCATTGTCTTATCTCTCTCACAACCACCATTCTCTTCCTTTCTCTACTCCTTGTCCACACCGACTCAGCTCAGCCTCCATTTTCCTGTGACTCTTCCAACCCATCAACCGGATCCTACCCTTTCTGCAAAACCTCACTACCCATCAGTAAAAGAGCACAAGACCTCGTCTCTCGCCTCACATTGGATGAAAAAATCTCTCAGCTCGTTAACACAGCCCCTCCGATCCCCAGACTCGGTATCCCCGGGTTCGAGTGGTGGTCGGAGGCTTTACACGGCGTTGCTAACGCTGGCCCTGGAATCCATTTCAATGGACCTATCAAGGCAGCCACTAGCTTCCCTCAAGTCATTCTCACCGCTGCTTCCTTCGATACCAGTCTCTGGCATCGTATAGGCCAAGTGAGTCAGTGTTCCACTTTATACTCCACCAAATACAGTTGATCTTATATATTTTTACTTGTTTTTAGTATTTGTCAATGTTTGGAAAGTGTTATCTTTATTGTTATTTGTGAATGTTTTGAATGAAAGGCTATTGGAACTGAAGCTAGAGCAGTGTACAATGCTGGGCAAACAAATGGCTTGACGTTTTGGGCTCCAAACATCAATGTATTTAGGGACCCGAGATGGGGGAGAGGTCAAGAGACGCCTGGAGAGGATCCATTGGTTACAGGGAAATATGCAGTGGCCTATGTGAGAGGTCTTCAAGGAGACTCTAAAAATGGTGAGCAAGGAAACTCTGATCAGCATCTTCAAGCTTCGGCTTGTTGCAAGCATTTTACAGCTTATGATTTGGACGATTGGAATGGTGTGGACAGGTTTCATTTTGATGCTCGTGTAAGTGTTTCTACTGTTTCAAGAATGTTTTTTTCTTTTTTTTTTTGCTCTTTCCTGTTTTTGTTTTTGTTTTTGTTTTCTTTTTTTTTTTCAACGATTCCTACTTGGTACAAGTGCGTTACCTTTTTTTTTTTTTTGTTTTAAAATGAATTTAATGCAAATTAGATTCGTGGATGGGCTTTTATTGTGTGTCATGGCGTTTTGTGCTCATGATTTGTGGGTTTTGTTTAATTAATTCTTAATTAATGACAGAAATAATTGTTTTTCATCGGTTTATCTTTAAGTTTTGCGTCTGTTTGGGAGTAAAAAGCAGCTTCGAAAGAAAAGTAGTAAAAGAAAAGAAGCCACTAGAGAAATGAGATTCTTTTTTTACAAAAGCTGTAGTACATTTGGGACAAAATAGATATTTCCAATAAACATGTATATAATTGTAATTAACCTGTGAGAGATTGACAGTGTTGTCTTTAGCCTTCAGAAAACTGCATCCTGTTTGGACTTGTGAAAAAAGTTTTATTAATGAATTTAATACTTACTAGACTGCTCGACCGACCTGAGTAATACTATGGGTTAATGCATTAACTATAAGTATAAGATAAAATAAAAATAATTAATTATTTTATTATTGGTATCAAATTATAATCATTATCATTTTATTCATATTTGGTTTTTACTAACCGAAAATTTTTCTAGGAAACTAATTTTGGTTGACAATTTTTTTATAAAAATTTCTAAAATAGATTACATTAACCGGATGCCATCATATTTTACCAACAAACATTGTATTTAAATTATCTATTTAACATTTTCTTTTGTGTTTAAGTTAAGTCACTCTCACTTCAACAGATTTTCTGAACCAAAACTTTATCTACAACACTGTAACAGCAGTTACATTCAGCTTTTTAGCTACTGATTTTTTACCTGGATTTAAGGTGTCATTGCAAGATTTAGCAGACACCTACCAACCACCTTTCAAGAGTTGTGTAGAGCAGGGGAGAGCTAGTGGAATAATGTGTGCCTATAACCGAGTCAATGGGGTCCCAGCCTGTGCCGACTTCAATCTCTTGTCCTTAACTGCGAGAGGAAAATGGGGTTTCAATGGGTAATTATTATTATGTTATTCTATGCATTAATCAATTATAACGTGTGAAGAGGATTACCAAAAAAAGAAAAAGTTATGTGCAAAGAATTGTTGTTTGAAATGATAATTTGAGGAGTTGAAAACCCCTTCCATGCAAATAATTGCTGACTAAATTGCTGCTTTTGAAAAATGATCAGCTACATAGTGTCAGATTGTGATGCGGTCAAAATCATGTTCGATAGTCATGGATATACCAAAACACCAGAAGATGCTGTTGCTGATGTCTTGAAAGCTGGTATAGTGGGATCCCATTTCTTATTTTCTTACCTAACGCTAGTAACAAATATTTATCTTTATTTTTTTAATCACAAAAATACAATATTTAACAGTTAATTTGATCTCTATTATTTTTAATTTATAATTAATTTTCGTTACGAAATTAATGATATACGTCAAATTAACTCTTATCAAAATATAGAGACTATAACAATATTTTTAACCCCTTTTTTGTTGTTGTCATAATCCATATAGTTTGCCATGATTGAAATAACCGTACTTTTAAGGATAATCATTAACCTTTTTTTTGGTAAAAAGGATAATCATTAACCCCACTATAACCAATCAAATTAATTCTACTATAAAAAAATGAAAGAAAGTAAATCTTCCTATAGTACACATATATCCTATTTTCTTTACATACTTGCATGCGTCTGTCTCTTGTCATAAATTTTCGTGTCATTTTATTCCTACTTTACATCTTTTATCCTTTTCCTACCGATTGGACCCTCGACTGCCTGTACACATGATCAAACCCATGAATGTGGACCATTGCTAATCGTGTGGCCCACCATGGTGTGCTTATGTTTTTTGTCCTAAATAGTTGCAAAAAGTCAATAATTATCAACAGCTGGTCCTTCACTTCTTCTATCATGGGCCCTTTCCTAGTAGGACTAGCATTCTAATGGTCTTTATAGTACTTCTCTCTGGAATTTGGACTCTTGTGGTTCTGACCAGAAAGAACTCTGCAAGTTAAAGTTGTTCTCTTTTTACTGTCCATGGATTTTGTTTCTTGGGCCTTTCTTTGTTAATGGATTTGTGTCATACAGGATTTTTAGTTCCATTTTCGATTTGATGGGTTTTTATTTATTTTTACAGGCATGGATCTCAATTGTGGATCATACTTGAAAGAACATACAAAGCAAGCAGTAGAGCAAAAAAAATTACCTGAGTCTGAAATAGACAGAGCCCTTCGGAACATTTTCTCCATTAGATTGAGATTAGGACTGTTTGATGGCAATCCAGCTAAACTGCCTTATGGCAACATTGGTCCAGACCAAGTATGTTCCAAAAAGCACCAAGATCTAGCCCTTGAAGCCGCTCAAAATGGCATTGTCTTATTAAAGAACCCTGATAGATTACTCCCATTGCCAAAATCAAAAACCTTGTCCCTTGCTGTAATAGGCCCCAATGCCAATGCACCACGAACACTTCTAGGTAACTATGCAGGCATTCCATGCAAATCTATTAGTCCACTTCAAGCATTGCAGAGCTATGTTAAGAACACGATCTACCATCCGGGTTGTGATAATGTGGAATGTGCTTCAGCTACAATTGATGAAGCAGTCAAGATAGCAAAGGAGGTAGACTATGTGATTTTGATTATGGGACTGGACCAAACTCAAGAGAGGGAAGCGCATGATCGAGTGCACTTAGAGCTTCCTGGGAAGCAACAAGAACTCTTAACCAATGTTGCAAGAGCAGCTAAGAAACCAGTTGTTTTGGTTCTCCTTTCTGGAGGTCCAATTGATATATCTTCAGCCAAGGATGACAGAACCATTGGTAGCATCTTGTGGGCTGGTTATCCTGGTGAAGCTGGAGGAATTGCCCTTGCAACTATTATCTTTGGCGAACACAATCCAGGTGGACATTTACTTTATTATATAAGCATTTACAAATTGATGTACTATAAATCACCCCAAAAAAAAAAAAAAAACACCCTTAAAAATATTAAAAAATTTTAATTTTATGTTGTCGAAGTAACACCAATCACATTATTCTCACATCAGTTTTTAAGCCTTCTATAATAAAGTCGGTAGTAATTTTACCATTTTCCTTTACACAGTTTATAAAAGAAATTCCACTAATTATAGAAGAAAGATTATTCATTTCCTTCAAGTGCAGCTTTCATAGTGTACTTCATTTTGCTATGCAGGTGGAAGATTGCCCGTGACTTGGTATCCACAAGATTACGTCAAAGTACCAATGACAGACATGAGGATGAGGTCAGACCCCTCATCAGGCTATCCTGGGCGTTCATATCGTTTCTACCAAGGTAAAACAGTTTTTGAGTTCGGTTATGGACTCAGCTACTCAAAGTACGCTTATGAAGTCTCATCTATCACAAAAAGTGTGCTCCACTTAAATCAATCATCAACTGTGGCCGATTACAAGTTAGTTTCAGAGCTGGGTCAGGATCTATGTGACAAGAAGAAGTTCTCAGTCAAGGTTGGTGTAAAAAATCAAGGGGAGATGGCGGGTAAGCATACGGTATTTCTATTTTTGAGAAAGGCAAAGCCTAGCAATGGGAGTCCAATCAAACAGTTGCTTGGGTTCCATCGCATTTTTTTGAAGGCAGGGGAAAGAGCTGAAGTTGAATTTGAGTTGAGCCCTTGCGACCACCTTAGTAGAGCCAACGAAGCTGGTTTGATGGTGATGGAACCAGGATTGCATTTCTTGGTTGTAGGTGATGAAGAATACCCACTTACCACCATAGTTTGAAATTAAGGAATTAAGTTCCAAAAGTCTGGGATCACATGGTTTATGAATCCAGTTATTGCTTGAAACTGAACCTCAAATATTGAAGCTGAACAAAATACTCATTCAGCAATAAAAGCAATTCCACTATTCCAAAAGTAAGTTTTATGTAGCATTTAGTGTTCGTGCCTATCATCATTGTAATCAGCTGAAAACTGTATCGAAATGATGTGCATCATTCTGTTGTAAACAGGTTTTTTCAGTCATCTTCTTAAAATCCTCAAATGAGAAACGGGAGGGGATAACATAGACAATCTACGTGAGAATAGCCAGTAATAGAGCAATAGCCAACACTTTCCTCTCTGCATCTCCTCCTGAAAGTGGCAGTTAGAAATAGAATCACTGTTACCTCACGAATTCTCTGGCATGCAAGTTACTTTCCAAGTTCCTCTGGCTGGCTTGTTTGAACAGATTCTTTGAAACAGATATTGGCTGGTCATCACCTTGCTCTAAACGATAGCTGCCAAATTGTTGGGATGTCTATGAAGGAAGTCTTGGAACCCTTCAGTTCCATCTTATCTAGTACAGCCATTCTGGAAAAAGTTCATTTCTGGGATTCCTATCAGCTCTTCTTAACTGATGAACTGATTAAACAGACAATCCTTCTTGAATCAATCTGAGAATTCAGCTGCACTTCCATGCCTAAGACAACCTCTGAATCAGGTGCCATTATCGCCCTTCTATAGCCTAATCACAGATTAAGCTTGAGACCCCCAACCATTCCCCTTAAAAACCATTACCTATAAAGTCTATGCTTGGTCTGAATCGCATCTTGAGATAACATATTTTACCAATAATCAACCTATTATAAAAAGGACTGCAAGGACTATCAAATAAATAAATTATAGGCAGAAACACCCTGATTTGATTTTCCACCCCCCCCCCCCCCCCCCCCCCCCCCCCCACAAAAAAAGAAAAAAAAACCCCAAGAGTTTCATTTACCAAAAAATATAAACAAAAAAAGAGCAGTAAGCTTTATCTTTCCTAGGATCTTTAATAAATGAAGAAATAATTTAATTTAAAATAAATATTACATAATTGGTACACACCAAAAGAGATTATGAAAACAACAATGCACAACACATGAATTATTAATTTATAATATTCTTAGATATCTCAAAAGAGGTGTTGTTGACAAAAACAAAACTACAAAAGATACATAGGCTATTATAACGTGAGATTCTCTAGCGAGAGAGCAATAGCTCACACTTACTGCCCTTCTGTTCCTATGGAAAGTGGCAACAACAAATCCAGGGTCGTCCCTTGCATTCCAAGTCATGGCTGGAACAGAGACCTCACGGGTCCCATCTGAGTGAAGTTGATCACAGAATTCATGGGTGTGTGCACTGAAAACAATCCTACAAATAGAGGAAAGATGAACAATAAATTATATGCGAAAATGAAGACATCTCAAGACATAGGCATGGTACTTGAGTTATAAAAGGAGGAATAGAGCAATTCATCAACTAATATAAATGGTGGCAGCATCTTTTAGAGTAAAAGAATTGGGCACCAACCCATTTGAAACCAGTATCAAAACAGGTTAATTGTATCTAAGAGAACAAGAATTCCCTACTTAGTCAGTTTTGATGCAAGTGAGCTTTAAGTCAATCCTACCATCGACACTAGTGGGAATCAAACTTGCATGTGGCACTAATTTTACATATGTAGACACTACAACTGACAATAATTACATTATAAATTTATATGGAAAGTAAATAACTCAAAATCAGAATCACACCAACAATGATTTATATATTACAGGTGGGATCAAATTCAAGATCTGTAAGCCATGTTACCCGAATGAAACAACAATAACAACCAAGCTTTTAATCCCAACATTTTTGGGGTTGGTTATGGATCCTTAATAGACTAGTTAGGGTTGGCCACATTTGATAAAACTGTCAAGCCATTTAAATATATGTGCGTGATTGAGTAAATTACTTACAGATTCCATGCACAACAGTAAATGAAAAAATAGCCAAACACTAAGAAATTTGTAACCATTCTCCAGTAATTATTTAAAAAGAATGCTGTAACAAACATTTTTATGCACCGAAGCTGCACAAAATTATTAAAGAGTATAACAAAAATTGCAGATTAAACCAGTGTAATTTGTGGCAAAATGACTTTACCATCTGAAATTCAGAACATGATACCTAACCAACATCAATCCTCCCCCCCCCCCCCCCCCCCCCCCCAAAAAAAAAAAAAAAAAACTCCCAAATCCCCAACCAAAAATAAAAAAAGTCCCACCTACAAAAGCAGTAGAAACTTCAAAAGGCATCCAGAATGGCATCTTGCTAAGAGACTTAACTTGTTTTGATAGTTAAACTTTCCAGGGGTAGACAGTCCTTTAACATTCAGGGGCAGTGAGCAATTTTCCCCAAGGTTAAAGGGAAAACATGATTTTTTTCAGAAAATTCATTAAGAGTAAAGGTTAAGTAGAATAGTAAAACTAACTTAAATCATGCATTCACAGTCAAATAATGTCTTCTTTTTTTTTTTTTTTTTGGATAAATCAAATAATATCTGTCTATTATTTTAATATCCAAACCATTGCAATGCGAAGTATACGAGTAATAGAATAAAATAAGCATTTGGTGTCTAAACCATGGTCAACTCTAAAAACCAAGGAAATCATCTATCTGGTGATTAAATCATGTCTTGCTGGCACACTCTAGTCAGGAAATCATCTGTCACTTCACCATAGAGAATTTTGGAAAATGTAAAACCAAAGTCTGAATATCAAGAAATTCAATACAAAACAAACATCATAACATTTTACCCTTCCTCTATAAGCATAATAGAATTGTTTGCACTCTCTGTACCTAATCTCAATTCTTTGATTTACCTCAAGGTCTACAACATATCAACTGCTGAAAAGAAAAGACACCAAAATGGACTAGCAGGACAAAAGGCAGAAATTCTACAATGAACCGTTATGCCCATGACTAATAAGCTGCTTATAGAATAGCATAAAAAATGGGAAAAGTTATATTCCACTGAATAATTTTCCACAAAGCCCACAACATATCAACTGCTGTAAAGAAAAGACATTTAAAGGATTATCCTGACAAAAGGCAAAAATTCTACAATTAACCTTTATGACCATGACCAATAAGCGGCTTATAGAATAGTGTATATTTCACTGAACACCTCTTTCCCACAGGTATATTCTTTAAAAGACAAAGAAAAAAGATGAAAAAAAACATCAAGAGAGGTCACTAACACGACCATTGAAAATTTGGTAGTAACAAGAATCCTTTTCACACTTAAGACTAAATCTCCAAACTACATTACACCACAGTTAATGGACTATGTGACTATATGTGGGACACGTTGAAGAGAATCTAAAGTATGTTACCACATAAAGACTATTTAGCAATAAGCCTATATAGGATAAACATATAGAAGATTAACAAACAGATGAGATCCAAATATAAGAAAGAAACAGGAGTGAGTAATATACATGTCTTAAGAATTCAAGGACATGGACCTGAAATCAAAAGCACATGGAGTTACCTTGGTTTAAGAGCCTGAAAGATATATTCGGTAGCATTTCGTGGGAGAGTTTGCGATAACTTGTATGGCCCAGTCTCGACAAGCCTCCTGAAGGAAAAGTTCAGCATAAAGCAAAGAGAGCTTTATAAGTGCTTGAAACCAATTGAAAGACACAGTAAATGAATGGCACATGCATGTCTTAAGATCAGTATTACAGCTGGCAAAATGAACTAATGAAATTGGGGTGGAAGCGGTTAATGTCTTTATTGAAACATCATTTCCCACCATTCCTCACAACTTTAATTTCTAAGAGGCAATAATGATCGATAAAATAGAGGAATAGAAAACAGTATGATTCAATGAATTGGCATTGGCTGCCAGGAGATTGGGTTCAATGCAATGCTCTAAGCTTTATCATCAAACTCAAAACAAAATTTGCAGAGAACTTCTTTGCGAAAACAAGGTTACTACAAGAAGCAATGATAAATTATTTTTATCAAACTGCCATGAAGAATGAAAATGCCATGTGATTGAAAGAAATACACCCACCTGCTACCCAGCATATTTGAACTCTCTCGTGAATGTTTCAAAGTCCTCTTAAAAGCATTAAACCCACTACAGTTACAATCTACTGTTTGGTATAAAGGAAAGTGAAGTAGGAGAACAGGACCAGATCCAGATGAAACAGAATTTTCTTTCCAACCAAAGTTATGGTCTGTCTCCCTCAATTTGCTAGCCGTATTCATTACTTCGGCTGCACCTTCAGTTTCCATTTGTAGATCCACACTTTCTCTCTCTACCACTTTTTCAACACCAAACCGTAGATTATTATTGCCACAAAGTAAAGCTACAGCATTAAGTGAGACAAAGCTGATGTTACTAATTTCAAAGGCACCACAACCGGCTGAGTCCAATCCTGGGAAATTGCTAGCCATCCAATTAACCGATTTTACATTTAACTCGCTGCATTCTCCTATGTCCCTGTCACCGAGAATAACATGATAAGGAAGGCCAATAAAAGGGCCTAACAGTCCATGAAACTGATGGAGCACAGATACCCATTTACTTCTCGTCAACTCTGAACCTTTTGCAGAAACATCTCCCAAGACTAGCAGCATATCAGGCTTCAAACTTTCAAAAGATTTCTGGTAGACATGTTAGCAGACTGCATCAATCAATAAATCAATTTCAAAGAAGAAAATCATGAAGAACAGCAGGGTTATTTATATATATAAGTAATGATATTTTATTAATTGAAAAATTACTTCCTGATTGTGATGATGAATACAATGTAACCTAAAATAATTGCAAAAGAATTATAAACAAGAGTAAAGTGATTATGTGAAATCTAAATGGAAAATGCCACTTGTGGATCCCACGCACAAGACCAATTGAATAGAGTTCGAATCAACAGTGATTTCAACTAAGCCACATATTCTGTATCATAAAAATACAACTATTTCACTCTTTCCATGATAGCCATATTGAAAAAAGGGTCAAAGCTCCAAATATTCAATGAGTTGTTATTGAGATTATTGCATCTACTTTCAAAACAATCAATTACACTCTCTTATCAGATGTGAATAATTACTACTACTTACAAGATGTTGCAAACGTAAATCAGCAACATTAAGTTTTATTAATCAGGTAAAATTCTACCGTGGAAATTTAATCCATTAAGGCCGAGTTCATATGTTTTTAACTTTCACCATTTTCCGTTTCCAGTTATTACTCAAATTTTATTTTTAAATAGAAGTTTTGGGTTAAGCAAAGTTGAATATTTGACAACCACAATCGTAAACTGGTTATCAAAACACGCGCACGCGCGCACACACACAAAATAAGCTCAAATATACTTAGTGGAGCTGTGGACAAGGAGAATTGATTGCAGTAATGTATCATAAGTAAAAAACTTAAAGAAAATTCAAATAAATAAAGGTAGTGGAAGTGAAGATTGTGGCAGTTTCTTTGTCCACTAGGAACCATCAATATGTTAGAATACAATAAAAATCTAAAAGAGTAGGATCCAAATCTAATACAGTGACGAAATGCTAATAAATATGGATGCAAGTGCAACATCATAACATATATAAACATGTTATTGGGTTTTCAAATTGTTGTCAAATTGTTTAAAACTCTATCTTACATAGTGTAGTAGTTTATTTTTATGTCAATAAGTACACGACACGACACGACAAAGATACGCTAATTCTTAAAAATCTAGGATAAGATATTATAATCAATTTAAGGTACAACTAAATACATTTTTGAAGTACATATTGTGCAAAACTAAGAAAATACCCGAAAGAATTTGGACAAGTAATAGTCTCTGAAGTTGGAGTTGAAGAAAGGAGATTCGGAGCCCAACAAGAGCAAATTGGCGACCAACATAACCTTGAGGTCGTCAGGGTGGTCGAGTTCGAGTTCGAGTTCGAGGTCAGTGGTACTGGTTGGTACGAGTTTGCAGGAAGGGATGGAAACCCATTCTTCGTAAATGACCAGAGCGAAGATCAGGATCAGACCCATCACTGGCCTCCACGCCATTGTTGTGAATGTGGTGACGCTTGAATCTAGGGTTTGGGTTTTGACTTTGAGGATGAGGATGAGGATGACGGGGACGAAGAAGTGGGTTTGCCATTGTGGTTGACCACTTGACCCTTCCGTGTCATAGTCAAGACTCACGGATCTAATATTGGGATTTGGGAAGCCCCTAGGTATGTTCCTTCGCGACGGTTCGTACAGCAGTTAGTACTTACTTTTTTTTTCCTTTTTTATATTTAAATCTACTTACTTTTTTTTAATATTTTTATATATTTTTTATAAAAAATAAAAATTTTATTATGGATGGGTAATCTAAGTATATATGTGTGAAATTTTTTTCCTAGATATTTGAACTTCGACTCTTATCCTCTACATCCTACAAGTACTCATACTCAAGAACCATTACGTTAAGAATGCGCGATTGTCTACTTACTAGTCATGAAGAGTATAAACTTTTTTAAAAAATATTATGGGAAAAATAATAAACTCAGTACAACTTAAAAATCAATTTTTACACTTTCCAATAATAACATCCCACGTCATATTGTTATAAAAATAAACAAAAATAATAAAACAACAACAATCAAAATCAAAACAAAAATGACGTGTAGATTAGTCACTGCCCCTCTAAAATCCATAAAACAAAAAATTAAAAATCAGAGCCAAAACTTCTCCGACTTCCAAGTTTCGCAGCCCTTGTGCCACCATGACAATGATCCACCACTTGTCATTCGACATCACTTTATTTCTCCACCATTGGGAAGCCCGCTTTGTAATTTTTACTCTATATGCATTGAGAAATAACTTATTCACGGGTCTTAATCAACTAGAGTGAACCTAGTTAAAGTGTGAGAGAAAGTGTGAGAGAGAATATGAGAAGTTTGGGAGAAGTAGAGGGAGTCACCGCCAGCAGATGGTAACAAGGGGAGCGGCAAAAAGTTCAACCATGGAGGCCTTCTCCATGGTTGAGGCATGATTGTGTCTGTTGAGTTTTATTCCTTAGTTTGCAAGGATGTACAACATCGTTTAGTTTCAGTTGTGTGTGTGAGTTTAAAAAGCCTTGCTTAAGCCTTCAAGAGTTAGGCCCTTTTGAATGTTTAAGTATTGTAAGTCTTTATAATCAAAAAAACAAATGGCTGTGATTCAGCTAAGTGGTGAATTAATCCAGGGGTCTCTTATGGGGCTCTTGTCCCACATCGTTTAGTTTCAGTTGTGTGTGTGAGTTTAAAAAGCCTTGCTTAAGCCTTCAAGAGTTAGGCCCTTTTGAAGGTTTAAGTATTGTAAGTCTTTATAATAAAAAAAACAAATGGCTGTGATTCAACTAAGTGGTGAATTAATCCAGAGGTCTCTTATGGGGCTCTTGTCCCACATCGTTTAGTTTCAGTTGTGTGTGTGAGTTTAAAAAGCCTTGCTTAAGCCTTCAAGAGTTAGGCCCTTTTGAAGGTTTAAGTATTGTAAGTCTTTATAATCAAAAAAACAAATGGCTGTGATTCAGCTAAGTGGTGAATTAATCCAGGGGTCTCTTATGGGGCTCTTGTCCCACATCGTTTAGTTTCAGTTGTGTGTGTGAGTTTAAAAAGCCTTGCTTAAGCCTTCAAGAGTTAGGCCCTTTTGAAGGTTTAAGTATTGTAAGTCTTTATAATCAAAAAAAAAAAAAAAAGTTTGAACTTGTTCACAAGTTACTTACTTAACTTGTCATTTGTCCAAATATAGTAAAATCTTACTTTTTTGCTCGATCTAATTACTTGGAAGAAAATTAACTTTTTAACTTTTGCTCGTCATTATCCATGGATTTGCACCCATAACATAGATATTGCACATAAAACTATTACATAGAATCTGAATCCTATCACATCTATGTTGAGTGTGCTTCACCCATCTTTGATGTCCATGCCATCTCAGATACTAGGACAATCCCAAAAATAGTTTCATCAATTCACCAAAAAAGAGAAGAAGAAAAATATATCGTGGAATATTTTAAATGTCGTACAATAAAGGTGTTCTATTGAAGGTCATATGTAAAAATTACGTTGCATCAACCGTATTATGGCACATTAATAAGTTATAATAAAAAATGAAATCTTGTTCATATCCTTATTTTTTTTCACCTTTTAAATTTCAAATTGTTTTGTTTGGGGGAAAATAACATTGAATAAATTCAATCAAAAAGGTTAACTTTTTTATTTAGAATTAAAACACCCCACAATTTTTATATTTTTATAATGACACATAATATATAACTATCATGTGTGAAAAGACTAGCACAATATATATTATTGCAAAGAACTTAAGTCATGATCTTGTATGGATTGAAGATTGAACGGTTTTAGACCCCTTAAACCAACCAGATTAACCTAGTTAATTAGCCAAGTTGTTATTTAGTCAAATTATGCAATTCTAGTTTATAACAAACATACAATCATATCAAAAGTATAAAGCAGCGGAATAATAAATAACACAAGATATGATCACCCAGGAAAACCAAACCGGTAAAAAACCTGGGAAGGATTTGACCTAGTTATCCTCAAGGTAAACCTGAATCCACTATGAAATAATCGAAATTCATACAAAAGGACTTACAAGCTCCTCGCTTAACTTCCTAATGCTACCCACCAGTAGAACTTATTGACACAATCACGTGCAAGCTCTGAATCCACGGACTCCTTCTTTCTTGGATTCTCCAATCAGCTACAAGCACCCACGCTTGTTATTCTTTAAACTCCAATGGCAGCAATCGAGTTGATTATTAAGGTGTTGAAGTAATCTCTACCTAGAACACCCTAAGTTTTGTGTAAAGGAAAGCTCATCTAGATCTCATAAGAGATTTATACAAAACAGAAAAGTATGAGCACCAATACAACAGGAGCAACTCAAAAAACGTGGTTAGGGTTTTTCTTTGTATACCTAAGGTAAAAACAAAAAACCTAAAACGTTTAATGAGTTAAGGCTGAGCTGGAATATTCTGCAGAAAAACATTCTGCCCAAGATTCGATCGATCGAGTCTTTCTTTCGATCAATTGAGCCAGGCTGAAATACACCAATGCATTTACAGCCTCTCGATTCCAACTTTACATGAAAGACCCAACTTTGAGCAAGCCTAAACAAGACTAAACATATTGTTTTGATTATGGTTTGCTAACATTACACATTAGAGTTCTAAATATATAAATTCCTAAATCTTTAGAACCTAACAAACTCCCCCTTTAGCAATCCGTGACAAAACACAAACTAAAACTCAAAGTTTACAAGAGAAAGCCCTTCACATAAATAATGCTCATAAAAACTAAAATTCAATTCTAACTACTATCCATCAGTTGCAAGTGTAAACAGCAGCTCAATTGAATCAACCTGTATATTCCTTAAACACTCAACAAACTAATGAACGCATGTGTGGTAGAAAATAGTAAATAAACAGGTATAACATTCTTGTATGATTCACACAGAAACATATATCAATGAATAATCTCATAAATATAAAACAATAAACAGTGAATCCAAAGACACAAGAATCATGTATATATCATGTATATTAAAAAAAAACCATGTTACTCCCCTTAACATGAATATCCCCAAAAAAATGATATACAAAGTGAAGCACCTAGATACAATCTAATATCTCCACTAGCTCCTCAAAACAAAAAACATTCTCCCCCTAACAACAAAACTCCTCTACAAAGTCTACTCCCCCTTTTTGTGACGAAATGCCAAAGTGCAATCACAATCCATCATCAAAAGGAGGTGGTGAGGGTGAACGAAGATGTGCCAGATCAGCTTGCAATGCACGGATCTCGTCAAGCAAGTCCACCAAAATCTGACCATGAGCCGTCTAAACGGTCATGACAGTCTCCAAAGTACGACGGATATCAAAGTCATCCGATGGAGGTGGAGGAACATCAGTAGCAGCAGCATCAGGATCAGGAACAGCCTCACTAGTAGGACCTGTAGAAGAAAAGGGAGGAGGTGCGGAACCAGAAGGCTCAGACCTAGGGTGTTTAGAGCCAACTCGAAGATGAGCAGCCCTCTGCCTAAGAAAAGACGCACCTATAGGAGCAATCACATGAACAGGCTCAGAGGAAGGGAAACCACTAAAATCAAGATAAAATAAAATCCTATGAATGAAAATAGGATGAACAAGAGCATGTGAAGAAGATGAACTCCTATAAACTTCATTCAAAGAAAGAAGAAACAAATGAGGAAAACTGATAGGAGCATCAGTGACAAGAGCGTACAAAAATACACACCGCTCGAGAGGAATGGTGTGAAGATGAGAAATGGGCCAGATAGAGTGACACGCTATCCTAAAGAAGATATAATGCAACTCAGAAAGCTCAGCAGAGGTGATCCTAGGATCAGAACCCCACTGGATAGAAGACCCAGTGATGTAAGACATGACATCACTCAAAACAGGACATTCATCATAAGGATAGACTGGGTGCTGGACCAAAGGTACCCCAAGAGCATCAGCCACTACTGAAGGAGTAATGGAGTACTCTACGCCTCGTATTCAACCCTTTACTGAAGTGTTAGAATCATAGACACGGATAGAGATGTTCGAGAAGAACTCTTTAATCAGGGTAGCTAGAGGAGGAGGATCAGAAACATCCAACAGTGGTAACCAGCCCCAACGCTCAAAGTTTGCCCGAATGGCAGGATCAAGCTCATCTAAGATGACAGAACGTTCATACCAAATCTTTCTCTTAAGGTTCAGCTTCTTATAGGTTTCTTGGTTTTTCTCATTCGGAAACCTCTCACAGTCAAAGGAAGGAGGGGAAGAAGTAGGTGAGGGGGCAGACCTACGAGCCCTAGTCTTCCTAGACATAGTGCTAAGGAAATGACAGAGATACAAAGAGAAAACCAAAAAATAACACAAAGACCAAGGGTAGACTGCAAGTTAGCATAAAAAGAGATAGAACAAAAATCTATATGATGCATGAACAACCACAATGTCGTGATGCATGTACTAATGTAGTAAGCAAAGTTCAAATTAAGTTTAATTTGCACAAAATTGGCTTGAGCATAGAATTTCTAACAAAAATCCTAAAAATTTGAAAAACCACTTGAAAATTTTGAAACAGATTGATGAATTGAGCATTACATAACACAATACACAAATTATAATGCTTAATTGCATCAAAACAACAAGCCAATTTCATCAATTTCAACCTAATTGAACAAAATCCCCAATTCGGATTCAATATAAACCCTAGAAAATTCAATTTTCCATAATTCACAAAATTGATCAAATTAAACCATTTAGAACAAGTGTATAACATGTCCCCACAAAAATCCATTGATCAATTGCACAAAATAAGGTTTGAATCAACAAAAATCCCAAATATGCAAGGTCCGAAAATTGAGTGTAAAATGCATGAAAAATGCATGAACAATGTAAATAAATTCAAAAAGGAAGGGCAAAAGGGACTTATCGGCTTGAGGAAAAAGATTCTTTGCAAAAAATTCGGAGGAAAACGACAAAAAATTGACTGTAGAGCCTGCCTAGTCGAAGAGAGAAGAAAAGTTTGAAAAAACTTTTTCAAAAAGTGTTTGAATCAGTCAAGAACAGTGTTTTAAAAACTTGATTCGTGACTTTCGATTGATCGAAAATTACATTCGATCGATCGAATCAATCCGAGATTTTTAAAAGAATTTTAAATATTTTCGATATTGAAAAACAGCTTAGATCGATCGAAACAGACAGCAGCTCACAGTATTTTGAGAAAAATTGCAGTTTTGAAAAACTCAAACCACTTTTTGAAAATAACTCCTCAAAACATTAAACAAAATGCATAAGTATGTGATGTAATGGAATGCTTTTTCAAAAACCCAAATTTTTAATCCCAGTTTCTCCAAAGAAAGTTTTAGCTATTCTCACTTTAAGTTCTCAAGCAAACAAAATGTTTTACATATTACTCAAGGTGTTTTTAAACTTGGTTGGTCAGACCAAAAACATACACAATTACATGTGCAATGTTTAGCAAAGATTAACTTGTGCAGTGTGTGCAAACTAGCAGAAACTTGAGATACATGTGAGGTGATATGTGAATAGAAATCAATTACAAAGTCTACAAAATTCATCACACAGAATTTAAAAGAGACTATTACCTAAAGAGTTACATCATACAACTCCCACATCTCCTATAACATAAGTTTGCAATCATGTAAGTTTCTTGAATTTTGCCTCATTATTTTGTGGATTGGCATCAAGCCTAATAGTACACACCAATTTTAATTATGTGAAATGGCATCAAGCCTAATAGTACACACCAATTTTAAGCATTAAGCAATTAATCGAGGCTACACCTTATGTTCTTTTTGTGCATGCGCTACACTTTCTCGAGCACAAAATCTTATGATATTCACTAAGGTGTTCTTGATTGGCTAGTGAACAGTGGTAAGATGGTTATTTATGCCTTTCTTAAAAGGATCAAGTCCGACAGTCAAATAATATGTGATTTCAAAATCAAGACAAAGTGATAAACACCATAAATTTCTTTCCCACACAACATGCACTATAAAGTTTCAACTAGTCAAGTGTAATAAATAAGCTCATCAAAGTTAAACAAGATACATAAGACATGTTATGTGTAAATAAATTGACCAACCTTGTTTTCAAAGTCCAAGAAAAATAATGCCAAACATATTTTGCTTTCTCCTTTTTTTTTTTTTTTTTTTTAAAGAATTTTAAAAGAGAAAACAAATAAATCCTAGAATGAAATGCATGAATGTAATGTAATGCAAGTCTTAGAATAAAAACACAAAAAACACAAAGACCAAATAGTAATGGTTACAAAGAAAAGAGCAGTGAAGCACAAGGACCAAAAGAACCTAACAAAGATGAACCTAAATTATTGAGTGATAGATTGAGAAAAAGATAAAGAGTTATATAATTGATTTTTATTTGTTTAAACTTTAATGAAATCTCAATTTTTCCTGTCAAAAAAGAAAATAAAAGAAATAAATCATTCCTTTTTTTTAAAGTTTCCAAAATGTCCAATAAGATATTAAAAGAGAGCGTGCGCAAACAAACACGCACACACACATATACAACTAAATGAATCAATAATATAAATGGGAAATGATGGGACCGACGAACTCTCCTTTTCCAAACGACCTCATCAAATGTATTCGTCCACCTTGAGTCGGCATGGACGAAGGTAGGCGAGTCATTAATGACTATATTCAATACCTCAAATAGTTATCAATTAGTTGGCAGACGGTTGGAGGCTCATCAAAACCTGCATTAATAAGCCCTGAGGCGTTGCGGAAAGAGCACTAAAGCCACAATTAAGGCCCCAACGGCTAGAAACTATGAAGCTATATATATACACTGATCAGAACTAGACAAGGTACATAGACACACCCAAAAATACTCTTATATAGATATGTCTGATATTCAGAGCTTATTATTTTCTTTCTAAAAGGTTTCATACACTAACTTTGGCATCGAAGACGTGGCAGGCATCACACTGGTGACCACTTTAGGAGAGCCTTTGTCCTACGTTTGCAGGAGTAGTGACGAGGATTCGGCTTCATCTGGATGCACCTACAGTACTAACGATTTACGCATCATCAGTTTGGTGTTGTCTGTGAGGAACAACATTTTCGCACTTAGGTTTGAAAGCATAGTTCTTGTCAATTCCCAAATTCAGATGGAGTCCAACAAAGATTTTGCAGCATTAACCCTGCAAATCCAGACACTTACAGCTAGCGTGGAAGAACTCACTAGACAGAACTAGGAGATGAGGCTGCGGCTTTAACAAGAGGAGAACGGGTCTAAGACCAATCAGGAAGACGACGAGATAGTCAAAGAAGGAGTGACTGTCAAAGACCAGCCACTCCAGATAGACCGAGCTCGGATCTTCTCCGAGAAATGAGAAAGGAAATGGACGAGCTAAGGAATGCCCTTAAAGGGAAAACAGAGTGAAGCTTGGATAGAATGGTTAGGACAATGGATTCACCTTTTACAGCGGCGGTCCTAGAATGCCCAGTGCAGACAAAATTCTATCTGCCTCAGCTTGAATAGTTTGACGGACTTAAGGACCCCCTAGACCACCTCAACACTTTCAAGTTGACACTAGGCCTCTAACAGCCCCCTGACGAAATACTGTGCTACTCTTTCCCTGCTACTCTCAGAGGAGCTGCAAGGGAGTGGTTTACAAAATTACCACCATCGTTCATCAATAGCTTCGAGCAATTATGCAATTCCTCTCTACGCCACTTCATTAGAGGATAGTGCCCGAGGAAGATAGTAGACCACTTACTCACCATTAGACAAGGAGAGAAGGAGACCCTGAAGTCGTACGTGAAGCGTTTCACTCGAGAAATTTTATAGGTAGACGAAGCTAATGACAAGGTGTAGCTAACAACCTTTAAAGCTGGATTGAAATCCAGGGAGTTCGTGGTCTCACTCGCGAAGAATCCTCAAAAGACGATGGCAGAGATGCTCTTGAAGGCACAAAAGTATATGAATGCCGAAGACGCCTTAGCCGCGATAAAAGACGTAGAGACGAACAGTGAAAAGCAAAGGAAGGAAGATGACCAAAGAGGACGAAAAAGGGAGAGTTTAGATCATCAGGCTAGCAACGAGGGTAAAAGAAAAGATGAAAAAGGTCCTTGGACGGTAAAATTCACTCCTTTAATTATGCCAGTTGACAAAATTTTGGCGCAGATTAAAGATGAGCACTACCTCAAATAGCCAAGGCCATTACATTCATCGCCTAACATGTGTGACCAGAAGGAGTATTGTCGTTTCCATAAGGATCACGACCATTACATAGAGGATTGCAGGGGCTCGAATGAGCAAATAGAGGAACTCATACAAAAAGGAAAACTGCAGAGGTTTGTAAAGAAAGGGGAACCTTATAGGTCCAGGGATGATAGCAAGGACAAGCACGAAGCCTCACCAAGGGATAAGGATCACATGTCCCAATGTCCACTAAGTGTGATCGGGGAGATGAAGACGATCACAGGCAGGCCATCCATAGGTGGGTCGTTCAGATCTCTCAAGAAATCATATCAGAGGCAAGTAAATAGCGTCCACAAAATACCTCATTGAAGCAAAGACGAATGGATAGAGACATTTTTTTCTCAGAAGAAAACGCCAGAGGGGTAAAATAGCCTCATGAAATCCCCTTAGTCATAATGCTCACAATAGAAGGATTCAATACTAGGAAAATCCTCATGGATAACGGTAGCTCCATGGACATCATCTACCTCTTTGCTTTCCAACAGTTGAAGCTAGACCTGGGAAGGCTGTGCCCTTTTGAGTCCCCCCTTCGTTAGCTTCAGTAGGGACAGGGTATATCCTAAAGGCATAGTGACATTAACGGTCACAGTAGCGTCTTATCTGTGACAGCTGACTCGTCAATTGGATTTCCTAGTGGTAAATTGTCCTTCTTCATATAATGTGATCATTGGGAGGCCCACACTCAACTACTGGAAGGCAGCCACGTGAACCTATTTCCTGAAGGTAAAAATTCCAACAGAAAACAGTGTAGGCGAAGTAAAAGGAGATCAAGTACTGGCTAGTGAGTGTTACCAAGCAGTGTTGGCAGCTAAGGAAAACCATACATGGATGATCAAGGAAAAAGAAGAGGATGATGCGGGTAGGGAGCTAGTTGATAGGGAACCAATAAAGACTACCAAGGTAGGGATGACCATGAATGTAGACACGAATAAGAAGCTAATCTAGTTCCTTAAGGAGAACCTAGACATTTTTGTCTGAAGCCACAAAGACATGCTAGACATATCCCTGAAAATTATCCAACATTAGTTAGAGGTGGACCCTAAGAAAAAGCTCGTCCAACAGAGACGACACGTGTTTGCGCCATAACGAAACCAAATGATCATGGACGAAGTAATAAACTACTAGCAATGGGCTTCATCCAAGAGGTTTACTACTCGGACTAGCTGGACAACATCGTCCTCGTAAAGAAGGCAAAAGACAGCTTCCCCCTGCCGAGGATAGATCAGATGTGTGTGGACTTCATAGTCTTGAACAAGGCCTGCCCAAAAGACAGCTTCTCCCTGCCGAGGATAGATCAGGTGATGGATTCCACAGCAGGGCACAAGCTCCTCACTTTTGTGGACGCATTCTCGAGGTACAACCGGATAAAACTAGCAAAGGAAGACTAGGAGAAAACTGCCTTCATCACAAGTCAAGGGCTCTACTGCTACAATGTGATGCATTTCGGGTTGAAAAATGCAGGAGCAACCTACCAAAAGTTAGTAAACAAGATGTTCAGTAAACAGATCGGGAGGAACATGGAAGTATACGTGGACGACATGCTCATCAAGAGTAAAGAAGAGTCTATTCACTTGGACAACCTCCAAGAGACGTTCACAACTTTCAGACAATATCAAGTGAAGTTAAATCCTAGCCAGTTCGCATTTGAGGTGGCGTCAGGAAAGTTCTTAGAGTTCATGGTGTCCTAGAGGGGAATAGAAACAAACCCAGAGAAGGTGCAAGCCATACTAGAGATGGCGTCACCCAAGATCGTGAAAGAAGTCTAGAAGCTCATAGGAAGGATAGCGGCGCTCAACAGGTTCGTCTTGAAAGCAACAAAAAAATGTCTGCCCTTCTTTAAGACACTGAAGCAGGCCTTTATTTGGATGTACGAATGTGAGAAAGCCTTCTAGGAACTCAAGTAATACCTAAGCAATCCACCCCTTCTGAGTCCGTCCAAGGAGGGAGAAAACATGTATTTGTACTTGGCAATGTCAGCTACAGTTGTGAGTGCTACCTTGATTCAAGAAGAGGACAAAAGACAGCTCCCAGTCTACTATGTCAGTCAAGCCTTCTAAGGGGCAGAAGCCAAATACCCACGCATAGAGAAGATTGTATTTGCTTTGATTGTAATCTTACGCAAGCTGCGCCATTATTTCCAAGCGAGTCCTATCTTGGTGATGACAGACCAACCTATAAAGAAAGCGATGAACAAGCCCAAGGCTGCGGGAAGGATGATCCAGTGGGCTATTGAGCTCAACCAATTTGACACTGAGTACCACCCTAGGACAACTATTAAGGCGTAGGCATTGGCAGATTTCATCACTGAATTTACAATTCTTGACGAGGAGGGAGATACAGACGAGGTGAAAAGATGGACGATTAAGACTAACGGTTCATCAATCCGAAAAAGGAACGCTTAAATACGGAGTTTAGCTAGCATTCCCAACTACCAATAATGAAGCTGGATACGAAAAAGTACTAACGGGATTAAAGGTCGAGAAAGCACTAGAAGTCAAAAACTTGCTCTTCCAAAGCGATTCAAAGCTCATCATAGGCTAGATAAAGGGAGAATTCGAAGCAAAGGAGGAAAGGATGTAAAAATACCTAAAGTTGATGAAGTTTTTGACACAAGAATTTGATCAGATAGAGTTCACATAGATCTCCAGAAGTCAGAATATGGGCGCAGACGAGTTGGCAAAACAATTGTCGTTAGAAGCAGGACCAATGAGTACAGACCTGAAGATTGAAGTCTAGAGATGCCCCAGCATTGAAGAAGACCATACCTTCACAATCCATAGCGGAAGTAGCTAGATGACCCCAATCCTATCCTTCCTTCAGGACGAATGGCTTCCACAGGATGTCGAAGAAGCAAGGAAGGTTAGGAAGAGGGCAGCAAGGTTTATGATCTTGAATGATACCCTATACAAAAAAGGCATCTCCATGCCCTACCTGAGGCGTGTCAATGAGGAGGAAGCCAAACATATTTTAGAGGAGATCCATGAGGGGATTTATGGAGATCATGCAGGCTCGAGATCCTTGATCAACAAAGTTATCTGAACATGTTACTTTTGGCCTACCCTACAGAAGGATGCAAAAGAGTTTGTCAAGAAGGGCAACAAATGCCAAAGGTTTGAAAACATCCGACGCATACCGTTTGAGAAACTAATGAAAATAGCCTCCTCGTAGCCATTTGCTTAGTGGGGACTTAACATTGTTAGCCTGTTGGCCCATTACCCCAAGGTAAAAGACAGGTAAAATCTTTACTAGTTTCCATTTATTATTTCACAAAATGAGTTGAAGCAGAAGCACTATCAACTATAATAGAGGTGAAGGTCCAGAACTTTATGTGGAAGAACATAGTTTGCCGATTTGGGATACCACGAACGATCATATCAGATAACAGGCGGCAGTTTGATAGTTAAATTTTAGGGAATTCTACTCAGGGCTAGGAATTAAGAACCAATTCTCATCCCCTAGTCACCCCCAAAGCTAACGGCCAGATAGAAGTGACAAACCGAACCCTACTCAAGATCATCAAGGCTCAGTTGGATGAGGCAAAAGGCGCATGGCTGGAAAAGCTGCCCAATGTTTTGTGGGCATACAGGACTACAACAAGAATCCCAACAAGAGAGACCCCCTTTAGTCTCACGTATGGCACCAAGACAGTAATTCCAGTCGAAGTAGGAATCACTAGCTTGAGACGAGAAGCTTTCCACGATGGCAGCAATGACAATCAATTGAGAGTTAACTTGGATTGCCTGGACGAATCTAGAGACGGAGCATCCCGCAAGATGGTAGAGTATCAGTAGAAGATGACCAAGTACTACAACAAAAGGGTGAAGCTTAGACGACTTAATATTGGAGACCTCGTCCTGCGCAAAGTCATACCTGCCACTAAGAACCTAACTTAGGAGAAGCTCGGTACAACCTGGGAAGGACCCTACAAAGTCACCCATTATTCCAGGCAAGGCAGCTGTCACCTAGAGGCATTGGACGGGAGGAAACTGTCACGACCATGGAATATCGAGCATTTGAAACAATACCATCAGTAGATGTAGTGGATGAATGTATTCATGTTTGAAATAAAGCAATAAAAGAACTATTCAGCCAGTGTGATGCATGTAAAAAAAAAAAAAAATTGACAAGATCCCTTCAACGGGTGTAAGTCACAACAAATTGGCTAAGTAACAAGATTCTGCTTAGATGGATGTAAGTTACTAACAAAGCCAAAAATGACAAGATCCCTTCGATGGGTGTAAGTCATAAGAAATTAGCTAAGTAACAAGATTTCGCCTAGGCGGATGTAAGTTACTGACGAAGCCAAAAATGACAAGATCCCTTCAATGGGTATAAGTAAAAAAAAAATAGGTTAAGTAACAAGATTCCGCCTAGACGGATGTAAGTTACTGACGAAGTGAAAAAGGACAAGATCCCTTCGATGGGTGTAAGTCACAAAAAATTAGCTAAGTAACAAGATTCCACCTAGACGGATGTAAGTTACTGATGAAGCCAAAAATGACAAGATCCCTTCAATTGGTGTAAGTCACAAAAAATTGGCTAAGTAACAAGATTTTGCCTAGACGGATATAAGTTACTGACGAAGCCAAATTGACAAGATCTCTTCAATAGGTATGAGTCACAACAAATTTTTTGACTAATAACAACTCGCATAGACGGATGCAAGTTACCTAACTTAGGATGATGACTAAAGGAATGAAGCAGATAGGGATCACATGCAGTCACAAAGTATCATGCAAGGCAGGAAAGTAAACAAGTAATTATAGAATTACCCTCAGCTTCTCAGTAGTGAAAGCCTCTTGTGCCCTTGACAGCGCAAGGCCAGCGTCATTAAAAATAGTGGATGAATGGGAATCAACCTTGTCCTTCCCCTTGTCGTCCATGCGGGGCTTCTTCCTAAGAGGCGTATTTTCTTCCACTGAGGTAGCTGGGGAGGCCGTCCTTGAAGGCTCAGTGACGAGGGTAGGAGAAGTGACAGAGACACCCTTCTCCACAACCCACATCGTCCTCTTGCCGAGGCTGGAAAGGGGCTCGTTCTTCTTACCCTTCATCTTTGCATACATCCCTTGGTTAAATTTGGTCGTCATCATTGCAAAAAAACACTCATTAAAAAAAAGAAAAAAAAAGAAGAAGAGGAAAAAAGTAGCTACAACGAAGAGCCAGAGTTCGTGGGTTGACCAGATCGTTAAAGTCTTCAATCATCCTCATATACTCAATGGTTGCTTCAAAATTTTGCCTGTATCTGCTTTTAAGTTTTGGCCGTCTCTTAACTGCATGAGACAACAAGCGAAAGAGTTAGCAACGACAGAATATATACAAAAAGGGACGAAGGATGAAGGACTAGTAAGAAAGATGACGCACCTAGACTTGGGGTCCTCCACCGATGAAGCAACCTAAGGAGATCACCCCAAACTTCGTCAGAAGGTGTTTCCCACTCATCCCCAGACACAAAAAAGAATTGGGACTTCTAGTATCTGAATGACAAAGGCAGATCCCTGACGATCCTAACCTCCCTTACCCAAGGCACTAACTCATAGTACCCATACTCCTTGGACTCCTTTAAACGATATAAGTACAAAAACTCGTCCACCTTAATCATATCTCCTTCAGTGGCAGCTAGCCATATCTCCATATAGCTGATCACTATCCTCCACGAGTTTGGCATAAGCTACCTGGGAGCAATATTGAAATGACCTAGAAGCTCCATGATGAAGGGATGGACTGGGGATCTAAGCCTGCACAGGAAGACGGCCTCAAAGAAGCACACCTCCCCAGGCAAGAAGTGACAAGCTCGTTCCTCCTCATAAGAAAGACGAATCTTGACCCTCTCAGAGAATTGAAACCTATCCTTAAACCTGGAAAGCGTCTTAAAGTCCAGGGCACATACTTCCCTAAGGGCGTGAAAAGCCCTAACCTCCCGAGGGACGGAGACCGTGGTGTCCCCTCCACCTCCACAGGATCATCACTAGATGACAACCTTGTCTCGAGCTCACTAGATCTCACCTCACTCACTAAACCCTCAAACCAATCAACTGACTAACAAAACAAGGGGAGCAAATCAGCCAATGCAACACTTAGACTATTACCCTAAAAAACAAAACCTTCAATTAAAGGGGAGGAGTGGGAAACACCTAAGGAAGCCCCTAAATGCGCAAAAAGGAACGAGCTGGAGGGACAAACTATCCTAACTTTAGAGCTATTAACCATGGAAACCCAAAAAACTAAGAAAGAGAAACAAATCCCAAAAGCCCAAAATAGAAAAGAAATTAGAAATTTGCACAATCTATCTATGCCATAAAAAAGCAAAAGAAAAGGGAAAAGAGAGACATAACTCAAAGGAAGCAGCCATAGAATGTAAAAGCTCAAAGAGAATCGCAAGGTGGAGCAAATAAGAGAAGGAAAAGCATAGAGCAATGATTAAGAAAGAGTTGGAAAAAGTGAAGGGGAAAGAGTAAAGAAAGGAAGTTTAAAAACTAGGCACAAAAAAATTGAAATTCAACAGGAAGCCTAAGAGTCACACAAACAGGGCATTAACTCCACTGGTCAGAATATGCCACGTGGCCATGATGTCTGTGGCGCTGCCACTACGCATTAAATGGAATAGTACCCCAAGAGCCATGTCTAAGCAGAAAACCTTTCACCTTCTGATGGTCATTATGACACGCCATAACGACCACAGAACTTGGGGGGCAACTGATGGGACCGACGAACTCTCCTTTCCCAGATGACCTCATTAAATATATTCGTCCACCTTGACACAGCATGGACGAAGGTAGGCGAGTCATTAATGACCAGATTCAATGCCTCATACATTTATCAATTAGTTGGCAGACTGTTGGAGGCTCATCAAAACTTGCATTAATAAGCCCTGGGGTGTTACAAAAAGAGCATTAAAGCCACAATTAAGGCCCCAACGACTAGAAACTATGAAACTATATATACACACTCGTCAGAACCGAACAAGGTACATAGACACACCTAAAAATACTCTTATATAGATATATCTGATATTCAGAGATTATTATTTTCTTTCTAAAAGCTTTTATACACTAACTTTGGCATCAAAGACGTTGTGGTAGGCACCGCATCAATGACCACCTTAGGAGAGCCTTTGTCCTACGCTTACAGGAATAGTGACGAAGATTCAACTTCTTTTGGATGCACCTACAGTACTGGCAATTTATGCATCATTAGGAAATGTTAACGTTTTAGGAGCATTGATTTAGAATAACTAATATATATTTAAAAAAATTTATATTTATATTATTTATTAAATATTCTATTAAAATAGTAAAATATTTAATTCCATTTACAAACTCACTCATAATAATGTATATTAATAACTACTATAATTATCAAATTATACATATAAGCAATTTATAAAAATAGTTATGACAAAAGTTGTGTCTCTCTATACATATATTTTTTTAAAGTCATGCTTCCCTAGACCCTAGGCTTTTAAAAATAGAGTTTGACTTACCTCTAATACTTCTTTAACTTAAATCTCTTTTTTATTTTAATAAGAAACTGTCACAGCACCCACTAACTAAATAAAATGCGGAGATTAAAACTTGTGGGATACAGAAATTTAATAAGGTAATAGTGCCATGTGTCATATCTAAGGCTGATGCAGTTCCAAGGAGACCATACCCTCGGACAGCAAGGTTAGGGAGGTGAGTCTTGGCCACGTTAATGGCATATTACCAGAGGAGGTCACACTGTAGAGGAAGAGTTTCAAAGAAGGGATTAGTCTCGACGTGATGGTAGCTGCTACCACATTTAATGCACCCCAACAAACCCCCTCGCTGCATTATATGGAGAAGACCCTTGAATAGTGTTGTCTTGGTTACCGCAACTCACGGAAGATTTAGAAAGGCGTCTGATAGAACAAGCACTTGAGTAGTGGCCTACGTGATCAACTAATGAAGGGCCAAGATCAGTTGAAAGATGCTATATAATGTAAGAGGGCCTCCTAAAAGGAAAGGGGGGGGGGGGGGAGGTTCATTGAGAATCCCAAAGAGAGAAATAATATAGCAAATTGTTCTTAAGATCAATCTAATATAAGTATCTGTCCTCAGACCTTGGCCGAGGACTAGTATTCGTCATTGTTCCTTGTCTTTTTCTTCTTCTTCAACTGTGCTAGATTATTTGATTCAAGTTCCCACCTCTACAAATTCATTGTATTATGTCAACTCATTCTTGGCACCTACAATTGGCGCCATCTGTGGGAAATTTCACTTAATCTACACACCTTCAAGGAGAACGCCAAAGGATGTCTAGCAGGGAAGGATCTATGAGTTCTCATCCTAGGCGGCAGGACCAATTCGTAAACTTGGAAAATTGCCAAGATTGTGAATTAGCTAGGTCTAAGTCCAGGAGCTCGAGACCAACCCGTTTTAGTCAACGCAACCCTAGTTATTCTATATCATGAAGCCATCTCTTAAGTAAGACCGTTGGCCTAAAACGGGAGGTGAACCATCTACGCAGGCAAATAAGGCAGAACTAGAGAAAGTGACGGAGTAAGAGTCTTATTGCGAGCTCAGGCTCTAATTCAGAGCTAGAACGGGGCCGACGTAGGAGAAGTAGGATACCTCCTAGCGAAATGGAAACTAATTCTTCCAAAGATTTGTACAGAGAAAGGCTGCACCACAGGTGGCACAGACCCATCCCCGGGGAGATAGAAGTAGGGATGCCATGAGTAAGGTCCTTTCCCAGATATCCAAGTCACCTTTCATGAGGTAGATCGAGAAGGTCGAGCCACCCAAACGCTTCGTGCAACCCACCTTTACCGTTTACAATGGGAGGATCGACCAAGTAGAGCATGTTAGCCACTTCAATCAGAAGATGGCCATATACACTAGAAACGAGGTTTTTATGTGCATCCCTCCAGCCTCGGCCAGTGGCAATGAGATGGTTCAATGGACTACATGAATGGTCTATTTATTTCTACGAGGAGCTCACTAGAGCTTTTGGTGCAAGGTTCGTTACGTGCAGTAAGGTGCCAAGGACATTGGACTCCTTGCTAGTGCTGTCGATGAGAAAGGGAGAAACCTTAAAGACCTACTTAGATAGGTATTGGGAACTGTAAAATGAATTGGACGAGGACTTTAAGGATGTTGCAATACGCACCTTCAAGAGAAGGCTACCCACCAAGTCTGACCTATGGAAGTCCCTCACCATGAAACCTGTTCGGACCATGAAATAGTTAATGAACTGGATAGACAAGTATAAGAGGGTAGAAGATAACCGAGCATAAATTAAGGGAAAGGCAAAGGGCTTCCACGACTGAAAGGATAACTACTTCAATAAGACAGGGGGAAATTGGCCCAAGGCAAACTTCCGTAATTAGGGACAGCCGAGCAAGGTTCAACCAGTTAACTTAGTGTTCAGGGTCTTAGTCCACCAAATACTGCAGAAGAATCGGAATGAGCTTTACTTCACATGGCCATACAAGATGGGTGGAGACTCAACCTGAAGAAATCAGTTAGTGTATTACCAGTATCATCAGGATAAAGGGCATACCACTGAGGAGTGCAAAACCTTACGGTCGTACTTGAACCGTCTGCTTAGGGAAAGAAAGCTGTGAGAGTTCACAAACGAGACCTTGGCATAAAGAGGAGCCCCACATCAGAGATACCAAGGAGGGCAAGCACCATAGCCCCTCCTGGGGACTATTCATGTTATCTTCGCCGAACCTGAATAAACACCAGCCACTTCAACAGGGGTGATGTTTGTGTCTCCCCCAATTATCAATTTCAGCTAAGAAGACCTCTGCAAAAGGGTCAGGATAAGACCCATTTTGGTCATGGGTTTTTCTGACGAAGACCTAGTCGGCACTGCCTAACCCCATGTTGATGCTCTGGTTGTCACAGTGCGTATTAGGGGCTTCAACGTGCACAAGGTAATGGTCGACGGGGGAAGTGGGGTTGAAATCATGTATCCCGATTTGTTTAGAGGACTAGGGATAAAGGAGAAAGACCTAGAGAGTTATGGAGCCCCATTCATAGGATTCAACTGAAAAATGGTTATCCCAAAAGGAAGAATCAAGCTACTGGTCCAAGTGGAGAAGGAGGAGGTGTTGGTGGACTTTATTGTGGTGGACATGTATTCACCATACACAACTATTCTAGCTCGGCCGTGGCTACATGCTCTCAAAGCCGTATCCTCCACTTTGTAACAAAAGGTGAAATTCCAGACTGAAGGTCAGATCGGAGAGATACGAGGATTCCAAGCCTCAGTGAGACAATGCCTCATTGCAATAATCAACCACCGAACCTTTCGGGAAGGAACAGATGAGGCACCATCAAAGTTATAGCAATTAATGCTTATCGCGGCCAAGGCCGAGGATGATAGGGTTGGAGCGACAGAAGCCTGTGAGAGCTTTACTAAGGTGGCTATTGGGAGCAATCTTGACAAATACTTTCAGGTAAGAGTGCATATATCACCGGTAGAAAGGGATGAGTTGGTGGCTTTCCTCAAGCAGCATATCGATGTATTCACTTGGGACCCATACAAAGTGCCAGGGATTAATCCGAACTTCATATGCCATCAGCTGAACGTGAATCCCAAAGCTCGGCCAAAGAAATAGCCACCTTGAAGATCTTCCGATGAGCATTCCAATGCAGTAAAAGAAGAAGTCAACAAGTTGAAACAAGCTGGGGCAATAAAGAAAATTTTTTATCCGGATTGGTTGGCTTACACTATGGTAGTGAAAAAGAAGAATGAGAAGTGGAGAGTTTGTGTGGACTTCAATGATTTCAATAAGGCTTGTCCCAAAGACCCCTTCCCTGTCCCGAGGATAGACTTGCTGGTAGACGCCACCTTCGAACATCCTTGGATAAGCTTTCTTGATACTTTCTAAGGATATCACCAGACCCTTTTAGCACTTGCCGACTAGGAAAGATAGCCTTCAGGACTCCCCTCGGTGACTACCACTATTGCGTGATGCCTTTTAGGTTGAAAAACACAGGATCAACCTACCAGAGGATGGTGACAAGAATGTTCGAGGCCCAGCTGGGTAGGAATATGGAAGCCTATATAGACTACATGTTGATAAAAAGTAAAGTTGCATCCGAGCACATACAAGATTTGGAGGAAGCTTTTTCTATGCTCAGGAAACACCAATTGTGGCTGAACACTTCAAAGTGTTCATATAGGGTGAGCTCGGGGAAGTTCCTGGGCTTTATGATAACACATCGTGGCATTGACGTCAAAACTAGATCAGATCAAGGCCATAAACAACCTACATCAGCCTCGGAACCCCAAAGAGGTGCAACAGTTGATGGGCATGATGGCAGTTCTAAACAGGTTCATATAGCAGTCGGCTGATCAATGCAGACCATTCTTCCAACTTTTGCACAAGTGGAAGGATTTCTCCTGGACCGTGGAGTGTGATCGAGCCTTCTGAGAATTGAAGGGGTATTTTTCAAATCTATCGGTGTTGTCTTGTCCTAAGCAGGAAGAGGTCCTCTATGCCTACCTAGCTGTCACGAACTATGCGGTCAGCCTCGTCTTGATTCAGGTCGATTCCAGGGTTCAAAGACCAGTGTACTATGTCAGTAAATCTCTACAAGATGCCGAGACAAGGTACTGTCATGTAGAAAAAGCCATCTTAGTCCTCGTCCACGCTACTAAGAAGTTGCCACACTACTTCCAAGCATATACGGTAGTGGTTTTAACTCAGCTTCCCCTACAATTAGTATTACAGAAATCAGACTATTTTGGAAGGGTGGTGTAGTGGAGAACTATGCTAGGGGCTTTTGATATCAAGTACCAGCTGATGACATCGATTAAAGGCCAAGTCCTGGCTGACCTTGTCACCGAGTTCTCGGAAGATCAAACCAAGGAGGTTGTATAAAGCCAAGAAGCTGTTGGAGTTTTTGCCGCTGAAATTTCCCCTCTATAAACCGTGTACACTGATGGGTCTACCAACTAGAGGGGCTCAGGAGTTGGAGTTATCATTGTCTCCCTGGACGGGATAGTTCTGGAAAAATCCTTGAGGTGTCCTTCTCGACCACTAACAACAAAGCCATGTACGAGGCATTATGGTCAGTATTGGAGGTAGTAAAGGGCTTGGGAGGAAACAACATAGAGGTCTTCAGTGACTCCCAACTGATAGTGGGGCAAGTACTGGGAGAATATGAGGCTAAGGATGTAAGGATGCAAGCCTATTTGGGCAAGATAAAGCAACTCTAGGCACACTTTCAGGAGTTCACCTTGAAGCAAGTACCATGGTGTAGAAATTCTCATGTTGATTCACTAGCTACACTTGATGTCCAATGGTGCTCTGCCACGGTTAATCATAGTGGAGGAATTAGACAGGCCGAGGTGGAAGGACTAGAGCTCGACCATGGTGCAGTTTGTCCGAGCTGGACCCAGCTGGATGGACCTTATAGTGGCATCCCTAAAAAGTGGAAACCTGCCAAAGGATAAGGCAGAGGCCGTGAAGATCCAGAGGCACGCCTTACAATACTGGTTATCTCAAGAACAAAAATTGTATAAACGATATTTTTCTAGGCCATACGTATTATGTGTACACCTAGAAGCAATGAAGTCGTTGTTGGAAGAGCTACATGAAGGGATTTGTGAGAGCCACGGAGGGAGAAGATCCTTGGCTCACAGAGCCCTTACCCAGGGGTATTGGTGGCCTAGTATGCAGAAGTTCACCTGGGATTTTGTGATAAAATGTGATCAATGCCAGAGGTATGCCCCAAATATCCACCAACTTGGAGGGGTTCTGAACCCACTCTTTAGCCCGTGGCCTTTTTCTTAGTAGGGTCTAGACATCGTGGGCCCATTCCCTTGGGCTACAGCAAATCGAATATGATTGCTCATTAGGATAGATTATTTCACGAAGTGGGTAGAAGCCGAGCTGTTGGCTAATATTCAAGACTAGGACGTGAAGAAATTTGTGTGGAGGAACATTGTCACGTGGTTCAGCATACCTTACGCACTCATATCTGACAATGGATCACAGTTCGATAGTAAGGCTTTCAAGAGATATTGTAGTGAACTTGGAATCAGGAACAACTACTCTACGCTTGCATACCCATAAGGAAACGGGCAGGCTGAGGCCACCAACAAGGTGATCCTTGATGGACTGAAGAAAAGACTGGACGAGGCAAAAGGGAAATAGGTAGACGAGTTGCCCCATGTACTATGGTCATACAGAACTGCCCCGAGAAGATCAACCGGGGAAACCCCTTTCTCCATGACCTATGGAGTGAAGGTAGTTATATCCATGGAAACGGAATTCCCGATAATGAGAACAGATCAGTTTGAAGAGCATAACAATGATAGTCAGCTGTGTGCAAGTCTGGACTAAGCTGAGGAGAAAAGAGAGATGATAATGATAAAACTGGTCCACTACCAACACAAGATGAGGCAAGGTTACAATAAAAATGTAAAGACACGGCCATTCGTGCCAGGGGACCTTGTCCTCAGGAAAGTGGTCGGCAATTTGAAAAACCCATCCTAGGGCAAATTAGGGCCAAATTGGGAAGACCTTTATCTCATCACCTCAGTAACAGGCATAAGTGCATTTAGACTAGAGGATCTGGATGGAAACACTGTACTACGACCCTAGAATCTAAGTAACTTGAAAAGATATTATTATCAATACAAGTATATCTCATTTGTTATTCCTGTGTCATTGCAGCTAAGGGTTAAATAGAACTTCGGTCATGCCTAGTCCCTCGGACCACATGCCTTAGGTAAATTAACGCCTCATTGAATTCTGTAAGGGTTAAACAGAACCTCGGTCATGCCTGGTCTCTCAGACTCATGCCTTGGGTAAATTGACGCCCCAACATATCTCTAAAGGTTAAATAGAACTTTGGCCATACCTGGTCCTTCGAACTGATGCTTTGGGTAAATTAATGGCTCACATATCTTTAAGAGTTAAACAGAACCTTGGCCATGCCTGGTCCCTCAAACCCATGTCTTGGGTAAATTAACGCCTCACAACGTTACTAAGGGTTAAACAGAATCTCGACCATGCCTGGTTCCTCGGACCACATGCCTTGGGTAAATTAACGCCTCAACGAATTCTCTAAGGGTTAAACAAAACCTCGGCCATACTTGGTCCCTTAGACCTATGCTTTAGGTAAATTAACGCCCCAATATATCTCTAAGGGTTAAATAGAACCTTGACCATGCTTGGTCCCTCGGACTTATGCCTTGGGTAAATTAATGCCCCAACATATCTTTAAGGGTTAAACAGAACCTCGGCCATGCCTGTTCCTTCGGACCCATGCCTTGGGCAAATTAACGCCCTATAAGCTCACTAAGGGTTAAACAACACTTCGACCATGCTAGGTCCCTCGGACTATATGCCTTGGGTAAATTAATGCCTCAATGAATTCTCTAAGGGATAAACAGAACTTCGGCCATGCCTAGCTTCTCGGACCACATGCTTTGAGTAAATTAATGCCTCGCAATTTCACCGAGAATGAGAGCTCGGCATATGCATCATCAAGGAAAAACAAGGACTTATGTGGCAACACCCAAATGGAGAAGTCACCCTGGGTTTTGGTTAAAGGTTCTGAAGGTACATTCATGAGGTACTCTTGAAATAAGAGACCTCAAGCACCCTTTTCTACTAAGTGCTTCATTCGTCTCTGAGGACTTAAACATTTCTACGAATTATACAATTTCTAGTACTAACACATAGTCATTTTTCTCACTATTTACATAGGCTTAATTTACTTGAATTAACAACGATTCATTATTGTTAGCTTTTTGTTAAAGTACGAGTTTTCACCCTTAGAAGCATCATCAGTCTAAACTTCTCAATAAAAGATAGTATAATTTTACAGCCATCAGAGATAAATATTGTAGGGAAAATGAAAGTTCACTTGTTATAAAGCAAAAATAAACATCCTTTCATTAATAAAAAAGGAAAGGTACATTGTAAACCATGGCAAACTAGCACAACAAAAGAAAAATACATAAGAAGAAAAGAAAGATCCTAGCTAAGATGGAGGAGGATCTTTTTTGCTGGCTGGTTGGGGGACAAGAGGATCAACAACCTTGCTTGAGATGGCTTTCTTTTCCTAGGCTACCACTTGAGGCTTGACCGGCTCGGACTTCTTTGTCTTGGAAACGGTTTTCTTGCCTTGGTCAGCCTCTAGGCCCTTGGTCTCTGGCAGAGGTTTGGCTTAGGAGATCTCTTTGTCGTGACCAGCCCCTTTGCCTTTAGCCTCTAATCGAGTTCTACCCTGGGCAGCCTCATTGCCCTTGGCCACTGCCACCCCTTAACCTTGGTTACTAGCCTTGTCAGGCATTTTGGAGGTCTTTGAAGGGGGAAGAGAGGCCTGGGTGGTTGGAAGCTGCTTTAGTGCAGTTATTGTAGGGGCAACATCCATCTCAGGGCTCGAAGGTGCTTAAGGAGCTTCTTAGAGGTCTTATGGATAGTAAACATTCTTAGCCCTCGTCCACTATGAGATAGCCGGAACTCTGGTCAGGTTCAATGCCTCAGTCCACACCTTGAGGCAATAGTCCCTGCAGACCCTAGCCAACTCATCAGTCAGGCCGACCTCGGTCTCCTTCCTTCCAAGGTCATAGAATTTTTGTTCTGAAGTCTCCGCAGTCACCTGAGTCGTTTAAGCAACCTCTTTAGCTTTCTCTAGCTCTGCCTTTAAATCCTCAACCTGTCGGTTGGTCGTGGCCAGATGTATCTTCGTGTAGTGAAGCTTTTATTCTTCTCCTCCATGCTTGTGCCTGAGCGTTCTTGAGGATAGCCTTAGCACTTCCTCTCCTTGTCCTCAGTAGCCAGTTTCAGAGCAAGCTCCTTATTCTTCTCCTCGACAGTGGCCAAGGACTTGCTGGTCTTTACGTGAAGATTGTCCACGAGTCTAGCCTCGGACCAGGCATCTTTCTCCCACTCTTCGACCATAAATACCTCTTGGATTGCCAGCGCAAAAAGGACAAAGGATAACCTAATCAGATAAGAAGAAGATAACCTAGCATGAAGTTGGTAAGATATGTCGAAAGACTTACCAATGCTAAGTCCCTCTTTAGGAATAGAAAGAGATCCTATTGCTTTAAATTTTTCAGAGCAGCAATATCCTTCGGCAACAGGAGGGGTTGCTCTAAGGCATTTGCAAGATATTGAGCATTCCTCTCTGGAACTCCCTAATGGTGGAATTCCATGGTATAATGGCCCCGTCTAACTCTAGTCGAGGATTCCATGC
This sequence comes from Quercus variabilis, assembly GCA_030445155.1. Classification (NCBI taxonomy): domain Eukaryota; kingdom Viridiplantae; phylum Streptophyta; class Magnoliopsida; order Fagales; family Fagaceae; genus Quercus; species Quercus variabilis. Next base: position 32,320,438 of record CP129456.1, on the reverse strand, counting down.
CGGGTTCTGAGGGCAGACCTTGGCCACATGCTTAGCCTTCTTACTCTCGGCCGAGGAAGCCTTTTGCATGCCTTTAGCTATCTTTGGCACCTTTGGAGGAACCTCCTCATTGGAAGGGACCACTCTCCCTTCTCAAATACCTCTTTGTCCTTCTTTCTCTTCCTCAAATTGGCAGGCACGAAGGGGGAAGCTGAAGGAGGAGGAGGAAGCTGAGAGTCTAAGGAATCCTTAGACGCTGACCCCTTGGACTTGCCTGCGAGGAGTTCACGAAGGCTTGGCCCTTTCTTCCTCTCCAATGGCATTTTTTCTTTTTCTTCCAAACTACTAGTTATATGTGCAACGACAAATTCGATGGAATGAACACCAGAAGATCTGTCAAGTTTGTCTTCTGAGTTTGAGACCTCAATCACAGGCTCTCCCTACTCCTTTCTCTCTTCCTCAAGCCGAAATTGGTCTATCTCCTCCACGAGCGACAGGCGCAAGAAAGCTGCTTCTTTTCTCAGAACCGCTTCTTCACGGGGAGAACAATGGAAGGGCAGCTCGACTTGCATGGCACTTTCTTGGGTTAGGAATCCGGGCACCAAAGCGTTAATTCGAGCCAGTCGAGGATAACCCACTTTGATCACGTTGCCCACGTCTTGAAACTTATCGGACAAGGCCTTGAAATCAAGGATAAGATGGTAGCTCTCAGTTGTCCATCCTAGCTTACGAACACCTTGGATCTCAACACCCTGTTAAGATCTGGCACATTGAAAAAGTTAATATTAGGGGCCACAAATCTTTTATCTGCGAAAAAGCAGAGAAGCAAGGCCACAGTTAGAAAGGCGAATCATTAGTCAAAAGGAAACAAACTACTCAAGAAATGAAGAAAGAAGCAAACTACAAAACTAATTCCCTTGTTAAAGAACCTAAACTTAGGGTACCCCACCTGGTGCTCCCTCCTGGGTTGGGCAGTGAAGACCATCATGCCATTTACCTGAAACGATCAGAAAGTCATTTTTTATGCCCTTGTTTGATTTAAGGAGACACGAAATAAGCCTAACTTCGGAAGACCTAGGCTTAAGGTAATAGCTAGAGTCTGGAAGAAGATGGCACTTGTACATCTAGACAACATCGTGCCAGGAGACGCCCAACTCCATTTGCTTTTTGAGAGCGTCTACACTACCTAAGGCTCTAAACAGGTTGGGCACACATTGATGAGGGTAGATCATATGGGCGATCAAGGAATCCCTGGTCACTCTATTCATGGGAAGCCTTATTCCCCCTTCTATAAAGGCGATAATTGGAATAACGACCTCCCAATTCCTTCTAAGGGTGTGCTACTCACCCAGAAGGCAATACTGCAAAGAGACACCCCGAGAAATATTATACAGGGCCCTAAACCCCTCCATACCTGCAGGGGTATCTACTAAGTGAGCAAACCTACCCATCTAAGCAGGCTAAGGTGAAGGGGAAGAACTTTTTTGAAGAAAGAAATAGAAAACAGAAGGTTGATGAGACTGGTCGAGGAGAAAAAAAAAACCTAAGAATAAGATTGGGATAAACAGGGAACTTACGAAAATAATGACTGGAGTTGCCTCAGAAGCTTCTTGAAAGTTTGAAGATTTGGAAAATGAGAGAAATGAGTCCCCCAGACGCCTTATATAGGAGGTAGAGTTAAGCAGGAGTTACCCTACCCAAATTTAGAGGAAAAATACCAGCTGTAGGATCTCCATCTCATTGTAGGACGTGGGGAACAAGGCGCCGTATAGAGCATTTAATGAGACGTTATAGACTCCAAAGCGTTAGGAGCGATTACAGGGCATATGAAGTGACGTTCTCACATGGGAAAATCAAAGAAACGTGTAAAGCCAATCACCCAAGATCAAAACCCCATTTTTCTTCTCGGACAAGAGGGAAAAACTAGAGTTTGAAGGGCTATTGTGGGATATAGAAATTTAATAAGGTAATAGTGTCGCGTGTCATATCTGAGGCCAAAGAGGCCGATGCAGTTCCGAGGAGACCATACCCTAGGACGACAAAGTCGGGGAGGCAAGCCTTGGCTGCGTCAATGGCACATTACTAGAGGAGGTCACACTGTAGAGGAAACGCTTTAGAGATGGGGTTAGTCCTGACGTGTCTGAAGGGGTGGCAGCTGTCACCACATTTAATGCACCCCACCAAACCTCCTGACTGCATTTATGTGGAGAAGACTTTTAAACAATGTTGTCTTGGTTTTCGCAACTTTCAGAAGATTTGAGAAGGCGTCTAATGGGACAAGCACTCGAGTAGTGGCCTACATAATCAACAAATGGAGGGCCAAGAACAGTTGAAAGAGGCTATATAATATAAGAGATCCTCTTAAAAGAAGAGGGGGGGAGGACGTGGGGAGAGGTTCATTGAGAATCCCAGAGAGAGAAATACTATAGCAAATCGTTCTTGAGATCAATCTAATATAAGTATCTATCCTCGGACCTTGGCCGAGGACTAGCATTCTTCATTGTTCCTTGTCTTTTTCTTCTTCAACTGTGCTAGGTTATTTAATTCAAGTTCCCACTTTTACAAATTCATTGTATTATGTCAACTCATTCTTGGCACCTACAAAATCACTACAACTTGTCATTGTGTATGTAAAATAAAAAGAGATATCCAGTTAAAAATGTACTGGAGATAAGCCAAACTCTTAAAAATATATATTTAAATTTTTTATTAATATTTGTACAATATATTTTCTTGAAATAGTAAAACATTTAATTCCATTTACTAACACACTCATAATAATGTATATTACTCACTACCATAAATAATAACTGCCATATTTACCATATATAATTTGATAATTATGGTAGTGATTAATATACATTATTATGAGTGTGTTAGTAAATGGAATTAAATATTTTACTATTTTAAGAAAATATGATGTACAAATATTTAATAAAGAATTTAAATATAAAATATTAAAAAGAGTTTAATATATATATATATATATATATATAACCTTTTCAAATTTTTTAAAAGAAGAATTTTAAAAATTGGACTATAGTAATTGGTCTGACAAATTCAAACATAAGCCGGTTATTTTTTCAATCCAATTTTTAAAACTATGAACATACAATGACGTTTCTCCTTTAACTAATAGTAATTTATTAGTAGTTTAAAAAATTATTAGTTTATTTTTTTAATGATAAATTGTCTTGGAATGATGGAAATTGCTTTTCAAACCTTCAAAATTTTCAGTACTTATATGATATATCTGTAAAAACTTAAAACTTAATTAAAATGTAGTAATTGTACCTAATAGAACAATGAAGATTTAAAAATACATACTGTGGGGCCCGAGGGCCCAGAATCCCCGGCCCACCTTTAGGCTGGCCCAAGGCCCAAGCCGAGGAGGGCAATCTCCCCAGATGGTCGGCCTAAGGGTTTTAGTTCTTCTTATACCCAAGCCGAGGACACACCCCTCCTCGGCACACCTAGTCTAATCCAGGTAGGGGGCAGACCCAGAACAGGTGGTCACATCCACACTTAACGAGTATGCCTGATCCTCCAGGCTACATTAATGATGACAAGACCCTTCACTGAGAAACCTTGGAGGCAGCAACCCCCAGTATGGTGAGGAACCTGTCTGATGGGACAAGTCCTGAACCAGTAGCCTGGATGGCCAACAGCTGTAAGGCCAGGATCGAGCTAAAGGGCGTATATAAGGCAAAGAACCCCCCTTGTGAAGGGGGGCCTCCTCGGACGCCAGCCGAGGAGCAACCCCAAGCAAAGAGCAACAGGCGAAAAGTCCAAGGAAGACCGGCGAGGGGCCGGTCGGAGCCAAACCCTTTGCCCCACTCTCTACAAATTCATTGTCGGGGGCCCACCTCCGGAAAAGGAGCCCCTACAATTGGCGTCGTCTGTGGGAAGGGTTAGTGCGCCGGCCGGCACAACCAGCGGTCGTTCTAAAGCAGTTATTACTCAGAAGTTGGCAGTGCAAAATGAAAAAAAAGAGAAAGAAAGAAGAAGAGAAGAAGAGAAGAATTGCAGTGCGAAAAGGAAACTCAACAATAAGTAAAAGAAAAATTCTTTATTATTTCAGAAGAAGATTACAAATACAATAATCTTTACAATCTCAAAAAAAAAAAAAAAGGGGTTACAATACAATCAGAGGCTCAGACAGGCGTGTTTTACAAAAAATCCTACCAACTAATCCTACAATCAGAGGCCCAGGCGGACCGGTCTTGGAACTGGCCGGGCAAGAGGCTCGCAAAGAATTAATATCAGGAATGAGGGAAGTGTCAACCCGTGCTTTTATTGGCGTCAAGAGAATGGGAGAACTTGACAGTAAAAGCACGGGAAGGGGGGCTGGGGGCTGGCTCACCTTCAAACCAAAGCTTGAACAAAGTGAGGAGCCGACCCCGAGACCCCGGAACACCTTCCCTCGTGATGCTTCCTCGACCCTCTCCAAACTGCACGAGCACTGACCGTCGGAGACGGCAATACTCGGGCACCAGCCGTGACGGGAGTTCGCGTGCCTCCTTCGTCGGAGGTGCGCTCTGCGGAGGGACGTTAGGTACTTCAATGACGTCCCCCCTGGCCACCATACGAGGCCCTGCCAGTGTTACGCCTAAACTCTGCTGTGCCGGCAGCCCAGTGGGGGCTGCGGCCACGGCGGCCCTTAACTCCAGGTCTCCTAACTGCGGTCACAACCCTAGTGGCGGTATCAAAGGGGCTCAGGAAGGTGAAAGTGTATATTTCTGTTCGTGGGGGAGAATTCATGGAATGAGGAGAAACACTCCCCCCAGAACGCCTTTTATGGAGGGCGAAAACTAGCGGGAGTTGAGCCGCGCGGAATTCGAAGGGGGAATTGTCGAAGGGAATTAATTCCCACCCAATTCCAAGGGGATTGCCAGCTGCCTGATGCGTGTTAATTCACGAGGGCATTAATGGAGGCGCGTTACGGGCACCGAAGCGTCAAACAGGGAGCGCGGAAGGCCAAGCGACGCCTCGTAAACCAGAAAGATGAGGAACGCGAACCAGAGGCAAGATCAGCCCCACGTGCGAAGTCACAATCCGACCCGAGGAAAAACAGCTTACAGGAAAAGACCCGTGGACGTCCTCACACCAAAGACAAAGTCCTCTAATCCGAGGACAAACTCCTATTGGAGGCAACTGTGCAGCAGTGGTATAATGACTCTTGCTCCAGCAGCCTGCAAGGGGCTAGGGGGAGGGACTTCTACCCGACGTGAGACTGAGTTGCCCAAAGAGGTGAACGTTGTGTCCTCATGCTCGGGGCCCACTTGGAAACGATGGCAGCAATTGTACCTAGGACTTGCATGGTCCTCGGACTCAAGCCTACGGGGAGCTAGCCACTCGTACTTAAGGCAGCAATTGTACCTAGGTCTTGCATGGTCTACGGACTTAAGCCTATGAGGAGCTAGCCACTTGGAAACGATGACAGCAATTGTACCTAGGACTTGCATGGTCCTCGGACTCAAGTCTACGGGGAGCTGGCCACTCGTACTTAAGGCAACAATTGTACTTAGGTCTTGCATGGTCTACGGACTCAAGCCTATGGGGAGCTAGCCACTTGGAAACGATGGCAGCAATTGTACCTAGGACTTGCATGGTCCTCGGACTCAAGCCTACGGGGAGCTGGCCACTCGTACTTAAGGCAGCAATTGTACCTAGGTCTTGCATGGTCTACGGACTCAAGCCTATGGGGAGCTAGCCACTTGGAAACGATGGCAGCAATTGTACCTAGGACTTGCATGGTCCTCGGACTCAAGCCTACGGAGAGCTGGCCACTCGTACTTAAGGCAGCAATTGTACCTAGGTCTTGCATGGTCTACGGACTCAAGCCTATGGGGAGCTAGCCACTTGGAAACGATGGCAGCAATTGTACCTAGGACTTGCATGGTCCTCGGACTCAAGCCTACGGGGAGCTGGCCACTTGTACTTAAGGCAGCAATTGTACCTAGGTCTTGCATGGTCTACGGACTCAAGCCTATGGGGAGCTAGCCACTTGGAAACGATGGCAGCAATTGTACCTAGGACTTGCATGGTCCTCGGACTCAAGCCTATGGGGAGCTGGCCACTCGTACTTAAGGCAGCAATTGTACCTAGGTCTTGCATGGTCTACGGACTCAAGCCTATGGGGAGTTAGCCACTTGGAAACGATGATAGCAATTGTACCTAGGACTTGCATGGTCCTCGGACTCAAGCCTACGGGGAGCTGGCCACTCGTACTTAAGGCAGCAATTGTACCTAGGTCTTGCATGGTCCTCGGACTCAAGCCTACGGGGAGCTGGCCACTCGTACTTAAGGCAGCAACTGTACCTAGGTCTTGCATGGTCTACGGACTCAAGCCTATGGGGAGCTAGCCACTTGGAAACGATGGCAGCAATTGTACCTAGGACTTGCATGGTCCTTGGACTCAAGCCTACGGGGAGCTGGCCACTCGTACTTAAGGCAGCAATTGTACCTAGGTCTTGCATGGTCTACGGACTCAAGCCTATGAGAACTAGCCACTTGGAAACGATGGCAGCAATTGTACCTAGGACTTGCATGGTCCTCGGACTCAAGCCTACGGGGAGCTGGCCACTCGTACTTAAGGCAGTAATTGTACCTAGGTCTTGCATGGTCTACGGACTCAAGCCTATGGGGAGCTAGCCACTTGGAAACGATGGCAGCAATTGTACCTAGGACTTGCATGGTCCTCGGACTCAAGCCTACGGGGAGCTGGCCACTCGTACTTAAGGCAGCAATTGAACCTAGGTCTTGCATGGTCTACGGACTCAAGCCTACGGGGAGCTAGCTCTTTACAACGGAGCCAAGGTACTGCTCGGTCCGAAGACTTATCCCTGTGGAGAAACTAACTACCTATTGAAGAGCCTAAGGGTCGATCCAGCCACTCAAGGGAGCACCAGCCGGCTGAAGGCCTTCTGGAACATGGGGGGCCGAGGTTTGCAAAACCCTCCTCCCCGTCCGAGGAGACGTGCAGCAGGGTTTCGAGGGGCTATTGTGGGGCCCGAGGGCCCAGAATCCCCGTCCCACCTTTAGGCTGGCCCAAGGCCCAAGCCGAGGAGGGCAATCTCCCTAGATGGTCGGCCTAAGGGTTTTAGTTCTTCTCAGACCCAAGCCGAGGACACACCCCTCCTCGGCACACCTAGTCTAATCCAGGTAGGGGGCAGACCCAGAACAGGTGGTCACATCCACACTTAACGAGTATGCCTGATCCTCCAGGCTACATTAATGATGACAAGACCCTTTACTGAGAAACCTTGGAGGCAGCAACCCCCAGTATGGTGAGGAACCTGTCTGATGGGACAAGTCCTGAACCAGTAGCCCGGATGGCCAACAGCTGTAAGGTCAGGATCGAGCTAAAGGGCGTATATAAGGCAAAGAACCCCCCTTGTGAAGGGGGGCCTCCTCGGACCCCAGCCGAGGAGCAACCCCAAGTAAAGAGTAACAGGCGAAAAGTCCAAGGAAGACCGGCGAGGGGCCGGCCGGAACCAAACCCTTTGCCCCACTCTCTACAAATTCATTGTCGGAGGCCCACCTCCAGAAAAGGAGCCCCTACATATACATAAAACAATAAAGTAAAAAAATGCAAAATGAAAGACTCCAACAAATTTTAAAAATATGTAAATATACTTTTTCACTATCATAAATGCAAAATGAAAGAGTCCAACAAATTTTAAAAATATATATATATATATACTTTTTCACTCTTATGTATTTTAAAAATAATTAAAAACTACTATTTAAACCCCACGGGCCAAAAAATTCCCATTATCCTGTCCCATCTAATCTAATCGTGGCTCCAAATCCAATATTACCTCTTTTGTACCAGACAGTTTCAAGATAAGGATTAAGGAGTTTATGGGCAGTTTCTCAAAAAAAAAAAAAAAGGAGTTTATGGGCCCACTATCTGGAAATAACATGGGCCCCTATTTTTTTTGTTCATTTGTGGGCTCCTATGTGACAGCAAAAAATGCTGACCGAGTCATTTTGCCCCGAGTCATGAGGAGAATTTATTTCTCAAATCCAAATTCCAAACTTTTTGTTAAAAAAAAAAAAAAAATTTCCACGCTCCCCTTTGTTGTTTTTTTATATTTTTATCCATATTTTATTTGTTATAAATTTCCAAGCTCCACTTTGTTGTTTTATTTTATTTTATTTTTATCCACCTTTTAATTATTTTTGGTAGAGATTATCCAACTTATTTTTATACTTTGAGCGTGCCTTAGGTTTTTGAGTATTAAATAATGCCACCAGCCAAGCATGCCACCAAACTGTATGGTAGTTTGGTCACGCACCAATGCACTTTACACTAAGATCCTTTCTTTAGCAAACACATGAAAAAACAATAGAATCATTTTTCTTGTCTGTTCTCATAATGAAATGTTCATATGGACACAATTTAATTGAGATATAAATATACGAATATTGTTCATTAAGTTATCAAAATGCCTTCACTTTTAAGGATTAAAAAAATAAAAAATAAAAAATAGAGAGGAAACAACTATGGTTATAAATATTATTCTTTAGATGGGTGATGTGAAATTTTATTTTATTTCACTTTTGTGTGAGTTTTATATTTGAAAAAAAATGATTAAAAAAGAAGAAGAAGAAGTAAATTATGAATTGGTTTAGCACCACTCTCACTCTCTATGTATTAGTTGTTACCATCTTTATAGTAAACTATACCACTATTGCTTATTTCATTGGATTAACTAGTTATCATTAGTAGTAAAATAAATAAATAAATAAATAAATAAAATTTTGTTAGCATATTAATTTCTTATTTAGAATTTTTTTTTTTTTTTAATAGTTTCATTTCATGCCTTCGATCTTTCATCCAATGATATATTTTTTTTCTTGCCACTTCAAACTGGTAACTGGTAACCAATAACCATTAGTGCAAAGACAGGCTACCATGTACAATGGTGGTGCTTATGAAAAAGCAGGATTGAATTATTCGATTGGAGGGTATAGTCAACCTACTAAATTCAATGCAAAAATCAATTATTTTGAGCTTATAATTGCTTTCATTGATAGCCAATTTGTACTGTACATGTTTCACACATTTACAATTTCACACACACAAGTACATTAAATTAGAAAACACAGTTGCCTCATAATTATTCGATACTTTCTTGGGATCTGACCCAATATCAACTAATCGGCAAAATCTGGACGTTTGGAGCTAAGTTCTGGTGAGAGTACCAGTATTCAATAGTTTCCTAACTACTTTCACTATTGGAATTACTAGTATTAATTTTAGGCTCGAATTGTCCGCCCATAGGACATTGGTTTGAAGGTTTTTCCCCCATCACTAGAAATTATCAAATATCTCTAATTCATCAATTTTGTCTTTATAGTACAAGACCATTGATCATAAGTTTTTTTCTTCTTCTTATCAAATTATAATTTATATCTTAAAAGTCAATTCCTTTCAATTATAAAAATATGGCCGAATAAACTTATTTCTTTAATACATTTTATTTACATATTAAATGGTATAACAATGCAATTAAAAGCTGAATATTTAAAAATTATAAATAATTTGAGGATGAAAATAACTAATTTTTTTATTTAAAAAAAAAACTAGAACCTATCCTAATTATAATTTTTCTATTTGGATAAAGGTGGCCTCCGATGATGATTTGGTGTGAGTATGAGAAATAATTATAAGCTAGCTTTTTGTTTATTTATATTTTTTTTTTTGCGAATTTCACACTATATTTTGACTTAATTTTATTTCAAATTATTTAACATTTTTTTTTAAAGTTGACTTTTAACTTTTTGTGCGTGTTGCTTATAAGTCAGATTATTGTTTATTTATTTTTTGCTATTTTATGGGTTTTATGTGAATCATTTACTTATTATATTTATAGTTATTTTTACAAAAAAAAATTTAGATAAATTTTTTTGAAACGGACGTTGCGTTTGGGAAAGAATTATAAATTAAAATTATTTAATTATTCAATTTATTTTTGTTACTATTTATAGACTTTACTACACTTTTTAACATTATTCATAGTTCACTGTACTATTTCAACTAATTTTTATCTTTATCTACAATACTTTCAACAATAATTTTTCAATTTCAGTAAAATAAGCAGTATCCAGACATTTCCTTTTACTAATATTATACAAATAAACTACTGAAAATTAGGAACGATCAAACGGATACAGATGGCAAAGTGGCAAAATACATTGTCTCATGTGAACTTAAAAAAAAAAAAATATATATATATATATATATATATAAATATTGGGTATGAAATTTTCATGTGAATAGAAGGCAGTCCCGTTTCTAGGTCCCTACATAGGTGCCCCCTTCTAATTTAGTACAAAAACTTGTTCTTTTCCACGCACTTTCGTGGAGCGTGCAACCACCCTCCAAAATCTCAAAGTGGCACTGGCAGTCTCGTAATTCAATTCTCAGATCGGCGCGCACGAAAAAAAAAAAAAACTGTTCCAATAATATTGGTCAGTACTTATCAAAAAAAAAAGATATTGGTCAGTGTGTTTCCTACGCCACAACCGCACGTGGGGACAGTGTTCACTCACTTACTTTTGTTTACTTCTACTACTATTCCTCCAGGAAAATTACCATCCTGCCCTCAAGCTTTCTATTCACGTGGCACTCGGTGATGGACCCCACTTGCAAACCAAATCAAACGTCCATTACTCGCTGCGGCACAGGATTCTTACTTGTGAGCGTTATACACGTAAGTCCAGCACCACCTCCCGAACCAAATTACCAAAACACCCTTACTCCGCTTCCTCTTGTTACTCCCACCAACCACCTCTTTTCCCCACTCTAATGAGGGCGGTTTGTGTAATTTCAAACCTAGTAATGATAAAAAAGTTTTAAATTAAAAAAAAAAAGAACTAACCGGAAAAACTTAAACGGTGGCCGGAAAAAAAAAAAGGCCGGTGAAAAGGGTTCGATATTTCCTATATAAACCCGTTACCATACCCTTTGTTCCCCACATATTTGCATTCTCTCTTTCTCTCTCTCTCTGCCTCTCTCTCTCTCTCTCTCTCTCTCTAGCTCTAAACTTACATACACAAAATAGAGAGCCTTCAATCTATTACATCTAAAAATTCCTCCTCTTTTAGATTCAAAAAGTACTCTCTTAAGAGGTAAAATTCTCTCTCCAAAATTTAATTTAATTTAATTTATTTTTAATTTAATTTAATTTTTTGAATTTGAATTTGATAGAATGAACTTGAAGATATATGAGAATTTGTTGTATCAGTGAGTGAATCTATGAGGTTTGACTATTGGGAATTAGTAAAAGCATTCAATTTTGAGAGTGGTGGAGGTGTTGATTTTTTTATATGAATTTAAAGCTATCGATCTGTGAGGGGGATTTTTTTTTTTTGTGTGTGTGCGATTGCAATGGATTGGAATGCTTGGTTTCGAGGAGTGGATTAGGTGTGTGGTGTTGGGGATTTGAGCTTTTAGTTGCTCTAAGTGCTTGATTTTCTTTGGAAACCCTAAAAAAAAACTAATGCTTAGGGTTAGTTGGTGAGTGGTGAGGATTTTGGGATAATTTGATGATCTGGGTGTTGGTTTTTTGTTGCTTGATTAGTGATTGGTGCACTGTTTTTTTACATGTATTTGTAGAATAGGGTTTGGGTTTGAATTGGTTTGTGATGATTAGGGGTTTTTTTTTGTTTTTTGTTTTTGTTTTTGGGTAGTTATATGCAAACTGGTTCTACTGTTTGGTGTCATTGATGGGTTTTAGTTGGGCAACTTAAATCGTGTCTGTGTTTGATGGGTATGTGTTATTTGTTGTGTTTTTGTGTTATGTTTTTTAAACTATATGCTATGTTTTGAGTACTATGAAACTGTTTAGCGTTGGAAAAATAGATGTACATGTCAAATTTAAGAACTGGTCTTGGGGTTGGGGCACTCTGTGCATTAAAAGTTATGAGTTATGAATTGTTTTTCTGAACTTTATTGCTATATAAGTGGACTCATTGAGATCTAGGTTTAATGTGATCCTTTTTCTGTTGGGGCTTTTATTTTGTGTGTGTGTGTGTGTGTTGAATTACCTGGTATCTAAATTTTGGCTTTCTTCCTACCCTATATTTATGGATTGGTTTGCAATAATTGATTTGCAGAATACACTGTCCATTTAGAACGCCTTTTACCTGTTCTCTGTGGATCCTTTTGCCTTGCCTCTTTGTTGGCATGTCATGTTCATTTTTTGTTAGAAATATAACTAGAGGAGCACTTGGAGAACTTGTTTGGATTAAAAGTTTGGATTGTATGCGATTACATATGAGATGGGTTCTCGAGGAAGGCTTTTATTTGATCTCAATGAACCCCCTGCCGAGGATAGTGAGAGTGATGGTGTATTCTGCTTTCAGCCACAGAAGACACTTCCATCAGTGAATCCCAACACCGCCGACTTGGTGGCTGCATCAACTTCTACCCAACGAATACAAAATAATCATGCCTTTTCACATGCATCATCTGTATCTGGTTTTCAGCCTTTCATACGGCCCAAATCCACTGATGGCCCTGAAATGGGAGCTGAACAGAAAAGGGTTGGGGATCAAAATCCCAAGAGTACCTCATTGTCAAAGTCAAGTAATGATGAGGAGATGAGAGCCTCATCATCATTAGTTCAGGGTTCAGCAGAAGCTCCATCTGTTGAAAGAGAAGAAGGAGAATGGTCTGATGCTGAGGGCTCTGCTGATGCATTTGGAAACAATAGTTTGAGTGCAGTGACTAAAGCTTCACAAGAGCAAGGGACATCTGAAGTGAGGGATCTTTTTGCTTCTAGTGGACCTGCTGACAATAGATCTTCTGGTGTCAAAATGTCTCAGAGTATCAGGGATGAAAACAGTAGTCATGCTTCTTTAGGATTGGATCCAGATCACAATGATCAGAAAGTCATTAATGGCCGAAATCCAGATGGCAATGCCAAAGGTGAGGCATCCTTTGATGGGCAAGAAGAATCTAGCTTGGTCCCAAAACAAAGAGAAGTTAAAGGTATTGAAGCAACCCATGCACGCAAGTTTGCAAATAATCTTGGAAAGAGGAAGATAGACCAGAAGAGGGAAGAAATGCTAGGCAAGAAACGTAATAGGCAGACCATGTTTCTTAATTTGGAAGATGTCAAACAAGCTGGTCCTATCAAAACTACAACGCCAAGAAGGCAAACCTTTCCGCCACCCATTACCACTCGAACAGTAAAAGAGGTCCGTAATGCTCCTCCAGCTTCTGAACGTATTGGAGAAAGGCAGACTCAGCCAATGATGAGGGACCAGAAACAAGTTGACATATCATGTAACGAAGGAGGCACTTCTCTGGAATCTACTGAGCCTAAATCTGAATGTAACGGTGATATGAATTCTGGACTACTAGGTAGGCCTAGGAGGCTAAACAGTGACATTGATATTTCTGCAGAGGGATCCCTGCCGCCCATTCCAAGACAGAGTTCATGGAAGCAGCCCACTGATTTGAGGCAACCAAAGAATTTTCAGGTGCCCAACAGGAAGCCAGCCCTGATAAGTCAAAACTCCATGGATCCTAAATTGGGAAACAAGAAAGCTCTTCCACCCAAGAAGCAAACTGCTATTAGTACCCCATATCAGGACACATCAGTGGAACGCCTTATACGGGAGGTGACCAATGAAAAGTTTTGGCACCGTCCAGGTATAAACTAATCATATGTTTTGACTATGTTTATAATGAGTTATTGGTGATCTATTTTCCCCTTCTCTTTGAAATTGGAATTGCTTTGTGGCATTCCCTATTATCTTGTGTCAATGCCCTGTTTCTCCAATAATCGTGTTTGTGTGTTGTCAGCTTTAAAATTGACACTGCTGTTGATTTACTCAATTTCACTGTATAATTGTTATCACCATCCCCCCCCCCCCCCCCCTCTTTTTATTATGGTTCTCATGCTGTGCTTGTTTGTGTGTGAGAGAGATGAAGGTTATTTGCCTATGTATTTCATTTGATTAACTGGTTATGAGATCTGCAGACTTTGCTACTTAATCTGTGCGTATCCTATTCCTATTAAAATTTGAAATTTTGGATGAAATAGGATTCTTTGCATAAGTTTTTGAATAAGTAAAAGCTGATGTTTGTATTGGTCAGGCCCACGCATAGTGGAGGGGATTCCTACAGCTACATGTGGTGGGCGTCCAACCGTCAGGAGATCCTGTTGGATGGAAGAATATATCTTTCATAATGAAGTTTAGAGTAATTGAGCCATAGTTCTATATTGTTTTAGGGATTATGTAGCTAATGTAAAATAACAAGGAAATTATTTACATTGTTGTTTTTATTGCTTTTCTAGCCTTTCTGGCACCAATACTTTAGAGCTTTCAGATTTCTTGTTTATTTAAACTGGTGAATATTAGTTAATATTCTCAGTTCTGGTCTCATCATGTGTGTGCATGAAAATTAGAGTATGGAAAGTTCCTGATTACCTTGTTATTTTTATTTATTTTTTCTCTTGGTGGGAGATTCCTATATATGCATGGTTAGTTTGTAAGAAGCAGTATTGTTGCTAATAAAATCTATGCTATTAACAAATAGATGTCTTGATTAGTTTTCAACAATGCCTTCCGCCACTTTATTGTCTATAGAAAACTATTAATTATAATAATTTTACAATTTATATAAAAAAATATTTTTCTTTTTTCCACCCACTACTTCTCTGTACTTTTACTTCTTCCTACAAATAACAACCAATGTTCCCCTTTCCTGTAATGGCTTATTCTATGATTATTAATGAGATTCACTAATTTTATTTCCCTGCATCCTATATTGCATGTGCCCATGGCAAATGTTTTTATTTTGAGTATTTCATTGTCTGGTTTGTCAATTCTATTGTGTTGTTCATTTTCTTTTTGTATGGTTGTTCCTTTCATTCTCTTGGAGAGAATTTTGTTTTGGGTCACTTTGTTAAATGTGTAACTAATTAAAACTATTCTGCATCAGAGGACACTGAGCTCCAGTGCGTTCCTGGTCGTTTTGAATCTGTAGAAGAGTATGTTAGAGTATTTGAGCCTTTGCTTTTTGAGGAATGCCGGGCACAGCTTTATAGCACATGGGAAGAGGTATCTGAAACAGTTTCAAGGGATTCTCATGTGATGGTCCGTATAAAAAACATTGAAAGGCGAGAAAGAGGTAGCAAGCCTGGTCTTTTACATTCACTTCATTTTTTTTTTAGTTGCAAATTTATTTGGAAAATGGAAAATAAATCTAATGATGCTTTCTCACCGTGCTACTGTCTTGGATTATTTAGAATATAATCTAATGTGAAAATTTGTAGAACTGCAGTAGTCCTATATATTTATATATAGCTTCAAAGCATGCTTGCTACCTTGAACAGGCTGAAACATTCATATAGGGTTAGTCAATGTCATCAGCAACTCAGTATGAATGTTTGGTTTGTCCCTTTTGCATTCCTTTTTTCTCACGATGCTTTTTTTCCCCCCCTCAACTGCTCCATCCTAGGCAATTTTCTTATAAGTTAAGTGGAGCTGTGTTTTAGGACAATTTTTACCATACTTTTCATTTTCTCAGTGGGTTTACACGCTCATTCTCTCTCTCTCTCTCTCTCTCTCTCTCTCTCTCTCTATATATATATATATATATTATCAATTCGTTAAATACTCTGCTGAGATAACAAAGGTATTGTTATTGTTCTGGTCATGTTAATTAGCTGAATGTCTCGTATTGGCTTAGGATGGTATGATGTGATTGCCCTTCCAGTAAATGAGTGCAAGTGGACATTTAAGGAGGGTGATGTTGCCATTCTTTCATCCCCCAGGCCTGGAGCAGGTTGAATACAAGAATAAGATTTTTTGCCTTTTGAATTTACGGTATGAATATTGATTATTTTTTAGCTCAGGTCCACTAATGTTAACTGTCATTATGTCAAGCAGTTAGGGCTAAGCGTAGCAACACCTCATTAAATGATGATGATGGGGAGCCTGAGATCAGTGGTCGTATGGCTGGTACTGTGAGGCGACACATACCTATTGATACACGTGATCCTCATGGGGCAATCCTCCATTTTTATGTTGGGGACTCGTATGAATCTAACAGGTTATGTCAAAATTCTCTATTTTCTTTCATAAAGTTGGGTGGATGCTTGATGATTATCAGTTATCCTGGACTTTTGTTCTATTAATCATAAATGTTTTGTATCCTGTGGCCAATATGTTGACAATTTTTTTTATTTGTTATTTTTTCCAGCATGGTTGATGATGAACATATTCTGAGAAAGCTTCAACCCAAAGGCATCTGGTATCTTACTGTGCTTGGTTCTCTTGCAACAACACAGCGGGAGTATGTTGCGTTGCATGCATTTCGTCGTCTCAATTTGCAGGTGACAATTGAATTCATTTGTATGATTTTAGCGGTTGTTTCTAGTTCATATTGCTTTTATGGAATAACAACTTACAGATGTCTCATTTGTGTAGATGCAAAATGCAATCCTTCAGCCTAGTCCAGAGCACTTCCCAAAATATGAGCAGGAGTCGCCTGCCATGCCCGAATGCTTCACGCAGAACTTTGTTGATCATCTGCATAGGACATTCAATGATCCCCAGTTAGCAGCAATTCAATGGGCTGCGATGCATACAGCTGCTGGTACAAGTAGTGGTATGACAAAGACATGGCCTTTTACTCTTGTTCAAGGACCTCCAGGAACAGGTAAGACACATACGGTGTGGGGAATGCTAAATGTCATCCATCTGGTTCAGTACCAGCACTACTACACTTCTTTGCTTAAGAAACTAGCACCTGAAAGCTATAAACAAAATGAGAGCAATTCTGATAATATTCCTATGGGATCAATTGATGAGGTTCTTCAAAACATGGACCAGAATCTCTTCCGTACTCTTCCAAAACTCTGTCCAAAGCCTAGAATGTTAGTTTGTGCTCCTTCAAATGCAGCAACTGATGAGCTTCTCGCTCGAGTTCTTGATCGTGGATTCATTGATGGTGAGATGAAAGTTTATCGGCCTGATGTGGCTCGAGTTGGGGTTGATTCACAAACCCGTGCTGCCCAGGCAGTTTCTGTTGAGCGCAGAACTGAACAGCTTTTGATGAAGAGTCGTGAAGAAGTTTTAGGATGGATGCACCAGTTAAGAGGCCGTGAAGCTCAGTTTTCTCAGCAGATAGCTACTCTTCAAAGAGAACTAAATGCTGCTGCTGCTGCTGTTCGTTCCCAAGGATCTGTTGGTGTTGATCCAGATGTTCTTGTGGCCAGGGACCAGAATCGGGATTCATTGCTGCAGAACCTTGCAGCAGTGGTTGAAGGCAGGGACAAAATTTTAGTTGAGATGTCTCGCTTTCTTATTTTAGAAGGTAGGTTTCGTGCTGGAAGCAACTTTAATTTGGAAGAAGCCCGTGCTAATCTCGAGGCAAGTTTTGCAAATGAGGCTGAGATTGTTTTCACTACTGTCTCCAGCAGTGGTCGCAAGTTATTCTCTCGTCTCACTCATGGTTTTGATATGGTAGTCATTGATGAGGCAGCCCAAGCCAGTGAAGTTGCAATCCTTCCTCCCCTTTCTCTTGGCGCAGCACGGTGTGTTCTTGTTGGGGATCCTCAACAGCTTCCTGCAACAGTAATCAGCAAGGCAGCTGGAACCTTGTTATACAGTAGAAGCCTTTTTGAAAGGTTCCAGCAAGCAGGATGCCCCACAATGTTGTTATCTGTGCAGTATAGGATGCATCCTCAAATTCGGGATTTCCCTTCAAGGTATTTTTACCAAGGACGCCTTAGTGACAGTGAAAGTGTGGCAAATTTACCTGATGAGATTTACTACAAGGACTCTTTACTTAAACCTTATGTATTCTATGATATTACACATGGACGGGAGTCTCACAGAGGTGGATCTGTCTCTTATCAGAACATGCATGAAGCACAGTTTTGTCTTCGCATGTATGAGCATCTCCAGAAAACTTTGAAATCTTTGGGTTTGGGGAAAGTCTCCATTGGCATAATCACTCCGTACAAGCTCCAACTAAAATGCCTTCAGCGTGAATTCGATGATGTCTTAAATTCAGAAGAAGGGAAGGATCTGTATATCAATACCGTAGATGCTTTTCAAGGCCAAGAACGCGATGTCATTATCATGTCTTGTGTGCGTGCATCAAATCATGGAGTTGGCTTTGTTGCAGATATCCGTCGAATGAATGTTGCTCTTACTCGTGCAAGAAGGGCTCTTTGGGTATGGTTTTCTATTATTCCTGTCATTTAAGATTAAGATTATCACATAAGCTGCTTCTGCATTTTTACATGCCCACCAGACCAAATGGCTTAATCCTGGGTTTATTTTCTGATATGTAACTTCATGCTTTGACAGGTTATGGGGAATGCTAATGCTTTGATGCAATCTGAAGATTGGGCTGCACTGATTACTGATGCCAAGGCTAGGAACTGTTATTTGAACATGGATTCTCTCCCTAAAGATTTCCTTATACCTAAGGGACCTTCCTACACATCATTGCCAGGCAAGGTCTCCTCCAATATGAGAGGTTTGAGATCAGCTGGACAAAGACCTAGACCATTGGATATGCACGCGGAGTCCAGGTCAGGAACACCTTCAGAAGATGATGAGAAGTCTGGTGCATCAGTAGTTCCTAGAAATGGGACTTACCGGCCCTTAAAGCCACCGATGGAGAATTCTTTGGATGATTTTGATCAATTGGCTGATAAATCTAGAGATGCCTGGCAATATGGTATACTGAAGAAGCAAAGTCCTGCTGGGTCTATGGGGAGGAGAGATATTTAGCTGTTCATTGTTGTCTGCAAATTCTCTTAGTTCCTCAAGGGGAGAGCTTCACAGTGTTAATTAATTTCCTGATGTTGTGATGCTTGCTGCTATTGCCACTAAGCCCTCGGAGAAAATTCTCTATGCTGAGTTTCTTTGCCAGACATGTTTGATTTGTATCAAGTTTGGACTGAACTGTGTCTGATACAAGGTGGTATCTAGTGTTTCCGCTGCATGCAGTGGAAACGCTAGATGCTTTTTCCTCTGGTACTTGGTCAGGGAATAAAAAGGGATTTGGAAAGAGTCAGCGGTACCCATTCATGCAGTTCGCTGCTATTGTGCAAGAGTTGGTCTTTACATGATTCCTGTGATTTCTTGCAAGGAGCTGGATGCTGTTGGGTAGAATTTGGGAAATCATACCGTGATCCACCAGCTTACAGGGTGCAAAGGTAACAGAACTTGTGTATGCTAACATGTAGTTTGTATATGTGCATTTACTGCATGTCTCTGATACATGCAATCCATCCAGAACCATGTAAATCCATCCATCCAGAATCAGCAAAGCTTCAGCCTACTAAATCTTTTAGTTGTGTATCTATTTGTGGGGGAAAATCCAGCCCACATTGCCTTTGACATTGGGGATTTAAACTGATGCAGGAGCGGGGAAGGCTTCCTTTGTTATGGCCCTTGTCGCTTTGTAGCTCTCTTCTCAAACGTACAGTTCTCACTCCTTGGCTCTTTGGTACTCTGATAAAGTTTAGTGCTTTAATTTAGGAAGTAGTAGTTCTTCACATTTTAAAAGATGCTGTCTATTGTACATTCTTTGGACATGCAAATGCATTAGGATGACATCTGATGAAGTGGTATGTAGAATTTTGGAGCGTTTTTGGATCTCCTATCTTCTAATTGTTTCGAAGGGGAGGTAAAAAATTGACATACCTGCCTCGGGTGAGATCAACTCAAAAATTCTGTACAGATATGGAAGGGGGAAAAAAAAAAAAAAGCACAGGATTTTTATCCAAATTTTGGAGGCATTTGTTGGGGTCCAATGCCCTGTACATACACCTTTTTATTTATTTATTACTAGTCAGAATCATAGAATTCTTTTATGTCTTTATTTCGAATTTATTTAGATGTATACCAAAGCAAAAAGGCAATTACGTGTTGCCCTTTTGTTGCTTATTTATGCAGTATAAATATTGATAGTTTTGTCTTGTCTAGATGTAAGTATCCGTTTGCAGCCCATCAAAAAAGAAAAAGAAAAAAAGAGTATCCGTTTGCAGAAGTCAGCTCCTTAAATGACACGGCTCCAGTAATATATATATTTTTAAAATCAGGTAAGGTGACTTTTAACATGATAGGTAAGGTGACCTGTTGCTGCAAATGCTTTTAGACAAGCATTTGTCTCTAATCGAGTGGGAGAATTTGGTTTATTATTAGGAATTTTAGGTCTTTTAAGTCTTTGGATCATATTAGGTTTATGATAGTCCTTGTACTTTTGGTTTGAGCAATAAGTAATAGGATTTTAGGTTTTTGACAAATCATCTATTCCCTTAATAATTTCCGTTAAAGCTTAATGGCTGGTTTCTACCATGTAAATAATATTTTCTCAATGTCATTATCACCCTGTATTATGGGGAAAAAATATTTTCCAACTTGAAAGAAGCAAATCTGTTTGAAAGAAATGAGTTCTCTTTGAAGAAGGAATGGAACCATTATATGCAGTCTCAACTCTCAAGTACAAAAAACTAAAAAAGTATAATAGACTACCCAAAAAAAAAAAAAAAAAAAAAGAAAAAGAAAAAGATTGAGGCACGTGTGAGCTAATACAAAGTTTAGCAAGGTAGATAGGCTACTCTCTCTACATAAAGGAATCAGTAATGATGACACCTGCCTCTTATGTAATTTTGCTGAAGAGACTCCTACACATCTGTTTCTCTTATGTAGTTTTTCTAGAGCTTGTTGGTTTGGATCGGATCTTAGTCTGCACACTTTTGAGATCACCAATGTACCTATTCAATTTTGGCTAAAAGAGTATATCATCTCTTCTTAAATAATGAAGATCAAAGCTTGGTCATCATTCAATCAATGTTTACTGTTTTGTGGTTAATTTGGAATCACAGAAACAGAGTGCTTCACCAAGGCTTGAACCCAAATCCCTTAGAGGTTATACAAACAGCCAAAACTCTATCTTGTAGGTACAGGAAGTCTTATGCAGGTCAACTCCATCTTACCAAAGAGCTTAGAGCAGCTAAGTCAGCCCATCTCACAGCTGTAGGGCCATATCAACTCATTATCAAATTAGTTGAAGCAAGAAGAACAAAGCCACAAAGGAGAGCATACGTTTTTGTAGCTGTAAATATGCAGGGAGCATAAATGTTTTCAGGGGTTAATTGCACTCTCACCAACACAGCAATAGGAGCTCTACTTGAAGCAATGGTGGAAGTTGGTATCATAGCTAAAAACTATGGCATTCAGCATGTTTTGTTCTTAAACGACAGGGTTAATCTCCATCAAGTTTTCAAATCAAGGAAAAGTGCAGATTGACTGGATAGCAGTAGGATAGTTGATCTAAAGTTTCTTTCTCAACATGATTTATTTTGTAATACTTTAGTTGTTCCTCATGTAATAGTTAATGCTGTGTGGTGTTTTGCTAAACAAGCTGTTAACACACCTTTGTATCACAGGTGGTACAATCCTGCTCTATGTAACCATGTATGAACACTTCCTTTGTTTGGCATAAAAAAAAAAGTTTAGCAAGAATATGATCTCCATTATCAATAATTATATACTACAAAGACAAATTCCAAACACCAATCAAACTTTGCGGCCCATTGGCATGTATATCTCAATGGCATTACTTGATCTATTCACATGTTTTAAATTAAATAATAATATTAACAATAATAAAACACTTTCATGTGTGACGATTGAAAAGGTGAGGGAGAGGAGAATGCTAAGCATAGCCATGTAATTTGGTGGACACTTCACATGTGATGTAAGGCGCCCAACTATTAGCCACTAATAATCATTCATTCATGCATGTATGTATCCACGTATGCCAACATTGACATATATAAATATAATATGGCATGGATGATGCATATTTGGCAGCACACGAGTTGCACGTGGCTTCATTCCTAATCAAACGGCTATGAATTGATGTATGCGCTCGGTCCTACAGATTGTTGGGCAGGTGAAAATGCGCCTGTCTCTCTCTCTTTGGATATATGTGGTGGATGGATCAATCATCAATCGATGTATATGTGTTTAATTCAGACAACTTTTTAAAATTTGGGTCCAGTTTTGTTTTTATTTTGGTGACTTTTATTATTAGCTGGAAGAGAGCAGGAGCTCAACTTATTCAAAACAGGTATAGGAAAACCATGATTTCTCACCCAAAAATAAAAACGTTCGAGAAGCAAACACACACAAAGAAAGTGAGAGGGGATCAGTTCTAAATTTACAAATTCTACTCAAAAGTAACTATTTGTTTAAAATTTAAAAATGTCTCGTCAATATTGTAGGCGCCAACCAACTCATTTTCATTGACATTTTTGCTATTAGAGGTAGGATAAAAAAAGAATAAAAAACTTTATATGGAAATGGAGGGACTATTTATGGGAGAATATTGATCTCCTTTCCTTTGATTGCTTAGGCAGTCATGCCAATTTTATACTTTGGGGCCAGAAGTGTTGGTTTGTAGGGGCATAACTCGTCAGAGGAAGGGATAAATCGCATCGCATTAAATATAATGTGAAATAATTGTGATGTAATAAATGTCAGGATGATTATGTTTGAATGGTCAACCTTTATTTTTAAGGCAAAGTTGAACAGATGCTCATTTTTCGATTGAGCTTGTCGACATGGTGATAGGATCAATCAATAAAATTCATGAGGTTGGTGTCCCTTTGCTACTTTCTGGTTTTGTTTCTTGCTGTTCTTCCTTAGCTTCACTGTGTGCTTCTATAAAAATTTCATAAATTGATTCCAATATTTTTTACATGACATGATGTCAACACTATGTCAAAAAAAAAAAAAAAATTGATGTGAATATTTGTAAAATAGAATTATCATACTAAATAAATTGTACCTCAACAAATATTTCTTGGAGTTTCCAATAAAATGTCTAAAATACAAATATCTTCTCTTCCATTGTTGTAACTATCGAATTATTTAAAGGGAAAACAAATTCTCTAGAAATCTTAAGTTAATCTCTCCCTCTGGGTTGATTTGGAAGAATTTTTTTTTTTGATACTCATTGAAAAAGTTAGGAGAATTACATAGATTTTACAAAATTACATAGCTCCACTGTCAACAGCTTTTAGATTTTGATTTTCATGGTTTGTATCTGAAGAGGTTTTGTCTTGAGTCTTTGTTTTCCTCTTTAGTCTTTTGAATGAATTCCTTTACACCCAAAAAAAAAAAAAAACTGTCAACAGCTTGCTTCCTGCATCTTGCCAAAACTACATTTAGCACTTTCACCAAAAAAAAAAGTAATAACAAACATATGATTTAGAAATAAGTCTAGAGTCACAATTTGTGATATAACTTATATCATGTTATGGTTGGTAAAGATATGTTTTCACATATACCAATTATTACCTTCTTTGCAACAACAATTTGCCATGTAGGCAACTCAAGTTGTGACGCTAATCTATGAGTTAGATTGGATCAAATGGCTTTTGTGATGTATGACTATGATTGCCTCGAAAGTCAAATCAAAAGGTTGATTTCAAAGTTGAAACTTGGTTAATGTAGGATTGGACATTGGAGAATGGACAACGCTCCCCTAATTGTGAAAAGTCAAAACAACCCTTTGACAAAAAAGGAAAAGAGGGAAAAAGCCATTAGAGCCATCCACACATTTTTAAACTAAAGAGCATTAAATGCCCCAAATTCGAAAAGGCCAAAGTGCTAGGATCTCAAATTAAAAAAAAAAAAAAATATATATATATATATATATAGACGTAGAAAAAGAAAATGAATGATAGAGATGGGCCATAATCTCCACATGTGTTCTAGAAAGTCTTTGTACATTAAAAAAAAAAAAAAAAAATCTTAATAGTATTAATAATAATAATATTTAACAACCTTAGCATGTGTCGCATTGTGTTTATGGTCTCATCTGTCATATAATTAATGACTAATGAGAGTAATATTCTTTCCGAGATAGAAGTAGATACCTCATTTGCTTCTTAAATTTCAATCCTAATCCTAAGGACCCTTTGGCTTTTTTCACTGTTGACCCGGTTTCAATGCTCGCTCTCTCTCTGGCAGCTGAGCTGAGGAGGAGCTCCGAAAGATTTGCGCTTTCTTTGGCTTTTTTTTGAATCGGTCAGGTAATTTATATGCTTAGTTTAGCACTCGTTTTCTGGATCTTCTTTATTATTATGCTTTTATTGTATTCATGACTATCAACAACTCCGTTTCTGATGTTAATAATTTGGTGGGTACTATGTTGGCAAATGCTAAATTTATGTTTTGGTTGTTCATACCTTTGTGGGTTGGTTGGATTCCATTAAAAAAAATGTGGGTTTCTATGTCGAGAAGAACATCAACATGTACACTTATTGATACAATAAGTGAAATCTTAACCATGGACTGAAATGGAGAGGAACCTAACATGTGGGTTGGTTTTCTTTTTCTCTTTTTTTGTGTTATTGGTGTTAATGGGGGAGCGAGGAAGAAAAAGAAAAGAGAGTTGATATGACTTTGTGTTAATTTCACATTGACATGTGAAAGCTACCAGCTTAAATAGCTTATTTGAATTGTTGTGTAAAGAATGAAAATAACTATAATTCTTGTTTATTGTGGGGGTAGATCAAACTGTAGATCAAACAACTCAAGTACCATGTTTTAAAAACAATCTTGCTTTGTTGGATTGGCAAGACCATATATTTTACTAATGAAAACTTGGGGTTGGAATTGGAGTAATTAATGTTTGATTTTGAGCGATTTTGTTCCCCTCCCACCAAACACTCTCTAAGAGATTGAATGAACTGGCTTTAGTGTTGAACTGGCAACGAAAAAGAAAAAACGTATAATGTTGCTACCATTCCACTAGGTGTGACTAGTTATAGATATGGTTTTTGTCACAATTAAAGGAAGTTACTAGTCACATCTACCAATGTGGCACACACTCATCTAATCCAATCCATATAATCCAAGGAATCACAATCTCCCCCTCTAAAATTCCCAATGTCCTCATTAGGCTCCACATTGCGCCACAGTACACCCGAGCCACATGGCATTATTATGTTGGTTATGATACCATTTGTCATGACCCAAATAAAAGCGCTAGCCATGTCTGCACCATACCAAAAAAAAGTACTAGTAAAGTTACTTGTTGTAATTGTTTATGTAGCCCAAATTGACCTAGTAAACATCCGATACATGCTTGCACAACACATATTCATCTCCAATCCAATCCTCATAATTCATGTTTATCACAGTTTTACGATGCATGTTATCTCAGCCCAGTTTTATAGGCTTAGGCACACTCAAGTTGGCTGCCAAAACGGTTTTAAGTCCTCTTTTACAGAGGACCTGGTGGGAAAAATCATGGATGGTGTTATAATGTGTTTTGAGGCTATTTGAATTGTATCATGCTTATGTATGTGTTACACTTGGCATGTCTGGGCTTTTGATATCTAGATGCAAGTCATTATGTTTCTAACTGACGTGTGGAATGAAGTTGCCACCGAACTTAAGGGAAGCGTGAGTTAATCTCACTAAAAGAATCCCATTAAATCTTTTAAATGTGGGAATCTCAAGAAGCATCTTGAGAGAATCAAGGAAGTGATTTAAGGGTCTTCAGGTCCTGTCAATAGTAAAGTCTCAGTTGTTCTAAAACTGGGTGTAGGCCAAAATATCTGATTTTTTTTGTTTGCAGAATAATTTGATCTTGTAACAATTCAGATCTTTTGAAGGGTCTATTGTAACTATTCTCATTCTCTGCCTTATACATCAGAGGTCACTAGTTTGAATCTCCCCTAGTTTGAATCTCCCCTAGTTTGAATCTCCCTTTCCCCCTCCCCTTGGAGTTCTTATTGGAGTTCTTATTTGATTACCCCCCACCCCCCTTGATTAGTATAAAGCAAATTTAATTCTCAAATTTTGTTTTGTTCTATATTTTCCTTAGCAACTAAACATGACTTTAGTGTAATTCAATTTTCTGCATATTTGATAGAATTTTGAAATCTTTTTCCAAAAGGTGCATGGCAAGAACTTCCTTTCTGACAGGCTTGGAAAAAGGAAGAGACAAAGCTTTTTGGCATGTCTTCTTATTAATCTAATAAGTTTCTTTATTGTTTAAATGGGACAAAGTGTTTGCTTTTTGTTACACTTGCTTGCACATTCATTCTACTCACTAAGCAGATGAAGATGAGTTTGTGCTTAGATAGAGACAAACCTAATAGACTTTAAGTTCTGAAGTTCTTACTTTTGAACTACAGGCATCTTCTTTGAAAAATATGAGTTCAGGGTCAAAGAAGTCCCCTTCAAATGGCTTTGAGAAGACTCTGACATCTGAAGAGGAGCAGACTAAGGTATCTGCCACTTGTATGCTTCTTTCATTTGGGTCTTGAAAATGCTACTGTTATTGTGGGAAGAAAAGCTTGTTAAGCTTTTTTTTTTTTTTTTTTACTATGTTTGTAGATTAAGGAGGTGAGAAGGTTGATAGGGCAATTGCCTGATAAGCTGTCTATTTATTGTTCTGATGCATGCATCGCAAGGCATCTACGAGCACGTAACTGGCATGTCAAGAAAGCAACTAAAATGCTGAAAGAGTCCTTAAAGTGGAGATTAGAGTACAAACCAGAAGAGATACGCTGGGTAAGTGTTATGAGCTTACGTAATAGATCGAGTAATGGATTGGTTTGCTAATGCACTTTTAAAATAAATAAAAAAAAGTAATGGATTGGTTTGCTTTTTTTTTGATAAGTAGTAATGGATTGGTTTGCTAGTGGTGGGTTAATTTTCTTAACTAGTCTCTTCGTACTCTTCTCTATTTTGGTTATGAGAAATGAAAGAGTAAGATTTGCTTTGAGGAAACCTATATCTTCAAGTTAGACTAGCTGACAATTTGTAACTTGGCAGATCAAGACTATCTTATTTATTGTTTACATCTGAATTTATATATAATTTTCAATTAGGTAAAAATAAACTTCAACTTCTTAGATTTTTTTAACCAAACAGATCACAACTCATCC
The DNA here is from genome assembly GCA_030445155.1 of Quercus variabilis. Classification (NCBI taxonomy): domain Eukaryota; kingdom Viridiplantae; phylum Streptophyta; class Magnoliopsida; order Fagales; family Fagaceae; genus Quercus; species Quercus variabilis. The sequence continues at coordinate 32,293,490 of CP129456.1, read as the reverse complement.
TAATTCCTAATCTAAATTAAGTTTATTTGAATCAACACAACACCCCTATCATTATTTACCAAATATTAATTAAATAAGCTAGACACATAACGGTATGCTTCCATTAATCTCTGTTATATTCATCTGCAATTTGAAGTTAGAATCCATGGATAGAAATTGTGCTTGAATATACTTAAAAAAAAATCTTTTTGGTATAGTCTTTTTATTAGAAGGTTTATGCAAATAGTTAGCGATAATAGGAGGCCTGATGATCTTGTCCCACTGGTGCATCTTTTTGTTTGAGTAATTCTCCTTTCCCTCTCTCATTTTCTTGAACGTTTTTAGTTGTATATTTTGATATTTTTCCTTGCTCTGTTCCTTGGGTCTGGTTCAAAGTTCTCAATCTAAGGCCAGTTGCCTCAATGTTGGTTAGACCCAGACCTGATTGGAAGTCTACCCAATTTTCCAAATCAAAGTGCCAATGAGCTCTGGCTCAAATTGCATCTCTTTCCCCCACAAGAATTAGTAGATGGTGAGGTCATGGATTCAAAATCCTTGGGAGGGTTTTGTAAATTACCAATAAAAAAAAATATAAATCCTAATGTTATGTATAAATTAAAAATTTATAGAAAAGTTTGAAATTGGTTGATTAGGCATGGAAGAGCTGCTTGAGTAAAGCTTATTAAATAATTTAAATTATTTCGACGGTTAATAAGCAAGATCAACCTGAAATCTTTTAGCCTAGAGTTGTAGGCTTTGGTCAAATTTTGTTAGCTTTGTGATATAATTTCTCGAGAACTGGTTTTTCTAAATGCCATTGATTTTTCCTGTAATGTAGGAGGACATTGCGAATGAAGCAGAGACAGGGAAAATCTACAGATCAACTTCTATTGACAAGCATGGGAGAACAGTCCTTGTCATGAGACCTAGTCGCCAGGTTTCATCTGACAATGCCTCCCTATCTCTCTACTTTTATGTACCAGTTATCACCTAATAATAGAGGAAAATTTGTTTTTGTGCCGATATGTTTTAAGCAGTAAAATGGAGAAAAGCAATGTTTTCTTGTGTACAATGTAAACTGTCTTTTTTTAATTTTGAGCCAAAATATTTACTAAATTAAGAAGATTCTTATTGCAAGAGGGTTTAATACATTAATAATCTGGAAACTGAGCATATCACCCATGATGTGAGTCTGAAATTAATTGTTGTTCCCCTTATTGTGCAATTATGATATGGTTATTCAAAATAATATTAGGCTCATAGGATCTATTGGTATATGTCAAACTAAAAGCAGACATATAATGCCCTGTAAGTTCAAGTTTTAGAATAAAAGTACTTTGCCTTCAGTTGCTTGTTTACTTAATGACATTTGCATATTTATTTTGATTGCAGAACTCAAAGTCGATAAAAGGACAAATCAAGTATTTGGTGTATTGCATGGAGAATGCTATTTTAAACCTCGCACCAGACCAAGAACAGATGGTCTGGCTAATTGATTTTGAGGGTTTCAATTTGTCACATATTTCCGTGAAGGTGACACGAGAAACTGCTCATGTTTTGCAAGAATGTTATCCTGAACGCCTTGGTGTGGCAATATTATACAACCCACCTAAGTTTTTCGAGCCATTCTGGATGGTATTACCCAAATTAAATTTTGTTTTCCAATGTTATTGTTTATTATCATTCATAAAAAGTTGTTACTATGCCTTCTGGGAGTATACGGGTTTGATTGTGGACTGTATACTGAGTGACCTATATTTGGACTCTTAGTTTGTAGAGCTACATATTAATAGCGCCTTTCTGTCTTTAACAGGATTTAGGTATTTATGTCTGCTTAAGATTTTGAGTTACTATGAAGTTTTAACACTATTAAATACTGGATATTTTCAGCCATTGTACCCAAATTTCTAATAGTTCTGATAAAATTTTAGTCTCCAATATTATTTTAAACCTCACAAAACTTAATTCAAAATTCAGCTTTAAATACTTGATTTAGAAAATTACTCTATAGCCAAAAGGTTACATTGTTACTATCAGTTTAATATTTTGCTTCTCATTTAGGGTATTTCCTAGGTGATTACTGAACATTGTGCTAGGGCTGTATTCTGGTGTATTTTGTTCATTGATGGTTCTTTGTTGGGAATGGTAGATTACCAATCTAGCACATTGTTGATCTGCTATTTTATCTGTTAGTTGTTAGTAGGTTTGTGCATAGCTTTATATACTACTTGGTTTTGACTTTGGAAGAATGTGTTAATGCAGGTGGTGAAGCCCTTTCTAGAGCCCAAAACTGCAAATAAAGTCAAGTTTGTTTACTCTGATGACCTCAACTCCAAGAAAATAATGGAGGATTTATTTGATATGGAACACCTTGAGTTTGCATTTGGTGGAAATGATAGCATGGGGTTTGACATAAATAAATATGCTGAAAGGATGAGAGAAGACGACAAAAAGATACCAGCTTTTTGGACAAGAGAACATCCTGCCTCAACAGCACTACAACCATCTCTGCCATGTGCTTTAGATTCAATCAACTTAAATTCTGTTTCTGTTTCTGATGCTTCTGACAATGAGAAAACAGATTGTTCACCCTCTCTCCAGGTGGAATTGGAAGCTGTCTCCCCAGGCGAGAATATGGTGGTGACTAATGGAAGCAAACATCCCATCTAAGATGTATATTAGAATGAAGAATAACAAAACTTGAACCCTATCTTGATTAAGGTATGGTGACTCAACCATACAAATGTACCTTGCTGACCATTTTACTTTTTCATTAGAAAGTTGACATGAAGACAGTTTCTGTGAGACCTATGTTGTTAGCATTGTGGAGATTCCATGGGTGATTTTCCCTTGTGGAGTAAAGCCAATGGAGATTACAACAGGCACTGTATGCATGTTTCTGTCTTCAGCATTCTTTCCTGTGTCTCCAATGTAGTTAAACCCCAGATTTCTTCCTTAAAAGGGAGAACTGATTATTAGGTTACAACACCACTTGTAACCACTACTTCCCCCATTTATAAATTTAAGAAGTTGGTGTCCCCTTCAATTTGGCAATGAATGCTTATTGCATGTTGCGTCCCTTTCTTTACCATTGCATTTCATAGTAGGTGGCTCAACACTTGTATTTAGAGTTTAAGAGTAAGACACTTGTGCAATTGTACGAGGGAATGCAGTGCAAATGAACCATCAATGATTTGAGATTGCGGCCCATGTTTTTCAAGAAATTAACCTTTTGTTATCACCAACTATTTGTGTGTGCGTGTGTGTGTGATAAGAGGTTTAAAATTTTATCGAAATAATCTAGGCAGATACATCTGACTCCAGAATACTCCCCAAAGCAGGAGTCTCTTCGAGCCAAACCAATTCAGAGCTAGCCATCTTTGCAAGCCTATGAGCAGCCTCATTTTTTGTTCTTGGAACTGAGCAGAAAGGGTTATTCATAATTTCATATTTCATAATTTTAATATATATATATATATATATATATTAAAATTTTATAATACAAGCTTTAAAGTAAAACATTAAGGGAAGTATAGTTGATGCAAGATTTTCTTGAGTAGGAATTGGGGAAAGGTTACAAGTTTAGGACCTTCGGAAGATAGCCCAAAGACTAAAGGGCAATTTCAAAAAAAAAAAAAAAAAAAAAAAAAAAAAAACCTCTGAATATAACTTGAAAGGGATGGCCCTTTTAGAGTATTAGTATTGGAGGTGCCAAGAATTTAACAAGTTTGTACTACAAAAAGCTACTTTATTTATTTTATTATCTTACTTTACAAAATACCCAACATCAGTAGTTTTATTTTAACATTTAACACAATGAAATAATATAAACAACACAATAAAATAATATATTTGTTACAATAAACAACAATCACCACCACCAACACAATAAAATAATATAACTTTTAATAAAATATTGTTTTTTTTTTTTTCATCTTAGGTATTGTAGCTCAACAATCAAATTTTTTGGTTTTTCCTCCACTATTGCAGCATGATTTCAGCATTGGTGGTGCTAAAAATAGCAATATCAATTTTTAGCACCATCAATGTTAATGCTCTTATAGGTAAAATAAGCACTATTTGCATAGTAGGAGTAACTGGAATCAAAACTCGTGGAGAGTAGCAATAAACATTCAGAGAGTAATAATAGTAAGAACCAGTTTTTATCATTCGATTGTCATGCAAAAGTAGATGAAAGCATAAGAGCATCTTGGCATTTTAGTGAAAATAATCGAGAAAGTATGAGCCCAACTTTTACTATTCATTTCACATCAAAATGTAGTCAAGAAGAATTCTTCCAATAGGTCTTTTAACAGCCATGGTATATATATATATATATATATATATGATTGTTAATAAAGTTGCTTTTTTTTGTATATAATGAAGTTTTTTTTTTTAATACTTTGGTTGTGGAGGAAAAATCCTCAAACCCATTATACGAAGCTTGAAATGTAATCCATTACAATTCGTATTTAGTAGTTACTTGAACTTTATGTTGTGGTGGGGGGGGGGGGGGTGGGTTTGGTGTGAGGGAAATCATGTAGAATTTCATTAAATAAAGTTAAGTTGATAGTTGATACATCAAAGAGGATTTGGGCTTTCACACAAGGTGGAGCTTCCGGTACAAGGGACTGGATACATGTTGTGCATATCCAGCCAACTTATGGGCCACTTTATTTTCATCTCGGGTCCAACCTAAACTAAGCTTCAACCCAAGTCTCAAAATAGAAAATAAATCAAACTAACTAATTTGAAATGAACGTGTGCGCGCGCGCACATATATATATACATTAAAATTTTTACCTATTAGCCCAACCTAAAATTCAAAAAGGAAAGGAAAAAAATATCAACCCATCTAACTAACCCACCAAAATCCAATCTGAAACATGGGTTGCATCTAATTGGATTGGGTTGGAATCATAGATTGAAAGCACAACACTAAATAAATAGTAAGCAAAGATTAATCTCTAAACAATGATATATTTTTTACAATAAAAACAGTGATAATTTCTTAAAAATCAATTATAGAAATTTTGTAAAAGATACATAATTATATAAACAGACAAATTAAATAGAAGTAATATTCAGCTAAAATTTTGCTAACTTAACTGTTAAAGTTTTATTTAGACCATAAGTTATAACTAAAATTAAAATATTGACATGACATATAATATAGCATGATTTCTTTCAAACAAACATGATGTTTAAATTATAAGAAGAATATTATTTAATTACACCGGGAGTGTAATGCAAATAGTTTATATGTTATATATACATTTATAATGAGTCATGCATTGATACAATGTAATTTTAGATGACAATGTGATCTCATCTAATGTGACCATTTTCAATAAGGGAGAAATGGCAAGAAAAACTCCAAGATGTTAACCTAGTGGTTCCTAAAACCTTATAAAATCCATGAGACCTTAGGTTCAAAACTCTTAACCATAATCTTAGGATTACTCTCAATAGATTCCTCCTTGCAATAGTTATATGGTTTGTGTGAGGCAAAACTTAATGCAAGGGAAAAATGTTAATGTGCCCTTATTTTTTAGAAAGAAGGATATGTCATTGACTCATCGTATCAAACTACAAAAGAAATTATTAATGGAGGAAACAACATTAGTCACTTGACCACAAATACTTTTGGGGGGGAAGAGAGCATAAATAGTATTAAGTATCATTTGTGCTTAGGAAACAAATTGGATATTTTTAAAAAGTCCTAGTAACACCTGTCGTTAGCCCAAACCTCAGGGAGTTGGGCGTGGATTTTGTATTTTACCATTAGTTTAAACTAATTAGAGCCTATGTCTTTCTTCTAAAAACAAAATAAAAAATAGAGCTTATGTCTTTTTTTCTTTTCTTTTCTTTTCTTTTTTGTGGATAAAATAACTCAACACTAAATAGGTTTTTTATTTATTTATTATTTATTTATTTATTTATTTTATATACTAAATCTCTAATATAAGGTCAGTCTAAAGAGAAAGTAAGGTTCCACATCATCTCTAACAAATAAGTAAAGTTTCTGTCGTTTACCTTAAAAAAAAAGGTTTCCTTAATGGTAAATAATAATAATTAAAAAAGAGAGAAGAGGGGGGGGGGGGGGGGGCGGGGAGGAGGGGAGAGAGAGAGGTTCAAGAAGCAAATCACAAACATTAGAAGTAAAAAAGAAAAAGAAAAAACTAGTAGTGCCAAAATGATATTCTTATTTCAGGTCTGCCAACTACAATTTAAACATTGGGGCTTAAGAAGTAAAAAATAAATAGAAGATCTATGTCTCCACACATCTACCACAGGAACGTAAATCTAGGCTTGATCACACATCCAAAAAGTACACAGGAATAGCAGCCAGCTTTCTGACCTATTAATTGTAAACTGTGCGGATACATACTTCATGTATAACAGTATCAAGAACAATTCTTGCCTTTGTACTCTAATTATGTCATCAACAAACAACAGGTAAAGCCACTGCACAAAGCCATTAAGAAAAATGTTAGCATACTGATGGAGTTATAAGCCGAAGAAAGCCATTGTAATTGAGGTTACCTATACTTCAAGGCAAATTAACGAAACATCTCATCTAACTTCTGCCTGTATTGAGCTAAACCCTGCAACAAAATTCAAATGTTAGTATTTTACTCAGGATTGATTATTCTAGAGAATATAATTAAAGAGTCACCACTACCAACAACAACCACCACAAAGCCTTAGTCCCAAGGTCTTAACAGAGCCCTTCTCAAGAATATAATCTCAAAAGGGTCATTCATTATCTCCAAAACAGACAACCTCCCCTCTCTCCCTCTCTCTTAATGGAAGTCATTTCCTGAAACTCTTGTGTTTTAGTCAGTTGATTCATTCAACAAGCAGTTTCAAGTATGTGATGGGTGCTAAGCATCATTAGCCAGATGATGTTATGCTTCATTTTCATCTTATTATCTTCTGTCCACATTTTCCTGTCTGAGAAGAACACAAATATCACTGAATGGAATCCTACCATTTGACCACCATTTATACTAGGGCTGTCCAGAGACCCGGTCAACCCGACCCATCCGCCGCCGCCGACCGGACCCGAACCGCCGCCGACCGAACCGACTTCTCCGGCGGTCGGCGACGGGTTTATTCTTCCAAAACCCGAGTTTTCCGAGTCGGGTGTCGGTTTTCCTTCCTCCAAAATCTGTTCAACCCGATCCGACCAACCCAGAAAATTTCCTGCGATATTTAGTAGATCCGGCGAGATCTATACCATTTTCGTCAAGATCTTGGCGAGATTTCCCCGAATCTAGCCTAGATCTTGCCGAAAATGGCCTAGATTAGGCCGGATTTGGTGAGACATCAAGGATTTTGGCTATTTTTCTCCGTTTTCGCGCCGGATTCTAGCCGGATTCTCGCCGGATCTACGCTTGATTCTCGCAGTTTCCAGATTTTCGACTCCGACCGACCCGCCCAGATCCTGTTGAAGTTTCAACCCGCCCGATCCGATCATCCTCTCGGTCGGCGGCGGGTTGAGATTTCGTCCACCCGATCTGATCGGGTCGGTTGCGGGTTGGGCACAAACCCGACCCGGACCGACCCGTGGACAGCCCTAATTTATACTTCTATTTAAAAAAAAAAAAATTTATTTAGTGATATTTCTCCATCAACATTGAAGCCAAAGGACGGTTATATTGGAGATACCAGCCGGTCCATGTCTGCAACAAGTATCATGGCCTAAAATGAAGGTTGAGAAACAAGTGAAAAAGAAAAGATTTCCAAGGTAATGACTCTTCAAAGAACATCTAGAATTCTCCAAAAATTTCAAGAAAGATTGGCCTACTTTAAGGCTCATCTATCCACCCTTTCTTGTCAACAACAAATGGTTCGAGTGGATTCTTTCCTTCTTCCACACCCCTCCTCCTTTTTTTACCCTAAGTACTGTGATATCATTAAAAGGAACCATTTTTTTTATTGGTATTTACTATTTAGACCAGCCCAGAGAGTTTTGTACCCACATGCTTTAGCCTCCACCTTGCTCTTACAAGATAAGGAGGTGCTATTAAGCTGGGGTTCATGGACGCATTCAGTGGCACCATTTACACAATGCTCATGAATATATGAGTATGAGCTAAAATATAAAATAAAAATATATTGGTGCTGAAAATATTTTTTAAAAATAAAATAAAAAGAAGAACAAGAACAAGAAGCAGAAGTTGCATACCCTAGTATAAGCATAAACTCCTGCCTCAGTAGGTGCTACAGGACTTCCCCTCCTAATGAATTTTCCCTCTTTGAAAATGTAAAGCATGGGTATTCCAGTTGATAGTTCTAAACTGATAACCTGCCAGGAAAAAGAGAAAAGGGGGGTTAGGGGGGGGGGGAACAGTGACCATGATATTTGTTTTATTGTTGTAAAAAACAAGAGTGCCGCAGAAATACAGGAAATCCCAACAGCAGACAATGTATATTACCTCTTGCGAAGTTAATTTGTCAAGATACATAATGATGGACCTCAATGAATTCCCATGGGCGGCAATCATTACATTTTTTCCTGACAGAAGCTGGGGTTCAATCTGCAGCACAACATTGCTGTAGTCAGGCGCTACTGAAATGTTATATGATCACTTGAACCTATGATGCTTATCTATTTTATTTTGGACATAAAACATCATATAGAAAAGAAACAGATAAGAGGAGAACTACATATAGGCAAGCACATAGTCATCCATACTTGATCTTTGAAATATGCAACAGCTCTTTCAGCACACATTTCCAAACTCTCGCCATTAGGAGGAGGAATATCGTAACTGCGACGCCACTCATGAACTTGTTCCTTCCCATATCTATCTGCCGTCTCCTGCTTATTGAGGCCCTGTAATTCTCCATACCTAAAAGGAAGAACCACATTAGATGCAGGAAAGTCTAAAGCAGAAATCACAGGCAAGAAAAGCAATAACTAAAGCAGAGACAGAAAAATTACATTCTTTCATTTAATTGCCAAGCTGCTATGACTGGAATGGATTGCTTTTTGGTATCTTCACTGAAAATTTCACTCCATGTCCTTGCCTGTTCACTCTCATTATGAATGATTATTGGCACCTGTAAGCAGGCTGATAGTTAACAAGTTGGCATATAAAAAGAAATTGGACACAAATCTTCTACAGAATCAAGATGAACATATTTCCATGAAAAAGTAAAACCGTGAATCATAATGGAGTTAATTATATTAATATCTGGATCAAGCGCAAGGAACATGATGCAACTTGGTAATGCATTCTTCTTTTTCTTTTCTTTTTTTTTGAATTTTTTCCTGGACAAAAAAAAGGGGGGGGGGGGGGGGGGGGAGAAAGAGGGGGGGTGGGGGGGTTAGAAATAGATTCAAAATTTTCTCATCCCAAAATTTATTACTGGCTGGATGACCAGTAACAAATTACCAATCAACTCTACATGGACACTGGGTGATGAGTAGCACCAGCTGAAATGTCACTGAATTCTCAGATTTAGCACCCACAAAAAAAATGGTTGTCTTCGAAGTTTGTACACCTAAAAATATTTCCTGAATTTACCTTCCTGCGACGGTGCTGGGTCATGGCAAGCATGGCAGTCATCTGAGCACGAATCAGTGCAGATGTATAGATCATGTCGACAGGTATATTGCTGATTCTCTTGCCAGCTTCAATTGCTTCTTCCACACCCTTCTTGGTTAGTGGCACATCAACACAACCTGTGAACAAGTTCTTTTCATTCCATAATGACTCACCATGCCGCATCAGAATCAAAGCCGTTTCATCTGAATGAAAAAACAGAACAGCAGTTAGACAATTCCACAATAGAGACAACTTTGAATTCTAAGTTACAAGATTGCATTAAATAAGATATCAATAATTGGAAACAACTTGGTTGTAAATATTTAGCCTCAGAATTTTTTTTTGCAGAAATGATATCTGTAACTAAACCCATAGAAAGAGGACTAAGGCTTATTGAGAAAATATGACTTATGATCAAGAAAAGACATCTATCAATGCTTGTCTGCTCTTCAGATTATTTATCCAATTTAGATTCAATATAACAGGCTTACTTGATTTCTTCTTGGAGTTATTGGTGTTGTTAGTTGAGGGGGATGAAACTGGATCAAACACTGAAGTTTGAGATGTTGAGGCTTGAACCACACAAAAATTCCTCTGGTTGGAGCGATGACATCCTCTTCTTGACACTCCAATTACGAGCCTGAAACTGTTTGAATTCAATCGCAATGAATTTTCCCTAAACTCGTGATGAAGACTGGAGTGAGGAGTCCCAATAGCTTGGTGAAATACTGCAGCAGCCATTCTGAAAATCAAAGTATCAGAATTAACAATGTAAGGATACAAATTATACATATGGGTTGTGTCCATTTTGGAAAATAATAAAACATAAAGTTGGCAGCACATACTTCAGCCCTGCCAAAAACTCAGAGGGAATAGCATTAATAGAAATCTAATTTTGCTCAAGGAATAAAGAGAATGTTATGCATGTTTTACCATGGTCAAAAAGAAGGGGAAAAGAACCAAAAGGAAGTTAAAGATATGCATTGAACATGATCCCAATCACATGACATAATCAAGGGATTCCATGCATTCTAAATCATTTAGTTATGGTTTTTATGGACCTAAATCAGATTAAACTTAATAGGATAACAGAACAAAGATTTGAAAAGGCACCCATAATGTTTGAACTCATAAAAGGAGGCAACAAGCTCAATTAACTTGTTTCACCAATTGAGGATCATAACCCATATAAAATCCAATCCAATGCTATATATTATTTGAAAAAGAAAAACTACGGATCTATACTAATAGTTCTGCATAATAACAAAAGCAACAAGCAAACCCAAATACTCTCAAGCTAGAATCAAGAATATCCCACATGGGATTTCCAAAAAAATCCTAAATTAAATAAAACCAACAACCAAACATTGAAAATCTTCCAGAAACACAGACCCACATCATAAGCCAAAAACATCACAAAGACCCAGAAACGCACCTTCCACAAGTATGTAGAAAAAAACAGACCCAGAAACCAAAAATGCCAAGAAGCAAGAAAGAAATGGAAGATGGAAAATCAGAGAGTTTGATAATAAAATGGGTAGGAGAGTATTACCTGATTATATATATAAAGGAGTGAGCGGAGAAACCGAGGAAGAGAATAAGTGCAAATAAGGGGTTGAGAGTTGAGAGTTTATTACAAGAAAAGAAACACTGATGAAGAAGAAGAAGAAAAAGACGACCAGCTATACAAGTAAAAAAACAAAACCAAAAAATATATTGAGAGGGAAAGATAGTTAGAAAAGTGTTGGCTTTAAGCCTTTTATATTTATATTGAAGAAATTGTTGCTCTTTTGTTGTCTTTCAGGTCAGATCATAGCATACGAGGAACGGAATGATGACAAGTTGGCTAACACACACGCACGCCACACCACACCACCTGTTGTTAACAGTCACCAAATTTTGGAGGCCTTTCATGGAGCTTACTACTAGGTTGCCTGATTTTGACATTTATTATTTATTTTTAAGGATATTTATTTTTTATTTGCTTTTTTTTTTTTAATAATGAATATATGTAGACTTTTTTTGCTTGATCTTGATTGAATGTATTTTTAGTGTGTGGGGTTTAAAATTTAAATTGACTTGTTTTTAACAGTGATGTCAATAAGGAGCCCATCTTTAACAAATAAGGTAAGTTTGTGAGGTTTTAAAAATTATACCTAATATGGAAAATATTTAATCTACTTTTAATTTTAGTTTTTTTTTTTTTTGAGAAACACTTTTAATTTTAGTTAGATGCAAGAGTTACAAATTATTTTACAAACTTTTTTTTTAGAAAGATTTTTCAAATTGTTGATTCAGAGCGATTATAGATAATTAAAAATGTGATGTTAGTAGTGGGCCTAAATGAAATCTAGTAAGAATTAGTTATATCATTAATTTGTAAAAATGTTTTAAAGAGAAATATAAGTGAAAATGAATGTGATCATATCATTTTAGCAACTTAATAAATAAAGTTGAAAAATGTTTTTTTTTTTGTGATTAATGATAAATTAATTTGTAAGATTATGAGAAAAGATTTTTTTTTTTTTTTTTGAGGGGGGGGGGGGGATTTTTTTTTTTTTTTTTGTGGGGGAAGATTATGAGAAAAGTGAGTAAGTCAAACATAGTCAAAATCATAATCTCATAACTCTCCATCCACAATACCTTAATTCTTAGACATTTACATCTTTAAAAGCATTGTTTTATGTTCAACTTTGCCCTATTTGTACTATTCTATTCTTTTGAATTATGAATTAATGTATGGATAGTGTATCTCATGCATTCGATACATGCATCTTCAGGATGTGAATTTCACACAGCTATAAGACTAACACACTAAAAAAGGAAGAAAGCATGTATAATCAATATATAAGATAATTATTGATGCGCTAAAATATGAAAATTAGTTTTTGTTATTTTTTTATTTATTGATATTTTATGGTCAAATGTCTCTTGGCCTTGTGGCGCCTCTTAATTCACCTCAAGGGTTGAGTTTATATGTGACCCAATGGCACCTCCTTTGACGTGGGCTTGACTTTCCTATAGGAGTATATATATATATATATATATATATATATAGGCCACACTAGTGGTAATCCATAAAATGCACAGAAAAGTTTAAACCCTCCATTAGGGACATATAAAATTGTGAGATTTCATAGGCTAACTCATGTGGTATAATATTATGAGTTCAACTAAAAGTCTAACTTTTTAAATTATATACCATATTACTATAAATTATAGATATTCTAGATTTTAGATTTTGGAGTTTTATTTTCCTATTCTTAGTCGTTTTTAGAGATTTCCTCTGCTTTTTGAAAATTTAGATTTTATGGTTTAATAAATAATGTTCTTATTTTTTAAAATTGAGTTTAATGTCCTTATTATTTATTTATATTTTTATACAAGATAGAAATTTTACTCTGATCTAATATAAATTTATATGTATGTGAAGTTCCCTTCCGGAGACTTGAACCTCAGCTTTTGCCTCCCACACCCCACACCTCACAGGTACTTATCCTTATAGAGTGACCATTGCACTAAAATTGTGCAGTAGTAATTTCACTACTAGTTAAAAACCACTACTTCAATAAGCCCTATAATCCAATTAAATAGATTATAGACCTCTTCAAAACAAGAGCCACCTTAGAGCTTTCTAAGTCAAAATTGTACCCTTAGCTTATTCTAGGATATATTTTGGAATATTCTTTCTGTTTTTCCTTGATCTCTTGGAATATTCTTAGTAGGTAAAAAGGTTTTGTAAAACACACACATATATATGCATGCAATGTTTTTGGATTTTATTTCCTTATTTTAATTGTTAAATTTTTTTTTAGTCAGAGTCCTTATTTATAGTTTATTCTTATATATTTTGGAATATTCTTAGTATTTTTACTAGAAAATATATTTTTACTTAGTAAAAATGTTTCTTTAAAAAAATGGTAAAAAGTTTCTTGAAGTATATCAATATCAATAGACATACAATGTGTAAAATGGAAAAATAATTCATACAACAATTCTTATTTCAATAAATAACAATTTTGACTACTGCACATCTTTGGTGCAATAGTTACTTCATAAATATAAGTGCTTGTGGGGTATGGGGGGTAAGAGTCGGGATTCATGTATTCAAGAAGAAGTTTCATACACATATACACTTAAATTATATTAGAGTAGAATTTCTATCTTGGAAAAAAAAAAAAAAAAAACTTTTGAGTTTTTTCTTATTTAGTGAAATTTAAAGCTCTTTCTTTTATGATTTCAAAAGACTTTATAACTTTAAATGTTTATTTTATTGAGAATGAAGTCTATTTTTTTCGACCTGGGTCACGATTAAATCACAATTATTCTTGTGAAACACTGGCACGGTTGGTCAAACTTTAAATACTCACTAATGCAACTTGCTACAGTAAATTAAAAAAAAAAATTTCTAACCAACCATTCACGAGTTATAGGGACCAAACCAAACCCTCCAAAGCCATTGCCATACGATCCGCACACCTTTTTTTTTTTTTTCTCTGTATACACCCCTAACAAAGCAACCCTTCAAAGTCTCCAATAAACACCACCTAACCCAACCTCATTTGTTTTGTTTGTGGGGTTTGATATGACTTATGAGTTATAACACGTGGTAATGACAATATGACTTACAAATTCTTTTAGACCAAAGCAAAACGCCCTCAACGCTCACCTAACTCCTCTGCTTAAAAAAAATGAGGCCTTTGAACTATGAACTATGTCACTATGACATCTAAGTACAGTTGTATTCTTTCTATTTTCACGTGGCACAGATGGTATCATTTTGTGCCCGATTCTTTTGTTTAGAATATGCTCTCAGAATGTTCTTTCTTGAGAACTATGGGGTTTGCATTTGCTTATACAAAATTGGCGTTAGGGTGAGCCTAAAATTTTGCAGAATTTTTGGAGAATGATTCATTAACTCGAATTTTGTTAAAAACAAGAATGAAAGATGATCTTATTTAAAAAAAGAAAAAAGAAAAAAGAAAAAAAAGAGCGAGAGAGAATGAAAGATGAAGGTCAAATGAACCATAATTATATGGGTTTTATTTTTTAATCGATAGTTACAATAATAAAGAGAGATTTGAATATTAGTTTTATGAATGTGACCACTTTTTGAAGCAAGGTTGTCCAATTACAAGACTCTTGATGTAATTTAACGTTTTAAGAACCAATAAATCATACTTTAATGAGTAGAATTACGCATGATAAGACCTTAAAAAAAGTCATGGTTTATTCATAATTTTTTTAAAAAAGAAAAAACCCACTTAGATCATAACGAGGGGAAATTTGAATCTAGAATGTTATGAACACACCAAAAAATGCTACTAATTGAGTTACAAGACTATTGGGTTGTCTTGTATATTTAATCTCACTGCTCATGTATCCCACCCAAAAAAAAAAAAAAAAAAAATCAATGGAGTTACCTTTCTTGTTTGAAAGTTAATAAGTTATATAGAAGTCAAAATATCCTCTTTGGAGTGTGGGCTAGAGGATTAATTATGCCAAAAAAAAAATTCATCTATTCCACTCTTTTTTACTTTTTATGAATAAAAAAAGTATAATCAATTATGTAATTTGACAAAAGAATTTAGTTTTGTGAATAAATTCTGTAAATCCATAATATCAATTGTCATTATTTAGGCTAAGATTAAATGAAATTTCAAAAATCCATGAGCACCTACGAGAAATGGCCATTGAAAAAAAATTACACGATAGAAAATTGTATAATTGCTATTGCGATTACTTTGATTATCGTCATCAACATTAACCATAACTCTGTTGTTAACAATATTGCATGTTTTGGGCCTTTTTTGTCATCTTGCCACATGTCGAGCTTTGGTTAAGGGGTTTTTGGACCCGAGCCCGTCAAAGGGAGTCAGGATTAGATTTCCTTCATTGTATGGTGCTCCAAGAAGGATACATTTTTTCCCTC
Source organism: Quercus variabilis (assembly GCA_030445155.1). Lineage (NCBI taxonomy): Eukaryota > Viridiplantae > Streptophyta > Magnoliopsida > Fagales > Fagaceae > Quercus > Quercus variabilis. Next base: position 32,278,019 of record CP129456.1, on the reverse strand, counting down.
AGTGAAAGTAGAACCTTACAAGTAAAAGATAATCTTGGCTAAACAATAGACGAAAAATTACATAAATGACTTATAAGGTTGAACTTTATAAATGACTTACATAAATTGTTTGTGACAAACTCATAAGGTTGAAATGTTATATGAAAATTAATGAGCATCCGTAGCAGATGTTCTAAGAATTATGTCATTTTACCACACTAAAGGTATACTTTATTATTTTACCACATCATTTTACAATATTCTATTTATCAGATGTTTTACAGTTCAATTCTATACATTAAAATAATATTTACTATACATTAAAATAATATTTATTACACCTCATCAACACAATCAACACATTAAAATTTTTGCTACACGCATTCCGTATCGTGGCAAATTTGCCACGGTACTGTTCAATGTTGCAAAACATATAACATATCTCACATCTGCTAAATGGGCTCAAATTGAGTTTGGTGTGTGATATGTGCCAAATATTTAGCATTTGGCACATATCCCACATCTACTGTGGGTGCTCGCAATAATATAAGAGAAGTCATTTGCATAAATTGACAAGAGGATGCTCGAGAGTCAGCTGCTTAGGTGCAATTTGGCGCTAGTGCTACTAATGCATTGCTTGTGTGACTTTAATGTTTAGTGTACATCATTTAGTGGATTATGATGGAATTGTGGCTCACTATTGCTGCATCTTCAAGCTATAACAAACCATGGTTATAAACAAAATGTGAATCAAAAGATATATGATAATCCATATTCACTTGTTGGGATAAATCGCTATGAATTAAATTAATATAACCCAAGCAATAGAGAAAGTAGAAATCTACAAAAAGTGTCAATAAAATCAACCAATAAGAACACACCAAGAGTTACTTGGAAAATCCTCAAGTGTAGAGGAAAAAATTTACGGGGCAAATTCGATCAATCCACTATAATAGAAAATAGAAATTATAACACTCAAATTATATCCAGAGCCTGAGTTCATAATAAATTGAAAAAACATAATAATACCTCTAGGAACAAATACAACCTCACCACATAGCCCGGTAGCAAGATCTTCAACTCTAAATACTTCAACTCTTTGTAGTTCTACACCTAAAGAATCTTCTTAGAGAAACCCCCAATTTATCTTCCTTGTGTGTCTTGAATAAAATAATATTTACATTTTTTTTCCTTTAGTGTTACACAAAACACTATTCTTTTTCTTTCAGTTAGTTGCTGTGTGTGTGTTTCTCTCTCAATATGTGTTATTGAAACCACATACACAACTTTATCTTAACGAAGTAGCTGCCTGACACTCCTAATGATAATCCATATAGACTTATAATAGTAAAGAAGAATATGAGTGGTAGGAAGAGGAAATGTAGTTAGGGATGGGGAACACTTGATGTTTCACTAAAAATTGATAGGTCTATACTTCCATTGTTGTTATGGCATTTGTGAAGATTCATTTAACCTTAACACCGCCTCCTTCAATAATTGCCTTATAGGCCCACTTTATGGAGCAAGACTCTCACAAGCTTGAGAACCCTAAAAGCATCAGACCCATAGACTTGAATAACACTCGTTGGAATGGGTGCACCTTCACTGTCCATGGCTATTTTTATACTCTCCTTAGTGGCAATCATCTTGTGGGGTAGATGGAGCAGAAAAAGCTGCATCACATTGCAATTCACTGGGTATATCATTTAGGGAAATATGAAATCCGGATGGTAGAGTTGAGCAATCCGCTCGCAGTGAGCTACTATTTAGCTACGTGAATTCGGAAAGTTCTCTCCCAGAGCATCATCAACTTGGTTTGTCTGCTGCTTCCATTGAATCATGAACCTAATACATGCACGAGTTTCACTATTCGATTTCGTAGAGAATCCTCTTAATTTCAAACTGATTAATTTCTTTAGTAAAATTAAACATTACAAATATTTAAAATGACAGCTTGTACAATATTAGATAAAATTATAAAAGAGATAATAAGGTTTGGTGACTTGTTTGCAACTCGATATAGTCTAAATTTTTTCGTCCTAATTTGGTAGTTTGAAGCTGATACAAAAGAACATGTTACCAGAAAAGAAAAGAGGTTGATGAACACATTACGACCAACTTAATTCATAGCAAACCCAAAAAACACTCAGTAGTGGCTTGATCTTATCAGGCTGATACGTTTGTCACCCTCACAAATATCACTTACGGATCCCCCACCGCCAGGGAGAAAGGTTTTTAAATATAGTTCGTTGAGGTTCCCTCCAGAAAAGGTGTTTATGCAAGGAAAAGAGCATTCTTCTCACATAGATGGTGGATGTACTTAATCAATGAAGCCTACTATAATGTGTGAGGAAGTAACATTGCTAGTGAAATGTGGTTGAATTACTTGTCTATGCAATGTAGTAGCATGTAATCAGAACCGTAATAAGGAATATTAGTTTATTGAAACCAACAATGAATCACTACAGTTTCTAGAGATGAAAAAGACCCAAGTTTAATTTAATTAGTAAAGTCCAATTCACAAAGAAATCATCTTCCTCTAAATGTGGAGGTAACAATCCATAAAGACATAAGTAAATAGATACTAGAATAAACCAAGCATATATAGCTTAATAACTACACACATAAAAGGGGAACTCAAATCACAAAATCATATCTACTCGTCGTACTCCTGGTACTGCTTGAGAACCTGAGCACAGCCAGACAATGCCTTCTCCTTCATGAAGCCCATTGCATTGGCAAAACGTTTTTGTGATGCAATCCCGTTGAGACCGGTGAGAATGACACGGGCACGGTCACGCCCTGGGGAAACTGTTGCACAGTCACTCTGGGGGCTGCTAACAAGCATAGCATCACAAAGCTGGTCCTGGTGGTCCTCATCAACCTCGATATTGTAGGTTCCAGTCGAGTCGGTTGTTGCCTCCTTGCTGTATACGAGTTCCATTGTGCTCCTGTTTTTGCATTCCACTCTGACCTTGGCACCTATGGATCAGATCAACAATTAAATGCGTTATACTACAACGTAAATAAGAGAAAACCCAAAGCTAATATTTTGAGTCACTATCAATTCAAGGTGAACTGAACAAACTGATATGCTAATATGGTCTAATTCAAGATAAACACATATGGCTCAAATAGATCATGATAAATATCCGTCAATTTGCTGTATCTCTTATAATCAACCATAGTTTATAACTTTTAAACAAACAAATCCACAGGTGTTATGTGTCAAATTCCTATTATTATCATACTTTTAGACTAGGAAGCACAGACCCTTCATTCTTCATTCATTTTAGGGTGTCGTAGTAGTGTTGTATCCGCTGTTTCATGTTATAATTTTTCAAAAATTGCACGTACCCGTACCTGTGCTTCCTAGCTTTTAGAGGAAACGAGAATTTCTATTCTTCAATTAAGGATGATCTATTGTTCAGGAAAATATAATAACTTCATTTAAAAATTAAAAAAAAAAAAGGGAACAAAATCTAGATGTTACGGAGTCGGTCCGCCACTCCCATATGAATTAGTTGACAAGATCAATCATTTTTTGAGGACCAAAGTTTACTTTGACGCAGCGTTACAATTTATTTATTATTTTTATCACTTTCATTGGTTTTGATTAAGTAATTATATTGACCAAATTTTAGTTTTTAGACAACTGAACTAGTATTTTTTTTTTTTTAAATAAAAAAAATTAAAATATTAAAAATATTAGACAGGATTTTCAGTCTATGCCTAATTTAAACAATATATGGTGTCCAATTCTCTACCCCTAATCCAAACAATACCTTAATTCAACATCATTCAGAATCAGATCCAAACAAGACAAAACAAAACATCACAGAGACAGAGTCACATAATGCTAGTTAGTTTCATAGATCCGCTAAATAAAAGTCACAGATCTAGAAACGGTTACCACTAGATCCCTTTCTATCCCACTTGAAAATTGAAAATCAACAACATCAGTTACATAATTATAAACCATAACTAACACAACACATATAAAAACTAGAACATAAGACGAGAAAACAACTTAAGTACCGGGAATGTAGGTGGTGGCCGAGGTTTCGAAACCGGCACGGCAGGTGTCACAGTACACGCGCCCTTGCACGTTGAATGGGTTGCTCATCGGTCGGCTGCCGATAGCCAAAGCTGGAAGTACACACAGAACAAAGAGCATAAACATTTTGGCCATTTTTGGTTTTTTCAGATTTCAGAGAGAGAGAAATAAATTTGTGAAATGGAAAAGTGTGTTTGCGAGTAGTGAGAAGTGTGTGAGAGAAGAAATGGGTGATAAAGAGGAGGAGAGGCCTCTAGTGTGAAGTAAAGGAAAGCGCCGATAATTTTTTTTGGGTGGCAATCAAAGCGCGTGAGCGGTGTTTCTCTGTGTACGCATGCAGGATAAGAAAAATGTACGTCTTCATCGCATGGTGCCACGTCATTTTATATGGGTTTGGTAGATTTGGGTGAGGACACGTGGCGGTTGTAATAGAAAGGTGGTGTGTAGAGGAGAGAACACGGGTTATGATAGTTTGCAGCTGGCGGTGTCGGTGGTCACATGGGAGACACCGATTGTCTGTTACGCAACGAAAAGTAATGTGATCTGATCATCAGCAGCTGTATCAATTCCTGCCTAAATTGATGATTTAGATTTTAGGCGCGTCAAAAAATTGGCTACGCTCCGCGGCAACATTAAATTGGTAAGTATTGGTATATTCAAATTTCTGTTTAAGGTAGTAGTGTGTCTATTTAGTAAATGAGGTTTTTATTGATGTAAAAATATTAATCAGTAATTGGATAAAATATAGATTTTTCTTTTTTGGTAAAAGGATTGTACTTCCTCTGTTAATTAGTAATAGTTGATTCTGTCATTATACATTTCCTCCCTTACTAGATTTTATCATTATAATAAGTTCCTTATCTATATCTAAATTTAACAACAATGCTACCTCCCCGCTGGTTTTAAAAACAAGTTTAGATCATCTTGCTAGCGCCTAGCGAGTAGCAACAACCAAAATACCATGCTTAGCAGCACAAATGCGGGGAAGAAAATTACAATTATACTTTTGAAAGTGCAATGACTACTGAGTTTATTTAAGAGAGCTTAGCCCAATCAAGAGTTGGACCCAAACCCAAGCATTGGTTTTAGAGACCAGCCCGAACCAAAGAGAGGCCCGTTAGCTCCCTGTCCCATTCAAATAAGATAAGCAGTCACAAGGCCTACAATGCTATATGGAAAAATAAATAAGATGGTTCTGATCAGAGTTGTTGGCTCTTTTGATTAATTGAATGGAGCAAAATAAGAATTATGAAAAAGGTAATAGCTGTTTTCGAATTCATTCATGGGGTTTAATATAAGCATTATATATATGATGATGCCAAAAAAACCACTAGTAAGTCACACGGTCCTTACGCGCTCGTAACAAAACCTGCACAACAAAAAGAGAAGACATTACAGAGAGCACTGGTGTGGTACCGGCCAAATACCCTCCGAAGGTCAAGTTAGAACTTCTCACAACTCTAGAGTGCCAGAATTGGAGTGAAGTATGCGTACCTTGGTTTGTGAGGGTACTGAGACTTTTATAATAGTACAGAGTTGACATCTCTTTCTTGAGTTAGACGTCTTTTCCTTATAGGAATCCTTATAAGCGTATATTGAGGAATCTTTTTCTTGTAGGAGACTAATATTAAGCGTGAGGTATAAGACATTTCCTTATACACATATGCGTAGTGGCCAAGTCAAGATTACGTCAGAACCGTCAGTCTTGTGTATCTTTGTCAGCTCAGTGGCGTCAACTTTCCATCCTCCCTACATTGACCTCGTTAGCTTAAAGCCATAGACTCCCTATTGTTTTTACTTGTTGATGGACACAAGTAAAGTCGACGGGTTTGTTGGAATGTCGCTCTATGCCTTCCCATATTTTACCTTTATCAGCTGCCCCCTACTCCATATCTTTGTCAGTTTAAACTGACGGGTTATGGAGTTGAACTTTTATTGATAATTTCCCTTTTTTGGTCAAGAGAGAGGGAAAATCATTTTTATGGGCAGTTCCTTGAGCAGTCTTTATTAAATGCTTGGATATGTGGCGCATTCCATGGCTCTACTTCTGAACGAGGGCGTCGCTTTGTCTTTTGTGCATATTTTTCCTCATCATACCTACAACGCCGTCTCTTTTTCCTAAGGAGACTTTTGCTTGTAAGTTTTTCTTTTTTCTTCTTTTTCATTTTGATTAATTGATTCAATAGTGAGGCCGTCAATCTTAGGTTCTTAGAATGAATCCGTCGCTTGTAGGTAGTCAAATGTCTAGAGAAGTGTCGAGTGAGCAGTCGTTAGTCGGCGAAGGAGCGGGCTACGACGAGGTATTTGGTTCAGGTCATGAGCCTGAAAGCGCTTCTTGGTCGTCAAAAAGGGAAACGTCAACCCAATATCCTGACGAGGAAGTTGGAGGTTATGGAGAGGAAGGTGAGGAAGAAATAGTAAGTGAGGAAGAACTGGTGAATGAAGAAGATGAAGTTGAGGAGGGAGAAGAGGTTAGTGATGGAGACAGATATGAAGGTGACAAGGAATCTTATGAGGGAACCTCAGGAAGTCCTGGAGGCAACTGCCCCTTCATCCTTCCCGAGGATTGGACCGTAAATAAATTTTTACCAAAGATGAGTGATAGGGTCTTTAAGGAGTTACATACCCGTTACCAGATCCTAGACCACATCCCAATCTGTCTCCTTAGAAAAAACGAAAGATGCTACTCGGGGAGGACCGCAGACGTCGGCATCTACGATGCTATGTTTGCTGCAGGACTAAGATTACCATTGACGGCCTTGCACCGTCAACTGGTTGATTTCATGGGACTATCCATCAGCCAAATCGCTCCGAATGCCTGGAGGATCTTCATAAGTGCTGAGATCCTTTGGGGTCGTTTGAGTGGTGGGAATCGTCAGCTTTTGTTGGACGAGTTCTTCTACTGCTACAGACCCTAGCACATCGTTTCTTCTCAAGGGATATACCATTTCACTGCCTGGTAGGAGGACTTGAGACTTGTGTCTGATATGCCAGACTCTAATAAGAGCTGGAAAAGTAGATACTTTTTTATTCAGGGGATGGATTGGGTATGCTGTCCAGAAGAATGGGTTACAATGCCTTGTGGTTTTGACAATATTTGGGGAATAGTTAAAGACTCAGGTTTTAGCCTTGATAGCTTTTCACCTTGTCAGCATTTGCTTATATTATTTCATTCATTCTTGAAGTGCTTTAATGTCGTCATTTTGTTTCTCTTTTCAACCAGCGCTCATCCCCACATAACTGATGAGCAGAAAGAGTTCATTCGTCGAGTTCTAGACATCCCATTTGAGCAACGAAAATGTAGGGACTTAATCACCCTTGACACTTTTCATTTGTACTATAGGGGCCTGGAGCCGATGACTGAAGCTCGCAGATTGGACGAATACTCTCGTCATTGTAAGTAGACTTTCTACCATCCCCGTCAGTTCTATTCTTACCGTCTGCCTCTCTAACACACGACGGTTGTCTCCTACAGAAATGGAGGCAGCTAGGTAAAGGGTGAGGGCAGTTGCTGCTCGTAAAAAGGAGAAAGAGAAGAATACTAAGGCGGGGGAGTCTTGAGCGTCGTCTCCTTACCCACAAGGATTATGCTGTTGAGATGCTTGAGTCCATTATCAAAGATAAAGATCCAGATCCTTGTGTTGGCCCGGCGATGGGGGAGCCGAGGAACTCAGGCCTTTTTGACCTTGCTCGGGTAAGTATTTTTCATTCCTTCTTTTACTTATTCATTTTCGTGCTAGCCAGCTGATGGCTGCTTTGTCTTTGTAGGCACTAGTTCGCATGAAAGCTTTACAAGTTAAGGGTGCTGCCAATGAGGGAGTGATTGCTTGTTAGGAAAAGCATATCAAGAACCTGACAGACGAGCAAGCTCAGTACAAGGAAGCTCTTCGCACTCTTAATAAGGAGGTGAAGGAGTTGAAAGAGAAATTGGAGGAGGAGGGTCATCAGAGGAAAAAAGATTAGGAGGCCAAGGAGACGGCGAAGTAGGAGTTGTCGGCTTTGCTGGGCCAAGTGGAGACGATTAAGGTTGACGCTGTAAAAGAGTTTAAGGAGTTGCAGGCATTCATTGATTCCTGCACCGAATATTATGGTGTGGGGTTTGAGGATTTCCTTAAATAGGTTAAATCCAATTATCTTCACCTGGATTTGGCGAAGGTCTTAATGGATGACCCTTTGCCTACAACACCTGCAGGTAATGCTACTCCTGAAGATGCTGATGATGCCACCGAGTAGAAGCAGTGTACTCAAGATGATGACTTCATCCTTGCTCAGTCTGCCATGAATCCTCTCGTCATTCCTCTAACTCCGTAGGCCAAGCCTCTTGTCGCCGACGACCCTTTGACTCAAGATGCTCTAGATTAGACCAAGGGTGATGGGACCCCACAAGACCTTCCGGCCTCATGAACTTAGGATTGTTCTTTTCTTTTTATTATAATTGTAATCTAATTTCTGGATAATGCCCTTTCTATTTTATGGCTTTGTTTGTAAAAACTCTACCTTGTTTATGGTATATTTGTCACTTTTAACATATATGCGTTGCTCTTTATCTATATGCCCATTTTCTCGTGCTTGTATAATATGTTTTCATATGTTAGAGATGATCCCGTTTGTCTTACATGATAGGCTCGTTCATCTAAGGACATCTACTTTGTAGACTTGATTTCGTTTCTTGGCTTTTTACTGAGCCTGTCAGCTTAGTTAGGTCCATCCACTTTATGAGACTTGTCCAATTTATGGATTGGCTAACAGACTTGTCCACTTTTGTGGACTTATTATTAAATTTGTCCACCTTGTTCAGTAATGGTAATTTTATGAAGCTGTTAGCTTTAATGACCTTGTTTACTTTATTAATCAATGGACTTTGTCCACTTTGTGGACTCATGTACCCGTCCATCTTATAGACTTAAGTTTGTCCCTTTTGTGGGCTCATTATTGAACTCCTCCGCTTGTCGGACATAGTAAACTCGTCCACTTGGTGGACTTGATAATATTTCATCTTTCTGGGATGGAGTCGTCCACTTTATGGACTTTAATAAATTTGTCCATTTTGTGGACAATAATAATAAGCTCGTCCACTTTGTGGACTTTATAATATTTCATCCTTCTGGGATGAAGTCGTTCGCTTTATGGACGTTAATAAATTTGTCTACTTTATGGACAATAATAATAAGCTCGTCCACTTTGTGGACTTGATAATATTTCATCCTTCTAGGATGACGTCGTCCATTTTATGGACAATTTTATGTAGACAAACACTTTAGCCATGTCTGAATAAACTCCTCTTATTATGATAAACCATGCATTTGTAGAAAAAGTAGTTCTCTAAAAAAAGAAGAAGACCTGCCTTTTGGGCTCTAAAAGAGTTAATGTAGCGAAACTAAAGTAAATAGAAAAACTGAGGAGTATAGCTAAAATTAACTAAGGTAAACTGGAAACAAAGGGGTGCTTCTTTTCATGCCATCCTCTCTATTGGTAGTACTTCTGTAGGTGCTCGGCATTCCATGGATGGTGTAATCTCCGTTCGTCCAGCATCTCCAGGTGGTAGGTGCCTTTCCTTTGCCATGACATGATTCGGTAGGGTCCTTGCCAGTTGGGGCTAAGCTTCCCCTGGGCAGGGTTTCTAGCGGTGCCCATGACCTTCCGTAGAACAAGATCTCCAATCTGAAAATCTCTATGTCAGACTCGGGAATTGTAGTACTTGGCCATGCAGTCCTGGTACTGTGCGAGTCTTTGTTCGGCCGTCGCCCTGCCTTTGTCAACTACATGGAGCTGTAGATGCATAGCCTCGTCATTCTTGTGTTTGTCATGATTGTCCACCCTGTAGCTTATGAGTTTGACCTTGGCTGGAATGACTGCTTTGCTCCCGTATGTTAGCCGAAACGGTGTCTCTCATGTAGGAGTTCTTGCTGTTGTCCTGTACGCCCATAGTATGCTTGGCAACTCTTCAGGCCATATACCCTTTGCCCTCTCGAGCCGAGTTTTGATAATTTTGAGCAAGGATCGGTTCGTGACTTCAACCTGTCCATTAGTTTGAGGGTGGGCGGGGGAGGAGTAGTGATTTCTGATCCCTAACTGAGAGCAAAAGTCCCGGAAAGAGTTGTTGTCAAATTGTTTCCCGTTGTTTGAAACTAAGACTTTAGGGATCCCAAAACTGCATATGATGGACCTCCAAACAAAGTTTCACACATTCTTCTCCGTAATGGTGGCTAAGGCTTTAGCTTCCACCCATTTTGTGAAGTAGTCTATGTCCACTATCAGGAACTTTAGCTGTCATGTCGCTATTGGAAACGGTCACATAATGTCTAATCCCCACTGAGTGAATGGCCATGGGGTTGTCATTAGGGTCAATTTTTTGGATGGCAATCAGATGACATTGCTGAACCTTTGGCACTTGTCGCAGGTTTTGACATAAGTCTTAGCATCCTTCTACATGGTGGGCCAGTAGTACCTTGCTCAAACGAGTTTGTGTACCAACAACCGCGATCCTGAATGGTTTTCATAGACCCCTTCGTGTACTTCTCTCATGGCGTAGTTTGCTTCTTTAGGACTTAAACGCCTTAGGTATAGGTAGGAGAAGTCTCTCTTGTACAAGATGTCCTTTATCAAGAAAAATCACGCTGCTTGGACCTTCAACTTTCTTGCGGCCTCCCTCTCGTCTGGTAAGATGCCATTTTTTAAGTAAGAGACTAATGTTGTGGTCCAGTTGCTTTCAAAGCCTATCTCTTGCATATTGACATAATCTATTAGTGGAGAAAGCTAAACAAAAGAGAGCACATTTTCAATGGCGGTCATATGTTCTGTTGAAGCAGCTTTAGCAAGGCGGTTGGCTTGCTCGTTCTCTCTTATGGGGATTTGGATGATTTTGGACTTCAGCTCGTCTACTCTCTTTCTTACTTGGTCCAGGTATCTTTTCATTCTTTCGCCTTTGCACTCATAATCCCCATTCACCTAGTTGGTGACGACCTGAGAGTCACAGTAAAGAACCACGCTTACGGCTCTTACTGCTTTGGTGAGGTCAAGTCTTACCACTAAAGCTTCGTACTTTGCTTTATTGTTGATGGTAGGGAAGTCAAGGCAAACCATACATTCAATCTTGTCTCCTTCAGGAGAAAGGAGCATGACACCTACTCTGCCGGCTTGCCTATTGGACAACCCGTCTGTATATATATTCCATTGAGGGCATTCATCTGCCCCCTTATCTTTTCCGTTGGTGAATTTTGCTATGAAGTTAGTGACGACTTATCCCTTCATAGCGGTACTCAAACAGTACTTAATGTCAAACTCACTTAGCTTTATTGCCCATGGTGCTAATTGACTAGCAGCTTTGGGGTTGCTCATTGCATGTCGTAAGGGTTTGTCGGTTAGGACGATCACCGTGTGGGCTTGAAAGTATGGTTTGAGTTTGCGAGCTGCTGTAACTAAAGCGAAAGCGAGCTTTTCCATGGGCAGATACCTTTCCTTTGCACCACGAAATGCTCGGCTGGCATAGTATACAAGCTTTTGAACCTTGTCTTCTTCTCTGACCAAGGCCACACTGACAGCTACCGGGGAGACGGGTAAATAAAGGAAAAGCTCTTCCCCCGGTTGCGAAGGACTTAGCAGCAATAGGAAAGAGAGGTAAGCCTTCAGATCCTCGAATGCTTGTTGAAACTCGGTAGTCCGCTTGAAAGACTTCTTCAGGGTGTGAAAGGAGGGTAAACATTTATCCGTCACCCTGGATATGAATCTGTTTAAGGCGGCTACTTTCCCTTTTAAACTTTACACTTCTTTCACGTTCTTGGGGGGGGGGGGGGGGGTATCTCTACTATGGCTCTGATCTTGTCCGAGTTGGCCTCGATACCTCTTTGAGACATCATAAAACCAAGGAATTTTTCCGCTGTCACTCCAAATGCGCACTTACTTGGATTGAGCTTCATGTTGTAAGAATGAAGGGTGTTGAAAGTTTCCTCGAGATCCTTCAAATGGTCCTCCTCTCTTCGGCTTTTCACCAACATGTCGTCAACGTAGACCTGAATATTCCTTCCGATTTGGTTCGCAAACATCTTGTTCAGCCTTTGGTATGTCACGCCTGCGTTCTTAAGGCCAAACGACATCACTTTGTAATAGAATAGACCTTGGTTGGTAATGAATGAGGTCTTCTTCTGGTCCACTTCATCCATCCGGATCTGATTATAACTTGAAAAGGCGTCCATGAAGCTCAGCAATTGGTGTTGAGCCGTAGAGTTTACTAGTACGTTGACTCTAAGGAGAGGGTAGCTATCCTTGGGGCATGCTTTGTTTAGATCCGTAAAGTCTACGCACGTCCTCCATTTCTTGTTGGCTTTCTTAACCATTACCACATTTGCTAGCTAATCGGGGTAGTACACTTCCCTGATGAAGACTGCCTCTTGTAGCTTGTCAACTTCTTCTACTATTGCTCTGTCTCGTTCTTAGGCGAACACCTATTTCTTCTGATGGACAGGTGGAAAAGAGGGTGACACATTCAGCCTGTGTACCATGACTAAAGGATCGATTCTTGGCATGTCCTCATGACTCTAGGCAAACACGTCCTGGTTTTCTTTGAGGAAAGCTACGAGTGTTTGGCGAACCGTCGGGCTGGCGAGAGTGCTGATCCTCATGGTTTTATTTAATTTGGAGTTGTTGAGGGGTATCTCCTCGAGCCTCTCTACGGGTTTCGCTCTCGTCCGTTGTTCTTCTATGCTCATCGTCTGTAGACGGTCATCCATCTCCAACATCGCAATATAGCATTTGTGCATAGCTATTTGGCCCCCTCGCAATTCCCCTACTCCATACTCAGTGGGGAATTTGATCATCAGGTGGTAGGTCAAAGTTACGGCCTTCCATGAGTTAAAGGTAGGTCGTCCTATGATGGTGTTGTAGGCTGAGGAGCAATCGACAACCAGAAATGTAACATTCCTAGTGATTTGATGAGGATAATCTTCAATTGTGACAGGCAATGTGACTGCGCTGAGGGGGTATACTTTTGTTCCTCCAAACCAACAAGTAGAGTGTTGGTTGGAACTAGACGTTCTCTATTAATTTGCATTTGTTGGAACGTTGGGTAGTAGAGAATGTCTGCGAAGCTCCCATTGTCAACTAAGACTCGTTATGTGTTATAGTCTCCTACCTGGATGCTAACGACGAGCGCATCATCATGCGGGTGGTGAAGACATCGAGCATTTTCTTCCAAGAAACCAATAATGGGGTTGTCGACCCGCAGCATCTTTGGGACGATGCCCGTTAGTTGAACGTTCTGAACCATTCTGAAATAAGTCTTTTTGAGCCTTTTTGGACAAGCCAGTGGTTACCATGCCTCCTACGATCATCCTTATGTCTCCTAAGGGTGGTTTGGGACGCTCATTGTCCTATTGGGGAGCGTTCTCTAAAGGAGACGGATCTGCTCTTTCCTTGCTGACGAACTTCTGTAACTTTCCTTGCCTGATTAGGGCTTTGATTCGCTATTTCAAGTCGTAGCAATCAGTTGTGTCATGACTATGATCACGGTGGAAACGGCAGTATTTGTCTCTAGACCGTTTGTTGGGATCTCCCTTCAGCTTTCTGGGGAAGGTTAAGGCTCCCTCATTGTGAGAGACCGCGCCCCCGGCCCCATTTTTTAGAATGTTGGGCCAAATCCACGTGAATGGGTGAAGTCGTGTTATTGCCTCTCAAAATGGAGGTTCGACTAGTTATATTTTCCCCTTTAGATTAAGGGTTTTACAATGAAGTCGCCACTTATTTAATTATTGGAAAAATAAGAAAACCATAATTGAAAAATTCCTCATTTTATTAATTTGAAATTGAATTTACATTGAACATAAGAAATTACATGGCTTTGGTCCTAGATACAATCTAAGATAAAGTACGTGGCTTTGTTTCCTAGTTATAATCTAGAAATTGAAAATTACAAGGATAAGCATTTGATCTACTAACCCTTGATCTAAGTTCGGAGGCTATGTTATAAGGTGGGAAGGTGTTAGGCATCTACCTTGCCTGGTGAAACCGGACTTTTAGACTATGGTGGCCAACAATCATATCATATCATCCAGTATGTCAATCAATTTACATGTTGAATTTAATGTGTGTGCATGTGATAAACCCTAATCCACATTGCATTTGGATTGAAAAATAAAATTCTAGTGAATGTGTGTGGATGGTGATAACCTAGATTCAAGGATCTGAAAGAATTATGAAACAAACATGTTTTTCATATTTTTGATGTAAATTTAAGATCAAAATTAGTGATATGCATGAACATGTAATGAACAACCAAGAACATGTAAAGAACGCATAAGAAAATTTAAGAACATTCAAACATATTCAAGAGAATTTAAATAATCACTATCGCGCTTTAATCCTAAATTCTCATCATGGCAACATAATAAACAAGTTAGGGAAATGTATTATACCTTCATGCAAGATCCATACGATGGAGGAGGAGATTCTTGGTGGAGGTCCTAAGGGTGGAGGAAAAAAGAAGAACTAGGAGAGGGAGAGTGAGTCTCACTCAATACCTTGAGTCTCAAGAAGACTAAGATATGACAAGACTACTCAACTTCACTAGAACTCAAGAGAGGAGAAGAGAGGGGATTTTTTGTGTCTTGAAATGAAAGAGGGGGAGAGTTTATATAGTAGTGGTGGAGGAAATATGATTGGAAGGCTATTTAATGAGAGTTGACAAAGAATTATGAATCTAGACCTCATTTTAGCTTTGGGAAAAATCTGGTGTATTAAATGGAAAGATTGGTGGGAGTGAGGAGCAAGCCAAAATTCGGTTTTCCTGTAACTGCTGTAACAGCTTATAGAACTAATTTCAAAAAATTATATCTGACTCAATTCTAATCGGAATTGCCTCGTTCTTATACTCAAATTGAAGCCCCAGATGTCTAGTTTCTGAAAAAATTAACCTCATTCATAGATTCAAAATATTCTGAGAGATATTAATGAAATGGTAAGAAGAGGTCATTTGTTAGAAAATGATTTCAGCACAATTAACATTAATAGGTCCCAAATTAGCTCCCAATTAACATTAAATGGCTCCAATCACTCCCATTTCAGACTTAATTGATTCCAAATTTACTCTAATTAAAAGATAATTACAAAAATTACTTATTGAATAATTAATGTTTAACTCTCTAATTAATTAGGTGTATGCAACCTTACCATAAAATGTAGTCCTAACCAATCAAATTATGACACATCATCGATCTCAAATTGATTACACCTATAACCAATTGAAATCAATTATTCATAATCACATATAGTCGGACTCAATTTGTGATAGTACATCTTAGCCATTAAAACTTGATTTGATGATAACTTTCAATCTGGTGGTCCGATTAGGGCTTATGACTTGTCGATTTGATCGTTATAACATCAAGATCATTTTGGTAAAATGAGTCCAATGATCTAATGGCTAGAATCAAGATGCATATTTTCAAAGTGAAAGTACCCTTTTACCCTCCATGTGAGGTTAAATGCAGGTTGCAAAATGGGGTGTCAACACTCATCCTTGATTTGCATTAGGACTTGGTCGATTGGGGCAGTCAGTGGAGTGAAGCTGGTGAATCTTTCTGTAGGGGGCTTAGAGCGCCTGTCATCCCTTTGTTCTACAGTTCTTGCCATCTTCCGCCCTCTGTCCTGTCGCATATCTTCTTGTCTTTCTCTCTTCTTGGGTTTCTCCTCTTGAGCCAGAAGTGTATCTCCAGCATTCATGTATTTGGTTGCCTTGTAAAGCACATCCGACATAGTCTTTGGGTCATTCTTATACAATGAAAATAGGAACTTACCCTTCTATAGCCCATTTGTGAAAGCAGCTACAAGTATCTTGTCATCGGCTTTATCGATTGAAAGCGTCTCTTTGTTAAAGCGCGTTATATAAAACCTCAGCGTCTCATCTTCCCGTTGCTTGATGCTTATCAAGCATGCAGTAGACTTTTTGTACCTGTGTCCCTCGATGAAGTACGAAGCAAATTGGGTGCTTAGCTCCTTGAAAGTACTAATGGAGTTAGGCGTTAACCTGCTAAACCAAATTCTTGTGGGACCCTTTAGCGTGGTAGGAAAGGCTTTACATATGATCTCATCAGCTACTTCTTGAAGGTGCATTAGGGTCTTGAAGGATTCCAAGTGATCTAAGGGGTTTTTGGCTTCGTCATAGCTTTCTATTTGCAGCATGCGAAACTTCAATGAAAGGGGGAAGGAGTTGACGGGCGTGGTGAACGATGAATCAGTTCGGTGGACCAGGTCGTCGAGGTCATTAGACACCCGTCCTCTGAGGGCGTTCATTATAAGGTCCATCCGTTCCTTCATCATCTGGATCTATGTGGCTATGTGAGGAGGAGTCGTATCTAAGCCGAAGGGTCGGTTGATATCCTATCGCTCTTGTTTGCTTAGGGCATTGCTGCCTTCCGGCCCCTCTTAGTTACTTTTTTCAATGCTGGTTCCTTCTTGGTCTTCTTTTTGGGGTGTTCAATGTTGTGTTTTTCTGGCGCAACTGTTCTTCTAGGTCGTGGTTTTGCTTGGTAAGGCGTTCCATGGCAGCGGTGAAAGTTTGAACCTGTCTCTTGAAGGCAGTCATGGGTGGTTCATCTCCTTGAACGTCGTTGGTGGTTGCCATTGAGCGAGTGAGCACCATGCAACTTTTTGTTCAGTAGGCGATGGTATGGCTTACAAATTGCAGGTTCCCACAGACGGTGCCAATTGATGATGCCAAAAAAATCACTAATAAGTCACACGGTCCTCACGCATTTGTAACAAAACTTACACAACAAAAAGAGAAGACCTTACAGAGAGTATCGGTGTAGTGCTGGCCAAATACCCTCCGAAAGTCAAGTTAGAACTTCTCATAACTTTAGAGTGCTAGAGCTAGGGTGAATTATGTGTACCTTGGTTTGTGGGGGTATTAGGGCTTTTATAGTAGTAGAAGGTTGATATCTCTTCTTTGGGTTAGAAGTCTTTTCCTTATAGGAATCCTTATAAGCGTATATTGTGGAATCCTTTCCTTGTAGAAGACTAACACTAAGCGTGGGGTATAAGATATTTCCTTATACACACATGCAAAGTGGTCAAGTCAAGATTATGTCAGAACCGTCAATCTCGTGTATCTCTGTCAACTTAGTGGCGTCAATCTTGTGTATCTCGTTTGGCTTGTATTGCCAAGCCCAAGTCAACATAAGTTAATAGAATTCCATTTGTAATAGGAATCTCATTAGTCGACTTAACATATTTATCTATATATATGTGATTAGGTGCTGCAAAGTTAATTAAGTAGAGTAATTCATAAAAACCTAACAACAGCCGCATAAGAAGAAAAATAGTGTTTTCTTGTCTTATGGGTGAGAGAGAGTTAGGGTGTATTGGGATTTGGGTTTCTTGAGAGTGTTCTTGTGCACTATTGTATGTCCCTATTTTATAGTGAAATTTCTCCGTCGTTGCCGTGAAGGTAGGCAGTTTGCCAAACCATATAAATTCTTGTGTTCTTTGTGTGTGCTTGTTATTTGATTTCTGCTTATTTACTATTATTGATTTGAGTCCTGGGGTGCTATCTGCACAACGAGTGATATTAGAGCCAGGTTAGGATTCAATCCTTTGAATATAGTAAAGATATCAAGCACAAAGTATGATGTAGAGAAGTTTTGTGGTAAGGGAAAATTTTCTCTTTGGTAAAGGCGGATGAAGGATCTCCTAATTCAACAAGGAGTTCATAAGACCTTGCTTGGGAATGAGAATAAATCGAAAACGATGAAGGATGTAGAATGGGTAGAGATGGATGAGAAAGCAGCTAGCATTATTCGTCTCAACCTAGGTGATGAGGTCATTCACAACATCCTAGAAGCAAAGACCGCAAAGGAGGTTTGGGAAAAACTAGAAGGTCTTTATATGAGAAAGAATCTGACGAACAAGTTGTACATGAAGAAGCAAATGTATAGTTTGCATATGAAGAAGAGTTTATATTTGTTGGAGCATCTCAACATGTTTAACATCTTAAACACCCAACTGTCAAGTTTTGGGGTGAATTATAAGGACGAAGATAAAGCGTTACTCTTATTAGCATTGCTTCCTATTTTTTTTTTCTTTTATCATCTAGTGACTACATTGATGTACGAGAAAGAGACTATAGTACTTGAGGAGGTGACTAGTGCTTTCTTGTCACACATAAAGATGAAGCAAAATGACGATAGTTCTCAAGTTGATGGACTTATTGTAAAGTCTAAGTCAAGCAATAGGGGTAGAAGTAGATTAAGAGGACAAAACTCCAATAGGAACAAATCACAGTCTAAATCACATACAAAGAAAGAAGTAGAGTCTAGTGCTTTCTTGTCACACATAAAGATGAAGCAAGATGGCGATAGTTCTCAAGTTGATGGACTTATTGTAAAGTCTAAGTCAAGTAATAGGGGTAGAAGTAGATTAAGAGGACAAAACTCCAATAGGAACAAATCACAGTCTAAATCATGTACAAAGAAAAAAGTAGAGTGCTATTATTGTCACAAGAAAGGGCACTACAATAATCAGTGTAAAGAGTTGAAAGAGCATTTAGAGGAGAAGAAGAATGGAAAGAAGCGCCTAGAATCAGCTAGTGTTGTTGAAGAAACATTAGATGACAGTGAAGTTGGTGCAGATTTGCTTTCAGTTTCATTAGGTAACAATGTTCTATTAGAATCTTGGGTTTTAGATTCAGCATGCTCATATCATATGACTCTAAAGAAAGATTGGTCTGACAAGTATAAGCCTTACAACGGTGGTATGGTCCAAATGGGTAATGATGCTACATGTCCAGTTATTGGGATTGGAACAATGAAGATCAAGATGTTTGATGTAGTTGTTAGAGTTCTTAGCAATGTCAGACATGTTCTAGATCTTAGAAAGAATTTAATTTCTTTAGGAGTATTGGATGATTTGGGCTATTCATACTTATCAAAGGGTGGAATCATGAAGATTTCCAAAGGTGCTTTGATGGTGATGAAGTGACAGAAAGTAAGCACGCTTTACAGATTGATTGGGAACACAGTTGTAGGAAGAGTTGTAGTCACCACTCCGGTGGAGTCCAGCACTGACGACACAAAATTATGGCATATGTGACTTGGCCAAATTGGTGAACGTGGTATGTTAGAGTTGCACAAGAGAAATTTTTTGAAAGGGGTAAAGACATGCAAGCTAGACTTCTGCAAGTATTGTGTTTATGGGAAGCAGCATAGAGTCAGTTTTAAGACAAGCTCTCATACAAGTAAGGGTATTCTTGACTACATTCATTCAGATGTTTGGGGTCTAGTATCAATTTCTTCTCATAGTGGTGCTCAGTATTTTGTCAGTTTCATTGATGATTACTCTAGAATGGTATGAATTTATTTTATGAAGCATAAGTCTGATGTGTTTGGCATATTTAAAAAGTGGAAAGCACAGGTTAAGAATTAGATTGACAGGAAAATAAAATACCTTAGAACAGATAATGGACTAGAGTATAGATATAAAGAGTTCATAAGATTTTGTGAATTAGAAGACATTACTCTTCACTTCACAGTTAAAGGAACTCCATAGCAGAATGGGGTTGCAGAGAGAATGAATAGAACCTTAGCAAAAGAGCCAGATGTATGAGATTCAATGCAGGGTTGCCTAAGGTGTTTTGGGCAGAGACAGTTAACACAACGAGCTTCATTAGTAATAGATCTTCATCATCAGCCATAGATTTCAAGATTCTAGAAGAGGTTTGGTCAGGTAGACCAGTTGATTATTCGAGTCTAAAAATCTTTTTTGTTTTCTAGCTTATGTGCATGTGCAGAGTGGAGAGCGTTCTGAATTGGATTCGAAGTTAAGAAAATGCGTATTTCTTGGTTTTAAACAAGGTGTTAAAGGCTACAGGTTTTGGGATCCAATCTCAAAGAAAACAGTGATCAGCAGAGATGTCATATTTGATGAAGCCTTTATGTTGAAACAGAATGAAGCAGAGACATGTGATGGTAGTTCAAAAGAGAAATTAACTATTGAGGTGGAGTTTGACAAGAATAGTTCACCCAGTGATAAGGGTGATGTTGAGATTGATCCACAACAACAACAAGAAGAGCTTTATTCAATTGCTAAAGGTAGAGAGAAGCAGGTTCACAAAACACTACAGAGATATGGCTTTGAAGATATGGTTAGCTTTGCTCTCATAACTAGTAGTGGAGATCCATTGTCTTACAGGGATGTAAAAGAGATGGGGTCACTACAGAAGAATAAGATTTGGGAATCCTCTAGTATGTTGACAAAGCCAGTTCCAACAGACAAGTTCAAGCACTGCTTGGACTTGATTGGTGTTTGCAGCTTGTGAGCCCTTAAGGGCTAAGGTGGAGGTGATGGAAGAGTTTGCTCGTGTAGCTTGATCAATTCAAGCCAAGGTGGAGATTTGTTGATGTGGGTCGTGTGGCTTGTATTGCCAAGCCTAAGTCAACATAAGTTGATAGAATTCCATTTGTAATAGGAATCTCATTAGCCGACTTAATATATGTATCTATATATATGTGATTAGGTGCAGCAAAGTTAATTGAGTAGAGTAATTCCTAAAAACCTAGCAGTAGCCACATAAGAAGAAGAATAGTGTTTTCTTGTCTTGTGGGTGAGAGAGAGTTAGAGTGTATTGGGATTTGGGTTTCTTGAGAGTGTTCTTGTGCACTATTGTATCTCCATATTTTATAATGAAATTTCTCCGTCGTCGCCGTAGAGGTAGGCAGTTTGCCGAACCACATAAATTCTTATGTTTTTTGTATGTGCTTGTTATTTGATTTCCGCTTATTTACTGTTATTAATTTGAGTCCTGGGGTGCTATTTGCACATCAATATATTTGAAAGAAAGTTTTTCTTCTTTATTAAAAAATTAACATTCCTTATTAACCACAAAATATATTTCTTATGCACCAAAAATATATGTATGAAAACCGCTTATATATAACCAGCATTGCAAGAGTGTAGTTTAACAACAATACTACCTCCCCAAGGGTTTTAAAAACAAATTAGTGCAATGGATGCTAAGTTTACCTTAATGGAGCTTAGCCCAATCAAGAGTTGGACCCAACCCAACCATTGGTTTTTAGAATGTAGACTTGGTGATCAGCCCCACCCAAAAAGAGGCCCGTTAGCCCCCTGCCCCATTCAATTAGGATAAAGCAGCCACAAGGCCCACAATGCTACGTGGATAAATAAAAATTAGGGTAAAATACTATTTTAATCCCTAAATTTTAATAAAAGTTTTTTTTTCATCCTTAAATTTAATTTTTTTAATCCCTAAACTTTGTTAATTAAGAGTTTTTTCAATAGTTTAGAGACAAAAATAGAGATGAAAAAAGAATTTTTTTTCAATAATTTAAAGATGAAAACAAAATTTTAGTAAAATTTAAGGACATAAATAAATTATTTTTAATTGTTTAGGGATGAAAGATGAATATTTTTAATAGTTTAGAGACAAAAAATGAACTTGTTAAAGTTTAAGGATGAAAAACAAACTTTTAGTAAAATTTAGAGACCAAAATAGTATTTTATCCTTAAAAAATAAATAAGATGGTTATGAGCATAGATCTTCTAGCTGAAGTTAAAATATTGCTTAGACCAAGTGTGAAATGTAACATAAATGAGCTTTAAAAATTGACTAACATGGTCAAGACTCGTGAGCTTTGTAACTCATTGACGTTAATTGATCTTGGTCAAAAGAATTAGGTTTAAATCTCTCTTCCCCACTTGTTAACAATTTTTAATTTGACATTGATTGATCTTCTTTGCTTAGAGAACTAGTTTAAAATTTGTTACGAGTGGGTGAATGGGTTAGCATTGTAGTCTCCCCCAGTTGTTAACAATTTTTAATTTAAAAAAACTGACCAAGATAAGATTGACGATTTTTGCTAAAAACAACACATACACCCATTTTGTCAACGCAACTTTGTTTGTTTGTATTTTTTTTTTGTTTGTTTATGAAGATTACAAGATACAACACATCCAAAAGGCCTAATCAACCTTTAGGGCCAAGAATGCAATCAAGAAACCAATACAAGCACCCATTTCATCTCGATACGGACTTCAACTTGCACATAGGTCACACGGGCTCTTACATAAGTTGTTTGTGATTCGTTTGTATCACCGTTGGATAAAAATTCATCATGGCAAAAATGCTTATTTAAACAATCTCAAAATTTGCAATGTTGTGTATCAAATATATGCATTTATGATGAAGATCGCTCCCTAAAAAGAGTAACGGTATAAACACAACAATTTTCCTTATTTTTTCACATTAATTGACTTAATAAGCTTTTAGATTTTTTATCTTGATCTACTATTACCGTCAATTTTTTTTCAACTACTATTAACAATTGCAGTCTGGTCGGTTGTGAGATATTTTGTTTGGATGGCTTTAGGGTTATTGTAAAAGTTGAAGCGAATAATGGGCAAAGTAGTAAGCGTGCCATAGGAACATGGGTGTGTTGCCATGTCCCGGAAGAAACAAAGATGGTTTAGGTATGCAAGACCCAATTGGAACTCTTGGAAGTGCATAACATAAGTGCACCACATTAGGCTGCATTTACTGGACACTGACCCGACCAACCATTTAGGTTTGGAGTAGATGATCACGGATGGCCTCATCATGTTGCGACATTTTTTAGCCGTCCAATTTTCCCCTCCCTCTTTTTTGTCAGAGGTAGGTTTGTGTACTCTGGAATGTGTTGTATTTGCCATATTTCGGAATAAAATGTCATTTTGTTTACACTTATTTACACCTTCTATTGTCGTTTATTGTTACTAAAATTTAAAAATCTATTCACTTTGTTCTTTAGGTAAGATATAGGGAATGATCCTTAATTCCGTGCTTACTCTCCTTGGAAAGAGGAGCAACAAATCCAAACTTTTGAATATAATCATAATGCAATTAATGGTCTACACGATGCTTGTAGAAGAAAATATGACATCTTTTTCATTAAAAAAAAGAAAAGAAAAAAAGAAAGATATTTTGTATCTTCTTTTTTTCGTTTGTCATATAAGATTTGTTTAATTTAAAGAAATTTCAGAAATTCTATCTCACAGGATGAGATAGAGAGAAGACTTCTATATCTTATATAAACTCAATTACAGAGTGTTTGTGGTCCATTTTAAGGACTTGTACAGGGTGGCTACAATCAATTAAATAGACAACAAATATGGAATACTGCATCTTAGCTTTCTTAGAATTGATAGAGTGATTCCCCTAAAAAAAAAAAGAATTGATAGAGTGATATGCACCTCTATTTAATAATTCTAGAATCATGGAGGAGCCTTTTCTACTACAGCTGCAATCACAGTGCATGATTTGCCTTGCTAGAATTATTGCTAGGGATCATGCTCTATGAGTGTAATTCCAGAGAAATTATTATTTACACTCGGGGGACTGCTGATGTGGTCCTCCCTGACTAATTAGATGATGTCATCTATGCAAATGTATGTGTTAACTTCCTAATCAGCACAAGAAATAAAAAATAAAAATTACCAGATAACGTTACATTTGCATAAATAACAGTATTTTATTAGTTGAGAGGTAAGAGAAGACCATGTCACCAATCCTCCCGATGGACGACATAATTTCTCGTAATTCTACCATTGTTACCGCAAAAGAACAACTACCATGTGCATGTAGTATGAAATAGGTTAAAAAGATGGTCCAAAAAATTGAAATTATTGCACAGTTCGTTGATTCAGAGCAATCACCGTCTAGGACATGCACTAGCTCATCACCGAATAATATAAGTATATAAATCTTTAAATGCTTCGCGTGATCGATTGCTAGATGCTTGCCTATTGTCAATTGTCAAAGGTCATTATGGACTGCTATTCAACCCTTCTAGTTCAGTCTTAATTTTTTGCCAATCTACGACCTTTGCAGTTTGCACCAAGTCAATTGTGAGGCAAAAGGGACCAAAAATTAAAAAAAGAAAAAAGGATTTCGGTACATCATTTGATTCTATGTCAAACGAGTATTCAACTAATAAATATTTACAAGATCTTCAAAGTGTTAATTTGAGGCAAAAAGTCCAGTCAAGAAAAAGTTTTTCCAAACAATGCCACATACAAAATTTTTTATAATACGTTTCATAACAGTTGAGTTAACATGTTTTTTATAGTTTTCATCTCATCTCAGCATAGTATTAATATATATTTTTTTACCTACCAGTCTACCACTAGTAATAGTGTCAAATTTTTTGTCTATTTTTATTTTGTGTTTGTAGACTTTATCAGTTTATCTATCTTAAAAAAAAATCCGATCTAGCTATTAGGTTGGGCTAAAACTCTGGCCAAACAAAGAACTTACTCTTGATGCCCTTACATGGCAGGTGCTAATAACTTAATATAGGTTTTTCAAGGACTAGTCATCCTTTATCTTATTTATTATTTAGAAAAAAAAAACATAAAAGACTCTTTCAATCTTCAAAGGCTATTCAAAATTCAAAGAGGTTTTAGTATTGCTTCCTAGTGGAATCCCCTCGTTTTGATTAAACCAATAGATTCAAATAAGACAAATTTTTTTTTGGTGTATAGGCAATTACAATCATTTGTTTTTTTTTTTTTTTCAAGGTCTTTCAATGAATCAATATGAATAGTAGAATGATAAGTTGATTTGTCTAGTCATTCTCAATCAAGAATCCTTTTTTTTAATTTGCGCAATTGGCACGTGAAGTTTATCTTAATCTTTATTTTAAACAAGTGCAATTGGGTTGTCTCCACTAATGACATAACACGATTGCCATCTCCCCAATGTGGGGGCAGCGAGCGAATTAAAAGCCACTAGCATTCGTGGGTGGTCAATTTCAACCATCTGTGTTCGATCTAAAGCCTGAGTGTTATGTTTTGTTTGTGGGCTTTATGTTATGTTAGGTTCATAAGCATTTCTATACTTGCTTATTTGAAGTTTACAATATTTTTACTTCCTTAGAAGTCGTTGTCCTTCTGGATAATTTCTTAGCCCTTTTAGGCTCCTACAAAAGTGAGTTGCTTGTTTTATTGAGTTGTTGAATTTATGGATGTTGGGGAGATAATACCTGGGAGAGACTATCATGAAGGTAAAATTTGCTGAATAGTACCATTTTAGAAATTTTTTTTGGTGAATAGCATGCTGCTGAAGTTAATTAGTTAAGTAGACTCTTTTTGAAACTTGAATTTTAGCCTAAACTTGAGTTTAAAAAACAGCCTACTTAATTAATTAACTGCATTTGTGTGTTACTATCCTAATTTTTTTTCTAAAAACATGCTATTTGGCAAATTTTGCCCTATCATGAAGTTGATATAACTTATTAAGGAGAAAACACATTAAGGAGACTTCAATTAAGTAGTCTATATATATCTAAAAGCTGAAGCGTAGCATTTATTGTTGCTACGCTCCAGTTGAGCCACATCATCGCCATGTCACAAAGTTTTTATTTTCCTTTTTTTTTTTTTTTGGGTTTTCACTTCATATATTCTCTTTAATCAATCCCATTCTCTCTCTCAACTCATCATCTTCCCATCAAACAAACGGCTAATGTTTATACTATTAATGAATTTCTTATTGAATCCAAATTCCCTTAAATTCAGCAATCAATCATTCTCTCTCTTTGACTTATCATCTCCTTATCAAAAAAATGACTACTTTCCCCCATCAAAACATTCAATTGCCTCCCTTTGGATTTAAAACCCACTGATTTAATTTTTTTATATATAGGTTTTGAATTGCTTACTTTCCACCCCATCAATCACCAAATTACAACTAGAATTAGAAGGTCCATTTGAGGTCAGTTTTTCTTTCTCTTCCCTTGAACTTCTTTCTTTTTTGCGGCAATTTTTTTATGATTTGTGTTGGATTTTCTTTTCTAGGGTTGTAAATACCATGTTTCTTTTTTCTTTTTTCCAATTTTCAATTGATAGTCTATCTCTTTGGATTCATGTTTACAATTTTTCCTTAGATTATTATGTTTTACCCATTAAAATTGTTAGTGTCTAAAGAATTTTTTGATGAGCAGTGTCTAAAGAATTGGAATGCTTTTTATTGATTTAGTGCATGATTATTTGCCTCCCATTTGTTTATTTTATTTTTTGAATAGCTTTGTAATTTTTAAATTAAATACTACATAAATTCTTGCTACTTTTCTTTTAATCTCATCTAAATCTATACTAATTTTTAACTTCTTAGGATAACTTGGAATAGGAAACAAAATATTATGATTGATAGGTATGGACCAAATGTTGTTCCTCTTTTTCTTTGTATTTGGGATTATGACTTAGTTTAATATGGTTATTTTCATTAATTTTTTGACAAATTACAATGTAAAGGTTTGTATGGGATTTTCTTTTCCAGGGTTGTAAGTACCATTTTTTTTCGATTGATATTCTATTTCTTTGTATTCATATTTACAATTTTTTTACATAATTTTGTTTTACCCATTAAAATTTTTTGTGTTTAAAGAATCGGAATGCGTTTTATTGATTTAGTTCATGATCATTTGCCTCTCATTTGTTTATTTTATCTTCTGAAGAGCTTTGTAATTTTTTAAATTAAAAACCACATAAATCCTTGCTAATTTTCTTTTATTCTCATCTAAATCGATGCTAATTTATAACTTCTTAGGACACCTTGGAAGAGGAAACAAAATTTTATGATTGATAGGTATTGACTATATGGTGTTTCTCTTTTTCTTTGTATTTGGGTACCATTTATCTTCTCAAAAACAAATTCTTACAATTTATAACTATTGCATCCATTTTATAATTGTGGACATGCATGCAATATTGCTTTATGTTTCCATGGTAATACTAATGTCCATTACTTTAAAATTAAAAAATTCTCTCAATTGAAGCATATACCTCAACGTGATCTCATTCTTATGAAATCTTGCAACTTAATTCAAATCATGCTAACCAATATATATATATATATATATATATATAAATAGAATGATTTTGTATAGTCCAACATGAATTAAATCATATTACCTTAGTAATTAGCTTAATTAAGCTTATCTAATTCTTAAGAAAAAAACCCTAAACTTATATCTTATATCTTACTGTTCGATTTGGCTATGATATGTTGCACTTCAATTCATCATACTCCTTAAATATTCAAAAATATAATAGAAATAATATAAGAAATAAAATAGATAATTACAACAGGAAATCAACTAGGCATTTCTTTTGTACTACAAATTTCACTATTATAATTCTTAAATAATATGTACTTAAATATTCACTATTAGATCTTTTAGAAATACAATCAATTTTTTTTGCCTTCCTATATATTTCTTCGATCTAATTGAAAAAAAAAAATCCATAAAATTCTCATTTATGAAGGAAATAATTTTCTATGATAAAAATTTTTGGGAAAAAAATAATGAATATAGAAAGTTTTAAATTTTTCATAAACCTATATGGTTGCCCAAAAGTCCTCTATTCAGACTTACTATTATGTTACTACATTGGATTTGATGAGTTCTTTTAAAAAGAAAATATTATATATATATATATATATATATATATATAACATTAACTATGCAACTTACCAGTTATAAATACATTTTTCAATTACCAAAACATACAAAGTCTCTTCCTCTTTCCCAACCTTTCCCCTCCCTCAACACTTATGTACCGTATATACATTTTTCCCTTCCACTACACACATGCGGGCACACACACACACCCACATTTTATATTTATATTTGTTCTCTTTTAATCTCTCTTAAAAGCAATAAGTATAGTATTTGTGATGGAATTTTTTTTTTAATTATCACTACATATTTGTGATATCTTTTAATCTCTCTTTTATTATCACTAAAAATTAGAAATTGTGTTTGGCTTCATTTTCCTAGGTCCTTTTCCATGATCATTGGTTTATATGTTGTGAGTTGGGTTAAAGTGGCAGAACTGGGAGAGATCAAACAAGATACAGTTGCACCATGAATATTTTAGAAAGCAAGAGTATTATTATACAAAAACAAATATGGACATATATAAACAATTATACTGTGATTACGTTTGCTTTCCCCTACCCCTTTTATGCTATTTATTGATTGATTAACATCAACTACACATTTTTATTTTTTGCAGAAACGATCAACTACACATTTAGCTTCCTTAGTTGTTCACATTTTTTAAATTGTATGGAAAGGAATAATAGAAATCAATATATGTTTTGGGGAGAAATTTTTTTGTAATAGTTGATTCTCATACATGAGTTTAGTGATTATCAAAATAGAAACTATTATAATTTTGTTTAATAGTTCTTATGTGATAAAATGGAAACAAAGTTTGGATAAATTGCTCAGTAATTTCTCCAAAAATGCAAAATAATGTTAGCTTTCATATGAAACCAACAAGATTCATTTTCATGTTCTAATAAAAATTATACATTTTCCAGTTTTTAATTGTGTTGTGTTTTGATACATATCTCACACTATTCTAACGTATTACAAAATATTTTGTTATATATAATAATTGAAAGTAAAATGCAACATGTTTCTTTGCTAAAAAAAAAAATACACACACAAACACAAAATCAAGATAAAGACTTCTTTACTTACATAAAATATATTATATATATTACAATGTAAACACATTATTGTGAGATGAGTTTGGGACTATTACTTATAAATCTCAACTATCATTCTCATTTTTTACTTAACAAAAAATAATATGACATTAAAATTATCCTGCGCATTGCGCGGGTCTGCGACTAGTTAATATAATGGGTCATGTTAACATATGCCCTTAGGGCAATTGTTAATAAACCATTTTAGGAAAATTTTTATACCACTATTATGAGAAATTGAAAAAACAGTTAAAACATTAATTGCTTTTTTTTCTTTTCCCATTAAAACTTTCTTATAATAATTCATTAACAATTGCCCTAAGGGCACCCTTTAACATTTCCCTAATATAATATATAGAAATACTATTTAACTCAAAAATTTAAGCCTATGAGTTTGTGCATAACTACTCTTGTTATTATTATTCTAAGTAAGATTTCATTCATACATGTATAACTAGCAATAGAGTTTGACTAAATCAATTCCTTTTAAGTTATGATCCAACGAATGGAATGGCTTTTAACTAGGAATGCAACCAGCTTTATACCCCAAATCTATACCAATTTTAGGGTAAATTGCAAATTACACCTCTGAAGTTTGGGGTTGACTGGGTTTTACACCCCAGAGTTTCGAAAACTTGATTTTACACCCTAAAGTTTGGTTCTCTTAGCAATTCACCCCTATAGTTAATTTTAGCTGTTAAGTGACATATCATCATGCTAATATGTTTTATTTTTGACAAATTAGTCTTAAAACTACATCGTTTTAGTGATGGCCAAGCAAAGAGCTAGCATGCATCAAAACTACGTAGTTTCAAGGCTAAACTTAAAACAAAACCCTTCCCCTAAAATGGCACAGTTTCAGACAAAATCCTAAAATCTAAAACCAAAACTTCATATGACAAAAAGCTTAATTCCCACAAACTAAAACCTCATGAGTCACAAACCAATCATTTCGGCGGCACCAGCGGAGAAGGCTCCAACCCAAACCTCTCTTGCTCCGCTTCACGTATGAAATACTTGAATTATTTATTTATTTATTTGTTTTTTATATTACCTAGTTTCTTGGCTGTGAAACCGAGCTTAAGCTTGTCAAGTGCATGGTGCTTAAATTGTATTCTCTTTTATTAAGTGTGAGTTTGGCATTGATGAAAGTTGCCAGCTTATTTTTGCTACTATTCATGGGCTTCATTGCATTTTTTGGTACTATTCATAGGTCCTACTGTACTATTTCAGCTAAATTTTACCTTTATCTATAGTACTTTCAGCAAAAAGTTTTTAGTTTTTATCAAAATAAACAAATTCCAAACAGACCCTAAGTATAAATAATTACTATGACTACGACATAATAAGCTTGATCCAATTTGATCCATAGGTAATTAAAAGTCCCAACTTGGATTAATGGTATAGAAGATAATGAGTATATCGATGTTGGTGCTTGATTTGGCCCTACCTTGGAATCAAAGGAAAAGGTTGTTTTGGCCAACCCTCCTGATTGTTGTTGCACACCTAAGAATAATGTATTCTCAGTTTGAACTATCAATATCATGTTCCGCCATTTCATTCTATGGAGGTTCACATGTGGAGATTCACTGCTCAGTTCAAGTTTTATAGAGCAAGAGAGGTTTGGGTCTGGGTTCACCACAGTAGGAGCCTTTTTCGCTGGTGCTGCCGGGATGATTGGTTCGAGACTCGTGAGGTTTTGCTTTGTGGGAATTGAGTTTTTTGTCATGTGAGGTTTTGTTTTTAGATTTTAGGATTTTGGCTATAACTATGCCATTTAGGGGGAGGCTTTCATTTTAAATTAGCCTTGAAACTACGTAGTTTTGATGCATGCCAGCTTTTTGCTTGGTCATCACTTAAACGACATAGTTTTGAGGCTGATTTGTCAAAAATAAAACACATCAGCTTGATCTTGTTTCACTTAACAGTAGAAATTAACTGTGGAGGGCGAATTGTTAATGGAACTAAACTTCAGGATGTAAAATCAAGTTTTCGAAACTTTGGGGTGTAAAATTTAGTCAACTCCAAACTTCAAGGGTGTAAAATCCAATCAACCCCAAACTTTAAGGGTGTAAAATAAAATAGTATTATTTTATTTTATGGTAAATATTTTCTCATACTATTTTTTAACACACTCATATAATAATATACACAATTGCATGTGTTGATGTATATATTTTAAAACATAGTGATGTCCATGTTTAAAATGTGAAAAATAGAAGTGTATATAGAAAATGTGAAATAAGTTAGGTGAGGGAATAGTTAGAGCATTCTTATCAAAGGTGCTAAAAATGCTAAATGCTATTTGTGGGGGAAAAGGAGCCAGGCCCAATGTAATGGGCCGAGGGCCCACGAAACGGCTATCTTACATCCGAAAAGAGAGAGAAGAAAAGGACAAGGCCCAGCTAGGAGTAGGATCTTCATAACGAAAGATCAGTGCTGTTCGAGGATGATGTCTCCTGTCCGAGGAGGGTATCTCCTGTCCGAGGAGGAAGTTTCACTTTAACAGGATATCACAGGCTAGTCGAGTACGAGAAAAGCCAGAGTGACTGCCCGAGGACTTCACCTGATCAGGATAAGCTCAAAGCAAGGGCTGGAGATGATAAGAACGAAGAAATATCTAAAGGAAAAGCTGCTACCACCGTATTTAATGCACTACAACAGCTTTTCTGGCCGCATTTATGTGGAGAAGACCCCTGAACAGTGCAACCTCAGCTACCGTCACTCCCAAATAACTAAAGCATGCCCATGATATGACACGCAGTCAAGTAGATGCACAGATGAAGAACAAGTGGACGATGGAGATGATAGAGAAGAGTACTATATAAAGAAGAAGAAATCCTGATAGAAGGGGATCGGAAAAACAGAAAAGGAGGAAGAAGAGTAGTTTTACTGTAGCTCTGAAACTTGTAATCACTGTTTGTTTAATGAAACACCTCTTCGGACATTGACCTAAGAGTCTTCTCGGCATTATTTTATGTTATTTTTGCCTTACGTAATTCAACCCACCATTGTTAAATTCAGACCCAGCCCAGCTCTTTCACCCACTCTCTACAAATTTATTGTCTAGGGTACGTTGGGCCTCTAACCCATACTTTTGGGCTTAGGTTACGAAAGCAGACCTTACACTATTTTTTAGAATTTTTAGCACCTTAAATGATAAAAGCACACCTACATCAAATATTCTAAATCTTAAAAATTTTAGCATAGAGCTACAGTGGAATCTCATCTTTGACACCATACTGTAGCAAGATGCTAAAGTTTTTTAATATTTCTTTTTTCTTTTTCTCTCTCTCACTCTCTCATGTGCCGTGCCTTTCTTCTCCCCCCCCCCCCCCTTTCTTTCTCTTTCTCATTCTTAGATCCTTGCTTCTCTCTCTCTCTCTCTCTCAGACCACCATACACTCATTTTCACCTTCTAGACTACCACCTCCACTGCAAATTGAAGCTCTCCGACGACAGATGTCACAAGCTCCACCTCCGCATTTCAAAAATCCTCGACAAAATGCAGACAAGGACGACGTTATTCCGAGATTGAAACGGCATAGGCGGTTTGGGGTTTGGTTTCGGAATCAGATGTACTGTGATGACTTCAACTTGAAGAAGAGGTTGATGGGTGAAGATGTGTCCAAGATTTTGGCTTTGCTCAAGGCAAACAACCCTACAAACAGATGTGTCCAAGATGTGGTGGGTGGATGGTGGTGTGGCTGTTGATCTCGTCAGCGAGGTGCGTGAAGGAGAGGTAGTGGTTGAAAGTCGAGAAGTCTGGGTGCTGAGTTGATTTGTGGGTTTGGGTTGATTCAATGGCTTTGGAAGTGGAGGTTCTCTCTCTCTCTCTCTCTCTCTCTCTCTGTTGTTGTTTGTGGTTGCAGTGGATTTGGTGATGACAATGGTGGGTGGATGTGGTGGTTGTGGTATGGGTGGGTGGATGTGATGGTCAACGGTGTTGGGTTAAGAGAGAGAGAGAGAGAGAGAGAGAGAAATGATAAAGAAAGAATATTTAAATGAAGTGTTAAAAAAGAATAAGTTTTGTTGTAAGAGATATTGTAAAGTGGCGTGTTATATGTTATAAAGTTGGTGTTTTAGATGCTAAATGCTAAAATTTTAAATATGTTTGATGGGAATGCTCTTTCCCTCTATTTTATGCTTGACTTGACGACATCCTTATGAGATTAAATTCAATAACTTTATGAGAAGGAACGGGCACAATCTGAGAGACTTAAGGAGTGTTTGGTTTGTGTTTTCAAATAACTATTTTCAGTTTTTAAACAATATTTTACGCATTTCAACACACTTTTTTACCTACGCGTATTTTTACAAATGTTTTCAAACAACAATTTTCAGTTTTTAAACACATATATCAAATTGGGTCTTAATTTGGATTTTCAAATCCAGGAATCACTTATATGTGCAAACTACCAATTTCCTAATCTCTTTTTTTCTTATTTGACAATGATCAGTTTAAATGATCAATATACAAATGAAGGCTAACATGCTTGATTTACTCGAAATCAAAGTCTTCGTTGTCTGTCAGAAAAGACATCTTTCTCAAGCTCACCAAATCATAGGCAATGCCATAAATAAATAAAACAGAGGAGAAATTGTGAACCGACTTTCTAGAAATCATTGCTTTTAACGCGTGGGGGTGAAGAATTGATTCTAGTTTCATATGAGATAGATGGCAACGGTACCACTGAACCATTAACGACGCTCTAGAAATCATTCAAGTTTAAACAATAGCTTGCTGATTGGAGCCACTTTGACAAGATGATGTGAATTTTGACGTGAACTACTCTATCCAATGGTAAATTGCTATTAAAAAAAACATACTTGCGTGGATTAACTGAATGAAGACTACTAATAAGGATGGTATTATATATCAAGGATGGTATTATCGAAGAGTAATACTACATGCACAAAAGTGCGTGTCAAACTGTGCCAATATAATTTTCAAACAAGTATACAAAGAATGGTCAACTCCTTGCTGGTCAAAGTTTTCAGATGCTGACTCTGCTAGTGCTATGCACAACTGGTCATTCATCATATATATATATATATATATATATGCAGGCTGCAACCCATATAGATTATAGAAACTGATATATGAGTAAGATATACGAATGAGAAAACAACATAACTACGTACAAATGGCGATCAATTCAAGAATATTGCTGCTAAGCATAGTTGTTCTCTTGCCTATTTGTTCTTTTTCTCAAGAGACGAACAATTCAAGCTTGAGAATAAAAGCAGTAAATCTGGGAGGTTGGCTGGTCACAGAAGGATGGATTAAACCTTCTCTCTTTGATGGCATCCCCAACAATGACTTTTTGGTTTGTACATATGGCTGTATTAACACTTAGTAATTAATGATTGTCCTTTTTTTTACTCTTATCAGTTCTCATTATTTGTCAAATCTTTCTTGAAGTGTCAAGCTTTCTGTCTTTTTGTTATTTTTCTAGGATGGAACTGGGCTTCAGTTCAAATCAGTAACAACTGGGAAGTATCTTTGTGCTGAGACAGGAGGAGGAACCATTATAGTTGCTAACAGAACAGCTGCTTCAGGGTGGGAGACTTTTAGTGTAAGTTTAATTGCCTAAGTAAATTAAATGGTTATGATTTGGAATTTCAAGTAAATAAAGTCCTTTACTTCATTGATATGAATACATATAATATATATGCTGTTCTTTGCTTTGTGTAGTTGTGGAGGCTCAATGAGACAACTTTCCAATTCAGAGTCTCCAATAAGCAGTTTGTGGGGCTGAACAACAATGGGAATGGGATTGATGTGGTAGCTGTGTCAACCACGCCTGGTAAGTCTGAGACATTTGAGATTGTAAGAAAGTCTGATGATAAAAGCCGTGTTCGAATCAGAGCACCAAATGGATTCTTCTTACAGGTAGTCTAGCTTAATTTCTTGTTTTTGTTCAGTGCTATGCTGTTTTCCTTTTCTACTTTAGGCAAGCAAGATAAATAGTAGCTTCTAATGCAGAAAAATAAGCCTCAGTTTTCTAAATGGCTGCTTATCGTTTGAATTATTTGATAAAATATAAATGGCCAAATAGACTGCATGACTATGATGTTGCTTGCCAAATCATTATCAAGGTCTATTATAAGAAATTGATGGGGTCTAATCAAAAGTAGTGGCCTATAATAATTTTGTTCAGTTTGTAAAAAATGTTTAGTAACATATTTTACTATGAACTTGTGCAGGCGAAGTCAGAAGTGCTGGTGACTGCAGATTTTGCAGGGAATAGCGAATGGGGAGACAATGATCCCTCAGTTTTTGTGATGAAAAATTCTGGAGGGTTACAGGGCGAGTTTCAAGTGACTAATGGTTATGGATCACAGAGAGCCCCACAAATTATGCAGGTAAGACTTAAAAAGCTAAAGCATACTAATGAATTGACACAACTATTGATTCCTTCTTGTCTTTACAGTTTACACACAGTATAAAAATGAAATGATGAAAATAACCTTCACTTAATCAAATCTTCACTCGTGTGGGAATATTTTCCTTTTCTACTGCCCATAACTTTATCAACAATACTGCACACATGCCTAATTTTTCACCCTTTTTTTTAATAATATATTAATGTCATCGATAGTGAGTGGTCAATTAAAAATAATAGTTTCTTTATAAAAAAAATTAGTAGATCTGTATAAACATGAGTGGCAAAATATGTGTTTTACTTATCGTCAATCATATTAGCATGTTGTAAAATTAGAATGTATCTCTATCATTGTTGTAATTTTATTAGTGCATCTTGTAATTTTGGTATATTTAATCTAGGCAAGAAGCATTTTATTGCAATTTACCATCGGATTATGGATCCATAAAGTTCAAAACATCTTGTCAAAGTGACTCTCAAGTCATGTTATTGTTTACACTTAATGATTTCTCAAAGGTCATAAAAGATTCTTCAAATGAGTGGTATTGTTTGATTTCTCCCATATTGTCTATATATATGACTTAAAATTTTGTACTTCGTGTACAAGCAATATAATACTTCTTTGATAAG
Organism: Quercus variabilis; assembly: GCA_030445155.1. Lineage (NCBI taxonomy): Eukaryota > Viridiplantae > Streptophyta > Magnoliopsida > Fagales > Fagaceae > Quercus > Quercus variabilis. The sequence continues at coordinate 32,242,426 of CP129456.1, read as the reverse complement.
AGACATACTTTTCTTCCACACCAAAGAAAAGCATTTTTCTTCTACACCAATAAATTCAAAAATTAATCAAATTAGTTTTCTTTCTTTCACCAAGAAAACCCTAATAACTTATCAAATCATAATAGGAATTTGAGTTATTTTTCAAACAAAAGTGATTTTACAGTAATCATAACTTACCAACTTAATACATTGTAAATGTTTACTAGTGCTATTGAAAACAAGTTAATTCTCACTGGAATTTCCATAAAAATATTATATTAAAATTTCCACGAAATCATTTTTTTTTTTGAATGGAAAAATTTCCACCAAATTTAAACACTGTTCTACGAATAGAAATAGTGTACCATTCAGAGTGCCTTTCACATTTCGCCTTCAACTTTTTTTCCCCTTCGCGGTAATGAATTTTAAATTAAATTGTAGATAAGTTTATAACCATTCCAAGAGAAATGAACGGATCCAAAAGGCTAAATATCTGCTGCCATTATTTTTTCGTGTCAATGTTTGCAAATCATATTAATCTTGTATTATTCCTTGGATATTTCCACTAACTTACCTAGGAAGCATGTAAGTTGTTAAGTACACTCTTAGACATTAAAATTGAAATCTTAATGATGAAATGAATTAATGTCCATTTTAAAGTAAATAAAGAGAATTCTATAATGTTAGTTCAAAGACACTTAGGTAGTGTGTTTAATGGATTTGAAAGACGTTTCGTACACCTAAAAGTCTCAAGTTCCATCTAATATCGTGAAATATCTAAGATTCTCACACTCTTAACATTATGCTACATCTCATTCTATTACACAATGTACATAATTTGGATTTGTATGATAAATTGACGGTATGGATCTCAGAACCATTGGAACACATTCATAGTTGAGGATGACTTCAAGTTCATATCAACAAACGGATTGAACGCTGTGAGAATTCCTGTTGGTTGGTGGATAGCAAGCAATCCAACGCCCAAGCCCTACGTTGAGGGATCATTGCAAGCGTTGGACAACGCCTTCTTGTGGGCTAAGTATGTATACTTACATCCAAATATATGTGCCACTTACTCATTGAGAGCTTTTTATTATTATTTAGTTGTGTCATGCGTGCGTGTTTTTTTCATGGTCATGCATGAAAAATTGCAATTAGAAATCAAGACAGCAGATTGGGCAGGTAAAGGTCAATCAAATAGTTAATATAACCAAAAAAAATTGTAGTGTTTTGATTAGCCCCAAACTGAATTCAATCACAAAGAAAAGATATGAAAACCCAACCCAACTGATACAACCTCATATATAATAAAAAAAGAAAAGAAAAGAAATGAAAACATTACATTTTTATTATTAAGTTTATATTAATCATGATATGCACTTCGGAATGGATTCTCAAAACATAGAACCTCTTAAAATTTTGGATGTGACACTTAGTCTCCTATAATATTGTTTTATATGTAAACCAATTGTGTAACACTGAATCCTTTGTAGTTTTAGAGTGTGACACAAAATCTATATGTGATATTGTTTTTTTTTTTTTTTTTTTTTTTGATAGGTGATATTGTTTTATATTGATATATTATCACATGAGCGACACACTATATATATTAACAAAATTTTAACAATTTACACATAAAATAATTTAATATGATCTTAACTCTCATACCCACCTCAAAGGAATACTTTTCACTCTCTCATATTTTAAGTTATGTAATTTTACCACATGGTGTTTACAAATTGATATATTATCATTCACAAAAGAATAGTAATTCAAAATTTTATTTATTATGTCGTTGAAATATTGCCACATTAATTTGTAAAGTTTATGTGGTAAAATTTGTAGTATATATCTTCACATTTTCCTATAAATTTTTCTAGCTTAGCGCTAGACAAAGACACCTAAAGTTCTACTCTCTCTCTCTCTCAAGATTCAAGACAATTAAACTCTAAACCTTCAAGACAATTAAACTCTAAACCACTAAACTTGTGTTCAATACTGTTGGGCTTGTAGGAAATATGGGGTGAAGATTATAATTGATCTTCATGCAGCGCCTGGTTCTCAAAATGGTTGGGAACACAGCTCTTCTAGAGACGGCTCTCAAGAATGGGGCAAAACAGATGAAAATATTCAACAAACAGTTGATGTCATAGAATTCCTAACTGCAAGGTACATAATATGAAACCATTAATACCATATTATGTGTCACCCATTTATTCTAACATATAACAATATATAGCTTAGTTTATGTCACTGTAAGTCTATAACGGACTCGATATTTGTGACACATATAGGTATGCAAAGAACCCAAGCCTTTATGCAGTTGAACTCATCAATGAACCTCTAGCTCCAGGAGCATCACAAGAGAGCCTAAATAAGTACTACAAGGCTGGCTATGAAGTCGTGCGCAAGCATTCCAATGCTTATGTGGTGTTGTCTAACCGGTTAGGACCGGCTGACCCGAGGGAGTTCTTCTCTCTTGCTAGTGGCTTCATGAGATCAGTCATAGATGTCCATTATTACAACCTCTTCTCCAGCGAATTTGACAGCATGACTGTTCAGCAGAACATTGATTTCGTTCACACCAACAGGACCTCGCAGTTGAATTATGTCACAACATCAAATGGACCCCGTATTTTGATTGGTATGTCTAAATAATAACCATTTCATTAATAAAATGCCATCTTTTTCTATTTTCTACAACCCCAAATCAAAACCAAGGAATTCTAAAATATATAACACCATAAGACAAAAAAAAAAAAAAAAAAAAAATCTAAACTACTTGTCAGTGGATTAATATGAACCAGTCGTTGTTTGCAGGCGAATGGGTAGCTGAGTGGAATGTTAAGGGAGCAACAAAAGAAGAATACCAAAAATTTGCCGAGGCCCAACTAGATGTTTATGGGCGAGCAACATTTGGATGGGCTTATTGGACTCTTAAAAATGTCAATAACCATTGGAGTTTGGAGTGGATGATCAAGAATGGCTACATCAAACTTTAGTTTAGAATTAAGGTGGTTATTGTACTTCCAATTTGCTTTTTTTTTTTTTTTTTTTTTTCAATAAACACTTCGATCAAATAAATAAATTAATACTTTCCTTTTAACCAAATGAAAAGACTTCCATATTCTTTTAGAGATTAAATTCTATAAGGATGGAATGTAAAACCTATGTTTTACACCATCCAATAAATGATTGCCACATTAGCATTTTACTTAAAATTTATTAAAATTCAATACATCCTATCACACCTAATAACATCTCAATAGATTCCCAATTTGGTTGGATTTATATATGGGTATTAGAATTGATTGAGTGCGATTGTATTTATTCTTAAATATGTCATAAGATGATGTGTCATGTTGGGATTGGAGGGGTAAAATATGAGTTTTACACCACGTCCTTATAGAGTTTAATCTCATTTTTGAAACCTTAGTATTTGAACTTGCAATGTGGTTTCATAACTCTTTATCATCTTAACTTTTTTACTGCAACATCATTGGATTAAGACATTAAATTAACTGATTTTGTATACAACAACAATAAAGATTTAGTTTCAAAATTTTAGAGTCGACTTTAGATCCTCTACCTTTTTTATTTTGTTCCCTCAACTTAAATTTCCTCTTTAATACATGTGCATTAGTTTCCTTCCTTTGAATGTAACCAAATTAACCATAATAATTGACTTTTTTATTTTTTTATTTTGTCATTAATAGGGGCTACCTTTATTGAAGATGTTAGCGTCTTAAATCACCTTTTTAAATTTTTTTTTTTAATATAGACTTCCTAATTTTTTTAGGCCACGTCTTCTATAATAATTTGTTGATTTATTCCTTGTGTAAAGAGCAGACCATCTGAGGTCCAATTCACTTACCATTTATGATTAAAAAACTTTAGTATCTATTGATAGTTAGTAAAGTATGGTACTCGTTTGATGTGTTAAGTACACTAATGGATATTATTCGACATTTTTTAAAAAAATACGTTTAAAAAATTCGGCATAAAAATACAAAAAGGGTGAAAATATGAATAGTAGAATGATAAGTCGATTTGTTTAGTCATTCTCAATCAAGAATTCCTTTTTTTTATTTGCACAATTGGCACATGAGGTTTATCTTAACCTTTATTTTAAACAAGTGCAACTGAGTTGCCTCCACTGATGACATAGCATGATAGCCATCTCCTCAATGGGGGCTGCGAGCGAATTAAAAGCTACTAACATTCTTGGGTGGTCAATTTTAATTATCTGTGTTTGATATAAAGCCTGAATTTTATGTTATGTTTGTGGGCTTTATGTTATGTTCGGTTCATAAGCATTTCTATACTTGCTTATTTGAAGTTCACAATATTTTTCCTTAGAAGAAGTTGTTCTTCTAAATAATTTCTTAGCCATTTTAGGCTTCTACAATAGCGAAGTGCTTGTTCTTTTTTTTTTTGAGTTGTTGAATTTATGGATGTTGAGGAGAAAATACCATGAAGTTGGTGTTATTTATTGGGGAGAAAACACTTTAGAGAGACTTCAATTAAGTAGTTAATATAACATATTTTTTATACCACATAACCCAAAATTTTAAGCCTATAAGTTTGTATCTAACTACTCTTGTCACTATTATTCTATGTGAAACTTCATTTACATATGCATAACTAAGAGTAGAGTTTGTCTGAATCAATTCCTTTTAAATTATGATCCAATGAATGGAATCACTTCTAACTAGGGATGCAACCATCTTTTATACCCCAAACCAACCAATTTTAGTTCTATTTTATCTTATGGTAAATATTCTTCCATACTCTTTCTTTAAACAGGCATGCACACTTTCTTCTCAAAAAAAAAAAAAAAAAGAAAAAAAAAAAGCATGCAACCATGCATACAATGTTATAATTGCATGTGTTGATGTACACATTTTAAAATATGGTGATGTCTGCATTTAAAACATGAAGTGGATGTGTATAGAAAATATGAAATAAGTTATGTGAAAGAATCCTTACCCTTTATTTTATGCTTGGCCATATCCTTATATTCTCTTCATAGATGAGAGACTTAATTTGGATTTTCAAATCTAGGAATTAATTATCAGTGCAAACTACCAATTTCCTAATCTCATTGTTTCTTCTTTGACAATGATCAGTTTGATTAATCAATATATATACAAATGAAGGCTAACATGTTTGAAACTTTGAATCACTCGAAATCAGAATTCTTCGCTGTCTGGCAGAGAAGACTACGTTCTCAAGCTCACCAAATCATGGGCAATGCCAAACAAAAGAGATGAAAAATTCTGCGCTGACTTTCTAGATATCATTGTTTTTAACACGTGTGAAGAGATTTGAATCTAGTTCTCACAGAGATGAAACTGTACCACTAAGAATAACATGCTGATTGGAGCCACTTTGACAAGGTGTTGTGAGTTTTGACGTGGACTAGTACTCTATCCGATAGTAAATTACTAAAATAAAGTTTTTTTTTTTGGTTTTTTTTAATTCTTGTCTGGATGAATTGAACGAAGACTACTAATATGGAAGGTATTATCAGAGAGTAATATTACATGCACAAAATTATGAGTTGAATGTCAAAGTTTCTATCCGCTAGTGCTAAGCACAATAACGCACTCTATCAATAGTGTGTGTGTATATATATAAAAGACTCATTAAAGGTGTTTTGCATGTGTAATAATGTTTTTCTTTAGTTTAGTGTTATCATGTTTAAATGTGATATATTGTATTTAAAAAAAAAAAGAAAAAGAAAAAGAAGGAAAAGTAAGGTAACACAGAATAATGTTTAAAAATGAAATAGAGATATTGTTCTAAGTTTTAGGTGGAATAAAGAAGGTAAAGGAAAAAAAATGCCTAAAACATAATTGAAGTATTTGAATTCAAATAAATAACACACACACACACACATATATATAGGAATCATACATTTGAATACGGGATAAGAATAAGTAGTCTTTATGTGAGGTAATGAGTTTGTTTTGGAAGAAGTAATTTTGTTTTTTTTGTTTTTGTTTTTCGATAAATCTATTTGAATTCAAATAGATAACAAATACTGATAGGTATCAAACATTTGAATACAAACATTTTTTTTTTTTGTACATGAGATAATATTACTCTTTTAACCTTTTTGTTTTTTGTAGGAAAAAAAAAAAAAAAAAAAACTAAAGGGTATGTTATTTTAGAATTTGTATGAGGATATTTTGGTACATCAAAAATTGAAGGTGAAATAGGAGCATCCTCTTATTAGTAGTATAGATAAATAGATAGATACTTGAGAATGACACACATAGAAACTGATAAATGACATATTTGCTACAACTTAAACATTGATTCTCTTGTTGTTGAATTGGATGCTCAAGCTGTGGTGGAGGTTTTTTTGAATGCGACTTATGTTAACAATGTCATTTCTCCCCTATTGGATGACTGTAGGCGATTGATAGCTCACTTTCACCGAATTCGCTTTATCCATTGTTACCGCCAAGCCAATAGGTGTGCAGATTTGCTGGCTAGGATGGGTGCTATACAGGATGTAGATTTTATTTCATTTAGTAGTCCTCCTATGGACATTTGTAGTGCTTTAATTGATGACTGTAATGGTGTGCTGTTCAGCAGGATGTGTCCTGCTCTGGATGTAGCTGTTTAGTTTGTTTTTAATGCATCGTCTTTTTACAAAAAAAAAAAAAAAAATGATAGGTATTGGTATATTCAAATTTCTGTTTAAGGTAGTAATGTCTATTTAGTATAATTTGATAAGTGTGTGTGTGTATATATATATATATATGTACCTGCAGGCAACAACCCACATAGAAACTGATATATGAATAAGATATACGAAAAAAGAAAACAATATAACTACGTACAAATGGTGATCAATTCAAGAATATTGCTACTAAGCGTAGTTGTTCTCTTGCCTATTTGTTCTGTTTCTAGCTTGAAAATTAAAGCAGTTAATCTAGGATGTTGGCTGGTTACAGAAGGAGGGGTTACACCTTTTCTCTTTGATGGCATCCCCAGCAATGACTTTTTGGTTTGTACATATGGCTGCATTAATTAGCTTAATGATTGTCCATTTTTCACTCTTATAAGTTCTCAATATTTGTCCACATCTTTCTTGGAAGTTTCAAGCTTTTTCTCTTTTTGTTATTTTTACTAGGATGGAACAGGGCTTCAGTTCAAATCAGTTTATCTATCTAAAAAAAAAAAAAAAAAAATCCGATCTAGCTATTAGGTTGGGCTAAAACTCTGGCCAAACAAAGAACTTACTCTTGATGCCTTCACATGGCAGGTGCTAATAACTTAATATAGGTTTTTGATGTAGGACATAATTTATTATTTAATTATTGTAATTTATTATTTTTAGTATTTTTATGTAAAAAAACGTTATTTTAGGTTTAGGTGATTTATTTCCTTGTTTTTAGGTGCATTTAATGCTTTTTAGGTCAAATTTGATTCCTGTTATGATTAGGTATCAATTAGGAGTTATTTTAGATTATATTTTCTTGTCAGTCAAGTTTTAAAGAGCCTTTAAATAGGCCCTTAAGTCTGTAAACGTTTTTCATAGACTATTATCAATAAATATAGACATTTTGTCAATTTTTCTTCTGGTGAATTCCAAACCTATCACCTTGTGGATTCAAGGAACCCCTTGTGGATTCGAGGTTTACCACCCAGGAATTAACAGTTTAGTTTCTCTCCATCAAAGAGAGCATCGTGTATGCTTTTCTTCAGGCTTTCGCGACATCAGTTGGTATCAGAGCCTTGACTTACCCTGGTCTGATGGCTAATTAGCGAGACGGTGACCACCACAACAATGACGGCGGTGATGACGTCAACAACCCAATCCTTAGGGCTGAGTTCTTTAATTTTCGTGATGAGAATCACCATTTTTGTGAAAAGAGTCAGAAAATTATAGGTGAAATCCAGAGAAAGATTGCTATTCTTCTTGCTAGGAAATCATCTTGCAACAACAATGTTCCATATATTCAAAGACGCACTCCTAACTACAAGAAAATTCCATTCTTTGACGAAGATATGTGTAGGATGGATTTTATTGACTGGCTTCTTGATTTAGAAGAGTATTTTAATTTTTGGAAGATTTGTGATGAAGAAAAAGTGCAGCTTGCATCTAATAAATTAGACAATGAAGCAAAAGAATGGTGGGAAGACATTCAAATTGATAGAAAGCGACGAGGTAAGCATCCAATTCGCTCTTGGCAAAGAATGAAAAGAGTATTAATTGATTTATGGTTTCCTAATGACTATTATGATATACTAGATTATACAAGTGTTGATTATAAATCTGTATATTCGTATGAAAAGTAATATATTCAAACCAAAATAATGACAGCCAAGTCCATGTATCAAGTAAAGGAAGGAGTTTGAGGGTTGAGAAGAAGCAACCTATTTTTAGAGAAACTTTTGAAGTGGTTAAAAAAGGTCAAGACTTGCAACAAGTTGTTGAATTGAAACTTGAAAAGAAGATTGAGTTGATTGTGGAAGTTCACAGAAATCAAGAGATAGTAATTATTGACAATATTGTGGAAGATCCACTTAAGGTCAAAGGTGAGGACGAGTCCATCACCCACAACCCCCAGGTTCCGGTTGATTTATTGAAGACGAGTACACAATATGTTGATTTTCTTGGAGTAAAAAATTTTTAATTTTATTATCAAACCTTTTTTGATTGATGTTGCAAATAAATCGAAAGTAGATGAGAAGAAATTTTATGCTACACTTTATGAAGGATTCAAGTTTCAGAGCCTAATTAAGTTATTAAAGCATTCGAAGTATTTGTTTATTTGGAGTGGAAGATTTCAGATTTCAAATATGAACTCGAGGACAAGTTTGTTTCAAGTGGAGGGGTCTGATGTAGGACATAATTTACTATTTAATTATTGTAATTTATTATTTTTGGTATTTTTTTGTAAAAAAACGTTATTTTAGGTTTAGGTGATTTATTTCCTTGTTTTTAGGTGCATTTAATGCTTTTTAGGTCAAATTTGATTCCTGTTATGGTTAGGTATCAATTAGGAGTTATTTTAGATTATATTTTCTTATTAGTCAAGTTTTAAGGAGTCCTTAAATTGGCAAACGTTTTTCATAGACTATTATCAATAAACACAAACATTTTGTCAATTTTTCTTCTAGTGAATTCCAGACCTATCACCTTGTGGATTCAAGGTTTACTACCCAGGAACTAACAATTTAGTTTCTGTCCATCAAAGAGAGCATCGTGTGTGCTTCTCTTCAGGCTTTGGCGACATCAGTTTTTCAATGACTAGTCATCCTTTATCTTATTTATTATTTAGAAAAAAAAAAAAAAATCTTTCAATCTTCAAAGGCTATTCAAAATTCAAAGAGGTTTTAGTATTACTTCCTAGTGGAATCCTCTCGTTTTGATTAAACCAATAGATTCAAATAAGACAATTTTTTTTTTTCAAGGTCTTTCAATGAATCAATATGAATAGTAGATTGATAAGTCAATTTGTCTAGTCATTCTCAATCAAGAATTCCTTTTTTTAATTTGCGCAATTGGCATGTGAGGTTTATCTTAATCTTTATTTTAAACAAGTGCAACTAGGTTGTCTCCACTAATGACATAACATGATAGCCATCTCCCCAATGGGGGCAGCTAGCGAATTAAAAGCCACTAGCATTCGTGGGTGGTCAATTTCAACCATCTGTGTTCGATCTAAAGCCTGAGTTTTATGTTTTGTTTGTGGGCTTTATGTTATGTTAGGTTCATAAGCATTTCTATACTTGCTTACTTGAAGTTTACAATATTTTTACTTCCTTAGAAGTCGTTATCCTTCTGGATAATTTCTTAGCCCTTTTAGGCACCTACAAAAGTGAGGTGCTTGTTTTATTTAGTTATTGAATTTATGGATGTCGGGGAGAGAATACCTGGGAGAGACTATCATGAAGGTAAAATTTGTTGAATAGTATCATTTTAGAAAATTTTTTTTGGTGAATAACATGTTGCTGAAGTTAATTAGTTAAGTAGACTGTTTTTGAAACTTGAATTCTAGCCTAAACTCGAGTTTCAAAAACAGTCTATTTAATTAATTAACCGTGTCTGTGTGTTACTTCCCTAATTTTTTTTCTAAAAACATGCTATTTGGCAAATTTTGCCCTATCATGAAGTTTTTTATTTTTATTTTTATTTTTTTTTATACAAGATAGAATTTCTACTCCAGTTTAATTTAAGTGTATATGCGTGTGAAACTTCCTATTGGAAACTTGAATCCCGGCTCTTACCCCCCCACACCCTACTAGCATTTATACTTGCGGAGTAACTATCGCACTAAGGGTGTGCGGTAGTGCCCTATCATGAAGTTGATATCACTTATTAAGGAGAAAACACATTAAGGATACTTCAATTAAGTAGTTAATATAATGGGTTATGTTAACATATGCCCTTAGGGCAATTGTTAATAAACTATTTTAGGAAAATTTTTATACCACTATTATGAGAAATTGAAAAAGCGGTCAAAACATTAATTGCTTTTTTTTTTTTTTTTTTTCTTTTTCCTTTAAAGCTTTCTTAAAATGATTCATTAATAATTGCCCTAAGAGCACCCTTTAACATTTCCCTAATATAATATATAGAAATACAATTTAACTTAAAAATTTAAGCCTATGAGTTTGTGCATAACTACTCTTGTTATTATTATTCTAAGTGAGATTTCATTCATACATGTATAACTAGCAATAGAGTTTGACTAAATCAATTCCTTCTATGTTATGATCCAACGAATGGAATGGCTTCTGATTGGGAATGCAACCAGCTTTATACCCTAAATCTATCCCAATTTTAGTATTGTTTTATTTTAGAGCAAATTGCAAATTACACCTCTGAAGTTTGGGGTTGATTGGATTTTACACCCCAAAACTTCGAAAACTTGATTTTATACCCTAAAGTTTGGTTCTGTTAGCAATTCACCCCCATAGTTAATTTCTGCTATTAAGTGACATATCATCATGCTAATATGTTTTATTTTTGACAAATCAGTCTTAAAACTACGCTGTTTTTGTGATGACCAAGCAAAGAGCTAATGCATCAAAACTACATAGTTTCAAGGCTAAACTTAAAACAAAATCCTCCCCCTAAATGGCATAGTTTCAGCCAAAATTCTAAAATCTAAAAACAAAACCTCACGTGATAAAAAACTCAGTTCCACAAACTAAAACCTCACGATTCACAAACCAATCATCTCGGCGGCACCAACGAAGAAGGCTCCAACCCAAACCTCTCTTGCTCCACTTCATGTATGAAATACTTGAATTTTTTTTATATTACCCAGTTTCTTGGCTGTGAAACTGAGCCTAAGCTTATTAAGCGCATGGTGCTTAAATTGTATTCTCTTTTATTAAGTGTGAGTTTGGCATTGATGAAAGTTGCCAGCTTATTTTACTATTTAGCTTATTTTTTTACTATTCATGGGCTCCACTGCACTTTTTGGTACTATTCATGGGTCATACTGTACTATTTCAGCAAACTTTTACCTTTATCTACAGTATTTTCAATAAAAAGTTTTTAGTTTTAGTAAAATAAGTAGATTCCAAACAGACTCTAAGTATAAATAATTACTATGACTACAACATAACAGGCTTGATCCAATTTGTTCAATAGGTAATTAAAAGTCCCAACTTCGATTAATGGTATAAAAGATAGTGAGTATGTTAGTGTTGGAGCTTGATTTTGCCCTACCTTAGAATCAAAGGAAAAGTGTGCCAATCATACTAAAGTTGTTTTGGCTGACCCTTCTGATTGTTGTAGCACACCCAAGAATAATATATTCTCAGTTTGAACTATCCATATCATGTTCTGCCATTTCATTCTGTGGAGATTCACATGTGGAGATTCACTACTCAGTTTAAGTTTAGGTTTGGGTTCACACGAAACAGAGCAAGAGAGGTTTGGGTTTGGGTTCACCATAGTTGGAGCCTTCTCCGCCAATGTTGCCAGGATGATTGGTTCGTGACTCGTGAGGTTTTAGTTTGTGGGAATTGAGTTTTTTTGTCGTGTGAGGTTTTGTTTTTAGATATTAGGATTTTGGCTGAAATTATGCCATTTAGGGGGAGGTTTTTGTTTTAAGTTTAGCCTTGAAACTAAGTAGTTTTGATGCATGTCAGCTTTTTGCTTGGTTATCACTAAAACAATGTAGTTTTGAGGCTGATTTGTCAAAAATAAAACATATCAGCTTGTGTCACTTAACAGCAGAAATTAACTGTGGGGGGTGAATTATTAATGGAACTAAATTTCTAGATGTAAAATCAAGTTTTCGAAACTTTGGGGTGTAAAATCCAGTCAACCCCAAAATTCAGGGGTGTAAAATAAAATACTATTGTTTTATTTTATGGTAAATATTTTCTCATACTCTTTTTTAACACACTCATATATATAATATACACAATTGCATGTGTTGATGTATATATTTTAAAATAGAGTGATGTCCACGGTTAAAATGGGAAAAATAGAAGTGTATATAGAAAATATGAAATAAGTTTGGTGAGGGAATAGTTAGAGCATTCTTATCAAATGTGTAAAAAATGCTAAATGCTATTTTTTTTAGCATTTTTAGCACCTTAAATGATAAAAACACACCTACATCAAATATGCTAAATCTTAAAAATTTTAGCATTGAGTTACAGTGGAATCTCAACTTTGACACCTTACTATAGCAAGATGCTAGAGTTTTTTAATATTTCTTTTTCCTTTTTTTCTCTCTCACTCTCTCATGTGTAGAGATGACAATTTTGCCCCGCCCCTCCCCGCTTCTCCCAGTGCGGCTTTTCCCCACCCCGTACAGGTGGTGTGGTGGGGATAGGGCGAGATTTTAGACCCGCACCACGGGTGGGGCGAGGATGGGTTTACACTTTTAGACCCACCCTGCCCCGCATTAATAAGGGTTAAATTGTAATTTTTTCATACCCTAAAACCCTACTATTTAAACAAGAATATCATCAGCTTATTTTATTCTACCTAACATGGTGATCAGTGCAAAACTGCAAGTGCACAGTATCGTAATTTTATAGTAAAGTGATGAGAAGAGTATCTTCCTTAGGGATTGATAACTTACTTTTGAAAATTACCAAAATTATGCTAATCTTGATTTTATCTAGAGAAGTCACTAAGGTTTTTGTAATTGGAATTTAAAATAAAATCAAATTAAAGAAAATATGCAAAGGAAAAAAAAATGTTGTTCAAAGATCAAATTAATGGGAAGAAAACTTCTAGGAAATCGATTTCACCTAATCCCTCACTATGCTTTACTCATCTAGCTAATTTAATTTAATTCTCTCTGTTTGTTAGCAATCTCCAAAAAACAACCAAAAGCCTCTTTCGACAGTCAATTGGAAATATTCTTGTTCATCAATTAACACAAGAGTATCCAATTTAATAAAGCAATAAAGCATTAAGACCAATGATTTTAATACTATACAAGTTCATACAATTCTTTCGATCTCTATATTTACCTATGCCAAAATATTCAAGATCTATCCTATAATTCCCTCTTTCAACAGCAAATCACAAGATTAAAATCATCTAATTAATGGCCGGTTAATTAGAAGCAATAAACTTATAATAAATCAGACAAACATGAAAAGAATTAATTCAAATTAACATAGAAAAGCAAGCATAGTTCGGAACTAGATTACATTGTTTTCCTAGAATAAAGAAAATTTAGTTCATGCTAAAAATTAAATTCAACATAAACGAATTCACCATAATTTTTCTGAGAAGATTTGAGAGAGAAAAAATGAACACAAAAAACTTGCTTCAGTCCTCTCTTTCTTTTCTGTTTCAGCGCCTCCAAACTTTCTGCTTCAGCACTTTTTCTGTTTCATCGCGCTTTTTTTTTTTTTTTTTTTTTTTTTTTTTTTTTTTTTTTTTTTTCCAGTTTTTTAGCCCCTCCGAACTTTCAGTTTCAGCGCCTCCTTTTATTTCTTCAGTTCAACCCCCCTTTTTTTCTCAGACGTGTAGCCCTTTTCTGCTTTAGACGTGGTGCTCTTTTCAGCCCAAAAGCAGTTCCTTTTTTCAGCCCAATACCTTGCTTTCTTCAACCCTCTGTTTCAGCATTTTTCCTCTGTTTCAGCCCCTCTGTTTCAGTGTTTTTCTCTTTGCTTTGTTTCAGTTCTCTTTCATTTGGTTACATCTTTATTTCCTTCAAATCTGCAATAAAATTTAAATAACAATAATGAAGTCTAAAATCAACATAAATAAAAAAATTAGACTAAAGTTTAAAGTTGAGAAGTGATAAATTATGCAAGTCATCACGTGGCTCTACCTCTTTTTTCTCTCTTGCAAAGTTGGAAATAAGGTACCAATTTTAACCTTTTTTTTTTTCTTTATTAGAAACAAATTTATATACTATTGAATTACTAATTTCATTCATGATTCATATGTCTTTCTCAACTTACTTTTCATCATGAACAAAATATAATTTTTTTTTAATGAGGTATGTGTCTGAGGCTCTAAATATTTGTGTATGTGTCATTGTTTTTGTAATTTTGTGTGGGCATTTGGCTGCTTAACAATACTGCTTCTTTATGCTTGCCAAAATCCATATCTATTTTACAAGCTGGGTTTTTTTTTTTTTTTTTTTTTTTAATTTAAATTTTTGGAGAACAAGATGATGAGGAATATGTTTCCCTATTGGTTTGATTGTTGATATGATGGCATCAATCATGTACTAGCTCTAGCTGTTTGTTCTTGTTCTCCACACAAAAATTATGTACTATTTAATTTTGTTTTCTGTATTTTTATTAAAAAATATAAGGTACAGGTTTGAGACTTTGTCCCATTCTCTATGAAATAGTCACAAAATGGGAGGAATTAAATAATGCACACTACTTAGTATAAAGGCGATTTGTTTTTAGTGTTTTTTAGGACAATGAAATATGAATACCCAATATCAAAAAAATATGAATACCCATTTGTGTGTGTGTTGCGGGTGCTATGATTTTTAATTTAATTGTTTAATGACGTTGCTAAATATAGTTTAATTGTTTAACGACATTGTCGCAAGGCTTCGCAGGTCTTTGTGGGGCCTTAAGGGACGGGGATGGGGTAAGAAATTTTCCCCGTCATGCGGGGCGGGGGCAAAAATCCCATTCTTCAGCCCTGCCTTGCCCTATTGCCATCACTACAATCGTGTGCCTTGCCTTTCTTCTCCCTCTCTCTCTTTCTCTTTGTCCTTCTCAGACCCCTGCTTTCCTCTCTCTTTCTCTTTCTCATTCTCAGACCATCATACACTCTCATTTTCACCTTCTAGACTACCACCTCCATCGCGAATTGAAGCTCTCCGATGACAGATGTTGCAAGCTCCACCTTCATGTTTCAAAAATCCTCGACGAAATTGGATGTCCTGTGATGACTTCAACCTAAAGAAGAGGTTGATGGGTGAAGACGTGTCCAAGATTTTGGCTTTGCTCAGGGTAAACAGTTGTACAAACAGATGTGTCCAAGATGTGGTGGGTGGGCATGGAGGGAAGGGATGTGGTGGGTGGATGGTGGTGTGGCTATTGATCTTGTCGGCGAGGTGCGTGAGGGAGAGGTAGTGGTTGAAGGTCGAGAAGTCTAGGTGCTGAGTTGATTTGTGGGTCTAGGTTGATTCGGTGGCTTTGGATGTGGAGGATTTTTTTTTCTCTCTCTCTCTATCTCTGTCTCTGTGCTGTTGTTTGTGGTTGTGCTGGATCTGACTGGTGGTAGCAATGGTGGGTGGATGTGGGGGGTTATTTTTATTTTTTATTTTTTATTTTTTTGTGGTTGCGGTGGATCTGGTTGGTCGTTGGTGACGGCAATGGTGGGTGGCTGTGGTGGCTGTGGTATGGGTGGGTGGATGTGGTGGTCCACGGTGCTGGGTTGAGAAAGAGAGAGACAGAGGAGAGAGAGACAGAGAGAGAGAGTGGAAGAATAAAAAATGACAAAGAAAGAATATTTAAATAAAGTGTTAAAAAAAGAAATAGTTTTGATATAAGAGATATTGTAAAGTGGCGTGTTCTATGTTATAAAGTTGGTGTTTTAGATGCTAAATGCTAGAACTTTTAAGATGTTTGATGGGAATGCTCTTACCTTTTGTTTTATGCTTGAGTTGACCACATCCTTATGAGATTAAATTCAATTACTTTATGAGAAGGAATGGGCACACTATGAGAGACTTAATTTGGATTTTCAAATCTAGGGATCACTTATATTATATGTGCAAACTACCAATTTCCTAATCTCATTTTTTTCTTATTTGACAATGATCAATTTGAATGATCAATATACAAATGAAGTCTAAGAGCATTAGCATTAGAGAATGCTAATGCTATATCTAAGGTGTTTTTAGCATTTCAACCCTTAAAATCTGCTGCATCAGAAAATGCTAAAGGCAAGAATTACAAATTTTTTGCAATTCTTGCTACAGTACAATTCTACCTTTAGAATTGCACAATTCTAAACTGAATAAGTAATTTTTTATTCCATCTCTCCTTCAGTCCTCTCTCCCTCTCACTCCCACTCTGTCTCTCCGTCTCCCACTCCATCTCTCCGTCTCTCTTTCTCTCATCTCACATCTCTCTTTCTCATTCAAGGCTTGCATCGGAGATGGTGGGTTTGGATCAGTGTGGTGGTGGGTTGGCTGTGTTGGAGATGGCTTGTGGTGGTGGTGGGTTCGTGGTTTGATTTGGGCATGGTGGTGGGTTGGGATCGGTTGATGGTGGGTTTGGATCGGCGTGGATCGACAGGCTGGGTGTGCTGGAGATGGCTCCGATGGGTTTGACAAAGGTTTGAATTGGAGAGGGTGGGGGTTGCCGGAGATGGCTCCGATGGGTTTGACAGAGGTTTGAATCGGAGAGGGTGGGTTGCTGTGTTTAACCATGGGTTGCTGTGTTGTGCTTGGTCGGCAAGGTTTGGGTTTTGCGTTTTGTTCGGCGTGGGTCACGGAGTGGGTTTTTTTTTTTTTTTTTTTTAATATGGGTTTTTGTTCCGGTGGGGTTTTGGTGGGCAGTGGTGGCGTGGTGGGCATGGTGGAGGCGTGGTAGTGGTGACTGGGCAGTGGAGGCACAATGTAGAGGTTGAGGGAGGGTGGAGAAATTCTCTGATGCTGGTGATTGGAAAAAAATGAAAAAGAAAAAATATATTTTATTGTGTAGATATATTATTTTAATGAGTAGAATAGAAAAATAAAAGTTTGGGATGCTAAAAATATTCTAAAATGGGATGGTATAATAATAAAATGATTTTTTAGAATGGCAAAATAGAGTAGAATTAGAATTCATTGATGCTAATGCTCTTAACATGCTTGATTTACTCGAAATCAGAGGTCTTCGTTGTCTGTCAGAAAAGACATCGTTCTCAAGCTCACCAAATCATGGGCAATGCCATAAATAAATAAAAACAGAGGAGAAATTGTGAGCCGACTTTCTAGAAATCATTGCTTTTAACGTGTGGGGTGGAGATTTGATTCTAGTTTCTCCTTATATGAGATAGATAGAAACGGTACCACTGAACCATTAACGACGCTCTAGAAATCATCGCTTTTAACGCGTGGGGCGGAGAATTGATTCTAATTTCTCCTTATATGAGATAGATGGAAACGGTACCAGTGACGTACCACTGAACCGTTAACGACGCTCGAGAAATCATTCAAGTTTAAAAAATAGCTTGCTGATTGGAGCCACTTTGACAAGATGTTGTGAATTTTGACGTGGACTACACTATCCGATGGTAAATTGCTATTTAAAAAAAACATTCTTGCGTGGATTAACTGAATGAAGACTACTAATAAGGATGGTATTATGGAAGAGTAAACTACAGGTACGAAGAGTAATGCTACATGTACAAAAGCATGAGTCGAACTGTGCTAATTATTTAATCTTCAAACAAGTATACGATGTATAGTCAACTCCTTGCTGGTCAAAGTTTAAAGATGCTGACTCTGCTAGTGCTATACAGAGAAGCAAATAGATGTGCGGACTTGATTTTGCTGTGTTTTCTTATCCACCTGTGGACATCCTTTCATATATATACCTGCAGGCTGCAACCCATAAAGATTATAGAAACTGATATATGAATAAGATATACGAATGAGAAAACAACATAACTACGTACAAATGGCGATCAGTTCAAGAATATTGCTGCTAAGCATAGTTGTTCTCTTGCCTATTTGTTCTGTTTCTCAAGAGACGAACAATTCAAGCTTGAGAATAAAAGCAGTAAATCTGGGAGGTTGGCTGGTCACAGAAGGATGGATTAAACCTTCTCTCTTTGATGGCATCCCCAACAATGACTTTTTGGTTTGTACATATGGCTGTATTAACACTTAGTAATTAATGATTGTCCTTTTTTTTACTCTTACCAGTTCTCATTATTTGTCAAATCTTTCTTGGAAGTGTCAAGCTTTCTGTCTTTTTGTTATTTTTCTAGGATGGAACTGGGCTTCAGTTCAAATCAGTAACAACTGGGAAGTATCTTTGTGCTGAGTCTGGAGGAGGAACCATTATAGTTGCTAACAGAACAGCTGCTTCAGGGTGGGAGACTTTTAGTGTAAGTTTAATTGCCTTAGTAAATTAAATGGTTATGATTTGGAATTTCAAGTAAATAGAGACCTTTACTTCATTGATATGAATACATATAATATATATGCTGTTCTTTGCTTTGTGTAGTTGTGGAGGCTCAATGAGACAACTTTCCAATTCAGAGTCTCCAATAAGCAGTTTGTGGGGCTGAACAACAATGGGAATGGGATTGATGTGGTAGCTGTTTCAACCACGCCTGGTAAGTCTGAGACATTTGAGATTGTAAGAAAGTCTGATGATAAAAGCCGTGTTCGAATCAGAGCACCCAATGGATTCTTCTTACAGGTAATCTTGCTTAATTTCTTGTTTTTGTTCTGTGCTATCCTGTTTTCTTTTTTTACTTTAGGCAAGCAAGATAAATAGTAGCTTCTAATGCAGAAAAATAAGCCTCAGTTTTCTAAATGGCTTCTGAGTAAAGTTGGACTACAAAGGCTTTCTTGTCATGGGTCATACTCAAGTGAAGATGACCACATAGACTGTAAATGGCCAAATAGACTGTACTCTAGTAATTCTGGTGCATGATTATGACCAAATGTAAATGACCAAATAGACCGCATGATTATGATGTTGCTTGCCAAATCATTATCAAGCTCTATTATAAGAAATTGATGGGGTCTAATCAAAAGTAGTGGCCTATAATAATTTTATTCATTTTGTCAAGCTATGTAAAATTAAAGCTCTTGATTATTGGCTGCTAGTCATTACCAAATACTAGAGCTTTTTATATAAGCAATAGAGAGATGTTTGTAAAAAAGGTTTAGTAACATATTTTACTATGAACTTGTGCAGGCGAAGTCAGAAGTGCTGGTGACTTCAGATTTTGCAGAGAATAGCGAATGGGGAGACAATGATCCCTCAGTTTTTGTGATGAAAAATTCTAGAGGGTTACAGGGCGAGTTTCAAGTGACTAATGGTTATGGACCACAGAGAGCCCCACAAATTATGCGGGTAAGACTTAAAAAACTAAAGCGTACTAATGAATTGACACAATTATTGATTCCTTCTTGTCTTTATAGTTTACACACAGTATAAAAATGAAATTATGAAAAGAACCTTCACTTAAACAAATCTTCACTCGTGTGAGAATATTTTCCTTTTCTACTGCACATAACTTTATCAACAATACTGCACACATGCCTAATTTTTCACCTTTTTTTTAATAATTTATTAATGTGATCGACTGAGTGGTCAATTAAAAATGGTAGGTTCCTTATTAAAAAAATTAGTAGATCCGTATAAACATGAGTGGCAAAATATGTCTATCACTTATCGTCGATCATATTAGCATGTTGTAAAATTAAAGCGTATCTCTATCATTATTATAATTTTATTAGTGCATCTTGTAATTGTGGTATATTTAATCTAGGCAAGAAGCATTTTATCACAATTTACTATGGATCCATAAAGTTCACAACATCTTGTCAAAGTGACTCTTAAGTCATGTTATTGTTTACACTTAATGATTTCTCAAAGGTCATAAAAGATTCTTCAAATGAGTGGTACTGTTCGATCTCTCCATATTGTCTATATATGACTTAACATTTTGTACTCGGTGTACAAGCAATATAATACTTCTTTGATAAGGGATACATTTTTCTTCCAAACCAAAGAAAATCATTTTTCTTCTACACCAATAAATTCAAAAATTAATCAAATTAATTTTCTTTCTTTCACCAAGAAAACCCTAATAACTTATCAAGTCATAATAGGAATTTGAGGCATTTTTCAAATAGAAGTGATTTTACACTAATCATAACTTACCAACTTAATACATTGTAAATGTTTACTAGTGCTATTGAAAACAAGTTAATTCTCACAGGAATTTCCATAAAAATATTGTATTAAAATTTCCACCAAATCATTTTTTTTTTTTTTGGAAAGGAAAAATTTCCACCAAATTTAAACACTGTTCTACGAATAGAAATAGTGTGCCATTCAGAGTGCCTTTCACATTTCACCTTCAACTTTTTTTCCCCTTCGTGGTAATGAATTTTAAATTAAATTGTAGATAAGTTTATAACCATTCCAAGAGAAATGAATGGATCCAAAAGGCTAAATATCTGCTGCCATTATTTTTTCGTGTCAATGTTTGCAAATCATATTAATCTTGTATTATTCCTTGGATATTTCCACTAACTTACCTAGGAAGCATGTAAGTTGTTAAGTACACTCTTAGACATTAAAATTGAAATCTTAATGATGAAATGAATTAATGTCCATTTTTAAGTAAATAAAGAGACTTCTATAATGTTAGTTCCAAGACACTTAGGTAGTGTGTTTAATGGATTTAAAAGACGTTTCGTACACCTAAAAGTCTTAAGTTCCATCCATATCATGAAATATCTAAGAGTCACACTCTTAACATTATGCTACATCACATTCTATTACACAATGTCCATAATTTGGATTTGTATGATAAATTGACGGTATGAATCTCAGAACCATTGGAACACATTCATAGTTGAGGATGACTTCAAGTTCATATCAACAAACGGATTGAACGCTGTGAGAATTCCTGTTGGTTGGTGGATAGCAAGCAATCCAACGCCCAAGCCCTACGTTGAGGGATCATTGCAAGCGTTGGACAACGCCTTCTTGTGGGCTAAGTATGTATACTTACATCCAAACAAATCTGCCACTTAATCAGTGAGAGATTTTTATTAATATTATTTAGTTGTGTCGTGTGTGTGTTTTTTTTCATGGTCATGCATGAAAAATTGCAATTAGAAATCAAGACAGCAGATTGGGCAGGCCCACTAGGTAAAGGTCAATCAAATAGTTAATATAACCAAAAAAAATTGTAGTGTTTTGATTAGCCCCAAACTGCATTCAACCACAAAGATAAGATATGAAAACCCAACCCAACTGATACAGGCATACAGCCTCATTTATTAAAAAAAGAAAAAGAAATGAAAACATTATATTTTTATTAATCATGATAGGCACTTTAAAATGGATTCTTAAAACATAGAACCTATTAAAATTTTGGATGTGACACTTTGTCTTATATGTAAACCAATTGTGTAACACTAAATCCTTTGTAGTTTTAGAGTGTGACACAAAATCTCTATGTGATATTGGTTTTTTTTTTTTTTTTTTTTTTTTTTTTATAAATATTTTTTTTATAGGTGATATTGTTTTATATGGATAATATTATCACATGAGCAACTCACCGTATATGATAACAAATTGCATGTTTTTAGATCTCTTAAAATACAAGTTGTTTAACCTAGTTATTTAGCCAAGTGATTACTTAGATAAATTATTTAGATCTTGGTTAACACAATCAAATCATATTATGTAAAGCATTGTGGAAATATAAAGAACACACGATATGATAACTCAGGAAAACCAAACCGGTAAAAAACTTGGTAATGATTTAACCTAACTATCCTCAAGGTAAAACAAATCCATTATGAAAGAATTGAAATTTGTACAATAAGACTTAGACCACTAGCATCCTATTGATATCTCGAGTAGAAAACTTACTACCACGACCACATGACAGTTCCGAATATACGGACTACTTTTTTCCTTGATCCACTTCAACCATAAGTACTCCCACTTGTAACTTTGAGACTCCACTCATAGGTGTCAAATCTTTTTTTAAATTCTTTATGCAGCAACTAAAGTGATCACTAAGTTCTTGACATGAATCTTGATCTTGATAACCTTAAGTGTGTATGAAGGTAAACACCTCTAGATCTCATAAGAGATTCGACACACAGCATATCAAAGACTTCTAAAATGTAGTTGGGGTTTTTCCTTTTATACTTTGAGTAAAACATAAAACCCTACACGTCAAACCAGGCTTGGGTTGAGTTGGAAAATTCTGTAGAAAATTAATCTGCACGAGATTTGATCGATTGAGCCTTGCAAATTTAGAACAATAAATCTTGCAATCACTCGATTCCAACTTTACAAATAAACATACTTTAAGCAGCTTAAATCTAGACTCTAAGTTTAGATCATAGTTTACCAACACATTACAAATTGAAGTTCTAATACATTTAATTCCTAAAGTCTTAGAACCTAACACAAATGTTTAACAATTTACACATAAAATAATTTAATATGATATTAACTCTCAAACCCACCTCAAAGGAATACATTAACTCTCCACTACTTAATAAACCAAGAACCAACATCCTTAATAATTTGGGACAATGTTCACGAAGCTTGAAAATTCACTCTCTCATATTTTAAGTTAGAGTAATTTTACCACATGGTGTTTACCACATAGTAATTCAAAATTTTATTTATTATGTCATTGAAATATTGCCACATTAATTTGTAAAGTTTATGTGGTAAGATTTGTAGTATATATCTTTGCATTTTCCTATAAATTTTTCTAACTTAGCGCTAGACAAAGACACCTAAAGTTCTACTCTCTCTCTCTCAAGATTCAAGACAATTAAACTCAAAACCGCTAAACTTGTGTTCAATACTGTTGTGCTTGTAGGAAATATGGCGTGAAGATTATAATTGATCTTCATGCAGCACCTGGTTCTCAAAATGGCTGGGAACACAGCTCTTCTAGAGACGGCTCTCAAGAATGGGGTAAAACAGATGAAAATATTCAACAAACAGTTGATATCATAGAATTCCTAACTGCAAGGTACATAATATGAAACCATTTATACCATATTATATGTCACCCATGTATTCTAACATATAACAATATATAGCTAAGTTTATGTCACTATAAGTCTATAATGGACTCGATATTTGTGACACATATAGGTATGCAAAGAACCCAAGCCTTTATGCAGTTGAACTCATCAATGAACCTCGAGCACCTGGAGCATCACAAGAGAGCCTAAACAAGTACTACAAGGCTGGTTATGAAGTCGTGCGCAAGCACTCCAATGCTTATGTGGTGTTGTCTAACCGGTTAGGACCGGCCGACCCGAGGGAGTTTTTGTCTCTTGCTAGTGGCTTCTTGAGATCAGTCATAGATGTCCATTATTACAACCTCTTCTCCAGCGAATTTGACAGCATGACTGTTCAGCAGAACATTGATTTCGTTCACACCAAGAGGGCCTCGCAGTTGAATCATGTCACAACATCAAATGGACCCCGTATTTTGATTGGTATGTCTAAATAATAACCATTCCATTAATAAATGCCATCTTTTTCTATTTTCTACAATCCCAAATCAAAACCAAGGAATTCTAAAATATTTAACACCATAAAAAAAAAAAAAAAAAAAAAAATCTAAACTGCTTGTCAATGGATTAATATGAACCGGTCGTTGTTTGCAGGCGAATGGGTAGCTGAGTGGAAAGTTAATGGAGCAACAAAAGAAGAATACCAAAAATTTGCCAAGGCCCAGCTAGATGTTTATGGGCGAGCAACATTTGGATGGGCTTATTGGGCTCTTAAAAATGTCAATAACCATTGGAGTTTGGAGTGGATGATCAAGAATGGCTATATCAAACTTTAGTTTAGAATTAAGGTGGTGTTCGGGGGCTCGTTTTCGGTTGTCCAGTCACGTGTGGTCTGTTGGAGGGATGACCTTACTAGGCCCTGGTTCTATTTGGGGAGTTGCATTTGGAACTCGACATTGGGCCACGTGGTCTAATGGCAACCGGCGTATTTTTAAGCCTATAAAACTATTAAAGCCGAAGTTTAAGAATCATGATAATGGTTGAATAAATATATAATATATGTTTGATATGATAGCTTTGATTAGTAGTTGTAATAACAGTTGAAATAAAGTAGTATTTATTGAGAGATAAAGTAATCATGTACTCAATGATGTAAATTTAAAGATGTGGAAGCAAAGTCTCTTATCTTTGTATAGTTTATAGCTTCAACTATGTAGTATCAGTGAGCTGATAGGATTCCAACAGAATGCCATCGGTAGAGGCTAATTAAGCTTGCTTCTCTTATCGTGCATTTAAATAAGTTTAAGCCTTGGTTAATAGCTGTAATAGTAGTTGGAATAAAGTAATATGTATTTAAATGTAAAGTAATCATGTACTCAATAATGTATATGTAAAAATATGAAAGTAAAGTCACTTATTTTTGTATGGTTTGTAGCCCCAGCTGTACAGTTTTTGTGAGTTGATTCAGTAGAGTGACCCTAGCAGTAGAGAGGCAGTTCGCCATGATAACTTCAAGATTAAGGGGGAAAAATGGGTGCAACCGGAGGGAGAGAGAGTATGTCCAGCTGTGTGTAAGGGTTGGTTAAGCTTGCCCCTCTTATTATACACTTAAATGAGTTTTTCCCTTGACAATGCTCTTTTTAGTTGTTGTAAAGTTGCAAATAGTGTTGTCTTCCATGAGAAGGGCTTTTGTATGGAGTATTTGTGCCTTCTAAGAGAAGGGTTTTATTTAAGATGAATTTGTGCCTTCCATGAGAAGGGATTTGATATGAGATCTTGGTGCTTTCTGGGAAAAGGGTTTTAGCATTAGAAATTTATGCCTTCCATGAGAAGGGCTTTTAGTATGAGTGTTTGATATCTCTTGAGAAGTGTGGAGATGGTAAAAAATAGAGATGTTTTGTGGGATGTAATATTTGTAGTATGTATGATATATGGAAGTATGAGAGATATGAAAGTTAAAGATAGTAAAAATATGAGATTATAACCGATGGGGAAGTTGTAGAGATTGTTTTCTAAGAGAAAAGATTTTGTAAGAGAAGAGTATGGAGATGTGTTTAGGTATTTGGAGATAGAAGCAGTAAGATATGTGTATTTTTTGAATATGGAGAGTGAGAGAATGAGTATAAGAGGGGTAATAGTACTGTAGTGTGTTTAGCTATGTTGCTGGGATTTTTTGCTGGAGGATGTATAAAGACTTATGAAGGGCATTTGTGAGCTAAAGGTTGAAGAGTTTAGTTCCTCATTTAGAAACTAAAAATTCAGAAGCTCAAACTTCATTGAGAGCCTAAGAGGATCATTAGAGGGAGAGGGAATAGGTAAGTTCATGAGGGAATTCTCGGAAGTTGTGACCTTAAAATCACTTGTTGGAGTTTTTATCGTGTAAGTTTTTTCCATTCATAAACAAATCACTGTGTCAATTTATTTTCCGTTGCATTTTAACTTAGTTAGTGATTTGTTTGAGCTACCATGCTTATTGCATGCTAATTGAATTAATTAATTAACTTGGCTAATTAATTGGTTAATTCATCACAAGAGGTTAATACATTCTTGGCTTATCACGATCAATTCAAGAATATTGCTACAAAGCATAGTTGTTCTCTTGCCTATTTGTTCTGTTTCTAGCTTCAAAATTGAAGCAGTTTAATCTAGGAGGTTGGCTGGTCACAGAAGGAGGAGTTACACCCTTTCTCTTTGATGGCATCCCCAACAGTGGCTTTTTGGTTTGTACATATAGCTATATTAATTAACGCTTAATGATTGTCCATTTTGCACTCTTATTAGTTCTTGTAAAAACTAGAAAGGCTAAATAGAATTGAGAGAATTTCATTGATTGAGAGTTGATTACAAGAAAATGAACTGAATGAATGAATACATACAAGGTGCTCTGTTTATATACACAGAAAAATATAACCAACTCTATAATTGGTGCCAAAATCAGTTATTTGAATATTTTGGAAACTGTACACGTGGCAAGCTTGAGTAACTAACTCCTGGATTCATGGAACTGACTCCTTCAACAATCCTAGATGAAGAACTCATGATGTGGCATGACCTCAAGTAATTCCAAGACTGCTAAGTTAATTGAGTCCCTTGATGCAAGCCTTGTGGTCTGAGTAGTGCACACCTCTTCAACAAATGCTGCATTATTTGCTGCCTTCATGGCCTAACCAATGCACCTAGCATCAGCAACTGTTGCACTGCCTGCTACTCTTGTGGCTTGGCTAGTGCATCCCTCATCAGCAACTGCTGCACCACTAGCTACCTGTGTGGCTTGAGGCATGCAACACTGCTTTGCACTTTTAATAGTTCTCATTATTTGTCAACATCTTTCTTGGAAGTTTCAAGCTTTTTGTGTTTTTGTTATTTTTACTAGGATGGAATAGGGCTTCAGTTCAAATCAATAACAACTAGGAAGTATCTTTGTGCTGAGATTGGAGGAGGAACCATTATAGTTGCTAACAGAACAGCTGCTCCAGTGTGGGAGACTTACTACAACAAATCTGACTTTTTTCAAGGGTCAAAACCCTTGAAAAAGGTATTAAAAAGCCTTGAGAAAAATTATTTTAAGAGTCCAATTGAACCTTGATTACCTTTGAAACTTGTACCGTCGAAAATGAAATTTTGAAGGCCTTCGTGGCCCTCAAAACAAGTGCTCTAATCTTATTTTGAGGGTCAAGAGACCCTTAAATAACTTTTTACCAAGGTTTAAAAGTTTTACATTTACAACCCTTGAAAAAAAAAAGGGTAATTTAAGGGATCTCTTGACCCTTAAAATAAAATTTTATTTTGTTTTTTTTTTAAAAAAAAAAAAACCATAATCTTGCACAATATATATATATATATACACACACACAAAAATTACTACAAATTAACACTAGAGAGTAGAGAGAGAAACAATAAGTCTACTTGCATAATAAAGTCCACAACTTTGTTCACAACAATTAAGTTTGCAAGTTGTAATGTACAAATCATAATTTGCCACCTCAACCAGTTGTAAATTTGGTTGTGTCTCTAGGTTTACTTGGGGCAAACTCAAGCCATATAACTATGCATGATAATAGTTGTCAATTTAAACACCATAAAAACAATAACCCAAGTAATGTTTTCAATTGAACCAAATGGAGGGTATATAACAACACAGATACGAGATATTACACAATTGGAGTAAACCCAATTAAACATAATGATTCTCAACCAAACACCATAAAAACAAAGACCCAAAAATCAAATCTTTCAACTGAGCCAATCTTTACAAATTGGGTGCCAACCCAATAGCCAAAAACACAAACACACGCACAGAGTAACGAAGAATATCTAGTAAAAGACGCACCATTGTAGTACTAAGACAATTGAGAACCAAAGGCCTATTCAGAATTGCTGTTCTAGACCAAGCTTTGCCCTCAACCATTATGACTTGATTAATAGAAACATTATGACTTGCTTTTGATTTACCTGCACAGATGCATGAATTGGCCAATTAAGGAGAGAAATTTCGAAGAAACTAAATATTTATGATAACTGTGTATAACTAACAGCACAGTTAACCAAGGAACAAAACAGCAATAAAATATAGTCATTTAAGAAGATATAAGCTGACTCATACATTGGAACTCAAGAACATAACTAAGTAGCCAACAAGAGAAATTACTCATACAGAGGACAAAGATTCATGTAGGACAACTTATAAGGATTAAAATGGCAGAGCTTGCTTAAAATAGTATACTTGCTTTGCAAATCTTGTGAAAAAGAAAAATGAAGACAGAAACACCATCAGCTATTTTGATGTTTAAACTTTTAATTCAGCGAAATGATTGCTTTAAAAATTCACATTAGTATGGCAGCACTAGCAGGATAAGCAACTCAACCATGGCAAGATTGAAATCAATGAGATAGCCTTTATTTAACTTCCAAGAGAAGATGAAGTTCCCAGGCTTAACATCTCTGTGAACCACTCAATGCAATTACAAAATAAAGACCTTTACAGCTAGGCATTTTTTGAGACTTCTCTAAATGTACAATTGTAGGAGTATCTTACCTGCTTATGCAAACATGCAAGGGCCCTAAACAGACAATAACTATACCACTGGATACATCCATGTCTTTCTTCAAAACCTAGAAGAAAAACAATGCAATTGCATTAACACAGCTTCCAAATGAGGTTTGAATGAAATGGCTCAACAATTTCCAAATTTTGGACACTGCAATCAAATTTCAACTTTAAAATTTCTTGACATCAGTTTATAAAATAGACTAGATCATTACCTACATCAACCAAATATTTATTTCAATAGAAGGTACCACTATTTAAAGGTGCAGTAATATATGTGGGACAGGGGATAAGTATCTTAGTATATAAATATATTAATTTATTAAGAAAGAAAGGGATGGTACCTGGTAGCATCAATATTCATGTGATCAAATGATCCATTAAATATAACTTGGGAAAGTGATAATTGTATTATAAAATAAGATAGAAATATTCCAAAATCCAAAAACAAAATATCAAAATAATAGAGAGGAAAAGATAAGCAGAACATGATGATAATGATGAGCAGGAGGAGGAAGCATGACATGTACAGTGGTATAGTTCAATGGAATTAAGACATGGATGCCCCATTTGCCATTTGTACAAGATACAACATACCGGATGAAGAAAATCACTCTAAACTAAAGTGATCACTTGAAGCACTACCAAGCCAATGCCAGTAAAATATCAGATAAGACCTTAAGAGGGCTTTGGCCAATTCTTTTGAATTTTGAAGTAGTAACACATGTCCAAATAGCATTTTCCATCATCATCAACAAACTGAGACAAAATCAACAGAGCTAAATTAATGCAAAGTATTTTTTTTTTTATTTGTTCTTAATTTTTAATTCTGAAATTAGTTTGTTTACTTTAATTACCTTGGTTCTTGCAGAATAAGTGCCTCTTGCAAACATGCCAGAAGGGGTGGTTTCTTCTTCCATTTCACTCGTATAAGGCTCCTGCTGAGGACTAAAAGTTCCCAACATTCTCTTTGAATTGTCCACTGTAAATGAATTTCATGACTAACATATGTAAGAGAATGGATGCAAAAGTTTTAGTGTTAAATGATATGAATGGTAATTAATGAAAAACTTTGCTTCTATACCTTTCATACTGGTCTTCCACACAACGTTAGTGTATTTGAGGCCCAAGACATTACTGTTGGAGACGGTGAAGCTAAATTTGAGGCGGTACTGATTTCCTTCCTTGAGGGTGAAGAGAATCCTTTTAGAATTGTTGCCAAATGGAATTGGCAAAATGAGATCTGGTTGCCCCGGGCATAGTATTGTGAGGCTTTGCATCTTCACTTCTGGTTCTTTACTCTCTGATTCAATAATAGAATACAGATATCTTAGTTTCAAAACATTTACGATTTTTTGTTTTTGGGTGCCAAGAAAAACAGTTAAGAGCTGAAATGAGTTTGCAGAATGGCTAACAATTTAAGCTGCTTAGTAAAACATTTGGAAGAAAGAAATATGGCAGTTAACATGAGTAGCTTAGCCTGAACGTACTCTAAAATTTACCCAAAAGGGTAAAAGGAAAGCTGGTTTCTAATAATAAGAGTCTTAATTAATTTATGTTAACCCAAGACAGAGATATACCTCCTACAGTCAAAGGCCACAATGTACTTGAAAATGAAGCTACATAAGGGAAAAATAGATTGCCAATTCCAAGCTACATAACTTGAAAATGAATTTATAAACTTCATAAGCTCTAGTAAGCTTTATAGACAAAATGAGTGTAAAAAATCTCTGCAATGTAAAGAAGCTGAACAAAGCATTGAATTGCAATGACCCAAACCAAGTAAAAATTAAATTGATACTATTGATAAACCAATGCTCGTTTCCACAGGAAACCTAAAATTAACAAACACAGCAACACAAAAAAACCTCATAGATCCAACCCATACTTAAATTGATATTATTGAAATACTACACCATTAACACTTACCAACTCCTTTTTAAGCATTTCTTCAATATAATTTGTTCAAACCTCATACATCCAACCCATACTTCAGATTCCAAAGGACTGGTATGTAATTCCATTTCCAAGGTATCCAAAGCCAAATCGCAAATTCAGTGAACTTAGATTGCCTTTCACTAAAAGGGTACTCCCAAAGTTTCCTCATTCAGCTCTTACAACAAACACTTACACATTTCATGCATTGGTAATCTAGATTCACTGCATGTAAGCAGCAACACAAAATCCACCAATCATTCAAAATTTTCAGAATTAACCTAAAATTTTTTCGTCAATCACAGTCAATGCTCTAGTTTATTGGAGGATCTAAAGATAAAAAAATTTATTTAAAAAAAAAAAAAATCCCTAACTACTTATACTTCTCCATCAATACAAAGATTCCAAGCATATTAGCTTTAGATTAATTGTAACTCAATAACACTAAGTTCTTGAAAGTTAATGAAAAAACCTAAATGGAAAATGCTTTATCATCCATTATCTAGTGCTTTCCCTCATTCCTTCCAAGAACAATCCAGAAGCTTCTAGACTGCAACCAATTAGAGAGAAAAGAAAAGAAAAGAAAAAAAAAAAAAAATATATATATATATATATATATATATAAATTTGAAAAATTGCTCTCAAAATTACAGTTTACATTATTAAAGCAAGCAAGCAAATAGAAATTAATGAAGTATTAAAACACAAACAACCACTACAAAAACATGATTTTTTTTTTTTTGAACTTTTGATTTAGGGCATTGACATAGCAGCCAATTAAGAGAGTGAAAAATTTTCAGAATCACACTAAAATGTTTCTTTAATTACAGTCCGTGCAGTAATGTCTAGTTTATTGGAGGATCCAAAAGCCATAAATCAAAAACAATTTCTCTAACTACTAAAACTTCCAAGTCAGTTGCCCTTAATTTGATTTTGAACAATCCAGAAACTTCCAAGCGTAGAAAAGCACAGAGCGTAACTAATTAGAGAGAAGCAAATACATGTAAATTTGAAAAACTTGCTCTTAAATCACGGTTTTTTACATTGCTTAAAAAAAGCAATCAAGCAAGCTAATAGAGATTAGGGAAGTATAAAACACAAATAAAGAGAGTGAAATTAATTGAAAAATCATACTCAGCAAGATCGCCGAGCTGGTGTAAGATCCCGACGAGGCCAGCGACGTCGACACCGTCAAGCAAAGAGAGAATACCAAAAAATTCTTTGCAAAGTTCTACTAGGTAATTTCCAAATTCAATTTTTTTTCTAGGGAAACAAACAGAGAGAGAGAGAGAGAGAGAGCTGTAATCGGACAAAAGGGTGGAGGAGAAAGCTCTGACTATCAACGGCAAGTCGTCGTCGGAGATAGGATCGCCAACCACCGCGCCTCAACCTATCGTCGGAGATGAGATGAGCTCCGATTAAGAGAGAGAGAATTTTCTAGGAGTTCTCATTTAGTGAATAAAATGAAAATGGGTTTTCTAAGAGAGTGAGCAAAGACTTTATTCGAAAATTGGTTTTCTAAATTCTGAGTTCGTGAGAGAGAGACTTTATTTTGAGGGTTAAAACATTTAGATATCTTTTATTGAGGGTTGTGTTAGAATTTCGTTGAAGAATGTAAAAATTTGGGGGCAGCAATTACGCGGGATTTTAGTTCTTTAGTTTATTTCAAGGTTTTTAATGACCATTGCAACAAGGTTAATCAGATTTTAATTAACGTGCCAGTTTTTAGCGTTTGTTTTAACCAATTTTTTGTAGTGACTTTTAGTATAAGTTTTAATTACCTAAGTAAATTATATGGTTATGACTTGGAATTTCAAGTAAATTATGTCCTTTGACTTCATTGATATGTTCACATATATTATATATGGTGCTCTTTGTTTTGTGTAGTTGTGGAGGCTCAATGAGACAACTTTCCATTTCAGAGTCTTCAATAGGCAGTTTGTGGGGCTGAACAACAATGGGAATGGGATTGATGTGGTAGCTGTTTCAACCACGCCTGAGACATTTGAGATTGTAAGAAAGTCTGATGATAAAAGCCGTGTTCGAATCAGAGCACCCAATGGATTCTTCTTACAGGTAATCTCTATTAATTTCTTGTTTTCGTTCATTGCTATTCTGTTTTCTTTTTCAACTTTAGGCAAGCAAGATAACTAGTAGCTTCTAATGCAGAAGAATAAGCTTCAGTTTTCTAAATGGCTGCTTGAGTAAAGTTGGGCTGCAAAGGTTTTCTTGTAATGGGTCATACTCGAGTGAAAAAATGAACATTAAATGACTTCACTCTTTTAATTCTGGTGCTTATTTTTTGAATTATATGATAAAATGCAAATGACCAAATAGACTGCATGACTATGTTGTATGTCAGTATGATGTAGCTTGCCAAATCAAGGTCAATTATAAGATAATGATAGGGTCTGATCTAGAGCAGTGACCAATAATAATTTTGAACATTTTATCAAGCTATGTAAAATTCAAGTTCCAATTATTGGCTGCTAGTCATTACCAAATACTAGAGCTTGTTATATAAGCAATAGAGAGAAGTTTGTAAAAAAGGTTTGGTAACAGTAACATATTTTACTATGAACTTGTGCAGGCGAAGTTAGAAGTGCTGGTGATTGCAGATTTTGCAGGGAATAATGAATGGGGAGACAATGATCCCTCAGTTTTTGTGATAAAAATTTCTGGAGGGTTACAAGGCGAGTTTCAAGTGACTAATGGTTATGGACGACAGAGAGCCTCACAAATTATGTGGGTAAGACTTAAGAGCTAATACGTACTAATGAATTGACACAATTACTGATTCCTTCTTGCCTTTATAGTTTACACACGGTATAAAAATGAAATGATGAAAAGAACCTTCACTTAAACAATATTGCACACAATTTATCAACAATATTGCACACACACCTAATTTTTCACCCTTTTTATATATATATATATATATATATAATATTAATGTAATAGATCGTGAGTGGTCAATTAAAAATGGTAAGTTCCTTATAAAAATAAAAATAAAAGGTAGATCCATATAAACACGATTGGCAAATTATGTCTATCACTTACTGTCGATCATATTAGCATGTTGTAAACTTAGAATGTATTTCTATCATTATTGTAATTTTATTAGTGCATCTTGTAATTGTGGTATAGTTAATCAAGGCAAGAAGCATTTTATTGCAATTTACCATCGGATTATGGATCCATAAAGTTCACAACATCTTGTCAAAGTGACTCAAGTCATGTTATTGTTGCCAAAGGCCTTGTAGCTGAATTGACACATCCCCATGCATAAAGTCATGTTATTGTTTGCACTTAATGAGTTCTCAAAGGTCACAAATTTGTATGAGTGGTACTGTTCAATCTCTCTCATATTGTCTATATATGTGTGTGTGACTTAAAAAATTTTAATCGGTGTACAAGCAAATGAAGCAATACAATACTTCTTTGATAAGGGATACATTGTTCTTCCACATCAAAGAAAAGCATTTTTCTTCTATACCAATGAATTCAAAAATTAATCAAATTAATTTTTTTTTTCTTTCACCAAGAAAACCCTTAACTTATCAAGTAATAATAAGAATTTGAGGCATTTTCCAAACAAAAGTGATTTTACACCAATCATAACTTACCAACTTAATATATTGTAAATGTTTACTAGTGGTATTGTAACTAAATGAGTTATTTCCCACCGGAATTTTCATAGAAAAAATTATATTAAAATTTCCACCATTTTTTTTTTTTTTGAGAGGAAAAATTTCCACCAAATTCTAACACTATTCTACGGATAGAATTAGCGTGCCATTTAGAGCGCCTTTCACATTTCACCTTCAACTTTTTTTTCCCTTCATGGGAATGAGTTTTAAATTTTAAATTGTAGATAATTATATTGGGATCCGGTTGAGGTGAGAGAGAGGAGCCATGGATTTTTTATGAGAGACAGAGAAAGTGAGAACGACAGAAGAAACATTGAAAACTAACGTTAATTAGGACTCATTGCTCTGTTAAGTGTATTTCAAATGGTGTGGCTGATTTTAGGCCATTGATTGATTTTAAATCAATCTCAGCCGTGGAGAGGGTCCAGTTCACGGCTGAGATTGATTTAAAATCAATCAATGGCCTAAAATCAGCCACGCCATTTGAAATACACTTAACAGAGCAATGAGTCCTAATTAACGTTAGTTTTCAACGTTTCTTCTGTCGTTCTCACTTTCTCTGTCTCTCTCATAAAAAATCCATGGCTCCTCTCTCTCAATTCAACCGAGTTTCTCCCTCACTCTCCCTAGCGCTCCACTCTCTCAACCCTGACTGCGCCTCCACTAGTCTCTCCACCTCCACGCTTGCTCTCTGCCTCTCCCTCAACCTCGTCATCACCGTTTCTCGCATACCCAACTCAAACCCATAAGCAAAAACAAAGAAAAAACAGTAAACAGTAACTCACCAGCTGAGAAGACCTAGATCAGAGAGAGATAAGGGTTGGGGTTTGGAGAGAATTTGGTGTTTAAGTGAGAATTTGATGCTTTTCAGACCCAAATAAGAGAAAGTAAGAGTTAGGGTTTGGATAGAATCGGGTAAGAGAGAAGTTGATGCTCAATCTCCATGGCTACAGCTAGCAGCCACTATGTTCCGCTCCACCAATTCCGGCTGTGGTTCCAGTAAAGTTCCTTTGTCTCTCTTTTTGATTTTTCCTTCTTTTAATTTTCTCAACAAAAAAGAAGATTTTTTAATTTTTTGTATTGTATTAGGATTTTGTTTTCTTTTGATAAAGAAATTGAATTCCTTGTTGTACTTGGGAATAAAATAATGTGTAATTTGTGTTATTTTGTTCAAGTGAAAAGACAACAAAAAAACAGAATCTGTATGTATACTAAAATAAATTTGAGAATTAATGTAAGAATGAATTTATCTTAGCATTAATTGGTTATATTTTGAATCGTAATTCATGAAAATAGGTATAAAGATTTGGATGAGTTGCATGGCTTGCAACTTCATTGTGGATATGATATCTTGCTTTTGATAAACATATATGGAAGGAGAAAGATGGAGAAATATAACAAAATGAAGGGATTTGAAACTTGTTTTAGTTGGTTAAAGATCAAAATTTTATTTTGTGCTTGTCTTGTATGTTTTTAATTTGATATGTCATTGGTAATACTTGAGCCGAATAGTTTTGTTGAATTTGATCAAAGTAGATTTATTTGAAAGACTGGTGAGAACTGATGGTCAAACTCCCTCATACAGGGAGCTGTGAAGTGCCATTGGGTTAGCTATACTTATGATCTGATTGTAATCCTTAGTAGTTAGCTGATATCTTAGATTGATACGAAGGCTTTAGGATTTATCTTGTTCTAGTACATACTGGTTGAATAATTGATTGTTTTTTGGGACTGTCTTGTTTGTTTCCTAAGTGTTATTTCTTCAAAATGTGTTTTTAGTTGGCTAAAGGTTGAATTTTTATTTTGTGCTTGTTTTGTGTGTTTCATGAAAAATCTGATTTGTAAACAGTGGCCAAAAGGCCATTGGCTATAATTGAGAAGAATAGTTTGTTGAATTTGATCAAATTAGCTTCATTTGAAACAATGGTGAGAACAGGTGTCAAAGTGCTATAAGGTTAGCTCTACTTATGATTTGGTTATACTCCTTAGCAGTTAGAAGATATGGGGTCTTTAGGATTTATCATAGCTTATTAGATAATGGTTGATTTTTGGGACTCTCTTGTTTGTTTCCAAAGTGTAAGCAAACTTGCAGCACTACTTCTTGCATAGAAAAAATAAAGTTCTTTTTTTACTAGAGACATGCTTTCTTGTAGCTAAATTCATGGGCAGTATTTGGGTACAATTCCATTATCATGATCAACTTGTGAGTATTTGGGTAGTTTTAGTTGAATTATGGCTTGGAGTTCTGTGTAGCAAAAAGGCTTGATACAAATAGCTCAAGCTTGTGACTTTCAAGCTACTCACTGTGAAGCAAACGAATCCCTATTTGATCTAATTTTTATGTTTTAGCTATTCCCATAAAAGTTTCAAGTCCTTCAAGGTGATTGGATTAGTTGTAAATGGATGTGATGGTGGTGATCAGCAGTTATTATTACCATTAAAGTAATGTAGGATAGGAAATTTTTTTGGTCTTATTATCATTTATCAAGTTTCTTTACTGCTAGATTAAGTTTTTTGGAAATTTTGATATATGTTTATCAATGAAATCATTCTTTTTTTCTTTTGTCAAGTTGAATGGCATGATTATAGGTATGCTATTCTTCTTTTGATTATTGAGAGCAAGAAAAGGCAAGTGCTGGAGGGATTAGTGAAGACTATGAAGCTGGCTTTGTTCATGATTTTTTTTTTTTTTTTTTTTTTTTTTGGGGGAGAAATTGTTCATGAAATTTTAGATATAAAGAACATAACTCATATCTATTTTAGTTGGGATCAAAATCAAGATGTAGCTATTTTGGCTTTCTTGAGACACTGAAATCGCATATTTATATTGTGAAGCTAATTTAGCTAAGCTATAAAGCTTTTTTTGTTTTGGGTTTTGTTCATTTGGTTGTGGATAAAAATTTCAATGAATTTTTGTTGTCTTTGAGAATCATAATTATTAGCTTGTCTTTGAGAAGAAATTACTAGCTTTGTTGTGCTCTGGTTGTGCCTTTTATATAAGTACTTTGTGATGACTAATTTGGAGTTACTGAAACAATTAAGGATTAATTTCTTAAAGATTTATAAGATACTTAAAGCAATTCTAACATATTTATTGCTAACAAAATCAAAGGCCATGGCTTGGAGAAACTAGCACAGTTATATATTACTTGTGCAGCAATTTTACATTCTTTAAGATAAGTAATATGAGGTGGAATACTGCCAGCCACAACAAATTTACAGTAGATATTGTAAATGCTCCTCAACTGAGAATGGTCGTGCTTCAATTTTTTTGCTTTATGACCGATGCTTCTGAAGCCAAAAGTTAAAAATCAAATTATTATTAGAAATCCGTCAACAACAAATAGAATGCATCTTGAAGTTAAACACTAGCAGCTAAGTATTCTTTGAAATTTTATTTTAATACAAAACAAGAAAAAGGAAAGGGAGAGAGTTAAAACCATTGCATTATTCATAAGCTCAAGTGTGCAATCTCAGGTGGAAAATCTGCTACTAATTGTGTGAAAAAAAAAAAAAAAAAAAAAAAATCCACAATACTCTATTGTAAGAATGTGAGAATACCACGTGAGAGAACAATTAGTACCTAAATATAAATAATTACTACTAAGAGAAAATTACTGTGAAACAAATCATATTTTGCTATCATTTCCAGTAAATTTTTTATATAAGTACAATCAACCTGAATTTATTAACTGAATAGAAAATTAAAAGGGATAAAGGATTCAAAACATTGTTTTTCCAATATTAATCACACGCAAGTAGGGATGGTTTATATGGCAATTACAACAAATATTCTGTTACATTGAAGCTCCAACTTCATCTGAATTCACTGCAACTCCATTAGGGGCATCATCTCCATGAAGCTGAGCAGAAACATCGTCTATGGCTGAATTCACCTGAGCAATCTTCTCTGTTAATATTTTGCAGGTTCTCTGTAGTCATCACACCACCAATACAATATCAATGCATTGCAAACATTTTAAAAAAAAATGATAACTAAAACAATATCAATAATAGTTAAAAAAAGGATGAAAATACAAGTTAACACAAACAATTTGTACGGTGTTTCTTTTTCTTATTTTTGTTCTTGAAGCACAATTCATAAAGCTTACTTATACATACGAACCATTATATTTTTCTTATTTTTCTTATGACAACCAACCATAACTAGGCCTTTATTTGTAACCAAAAAGACTTTACTTTCAAAGTCGAACACATTAACAAACATGCATACACACATAATAAATAATTTAAAGGATTGTAAATGCAGGAACAGCTTCTCACCTCCAAAGTTTTCTCCTCATCATATATAACTTTTGGCAACTTCCTCATCAGTACTTCAGCATAAAAAAAATTGAAAAATAAATAAATAAACAGTGCATCTGAGCTGTTAATTGTAAGAACAGTATATAAACCACATCAATAGCCCAAAAGTGAATCAATAGCCCAATACTTACTGATGCATCACATGGCTATTTAATTAGGCCAAATAATTAGATACATTTACATATTTCTTGATACTATGACTTTAAATGAAATATTTTTACTCTGTTGGCTCAAAAATGTGACAAAGACACATGTATTACTCCAATTAATTAGAACCTAAGGAGATAGATGCACGACACTCTCATTACAAAGCCACTAACAAAGATACTTGCACAATTTGGTTTTCCATCAAATAAACCAGATTTTAGATCATTAAAGTGTCAAAACGAACACATACACTACTCTACTTAATTGATAACCTAGGGAAACACAGACACCAAAGACCAAATAAGTTGGATTTCAGTAGGTATATTTTCTCAAACATCTTCAGTGCATTTCACAACTTAAACCACAGTAGTAACACAGGGAATGAGAAAAAAACTAATCCATTGTGAAAAACTTCATACTAAGAAATTATTATCAAGCAAAGAATCATAGTTCTGTTTCAGTAAAAGAAACTAAGGAATAAGAAATGGGTACTCTTAGGCAAAGAAATCAAGATCAAAGGAAAAAATCATAGATTTAGTATCATAGGTAAATCATCATTTACTTTAGTATACATACAGATTCTATTTTTTTATTGTCTTTTCACTTGAACAGAATAACACAAATTCCACATTATTTTTTTCCCAAGTACAACAGGGAATTCAATTTCTTTATCAAAAGAAAACAAAATCCTAATACAATACAAAAAATTAAAAAATCTTCTTTTTTGTTGAGAAAATTAAAAGAAGCAAAAATCAAAAAGAGAGACAGAGGTACTTTACTGGAACCACATCCAGAATTGGTGGAGCGGAACACGGTGGTTGCTAGCTGTAGCCATGGAGATTGAGCATCAACTTCTCTCTTACCCGATTCTATCCAAACCCTAACCCTTACTTTCTCTGATTTGGGTCTAAAAAGCATCAAATTCTCACTTAAACACCCGATTCTCTCCAAACCCCAACCCTTACTCTCTCTCTCTGATCTAGGTCTTCTCAGCTAGTGAGTTACTATTTACTGTTTTTTCTTTGTTTTTGCTTATGGGTTTGTGTTGGGTATGCGGGAAGCGGTGACGACGAGGTTGAGGGAGAGGCAGAAAGCAAGCGTGGAGGTGGAGAGACTAGTGGAGGTGCAGTCAGGGTTGAGAGAGTGGAGTGCTAGGGAGAGTGAGGGAGAAACTCGGTTGAGGTGAGAGAGAGGAGCCATGGATTTTTGATGAGAGAGACAGAGAAAGTGAGAACGACAGAAGAAACTTGAAAAATAACGTTAATTAGGACTCATTGCTCTATTAAGTGTATTTTAAATGGCGTGCCTGATTTTAGGCCATAGATTGATTTTAAATCAATCTCAGCCGTGAACTGGACCCTCTCTATTTCAAAGGGAAATGGAGAGGATCCAGATTCGATATGAATACCTGCTGCCATTATTTTTTCATGTCAATGTTTGCAAATCATA
The DNA here is from genome assembly GCA_030445155.1 of Quercus variabilis. Classification (NCBI taxonomy): domain Eukaryota; kingdom Viridiplantae; phylum Streptophyta; class Magnoliopsida; order Fagales; family Fagaceae; genus Quercus; species Quercus variabilis. Next base: position 32,202,719 of record CP129456.1, on the reverse strand, counting down.
TTAACCTTGTATATATTATCCTTGGATATTTCCACTAACTTACCTAGGAAGCATGTAAGTCGTTAAGTACGCTCTTAGACATTAAAATTGAAATCTCAATGATGAAATGAATTAATGTCTATTTCAAAGTAAATAAAGAAAATTCTATCATGTTAGTTCAAACTTCAAAGACACTTGGGTAGTGTGTTTAATGAATTTGAAGGACATGTTGTAAACTTGAAGGTCTCAAGTTCCATTCATTATCTTGAAATATCTAAAATTAACACACTCTTAACATTATGCTACACCACATTCTATTACCCAATGTATATAATTCGGATTTGTATGATAAATTGACGATATGAATTTCAGAACCATTGGAACACATACATAGTTTAGGATGACTTCAAGTTCATATCAAGTAACGGATTGAACGCTGTGAGAATTCCTGTTGGTTGGTGGATAGCAAGCAATCCAACGCCCAATCCCTAAGTCGAGGGATCATTGCATGCGTTGGACAAAGCCTTCTTGTGGGCTGAGTATATATACTTACATCTAAACATATCTGCCACTTAATCATTGAGAGCTTTTTATTATTATGTATTTGTGTGTGTGTTTTTTTCATGGTCATGCGTGAAAGATTGCAATTAGAATTCAAGACAGCAGATTAGGCAGGCCCACTAGGTAAAGGTCAATCAAATATTCCCTTCGTCCCAAATTGTTTGGCCTAGTTAAAAAAAAAACCCAATTATTTAAGGAAACATCATTAACTACCTTATTTCTTTGAAAAAAGTTAGAAATTTCCTGAATTACCCTTAAACAAATTTGTCTTTCTTTATTGAAGGTTTTTTTTTTTTTTTTTTTTTTAAAAAAACTAACTAATTTGAATAAAGATGGCATGTATAGTGGATTTCAAATTTTAGGTTTTTAATGGTGTTTGACTTTTCAAACATGACATAATTTTGGGATATTTTAAAATGGAATACAAGCTAAACAATTTGGGACGGAGGGAGTAGTTAATATATCCAAAAAAAAAAAAATGTAGCGTTTTGATTAGCCCCAAACTCCATTCAACCACAAAGAAAAGTTATGAAAACCAACCCAATTGATACAGCCTCATTCTTTTTTTTTTCTTTTTTCTTTTTAATATATAAATAGAAAAGATATGAAAACATTATATTTTTAATTTTTAGTTTATATAAATCATGATTTGCACTTTGTAATGGACATTTGTGTAGAAAAGGGGGGGGGGGGGGGGGGGGGGGTGGGTCCACAAATTTTGAACGTAACACTTAAATTTAAATCTCTATGTGATATTGTTTTATATGGATATATTTTATTGTGTGAGCAACTCACCATATATGTTAACATATGTTTAATAATTTACACATAAAATAATATCACAAAGAAGGTAAGTATTAAATATTTTTAGGAAGAAGTTACAAGGGGAGTTTGTGTATCCCCGCCCTGCTTCCTACTCTCTTCTTTCTTTCTTTTTTATTTTTTTTATTTTTTTTTATTTTCTATTTTATTTATAATTTTATTTTTTTTAAGTAGTTTGAAGAATGAGAGAAATGGATGATAACCATTTAATATGATCTTGACTCTCAAACTCACCTCAAAGGAATTCTCTAACTCTCCGCTATTTAGGGTCTTTTTGAAATCCGCTTATTTTGTTGAAACTAAAAATATTTTGCTGAAAGTACTGTAGATAAAAGTAAAAATTAGTTTAAATAGGACAGTGAGACTCATAGATAGTACTGAAAAGTGCAGCCATGAATAGTAGCAAAAATAAGCTGAATAGTAAAATAAGTTGGCTTTTTAATATATAGCCAAACACACACTAAATATACCAACATCCTTAATAATTTGGGACAATGTTCACAAAGCTTGAAGATTCACTCTCTCATATTCTAATTGAGTTAGAGTAATATTGGTGATGCTACAAATTTTACCACATGATGTTTACAAATTGATATATTATTGATCACAAAAAAGGTAATTCAAATTTTTATTTATTATGTCGTTGAAATGTTGCCATATTAATTTGTAAAGTTTATAAAGTAAGATTTGCTGTTTATATATTTGCATTTTCCTATAAATTTTTCTAACTTAACACTAGACAAAGACTCCTAAAGTTCTACCACCACATACCAACCTCAATTAACTTATCTCTCTCTCTCTCTCTCTCTCTCTCTCTCTCTCAAGATTCAAGAAATTTAAACTCTAAACCACTAAACTTGTGTTCAATAGTGAATCAATACTGTTGTGCTTGTAGGAAATATGGGGTGAAGATTATAATTGACCTTCATGCAGCGCCCGGCTCTCAAAATAGTTGGGGACACAGCTCTTCTAGAGACGGCTCTCAAGAATGGGGCAAAACAGATGAAAATATTCAACAGACAGTTTCTGTAATAGAATTCCTAACTGCGAGGTACATAATATATGAGACCATTTATACCATATTATATTTCACCCATGATCCATGTATTCTAACATATAACAAAATATAGCTAAGTTTATGGCACTAGAAATCTATAATGGATTCGATATTTATGACACATATAGGTACGCAAAGAACCGAAGCCTTTATGCATTTGAACTCATCAATGAACCTGTAGCACCAGGAGTATCACTAGATAGCCTAAACAAGTACTACAAGGCTGGTTATGAAGCCGTGCGCAAGCACTCCAATGCTTATGTGGTGTTGTCTAACCGGTTAGGACTGGCCGACCTGAGGAAGTTCTTCTCTTGCTAGTGGCTTCATGAGATCAGTCATAGATTTCCATTATTTCAACCTCTTCTCCAGCGAATTTGACAGAATGACCGTTCAGAAGAACATTGATTTCGTTCACCGCAACAGGACCCCGCAGTTGAATTATATCACAACATCAAATGGACCCCGTATTTTTATTGGTATGTCTAAATAATAACCATTCCATTAATAAAACGCCATCTTTTCTATTTTCTACAACCCCAAATCAAAACTAAGGAATTATAAAATATTTAACGCCATTAAAAAAAAAAAAAAAATTCTAAACTACTTGTTAATAGATATTAATGAACTAGTCGTTGTTTGCAGGCGAATGGGCAGCTGAGTGGGATGTTAATGGAGCAACAAAAGAAGAATACCAAAAATTTGCCGAGGCCCAACTACATATTTATGGTCATGCAACATTTGGATGGTCTTATTGGACTCTTAAAAATGTCAATAACCATTGGAGTTTGGAGTGGATGATCAAGAATGGCCATATCAAACTTTAGTTTAGAATTAAGGTGGTTATTGTACTTCCAATTTGCTTTTTTTTTTTTTTTTCGATAAACACTTCCATCAAATAAATAAATAAATACTTCCCTTTTAACTAAATGAAAAGACTTCCATATTTTTTTACAAACCATAGTATTTGAACCTGCAATTTGGTTTCATAGCTCTTTTTCATCTTATTTAACTTTTTTACTGCAGTATCATTGGACTAAAACATGAACTTAATTGATTTTGTATACAACAACAACAAAGGTTTAGTTTCAAAATTTTATAGCCGACTTTACCTTGATTTTGTTCCCTCAACTTAGATTTCGTCTTTAATACATGTGCATTAATTTCCCTCATTTGAATGTAACCAAACCATATTAAACGACTTTTTTCATCTTTCCATTAATAGGGGCTACCCTTTTATTAAATATGTTAACTTCTTAAATCACTTTTTTTTTTATAGGCTTCCTAATTTTTTTAGGCCATGTCTTCTTCAATAATTTGTTGATTTATTCCTCCTGTAAAGAGCAGCCCTATGAGGTCCAATTCTCTTACCCTATTTGATTAAAAAACTTTAGTATTTATTGATAGTTAGTAAAATATGGTATGTGTTGGATACGGTAAGTATACGGACGATTATTATTCAAGATTTTTTATAAAAATATGTTTAAAAAATTTGACATAAAAATACGAAAACGGTGAAAAAACAGTATGTGTATAGTACAAGTATAATATGTTTATTTTTAAAAATTACATAAAAAAATACGGCTATATACCGTATATTTAGAGTAATATATACTATGTTTACAATATTTTTACAACAAATCTCAGATAATAAAATGTTACTAGCTCTCATTTGAATCGTCCACTAATATCACTTTATTACCCAACATTAATAATTTATCACCTAAACATATTGTGAAATTATTGTAAAAAAATGTTGCAAGTATTATATAAATTCTTAACTCAATGCAAATTTTAAAATTTGTGTCTTTTTCTTTTCTTTTATTTTTCTCTTTACTCACCTGCCAACCGTTACTCTGATCATCTCATCAACTTTTTTTTTTAAAATATAATTATTTGCCCAATGCTTCACTTCCCAAGTTTAATATGCACTACAAGATCTCAAAATTATCTTCACTCAATAATAATATAATATACTTCTTCTTCCCTCTTTCTTTCTTACTTTTCTTCTTCAATTCTTTATTTCCTTTCTTCCCAGTTCACACCACAAGATCTCTTATTTTTTCATTCATTCAGTTTACTAGTAGCTTACGCAACAGCATTTCTAGAGAGTAGAGACAGGTGAGTCTATAGTCTTCATTTAATAAAATTTCTTTCACTTTCTCTCCCTCAACTCACTCTCTCTTTTCCATCACTTAAAAAAAAAAAAAAAAAAAAAAAAAAAAAAAAAAAAAAACTCAGCTTCATACCAGCTGAAATTAATTGAAATTACTCAAAACACACCAAAATAGGCCGAAATTCTATTCGAGACAGAACATATTGGGTTATCATTTCAATTTTTGGTGTTTGAGTTTGACACAATAAGGATTCATAATTCTTTTTTGGTGCAAAGGATAATAGATTAAAACTAAACCAAAATAGAAATCTCAAGGCAAAGCCTGTCTAGGTACATCCTATTGAGGACATCCTCAAAAATAGGAAGCAAGTCCACAGGCAGATTGCCAAATATAACAAAATCTAAATTACGGCTCGAACCCATCCTAGCGAGCTTGTCAACACAACGATTTGCTTCATGGTAGCAATGACTAAACTAGACCTGGGGAAGATTTAAGATCAGCAACCTACAATCATCCAAGATAGGAGACACAATGTTATTTACATAATTAGGATTGGCCAAGACATCTATAATAGCTTTAGAATCCATTTCAATCTTAACACAATCAAAGTTACAATTGCTGCAAATGAGAAGTCCATCTCTGAGGCCCAAAAGCTCAACAATAAAGCTATTGTTTATCCTAATTTTTCTAGCAAACCCTTTAATCCAATAACCATGCTCATCTCTAAAAATACCTCCACAACCAGCTAACCCCGAGTTGTCAATAGAGGACCCATCAATGTCTAGCTTAACCCACCCCGCTTGGGTTTTTCCCATCTAATTTGCCTCATGACTAATCGGTTTGCACTTCTAGGCGAGGATGCACAAAGATGATACTCCACAGCTCGATTCCTAAATTTTGTTCCTAGGCCTGGGTTTTGGCTTTTCCCTTTGAAGGCCACATGATTCATGTTCGATTCCTAAATTTTGTTGCTAGGCCTGGGTTTTGGCTTTTCCCTTTGAAGGCCACATGATTCATGTTTTTCCATATAAGCCAAATAGCAAAAAGGAAGACAAGTTTCCAAGGAGGATTTTGAGGGAGGAGACATTTAGCTGCTTTCCCAATAGATTCTAACCAATCTTGGAGATCTTTGTCCAAAAATAAGGATTTGTCCATTCAATCCCTAGCTGGATCTAAACAGGTTTGATTTTTTCACAATCACGGAGGGTATGTAGAATTGATTCTGTCTCCCTATTACATAAGGGGCAGTTTATATCTTCCCGAACTCCCCTTCTCCCAAGGCATTCCTGAACTCCAATGTTATTGTGTGTGCACATCCAGGTGAAGGTTTGGATTCTTGGCAAAACATCCGATTTCTAGATCTAGTTGGCCAATACAGTTTTCTCTGAATTGTCCCCCATGGCCATCTTGTAGGCACTCTTAAGATTAAAGTTTCCTTGAGGAGATCCTGACCAAGCTAACTTGTCCTCACCTCTCGAAGCTGAAGCAATCAGGATAGCTTGGATCATGAGTTTAATGTTTTGGGAAAGTTCAAAACCTAGCCAATTCCAATCCCAACCATTATCCTGTAAGACGTCCAGGACCTTCAACTAAGATGCTTCTTGAGAGAGAGGACCGTGGATCATATGCCGCATCACTCCAAGATTTATCTAGGGGTTAAACCAAAAGTTAAGATTTTAATGCCTTTGTTAAAAGTTTCCATGCCTTTCTTCATCATAAACCATGCTTGATAGCAAGGGAGCCTGTTTGCGTTGCTTGAGCACATCCTAAAGGGATTCCTTAGAACAGTACTTCTCCCTTAAAACATGCACCTAAAGGGATTCCTTTTCTATATGAAATCTCCAGTTCAGCTTTGAGAGAAGGGCAATGTTTTTGCCTCTTGCAGCTTGTAATCTTAGGCCTCCTTCTTTTTTGGGTTTGACTACCTTATGCCAACCAACCTAATGAATCTTCTTCACTGACTCTATAGTGTCCTAAAGGAAATTTCTATTGACCCGATCCATTCCTTCAAGAATTCTTCCAGGGAGATCGTAGCATTGCATAACATACAACAGAATGGTTGATGACAAGGCCTGAATAAGGACTGCCTTTCTTGCTAGAGACAGCAGATTAGCTTTACATCCTACAAGTTTTTGCTTTACTCTGTCTAAAATAAAAGTTAAAGTCTCGTGAAGAGGTGCCAAGTTGTTTAATGGGGATGCCAAGATATCTTCTTAACCTTGAAGTGGAAGCAAACCCAAGAATATCACACAGGGACTACCTTGTGTCCCTATCCACATTCAAGGAAAAATAAACTCTTGATTTTGCATCGCTTATCATTTGGCTCAAGATTTCGCAAACTCATCAAGAACATCCCTAATGGTGGAGCAATTAAAGTGGTCCACCCTTGCAAAAAGATCAAGATTATTAGCAAAAATCAGGTGGGAGAGGGCCGGTCCACTTTACAAAGCTTTAATTGGATTCCATAGCTTATTATTGCATTTTTCTTCTATGAGTTGGCCAAGAAAATTGATGTAGAGAATAAAAAGGTAGGGGGATAGGGGATGTTCTTGTCCGATTCCCTTTGACGGGAAAATTGGCTCTAAGGGCACACCATTAAACAAAATTGAGGTGGAAAGCAATGAAACACAACTTAGAATAAGATCTATAATGTCACCTAGGAGGTTTATCCTTAAAAGCATATCTCTGATGAAACTCCATTCCAATTTATCGTATGCTTTCTCCAAGTCGATTTTAATTGGCATGTAGCCCACCTTGCCCTTTTTTCTACTGATAGAATGGATAAGTTCCTACACGATTATGGCGTTCTCAATTCCTTTCCAACCCAGCAAAAAAGCTGTTTGTGTTGGAAAAACGTGGTTTGTATCTCATACAAAAATGTACACAGCGGAAAATTAATGGATCTACTTCATTTGCAATTGATAACATATACTATGTAAATTTCAGAATATAAGAATAAGAAAATGTACCTTGGTACGGTGAAATTCAAAACCAAATATTAGAAGTACTTGGGAACACTTTTAATCTTCACTCCAATTCCACTTGTGCTCAAGAAGTGTGGTCTCTCAATCAGTTTTTATATATGTGTTCAAGGGAGAATAAGAGAGTAGTTTACACTCACATACACACCATTTCATTCTCTTACAAAATTCTATATGTTTCTCTCTTTATAACTGATTATCTAACTGTGCTAGCCTTTTAGACTATTTCAATTGAGTTTTAGTATGTGGCTTGGAGTGGGATCAAAAAGGAACAAATAAGACAATAGCTCTAATGGGTTTTGGGCTTTTCTGTCAATTGTTGACAAGCCCAAAATTACCATTTATATTTAATATTACTATATAAATATAATTGCACTTTAGGCCTTATTAATAAATTACATCCCAAGACTTTATTATATATTCAACCCCTTCATAAAATATTTGTAATAATACAAAGTCATGAATGTTGACTGCCACTTTAAAGATTACTACATCTTAAGCATTGAGTACTCGGCTAAATCCTTTAAGTTATTCATCATTTATTTATGAAATCCAATTTCATAAATATATATACTTTAGTAACTCCTTACTAAAGTGGTTAGACCTAACACTCTGAATAACCAAACCAATTAAACTTATCTCAAGGAAATATTTTATATCTCCGTTAAGAGATTATGAATTCCATCTGAGAATATATGTTTCTTCAACACTAAATGTAGCTACCTAACATACTAAGGTTTTGATTGTAATTTTAGTTCTTACTCCTGATATATCAAAGTAACCTACAATTCATAATCAGATTCATTATTCTCTCAGAATTAAAAGTTAATGTAAATAGAAAGTCGTGAGATTTATTATTCATTTGACAATCGTTAGTAGAATAATAAATCTCACAACGATCTAGTTCAATATGTCTTAACACTAAAAACATATCAACATATTAATTAGAAGTCTCCACTTCAATGATCAAGACAAATTATCTTTAGTTGATATACTATAGTCTTTGCAGATGAAATGCTCAATTTCATCACTGACTACGAACTAAAATCCTAAGTTTACAAAGAACTTGTGACTTATATATTCTGTGACTAAATCACATATTATGCATCTTATAAATTATATGATAATGTCCAAATATTCATGTTACTATTATTTTAGATAATAATAAAATAACTTTATTAATCTTAACATAATGCCATATATAACATCATACAATAGGATTTAAAGGGCACATATATATCCTAACAATTTGAACAGGGGATATAAGTTTTTTCATATGAGGCTTAAGTTCAGCTACTATAATCTTTTCACCACCTTATAAACTGTATTACATAAACTGATTGGGTGGTAGTTTCCAAGAGACTTAGGCCCTTGAAGTTTTAGAATAAGGGCAATATGGGTTTGGTTGAGATAATCAGGGATTTTTCTTTCCGTGAATATTTTCTTAACTTAATTCACTTGACCAAATGTTTTTTGGTTTTTTTGGAAACCAACGTATTTAAGAAGCGTATTTTACTTTCTTCCATAATCAACGGCTGTTACACTTTCAGATTTGAAAATACGTGTTTAGTTCTGTACTGTTGGAATCAAAACGAGAGACAAAAGTTTTTTTTTTTTTTTTTTTTTTAATTTTTGGACGTATGCGTACTGTACACGTATAGTACGCGTTTTTACCGACTAGACTTTTGCATTTATATAACAATAACATTTTGCTTGCCAAGGTAATTATATAAGTTATAAAATGATGTTTTCTCAAAAAAAAAAAAAAAATAAATAAAAAATTAAAAAGCCACAAAATAATGGTGGCGAAAGGCTTTAGCCCAAACTCATCGGATCATAAACATTTTTATCTCCTAAGGATGTGCGAGAATGTAGGGAGATATCATTTTTTTGAAAATCAGCCAAATAACAGAACAAGAGCCAAATTTATTTCCTTTTAGGTTTTGTAAAATCACATACCTCTTTTGATTTATTATTAGGTATTAACTTCTTTAAATTGATAAGTATTAGTAAATAAAGTTTTTTTTAACAAACACTTCGATCAAATAAATAAATACTTTTTTTTTTTTTAAGAATACTAAGTATTTTAACACACACATGGAGAGAGGAAAAAATGTCTTAAAGAAATTGACAATGGTGTATATTCAAAAGAGCCTAACTCTTTAATAGACAATATATGCTTTAAACTTCTTTAATTCACCCTTATTTTCTAATGTAGGATTTACCCACTGTTTTTTTTTTTTTTTTTTTTGGTAATATTAACTATTTTAACACATACACAGGGAAAGGAGAGAAGGTCTTAACCAAATGAAAAGACTTCCAATTTTTTTTTTTTAAACATAGCATTTGAACTTATAATGTGGTTCTTTAGAATTTTTTTTTTTTTTTTTTTTTTTTTTGTGAGAACTGGTTCCATAAGAATTGGCTCTTTATAATCGGGCTTAATTTTTTAAAGATAACTTTTATTCAGACTAAAATATTAATTATTTTTCATATGACAATAACAAAGCCTTAGTTTCAAAATTTTGAGGTCGACTTTGGAGTTTGAATCCTCTACTATTTTCCATTCCCTCAATTTGGATTAGCTCACTCTTTCCTCTCTTTTACCCATGCATTAATTACTCTCATTTGAACATGACCAGCCCATATTAACTGATGCCATCATCTTTTTATTAATACGGGTTACCTCTTTATGAATATCTTAGCTTCTTAAATCACCCGATTTTTTATAGACTTCCTAATTTTACTAGGCCACGTCTTCTTCATTTATTTGTAGACTTATTCCTCGTGTGAATAGCAGACCCTCTAGCTCTGGGGTCCAATTTGTTTATTGTATTTAATTAAAAGACTTTTAGTATTTATTGCAAACAGCTTATTTAGTTGAAACTGAAAATTTTTTGTTGAAAATATTATAGAGAAAAGCTAAAAGTTAGCTGAATAATACAATGAAACATATGAATAGTACAAAAAAGTACAATGAGACCCATAAATAGTAGCAAAAATAAGTTAAAAACTCTAATAAGCTTCATCTTTCATCACTTCCCAAACACACTCTAAATAAGCTATAAGTTTCTCCAAAAAAAAAAAAAACTATGTTAGTTACAAAATAATGTTTTCTCAAAAAAAGAATTTAAAAAAAAAATTTAAAAGCCACAAAATAATGGTGGCCAAAGGCATTGATAACATGGGACTGGGAGGGTTTCCGCTTGAAATTTTATTATTCTTCGAACTGAATCAAATATTTTTTAAAAAAAAAATAATAGAAATTCAAATAATCTGCTATTTTCCTTGCGGATTTGATTGATGAGTGGTTGAAAGGTTTTCCCGTTTCGCCTTGGGATCAATCGATTGGTAAGTTCCTTTTTTCTTTTCTTTTCTTTTTTGGGCTAAATCATTCGCAATTTAGTATATGCAGTTGTAATTGGCTAATTGCATCATATATTTAGATTTTAAATTCTAAAATTTGCATTAGAATAAAATTTATGTTTGATAAAAATTATAGAACTATTTTAGAGACTTGTTGGCCCTTTTGTAAGTGAACCACCCAACTGTAAAAAATTGATTAAAGGATTTTTTTTTTTTTTTTTTATATATATACTAAGTGGATTTTTTTATTTTTTATTTTTTATTTTTGGCATAGACAGATTTAACTAAGCTTGGTGGTGAAAGTTGAGTTCTTCGCATTTATAACTGTTAGGGATTTTAGGGAAAATGAATGAATGAACAAAGGAAGAAACAGACTTAAGAGGGATGAATTGATTGTTTTATTTAAGACGATACTAGGTTGTAACTCCTGCTTATGCACAAAAATATCATGCGTCTTATGCTCTTTAAGTCACGTTACTCTCTTTTGATTAGTAGCCTTTATTGGTTTCTTTCTGAGCATGCATGCGATCTCAATTATCTTGGCTGAGTATCACATTCAACATTAATCGGTAATTAACCTCCTCTATTAGACTTCTTTTTGGGCATGCATCTTTATCATTTTTAGGCGGTTTTAGCCATACCTGCTTGATCAATAACTTTTAGGGCATGTTTGGTAGACTGTAATAGGCGTTGTAATGTAATAGTTATTCCTATAGTTTAGTTATTCTTTAGTTTGGTTATGTTTTTATTACAAGGAATAGTCATTCCTTATGAATAGCTATTCTTCAAAATGAGGAATAACTATTTCTCTTTAAAAAATTGTATTAGCTATCCCTTAGTAAGTGCAATAATTTCAAAACTAAATATATTTCCAAATAAACAAACTTTCCATATACATCTAACAATTATAAAAATAAAAAATCATATAAAATAACTCATATCTCTCTTAAATTTAAAAATAATAATTTTTAAGGAGATATAATTGTATGAGTAAGATATTTCCTAAAATAAATGTTAAGTTTTATTTTAATGTTATAACTCATAACCAAACTAATGAATAAATTTAGTTATTACATTACAACACACTTTATTACTAGTAATAAATATTACAATTCCTGTCGTAATTCCCAATCAATGTACCAAACGTACCCTTATTGGCTTTCTTTCTGATCACATATCTATCATTTTCTTAGAAAGTTTTTTCAGACGTCTTTGATTAGTATGCTCCAGCCCTGAGCCCTCCACAAGTATAATATATATGCACGATGCTCGACATCCAAGCTTCAATCATCACAAGCATCTTTGCAGGTTGTCATTTGCGCTTTTAATGTAGCCAAGTCTGATCCATTACCCTACTTGTATTAAAACTAATTCATCCTTTAAATAAAAATAAAAAATAAAAAATTCTTTGCGTAACACACCATACTTGATATCTAGCCACTTCTTTGATTGTTATATTATATCTATGAGTGGTTTTGCAATTCCAAGTGAACTATAGCAGTCGTAGCATTAATTCTTAACCATGAATTAGTGTACGGTTAGTCTAAGATTTAGCCTATTAAAAATATCATTCAATGGATTCATTATAAAATACAAAACTTAATAGTAAAGATGTAGCAATCAAGGACCTTTTGAGATAGATTTAGGTCTACAGGGATGTAGCATGTTAATTCCTAATGATCTATTTCTTTCCCTCTTAATTTGCCTACTTTATTTTATTTTTTCATATTCTCTCATACATTTTATCATTATATCAAATCTATGTATTAGCTTCGCTAATATGATATTAGAGTTATATTTTATTTATTTTTAAATAATTTTTACTATTTTTAATTTACTTTTGTTATTGTTTTCTCACTCTTTCTCAAGTAAAAATGGAAGAAAATGATATTTTTGAATTTGTGAGAATTCTATAGAGTGAGAATTTTTTTTCTTTAATTAGCAGATTTATTTTTTAAAACTTTGTTGAAATGGTAGACAATCCTATACTAGGCATTAGTAAGGCAAGAGGGAGGGATGTTTGAAAAGCTTTTTGAGAATGGCATATTATTTTCATCAAGTTAGTGCCATTGAATGGATATAGTATCTTGTGCACCTGTTTTATGGAGCACATCTCTCACAAACATGTGAGTCTTACAGGTTCATATAACGGGTACATAATTTAACTTTTTCATAGAATGGTTCACATATAACACATGTACTAAAAAAATGCATACCATGTACAAAATCCGACCGTTTCATTTTAATAAAAATTGAAACTATGTAAACAAAATTATGAAAAGGCCCAAACATAGGGGGTAAATTGTCATTTCTGTTTTTTAATTAAATTCCTATGCCAAGATACAATATATTTTAAATTCCCATTAGCAAGTGCGATATCAGATACCTTTCTTTTAACTTCACAAATAAATGCATTTTCTTAATTAAGAATGTTCAAAGATATTTACAACCCAATTGTTAAAAAGTTTGATTATAATACACATGATTTTAAGTGGGGCGGAGTAAACAATGGATCTTCCTGGCTAGCACTAATTGATGCTGATGTAATTTTAGCATAAATTATTTGGTATTGCCAAAATCATCACCACTTACTAATTCCGGAAAAAAAAGATTAAATGGATTGGTTGATAATTGATCAACGTAAACTCGAAAATTTTAATCTTAATTTCTACAAAAAGGACAAAATACATTGGAGATTCAGTTGGGGTGTATTTTAGTATAAACTATAAACAAGCTGGAAACAGTGGGGATAGGCAAGACTTTGACGTTTAATGATGGTGATTAGTGAATCACACACTGATGACTGATGAGATTTAACTTTCTTTTTAAGCAGTTTCCAATGATACACTTGTTAACTGCACCTACCATTTGCCCCACAGATCATCCTTAAGCGACAAACTCAATAATGTCCTTAGAAAAGGAAGTTTTGGACATGATCATGTTAGTGGGAAACACCCTATTAGTACAAATAATAAATTCAAAGATTTTTGTTGTTTTTATTCAACTTACTTTTCCTTTTGGATTTTCAAAGCCAAACGATTGAAGACTTTCCTAAAATCTGAAAAATAAAAATCCTTCAACCCAATTGTGTATATTTAATTCCTTAAGTTCCATATCTTTGTTCCTCTCACTCATGTATATCTAACAATTTGTTCTCTTATGTGAATTATTACCTCTCATTGGACTTTGAGAGCTCTGTCTCTTTGGCAAATGAACAAGACCCTCTAGCCTCCTTGTCTATTGGCTTTTTTACTTCACCATGCGTCATCCATCTAATATACTATATATCATTATTCATAGGAACTACATGTCAACCCCACATACTTATCTTGTCATTCATAATATGCTATATACTATTATTCATAGGAACTAGATGTCAACCCCACATACTTATCTTGTCATTCATAGAAATCTCGTATATTTAGATCTAATATAGCACCATTCATAGTGCTAATTTGTTAGGCCTTTTTCCAAAATCAATTGTAAGGGACTTTGTGAGCTTGCTTTGTGGTACGTTTATGCGGGCTCTAAGTACATGCACCCATCATTACTCTAATTACAAAAGGACCTTGGTAAACTTATTGCACACCACCATTGGCTTTGATACCCAATTACCCATTGTCAGGGATAATACTTTGAGGCACTACGATTGAAACTTTAATATAACACAGATTAATTAACCCAAAATATTAAACCTATGGGATTGAGTCTAATTAATGTATATAATTTAGGATTGGTTCAATACAGTTTGAGGCTAAGATGGCAAATTTAAGTAAGAATTTTTATACTTAAATATCAACTAAATAATATTTATATATAAATTTTTATTATATTTAAAAAAATTTCTTATTAATTTTTTAGATGCATAATTACTAATTAAGTTCTCGTATTTATGTTTTGCTAAAAATTCATTTTTTTAACTAATAATAGCTAATCCATTTAATCTTGTTGTGACATAATTGATATTAAGTAAGATTTTATCACTTTTAATTCCGAAAAACTTATTTCTTCATAAATAGCTATAACAAGTATTGTTAGTAAAATTTTGTAAACGATATATACATTTGAAAAATATTCTAATTTTTATACAATCAAGATTTGTTACTTTGTTATATCACATGTTTAAACATCATTCTGATCATTTTTATTGCTATATTTATCTTCAACTTTTTATGAATTCTTTTATTCACTTGTGAGATTTTCATCTAACTTTTGTGTTATATTTTTTATATTACTCGTAACAAATTTATCAAAAATTTTTTTTTTTTTTTAGGGAAAAATTTATCAAGAGTTAGGCCTCAAATTTTCATACAAATTTTATATTATATTTTTCGAGGAATAGTTTATGGCTTCAATTTAGTTTGATTTTTATTAGTTCTATTTTTGGGTGCCTGTTTAAATATTAGAAAGAATGTACACAACTTTTTTTTTTTTTTTAATGTGAAACCAATTATTATTTTACAATATGGGACCTTATTATAATTGGGGGACTTTGGCTTAGGCCTAGAACCAACCATGTATATAACTAGGACTAGTTTTTAATGTTTTAATAGTGACACTACTCTAATTTCTCAAGTCATTTTTTTCCCCTTATTACATGTGGGACATCCACTCACACATACATACAAGTTGTGTGATAAACTCTTATCACAGAACCTCAAAACTCACGGCAGAAACCTTTCACAAACAAAGTTTTCATCAGCATTTACAAGTATAGGTCATTCTCAATAATTTAAGTAATTAATAACGAATATCTGGGGAAAAAGATAGGAGTACTAATGTATTAGTATTTGGTCCAATGGGGTGGGTGACCAACTAGTACCAAATTGAGGGATATTTTTCATTTTTGGTTATGACGGTGGGTGCCTTAGTCTTCACCGCCAGGGCGGTCACTGTTCTATATCTGTATATATTTTTGCTGGTAAGTCTCACTGGTCATTGTAGTACAAACGACTTTATCCCTTTGAGAATGCCCACTTGTAGATATTCGTAAGGCCGTAGCATTTAAGCAAACCAACTTTGCTTAACGATTTCTGGGCTAATTATTGAAGAAGACATATCATCTTCTAGTTGAGCTGTTCCCATGTGTTGGTTCCCATGTCCAAAATGGACTTATATCAGAATGATGGGTCCTACTCAGTCACTCCGGGGGCCCTCCTAAGTAAGTTCGGACCTGTTCATATATGTGGCAGTCGTTATCACAGGTTAAGAAAGTCTCTGTAAATATCTTACCCAAATAAATATCAGATTCCAAAAGTAACTTTTCTTTATGAGTTGAGTGTAGAGACCTCTCATTGAAATAATAAAAAATTTTACCATTGAGCAATGTATAGGATAAGGAGGTTAAATTGTTTTAAATTGATTTCTAGC
Source organism: Quercus variabilis (assembly GCA_030445155.1). Classification (NCBI taxonomy): domain Eukaryota; kingdom Viridiplantae; phylum Streptophyta; class Magnoliopsida; order Fagales; family Fagaceae; genus Quercus; species Quercus variabilis. The sequence goes on along the minus strand of CP129456.1, from coordinate 32,186,469 downwards.
AAATAGGATTGAAGCATTGGCCTTTATGAATTTCTAACCAATGTATTGTTTAGCATGCATGATTGGGCAAACTCTTTTTCTAACGCGGGTTGGAAGATTCCCATCCAACCCGTTACATGACGTTTAAAAAGGAGTTCCACAAATATAAATTATATGAGTATCTAAATTTTTTTTAGAGAAAAAAATAGAAATTATATTAGTATTCATTAAGAGCCAGTAAAATTTTTGTTTTTATTTTCAAAACTATATGAAAACAATTTTAAAAAAAAATTGAATCTGAAACTAGTTTTGAGATAATAAGTTTTACATTATATGTGTTTTGGCTCCCATTTTTAATAACAATTTTCAAAAAAAAAAAAAAAAAAAAGATGTTTATGAGACCATTTTTACTTTTGAGATTTTTATTTATTTTTTATTTTTTACAAAAAAGTATAGTGTAAATAACTTTTTTGTTGGATAATGATAAGCTCCAAAATTGAAATCTGGAAATAGAGCTCATGTACCCTTTTTTTTTTTTTCGGGATAATCATTTTCAAATTTGAAATGTGAATTTTTTTTTTTTTTGTTATAAAGATAAACTTCTTTGTTTCTCAAAAATAGAAGAAGATAAACTCCTTAATTAAAGAGATAGAAAGGTTTGAGCAAATATATGAGATTCACTATATCTAATTTATTTACAACTATACCATTAATTATTTTATTTTATTTTATTTTATCTTGAAATCATCTGCTGTTTTCAAAATCTTGTTTTGAACTAGAAAAATAGAGAATAATTTTATGAAAACGGTATTTAAAAAACATTAGCCAAACAAAAGATTCATGTGTAAGGCCCACCATTTTCTAGTTTCCAAAACAAAACAAAAAATTGTATTTAAATCTCCAAAACAAAACAAAAAATTGTATTTAAATCCTCTTACCAAATAGTAAGCCATAATTTAAATAAATCGCCTAACTATTAAATACTAAAGTAGGTCATGCAGACTAAAAGTAATAGATAGATGCTTATTTGACTTGCCTGTTAATTTGTTTAGAGGACAATTCTGATGTCGGTATATTATATAAAAAAAATATTCCTGGGTTAATAAGAATAAATCACTCAAAAGATTATTAGATTAAAAGATTAGGAAAGAGAGAAAAAAAAAAAAGAATATAGGGCATGCAATTAGCTTAATTTGGGTGAGCACACTTATATTGCATCGTGCTACTTAGCCTACTTTCAAGGCGATTCTTTAGTTTTTTTCATCCACTTTCGGTGTCCCTTTTGCCCCTTTTAGGCCAACATCGAAACAAAGTCGATATACTTTATAGAAGAATAATGCTATAAGCTAATTTGTAGGGCTAGAATTCATTCAGACTCTTAGGTGAAAGGCAATTTAGTCGAGGTTGGACTAGCACCATATATAATGAAAAAGTAAAATCTCTAGGATATGATTTTTTTTTTTCTCTCCATCGTAGCCAGTAAAAGATGCGAACAAAATCCAACAGAATCTCACAAAATTGCATATATTCTTCTAATTTTGATTCTTTGTTTCAGATTATGGTATAGATGAACCGCATTATGAAGAAAATCGTAGATCTTCTCTTTGATTAAAAGAAAAAAAAAAGTTGATTAGCTAAAATAACATGTAGATTCCAATTAGCACAACTGGTAACTTAGTCTGATAATTAAGAGTTATTGAAGCGGAAACCATAGATTAAAACTTACTCAAAAAAAAAAAAAACCATAAAAAACATGTGCTTTCTATTTGAAGTTTTATTCTTTATATATATATTATACAAAATAGAATTTCTACTTTATAGTAATTTAAGTGTATATGTGTGTGAAGCTCCCTCCTGAAGACTTAAATCTCAGTCCTTGCTCCCCACATCCTATAAACACTTATACTTGTAAAGTGTCCACCGCACTAAAGGTGCATGGCAATATTCTTTTTATATTGGTATTACAAGGAAAGACTTCAATAATGTAAATGCTCATTAATTACTCATTTTATGTTATTAAGGCATTTACTAAGTTGTCATTTGTTCCTCATTACACGTTTTTTTTTTTTTTTTTTTTTGTTACTAATGTGACATTTTCATATATAAAAAAAAAATAAGATTAACCTGTAAAGCATTAAAGCTGAGAACTTCATGACATTTGTTTTATTGTTACTAATGTTACATTTTCACATGTTATTAATGCATTTACCATAGGGACTGTTTGATTTTCTAATAAGAACATTTTTGCTTTTTTTTTTTTTTTTGATAAAATTATTTCATTGAACTTCAGAATATCATCATTCATGAATTCACATGGAGGATTTTAACCTTTTGACGTGTTATTGTCATGCACACCACATAAGTTAAGAATATAATGGTATGGATATGATGGAGTTGTATGATAGTTGCTAATGTACAGGATAAAATATATATGATCTAAAATACGTATATACTTCTTTCCATTCAAAGTTTTAAAACACGCATTGAAAATTCGACATTCAAATTATGAAGAAGTGCATTGTTGAAGTGAATTAGAAATTTGGGGCTAAAAAAATAATATACAAGTTAAGTTATTTCTTTTACAAATATATATTTGATATAAGATTTTTTTTAAAGAAGATTTGATATTAATTAGAATCTTATCATTCAAATTATAAACATATTAATAGATCAAGGTATAAAAATTAAAGAGTACAAATACAGATATAAAAATATTGATGACAAATATGGAAAGCCTTTAATTCGTGTGTTTACGTTTAAATATGTTCTTTTCATATCAATAACCTATAATCTATAATAATATATATATATATATATATATATATATATATATATAAAACTAAAGGGGTTTGATTTTTTTTATTGACCTCATAATATTAGGTCGAAAAATTATTAGGTACTCTTGGAGTACCATGAATATGTAGTCCCTTCTCTCACGTGAATGGTGAGTCCCACCACCATAAATTTAATTAATGGAATTTACCATTCATGTAAAATGAGAGAATACGAATTTATGGTACTCCGGGAGTACACAATAATTTCCCAATTGGGTCACATAACCTTTTAAAGTCTCAAAATTTTACATGTCATTGAATTTAAATTATATTCTATATATAAACCCTCCAATTCCATTAAAATCTTGGTACATTTTATTTTCTTCAAATGTTAACACATATAATTTCATATACAAATACAATCATAATCATAATAAATGTCTATTTTTTATGGAATAATAAATGCCCATTAATAATTATCATAATTATTAATTTCATATTTTGATTAAAAAGTTCATTTTATGTTAAACTTCTTCTTTTTTTTTTTTTTTTTTTTTTTTGATTTGATATAATAGCCATATTTTACTAACTATGAGTCTAAGGCAAGACTTAGGTACTATACTTAGATACTATTCCTTAGGTTTCCCTTTTAAAATTTTGTCATGTGGATTTTTTCTCATGAGATAGAAGTGTATTTTTTAATTAAGCAGCCATATAGCTGAATCTTAAGAAGGAAATCTAAGAAACTGCACTTACTATACCTAAGTTTTGTCCATGAGTCTATGAGTTGTGCAACAACAAGATATCAAGAAGTTACCATAATTTCTTAAGTTCTTAACCAAATGATAAGTCCTTAAAAAAAGAGGGGGGGGGGGGGGGGGGGGGGGGAGGGGGGACAACTATTAAGGTTGCACACTTTAAGAACTCAGAACTCATAAGCAGACAATCAAAGTTTTTTTGACATCAAGCTAGCAAAATGAAAACAACTATAAAAGTATACATCAATCAAATTTGTTACAATTCATCAAAAAAATAAAAATCAACTTTGTTACAACTTGGAGTATGCAAGAATTTGGTCTCGTAGAGAAGATTAGTTTGTCAAAAACCAAATGATAAGTCCTAATCATATACCATAAATTTGATGAAGATTATATACGAAGTGATGTTAGGTTGTGACCTGTGAGTTATAAAAATTTGAGATGTTTACAAGTATTTCCCTTGTTAGAATAATGTGGCCCAACATGATATTTTATTATCAATAATTAATTATTCAAAATTTCTTGTGAAATTTTACAATATTTTTATCATGTAAAATATTGGAATATTGAAATATGTCTACTTGATATTGTATACTAAGATTATGAATGATTTCATTATAGTCCTTGACTTGACCATATCCATCATGATGTAGTCTATTCTAATAGGTACATTATTGGACCATAGTGGAAAGGAGGTGTAAATTAAAATTGCTGAAACTATAAAAGACAATAAGAGCTAGTTTTTCGATGGTTAGTACATAATAATCTCGGAAGTCCTTCCATAATGAGATTCATGTACGTTGAGTGTTGGCCTTAATAAATCTATCGTATCATTGCCAATAACTTGGCATCCTATAAGAGGCACTATCATTATAGTGATTTTGGATATGAACGATAGATGAATCCATGTGTTAGTATGGAGTTACAAAAGTAATGACATATTAATGAACTTATTCATTAATGAATCTAATTAATGAAGTTGTTTATTAATGAATGTAACATATCTGTTACATGAATTGTTATTACAATAGAAAAGATTTTATGGCTGGTCATGTCCTTTCTGAATATTATATATATTGTCAAGGCCACACTTGCAAGGGATGTGAGAAGAGGGAAGAAAGCTCTTATTAATCCTGACTAGTTGGAGAGAGCATCCTAATTGTTTGTGAGGTCCTTGAATAATATAATTTAGTACGTAAATTTCTCACATCTTATTGTTGATTTTTATAACATATGCACATAATATAATTGTTAATTGATAGATGTATAATATTTGTTTCTCTTGAATTATTACTTTTTAAGTATAATTCCTACAATCACAAGCATGTAGGCTCTACTTATATTTATGATGACTTGTCTTTATCTTTATATATATATATATGGTTAAATATTTCTCCGTTATCATATGTGATATTGTTGTGTTATGTGTTAAGAATATAATAAATAGTTATTGATAAATGGTTGCAACAAATGCAACATAGCATTGCTAATGGTATTAGATAAGTATCATTTATCTTTTTGATTTAATTTTAAGTTTTGTAGTGGGTGTTAGATTTCTCAATATCTAAAATTATAAGTTAATATAGCTTTCATTAATCCAAAGCTCAAACATGATGACACCCCTTCAGTTAATCACATGGGTGAGTTAGGATTTGGAAAGCATAATAATAATAATAATAAAGAAGGGTTCTGCTCCAAAGCTCAAACATGATGACACCCCATCGGTTTATCACATGGTTGAGTTAGGAATATGATTTTTAAAAAATAAAATAAAATAAAATAAAATAAAATAAAATAAAATAATGTTCTTTTTGACAGCAAAATAAAATAATGTTCTAGAGCTCAAACATACTAACACCTCTTCGGTTAATCACATGGATGAGACAGGACTTTGAAAGTAAATGTTTTTTTACGTGTCCACATACCATGGATAGACACCTTTTTTTTTTAATAAAGAAATCAAAGTGATATATACTAATTGATTAAATTCTTCCTTGCGCCCTAATAGATACGAGATAAATTTAATTGATTGAAAGATTTGTCATAAATTACATTTATAAATTCTTGAATGTTATTAAAAGAATTAATGGCTAAAAGAATTAATGGCCAAAAGAATCGGGTTTTAATGCACATATTATATGTGTTGCATTTTACAAAGAGATGGTAAACTCCATTGGTTCTTTGAATATGAATTATATCACGAAAAGTTGTATACTTTTGAGACTCAGTTATGCAGAGTGGAAATATAGGTTTGATTTGTACATGCAATTTTATGATTATAGTTCTTCTTTTAAATCAGTGTCCACCTAAGCCCAATAAGGAATCTGTTAAGTTGGATAAAATCTCCTGCGGTAAATGGATTGAGGCGGATAACAAAATGAAAATTTTGATGCTGGGATATATGGTCGATTCATTGACGGTTAGCTATATGAATTACCCTAGTGCTAAATCCATAGATGATAGCCTGGAAGTGAGGTTTGGAAAGAAGTCTAGTGCTTAGGAAAACTTCATTACATCTAAATTATCAAAATGAGAAGATGCTCATCAACATATGTTTAATATGACTATGTACCTTAACTAATGAATTAGGCCTTCAAGAAAGACCAATAGATGATAAAACAAAAATTCCTACCCTTGATGACCTCTTATCTAAGGTCATGACTCAAGCGGATGCAAAATTGAGAGTTAAAAAATTTTTAGTTAACACTGTTGAACAAAAGGAGTTTGTTCCTAAAGGAAGAAAAAGGTTTAAGAAGAAAAGAAAATTCAAAAGTCATAGAAGTGATTAAAAAAGTAACAAGAGTACCTATGTTATGCCTAATGTCAAGGTCAAAACAAAACAAATCTTTTGCTATAACTACAAGAAACCATAACATAAAAGATCTAAATGTAAGTCTGTTTTGAGATCCCGTGAGAATCAACCTAAAGGCTTTTCGCAATCTAATTTTCAAGGAAATTAATACCACTATTATTAAGCTTGGATTTTGGTGGGCCAATTCAAGAGTTATTGCTCATACTTCTAATATATACCTTGCAGAGGTCCCACCGAAAATAGATTGTATAAGTTAAATTTATATTGGAAAGGTGAAACAAGATTGAAGGTATTGAAGTTTTTTTTTTTTTTTTTTTTTTCGAAATAAATATAAATAGTGAATCTAATTTTAAGTTAGTTAATTAGAGTTGAGTTGATAATGGTAAAAGCTATAGATCCAACACCTTTAAAAGGAAGCACTTGAATTTTTGTGAGATTTGATATGTTTAATATTATCATCTTTATAATAGTGAAAACTATTAGAAGACACTAATCTTTAAAAAAAAAAATGGTGTCCTAAACACTCAAAAAAAAAACACAAAGGGATGAAAGTTGTTGGATGCAAATGAATTTTAATAGAAAGAGAGATGTTTTAGAAAAAGTGGAAAGATTTAAAGCCAGATTAGTGGCCAAGGGTTATACTCAAGATGAGAATTAGATATGCAAGTCAAAAAATTATATGGGTTGAAAGAATCTTGTGTTATGTGAAGAAAGTTTCTACTATTCTTGATATTCCTACACCATATCTAGATATATTCTTCCAATAGTAATTGATATTGAGATGCTTGTTGTAGTCAAACAATGGCTATTCAAATTTTGAAACAAAGGACCTCAATGAAGCATCATATATTTTGGGCATTAAAATTAAATGAGACTAGATGAATAAAAAGTTTAGTTTCTCCCAAGAAAAATATATCAACATGAAAAATATTATATGGTTGATTGTTTAAGTGGGAGGTTTCCCCATCATAATTTTCAATCTTTTTCTTTTTTTTTTCTTTTTTTTTTTTTTGATATAGTCAACAAAATAAAATTTGGCTGACCCTTTTTTTTCCAAAGGTTTGTCTTTTGTGTTATTAAAAGCACATGAATTGAGAATGAGGCCATGTTAGGCTAAGTGGGAGACTGTTAGAATAATGTGGCCCAACATGATATTTTATTATCAATAATTAATTATTGCAAAAAATTTCTTGTGAAATTTTGCAATATTTTTATCATGTAAAATATTGGAATATTGAAATATGTCTACTTGATATTGTAGACTAAGATTATGAATCATTTTATTATGGTCCTTGACTTGACCATATCCATCATGATGTAGCCTATTCTGATAGGTACATTGTTGGACCATGGTGAAAAGTATGTGAAGTTAAAATTGCTCAGACTGTGAAAGACAATAAGGGATGGTCTTTCAATGGTTAGTGCATAATAATTTCGAAAGTCCTTCCATAATGAGATTCATGCACGTTGAGTGTTGGCCTTAATAAATCTATTGTGTCATTGCCAATAACTTGGCCTCCTATAAGAGACGCTATCATTATAGTGATTTTGGATATGAATGGTAGATGAATCCATGTGTTAATATGGAGTTACAAAAGTAATGACATGTTAATGAACTTATTTATTAATGAATCCAATTAATGACATTGTTTATTAATGAATGTAACATATCTATTACATGAATTGTTAATACAATAAAAAGGATTTTATGGCTGGTCATGTCCTTTCTGAATATTATATATATTCAGAAAGCTCTTATTAATCCTGACCAGTTGGGGAGAGCATCCTAATTACTTGTGAGATCCTTGAATAATATAATTTAGTACATAAATTTCTCACATCTTATTGTTGATTTTTATTATATATGCACATGATATAATTGTTAATTGATAGACGTATTATATTTGTTTCTCTTGAATTATTACTTTTTAAGTATAATTCCTACATCCCTAACTTTGAAATGAGTTGCAATTTGGTCATTGAATTTTCGATTTGAACAATCAATCCTATAGATTTTTGTTTTGAGAGTCAAATATTATTGGTATTTTTTATTAGAACCTAACTGACTAAATAAAATTATGCCATATGTTAATAACTACATTCATAATGTAATAAAATTCATGTGCAAATTACGTGATTAAAGGTGCTTTTGAATTAGGTTTTTGTTAAATTATTATTATTTTTAGAGCAGATTTTTGTTAAAAGTTTATTTGCTTAAAGTTAATAATGATACAATTATACCTATGAAAAGTTATTTAAAATATTACTACTATATAAGAACACAAGAAAAAAAAATGTATAAAAAAAAAAAATTAATTCAAACTCACCCTAAGGCTATGTTTGTTTCAGGTGAGAATGAAATTTGGAAAATATTTTACATCCTGATGTGTGTTTGGGAGCACATGTAAAACTCGGTCAAACCGAAAATCATTTCATTTGACCATAAAATTTTTCCCTTTCAACTATAAAATCATTTACACATTCCATTTACCTTCAAAATAAGTTTTACGAACTGAAAACTAGGAGACAGAGAGAGAGTTTCAGGTGAGAATGAAATTTGGAAAATATTTTACACCATGATGTGTGTTTGGGAGCACATGTAAAACTCAGTCAAACCGAAAATCATTTCATTTGACCATAAAATTTTGCCCCTTCAACTGTAAAATCATTTACACATTCCATGTACCTTCAAACTAAGTTTTACGAACTAAAAACGAGAGAGAGAGAGAGAGAGAGAGAGAGAGAGAGAGAGAGAGAGAGAGAGAGAGAGAGAGAGAGAGAGAGAGAGAGAGAGAGAGAGAGAGAGAGAGAGAGCTTGAAGGGAAAGTGAACCTGAAGAGAGAAAGCTTGAACCTGAGACAATTTCATCACCGTTGACAGCTCATAGTCGTTGCTTGAAGCTCGTCGTCACCACCAAACACAGATCGGAGCCTTATCATCTCGTTCTCGTCGTTGCGTGAAGCTTGTCGTCAACACCAAACACAAATCAGAGCATTGTCATCTCGTTCTCATTGCCGTCGCCCCGTAACTCGTCTCCTCCACCTCTCTCGATCTTGTCACCACTGCCCTCTAGATCAACCCACCCATGACCGATCTCGTCGTCACCTCCAAAGATCGTCATCACTGCCTCTAGATCAACCCCCCCCTGACCCAATTTCAACGAAGTTTCTTGATCTACCTCTCTCTTTCCCTCGATCTCTCCTTCTTTCTTCCTCCATCTCTCTGGTTTGATCGAGTTTGAGAGTTAATGGTTTTATTTTGATTTTTGTTTCTTTAAAAAGTTTATATATTGCAATTTTCTATTATAAAATTTGTTTGGAAACTGAGAAAATATGAGCAACTAATAGAAAATTTGCATTTTCAATAAATTACCAAACACTTGAAAATATTTTCTAATATAATTTTCAAAATGCAACCAAACATTTGAAAATATTTTCCTTTTCCAATAATTTTTTCAACTGAAAATATTTTACACTCGAAAAATAATTTACATGTTCCCAGACATAGCCTAAATCAGTTAGGTTTTATCGGAAAATGTTTGATTTGTTACAAATTTTAAAATCATAGGTTTAATTTTTCAAATTTAAAATATAAAATGACACTTGTATTAAAATTCAAGATTTTTCTCCCAAAAAAAATAAATAAATAAAGATTGATAGTCAACGATAATTTTGTAATCACAGACTCAAAACCAAAATAAAACATTTCCAATGAACCAGCAGCATACATTTTGTTGATTCTGTGCTCCACCAGAGGACCTGCATAGGACTTCTTATCCAAAAACTCTATCATGTCTAGGGTCTTATTGATTATCTTTCATCACAAATATTGTTGATTGCCTGTTCAACGCACATCATAAATGTGCCTTCTTACATTAAACAATGTTACATCACTCTAATTTTTTTTAATTTGATGTGAATTTTGACAAATTCACCATTAGATCACATTATTTTCGTATATTCTTTATATTTGCAAAATTTTAATAAGATAAAAAATCAATAACCACATCATCAATTTATTTTAAAAAAAAATTCAAGTTTTTGTAATTTAAAATAATGCATAAAAGATGAGTGCATAGATTGAATGGTAAATAGCATTCAATTATCATGAAAATTGGCATGTATGTTAAGAATATATATGAGATGTAATCCAATGTTGAGATTTTCAAACATTGCTATATATATATATATATATATATAATCAATAGGTATATTTATATATGAAAAATATTAGCAAATAGTAATTTCATTTAAATCATAAAACACAACAATAAGATAAATGCAAAGTTTGGCTACAAACTTGGTTGTAGTTAATGGTTATAATGCCAACAACAAAAAAAAAAAAAAAAAAATAATAATAATAATAATAATAATAATATGACTACATATTTTGAAAATCATAACAGTTGGATTGCATGCTCTTTATGTTCTTAACATGCATGTACCAATTGAATGTTATTAACTATACAATCCATAAACTTATTTTTTATGCATAATTTTAGACTACCAAAATTTGATTGATAATATAACTTGTGGGGGGTGAAAGCCTAGAGCTACTTAATGGGCCCGGGGCACCATATTTAGAAGTATCATATTTATGAGGAGTAATAGTTAGGTAGGGACAGCCCATTTGAGGGCGAGAAGCCCATAAGTAGAGGGGGAGTACCGTTCGAAGAGATCACCACTTGTCCGAAGACGTCCCACTCCTCGACCACAAATAGTCTTAATCAAATAAACGTGAGGAAGGTCCCTATAATCTTCCTAACGATCCCACTAATAGTGATAAGTTCTGGGTAAGCCTAGGGATGATCAGAACGATGAGATATCTAAAAGGAAAAGCTGCCACCACCGTATTTAATGCACTACAACAGTTTTTCTGGCCGCATTTATGTGGAGAAGACTCTTGAACAGTGCAACCTCAACTACTGTCACTCACCAAGAGCTAAAGCAGACACCTGACGTGACATGCACTTGAGTGGATACGCAGATGAAGAACAAGTAGACGGTGGAGATGATGGGAAAAGATACTATATAAAGAAGAAGGGTCCCTAATGAGAAAGAGAGAGGACAAAGAAAGGAGGAGGGAGAGAGAAGCTTTACTGTAGCTCTGAATGTTGTAATCACTGTTCACTCAATAAAACACTTCTTCGGACATTCATTCATGGAGTTATTTGAGTATTATTTCATGTTATCATCACTGCAAGTAATCTAGCCAACCATTGTTTACTTCATAACCAGTCTAACTCTTTTGTCTACTCTCTACAAATTTATTGTCATGGGTCCGTTGGGCCTTCAACCCATATCTTTTGGGTTTGGGCTACAAAAACAGACCCTACATAACTATTAATCTTTAATTTTTTAAAAAATTTGCAAATATAGAGGATATAAGGGAAAAAAAAATGTTATTCAGTGATGGATTTTTTTATTTATTTTTTTAAATTCACATCCAATAAAGAAAATATTAATGGTTACAACTTAGTTTATAGCCAAATTTTATTCTAAAAAAAATTGATATGGAAACATTTTACATAAATACTATATATATATATATATATATATATATTATAAACACAATTACTATATTAAGTAGTAATCATTAATTCTAAATATCCTCTAAGTCAAATATAGAAATGGAAGTAGAAACAACTCGAAGCTTTTTTTTTTAATGAGATAATATATATAGAAGATATACGAAATGAGGAAGGAGGGAGTGAGAGAACAACTTGAACTTAATTAACATTGTCCACTATTATTTACTCCAATGATTTTTACTAACTAATATAAATAACAAAAACAGTAAATGTATCCAATTTTTATGCATTCACATTAGGTTGACTAAAATAGCATAAGCTCTTAAATTTGGCTAATGAACCCCCAAAAAAAAAAAAAGAATCTGATGTATTTATATACAAAATAAGATTTGCTACATCGACGGTTCAAATTTAGGAGACAAGTTTAACTTGTGTACAATAATTTATTTTTTGCTTAGGCAAGCGTGAAAAAGAATAAGAAAGTAAAATTGAGTACGGAGATATTTGATTATAATCAAATTAAATGTACGAGAAAAGAGAGAAATAATTAAATAAATTAAAATATATATATTTTGAAAAGTAATTAATTAAAAATGCAAAAAGTAAGCAAAATTGCTATTGTGAATGCTCATCCGCATGCCGAGCAAACAGAAGGCAAAAATTAAAAAATAAAATAAAATGAAATAAAACCTATGACGTATGTGGGCCCAAAGAAACCCAAAAGTGATCCCACTGTGAACGGAGACTCAGAAGAGTATCCAAAGTCCCCCATTTACCAAGAAAAAAAATAATAAAAGGTTAAAAAAATAAAATAAAGAATGAGAGGGTGACGTGGGTTTTGTAATTATATGGGGGAAATCAATCAGTTCACAGATATGCGAATTAACGGCCCAGATTCACTCCACGGTTCCTGGCTCTTCTTTTATCTTCCTAAACCTCGCTTCTCATTCTCTCTCGCTCAAACTCCTTCATTTCTAAGCTCACGCAGATTTCACAGAGAAAAGAAACAAAAGGCCAAGAGAGAGAGAGAGAGAGAGAGAGTGTATCATCAAAATATTTATAGCAGAGAAGAGAGGAGAAGATGTTGCTGGGAAAGAGGCCACGTCCACCAATGAAAAGAACAACGAGCATGAGTGAGATGACTCTTGATTTAAACGCCAACTCCGATGGTGCTCCACCACCGCCGCTGATGATCTCCGATTCTACTACTCATCAGAATAACCCCATCAACACCACCCAGAGAAACCCTACTAATGCTTCTTGTGGTGGTGGTGGTGGTGCCTCACAGTCACAGTCACAGTCACAGAGACGTGGAGGTGGTGGTGGTGGTGGTGGTGGCCTTGATGGACTAAACCAGCAGTTCTTGCAACCCACCACCATGGTCTCACCTAGAAACCATCGGCGCAATTCTGCTGATTATGTTGACACCGCTCACTTCTTAAGGGCTTGCTCTCTCTGCAAGCGCCGCTTGTTCCCTGGCCGTGACATCTACATGTATAGGTATAATTATTAAGGATTTCTTTTTCCCCTCTGAGTCCTTTGTTTTTATAAAGTTCCTTCCTTTTTTTTTCTTTTGGGTTTGTGTCATCAAAAATTTTCTGGGGTAATTTCCTATACAGATAGAAAAATCCTGTCTTGAATGATATAACTAAGGTTATAGTTTGATTATCAAACATATGCCAATCTAGTAATTCAAAGGTATTATAATTTTATAATAATAATACTATACATATGCTTGATGGGGTTCAGGCTAATATTGAAGCTTGGAAGTCTCAAACTTTGCTGATTTGCTATATGTATTAGCATGATATACTGATGGGATCATGCTAATAAAATTGTTTTTTTTTTTGGCAGGGGTGATAGTGCTTTTTGCAGTCTAGAGTGTCGGCAGCAACAGATGAACCTAGATGAGCGAATGGAAAAGTGCTCATTGGTTTCAAAGAAAGATGTGACTGGTGTTTCGTCCACCACAACCGGACCCCAAGTCTCCACTAAAGGTGAAACTGTTGTGGCCTTGTAGCCCCAATCGGAGACTTTCCATGCTTACACACAAACATCTTACATGTAATATCTAGAACTTACAGTTATAATATATGTTGCGTGCGGTGCTATATAGGGTGGAGATATCCTCTCTCTCTCTCTTTCTCTCTCTCTCTCTCTCTCTCTCTCTCCCTTTTTTTAATGCTATTGTGGAGGTCAAGTTTTGAAAGGAAGCTGTAATTTTATGTGGATCATCTAGAACGTATACAAGTAACAACAGGCCTGTAATTTCTGTTAGTTTCTTCCCTCTTGTTTTTGCTTTTGGTAGTAATGGAAGAAATATGCATATTTTACAAGTTATGTGAATGGTGCTTAATTTTTCAGTGAGAAAATTGATGGGCCATCGAAGTTTTTGGTGGGATGGTACTGGTTTTGAAGAGGTCCTCTTTTCAATGTAACCCCATGACTTTTGGTTGTATTCATGAGATGCCAATTGGGCATTTAAAAAAAACAAAACAAAAAAGAGAAGTGGGAGAGAGAGAAAAGAAGAAGGTGGAGGAAATAAATAGGAATTCAAAGAACTTGCCTTTCTTTTTTATTCCAATTGTTTAATTGATGAACCTGTTACATCAAAAAATAAAAGACAGATTAAACATGTTCCAATCATATTAATTCAGTACCTAAATTGGCCAACCCATACAACAAATTCTGTTTGGTTTATGAATTATTTTTCTAACGAAGGATTACATTATTTATCACACCCGCATGAATGCAAAATTTCTCATTAAAAAAAAGGTCAACAAAAAGAAACAAAAGCAGTGGACTTTGTTTTTTTTTTATATAGAATGTTTCAACTTATGATGGCTGCTTTTTATAATAGTTTTTTATCATCAGATCAAGATACTAATTAATTTTTGATGTAAGCAGGAATTGAACACAAAATCTCTTATACAACCATCAGAAACTTTACCAGTTCAACCATCAAAGACTTTACCAGTTGAGCTAACTAGAATCCACAAGCAGTAAACCTTGTTGAAGTGAAATTATAGAATGATAATTATATGTTTATATGGTCTATCAATTGTTACTTTCAATGCACAAAGTGTTTGGAGATCTTAGAAAAAAAAAAAAGACCAAGTACAACAAAAGAAAAAAAGAAAAATTTTTTATAATATTGTACACATTTACATTTATGTGTACAATGTTATACACATTTATTTAAAAATAAAGTAAATTTTACATTGGTAATAAAATATTTCTTTATCAAGTAATTTTTAAATACTTCTAGAGCACCATTTTCCATGCTCCTGAGCATCATTCTCTGTGCTCCAGGAAGGGAAAAAGTATTTTGTATAAAATGATACCACATCATCCGTATCAAAATCCAATAAACGAAAAACATGTAAAAAAAAAAAATTATACTATGTCTTTCATTTGTTAGTGAGGTAATTATTTTTTGTAGACATGTTTCAAACTTATTGGATTTTGATACTGCTAACATGGTATCATTTGATACCAAATAACTTCCCTCAGAAAGGAACACGAAGAATAGTACTCTTTCTTCTCACATTTATAATGAGGTCTACTGATTAAATTTATAATAGAGTTTATCATAAATGTAAGAGAAAAAAGTATTATTTTTCCGTACTCCAAAAATACTTAAGAATTTTTCTCATCAATACATGTAAAGTAAGAATTTTTCATTATAGAATTGGGAAGGAAAAAAAAAAAGGTTTAATTGATAGGTAAAAAGAAAAGTGATGGGGTTGAAAAGGTTGTAGTATATAGTGGCTGTCTGTGAGGAAGAAATGGTGGAGGGTGTGGGGGAAGTAATCTGTGGTCTCAGCTCAGCCTTGCATGGAATGGGTCCCAATTCGCACAATACAATAAAAAGCAATATTGGGGAAAGATATTCATTTTGGAGTGGAGGGAGGGAGGGAGAGTCATTTTTCAGCTATTCATTCGTTCTTTTTCATTTTAGGCTTGCAATTGGCTGCTGGAGGTGTTGAGTTGGGAGTTGGGACTTGCCGCTTGCGATAGTGATGGATTGGGGACCACTTAATTAATTAAAAAAAATTGAATTTATTGAATATCAACGTCCCCACTCGTTTTCTCAAGATGGGATCCACATGATTATGATGTCTTTTCTGATATGACTCCGCGCCATGTGAGAGATCAATCTGTGGTTTTTTTTTTTTAGGTGTGTATTTTGGGACTATATGGAATGGAAATGAGTGGGTGACAATGATGTTGAAGCTAAATGTAAATAGCCCATGGGGACCGGCGGACAGCTGGTCTATCGAGAAGCAAGAGGACCGGTATGCCTTCATTCAATACTCAATAGAGACTTGAGACAGCTTTGCACCCCCATACCTTGCCACAAAAAAAAAAAAAAAAAAAAAAAAAACGCTTTACACCCCAATATGTATTATACTGTATTATTTATTAATACCAAACTTTCCAATCTTGGTTATCCACTGTTGAGATTTAGTTAATGGGGTTGGTTTAGTTGATAAAGCTTGAACATTTTGCTTAAAAGGTCTAGGTTTGAGTCTTGTTGTTAACAAACACAGTCCTCATTGGTAGACAATCTATAAGTCCAATATAATTCCTCTTTGAAGCTTGCGGCTTGCCCTGACCTTAGTATGAGGTAGCTTCCTCTCACCAAAACTTTTTTTTTTTACCAAAAAAAAAAAAAAAAAAAAAAAAAGACAATTCGAGATCTATATTTCTATACTATATATTTTTTTTTTCATATTCCTCTCCCCTTTTATTTCTTAATTTTTATCAGTAAAAACAATAAATATTCGCATTATCATGTCCCATTAGAATATTTCATTAAAAAAAAAACAAAGGTTCCATTAAAAATTTAAAATGACTTCTTTTTGATAACTAATTTTATATGATGATATAAAAAAAATACTTTAAAAATTAGATCGTTAAATTAATTAGACAAATAAAAAGTTTTAAAGTTTTATAGTTTTAAAGTGGGATTAGAGGAATTGGACAATAACAAATAACAATTTCAATTTTATGAGGTAAAACGTTTTCCACATATAGAATTCATTATTTTCGATTCATCGTAGCCTTTTTATTATTATTCCAAATACTAGAAATGATTAAAAACATTTCCACCGCAACAAAAGAAATTGTTATCTTTCATCCCAAAAAAGTATTTGTCACCATAAATAATAACTACTACTAAGATCTCAAAACTTTGTTATTCCTTTTTCAGTATTCAACATTTCAATGATTTCATATTGTTATCGATGAACAACGAAATTAATAGCACAACTAATAATGTCCCTCACATGACCTGGTTACCAGTGTAATCAATGGTAAAAACGTAAAATTCATATAATGACCAGCATCATTTCAAAGTTATACCAAATTTTGAAAGGATAGAAATTGAAATTCCACCATTTTGTGTTTTATTAAATAAGAGTGCACGTGAAGAATCACAGCATAGATCAAACTTAATTTAGTGATTTACTTCTCATGAGGAATCTCTCATTAATAATGAATTGAATCAAATGGATTACATATAATGATGAAATCTATACCACAAAGATTTGGTAAGACGAAACTCTCAATGATCACTTGTAAGCTGTAAGTGCAAACTAAATGTGCCAACTCTTCAAGTTTATTTCCCAATTATATAATTTTTTTTTTTTTTTTTTTGAGAATGTTCCCAATTATATAATTGGGGATAAAGAGATAAAAATTTCACATATAAAAAAGCTAAGAATGAATAATTTCACATCACAATATAATATTTCAAACCAAATATATATATATATATATATATATATATATTATTTGAGATAGAATTATACTTTAATCTAATTTAGGTTTGTATGTGTGAAACTTTCTATTGGAGATTTGAATTCTGGTCATTGCCCTCCTACACAGCCACACCTTACAAAAACTTATACTTTATTGAGTGACCATTATGTCAATGATACACGAAGGTATTTCAAATTACCTTGACATGTACAGCGATAATGATAAAATTCCAATATTCATTTTCTTCATTATCATGTGGTGCTATTTGTTTTTTCTTATAATTGTATCTTTTTGTATGTTTGTGTTTGTGTTTGTGATTGTTATTAATATATATATATATATATATATATATATATATA
Source organism: Quercus variabilis (assembly GCA_030445155.1). Lineage (NCBI taxonomy): Eukaryota > Viridiplantae > Streptophyta > Magnoliopsida > Fagales > Fagaceae > Quercus > Quercus variabilis. Next base: position 32,168,491 of record CP129456.1, on the reverse strand, counting down.
TTCCTATATTAGAGAGAGAAACTGAGAGATAGACGTCACTAGTGATGAACTGATGATTAAAGACAGAAATGCAAACCATAATAATTCTCGATAGGGGTGTTCAACCAAACCGCAAAAACTGCACAAAAACCACCCGCAAAATGACATAACCATACCGCACTGCAAGTAATAGTACACCGTACCGCACTACACCATGCGGTTTGCGGTTTTATAAAAAGAAAACCGCACAAACCGCACAAACCGCACCGCACCCTCTCTATATATTAATATATTTAATTATTTTTAATATTAAATATATTATTAATAGTTTAATAACCCTAGTTTTAAAATAAATAAATAAAAAGTTTGATAATCCTAACAAGTGTTGATTAGGAAAGCCAACCCAAAATAAAGTAAAACTAGCTCAATAGTTTAAAAATTAGACCAAAACAAAGGAAAAAATTAGTTTTGGACTGGGTAGAAAAAGTCTAAAATTTGAAAAATATATCAACTTCAAATAATTCAAACCGCATCTTATACACTGCACCGCATATGTAATCGTAAAAATAAGGTGTGGTGCGGTTATGATTTTGGCTAAATTTTAAACCGCACCGCACTGTACAAGTAACCGCAAAAATAAGGTGTGGTGTAGTTATGGTTTTAGCTAAACCGCACCGCAAAGTGCAATACTAAAAATGGCCTAAAACTCACCGTACAGCACCGCGAACGCCCCTAATTCTCAATGTATTGATTTTGGTGAAAATGGTTACAACTATAGAGGTATCGTTGCACAAAAAGAGGGTGTATAGATATAATTCAATAGATATATGATTTTGAACCCAAGACATACCAGGTTACAACCCCCCCACCCACCCACACACTCATATAATATATAAATATATAAATATATATATATATATAAATTAAAAGGAAAGTCTCATTGAAGATGATCCTAAAATGTTGGTTGAAAATTTTGAATTCAGACCTCATAGATTTCCTGAGATTTTGGAAATTAAACCATTAGACTAAGCCTTTGAGATTAAGTATATTAACTGTTGTTATAGTTATTGTTGTTAATATTATTTTTTATTTACCTTTCAATTTGAGTATTAACATATGTGCCCATGCGTGTATAGTTGTTTACGTCAATAAATAAATAAATATAAAAAATTATATTTTCCAAGTGACACTACACGTATGCAGCATTTTTCTACAAATATGTCACTATTCTAAAAGAATAATACTATAGAGTATGAACCAGTGGCGGCTCCAAGAATATTTTTTAGGAGGTCATTCAAATTCGTGTTGAAGAGGTTGACAAGGACCTCTTTGTAAAAAAAAATTTTTCATCTTGATCATTATGATAACATTGAAGAGATCTTTCGTAACCTATGATCTAAGAGAAGAAATTTTTTTAAGACAACATGAGTTCTTTTAGGTAATAAATCTTAGGTAGTAGGAGATAAATCTTGCAATATATGTGACTTCCTTATCAAAAATTTATTCATAGTATTAGCAAGAGAATTAAAGATAAATTATAAGTTCAATGGGCATATGTTTTCTTAGTATAATGAAGATATTAATTATTATTGCGAAGATTAAATCTTGTAAATTATCTATTCTCTATTATTGTAATAAAGTTATTAATTATTATTGTTAAGTGAATTTTAATTATTATTACTTAGAATACTCTAATTCATTATTTATTAGTTCTTTTTTTTTTACTCTTTTCAATTCTTTTATTGAACAATTCAACTCAATTGTGACAACTTACAGGTCTTTATAATTCATTAAGAAGAATTTTGTTGTGCTTTTTACATTATTCTATTAAGAATTTAATGCAACAATACAATCATTAAAAAAAATGTTTTTCATTTTCCACTATCTCACGTTTCACTTCCACTGCCTCACACTTAATTTTCTTTTAGTGTTTACACTTTACAGCTCATTTAATTGTCTTTTTCTAAGATTTAAGGTCAACAAATTACTAATTTTTGTTGTTGGACTTGCTATTTTTTTTCCCCTCAGATTTTAGATCAAATTGATTTGATGTTGGGTTTTTTCTTTTTGTTTAAAAAGGCCAAGATAAATTTTAGTATTGAATTGATTTGTTCTTTGGACTTATTTTAGGGGGTTCAAAATTTTATTTTAAGGTATTAAAAACAAAAATATTTTAAAATGTTATATGTTTAAAAAAAAAAAAAATCACAAGCCAGGGGGTTCATTTGAACCCCTTGAACACCATGTGGCGCCGCCACTAGTACGGACATAATGTTTTTACAATAATTTACAACAAATTATAATTAACAAGTTATTGATGACAGTTAAAAAGGTATATAAGTAGTTTGTCTAAATAAAAATTAGTAACAACTTGTCATATGATATTTTGTTGTAAAACGGTATAAATTCTATTATTTTATAAAAATAAGCACGATTCTTGTTATTTTATTTTATTTATATATGTAATCTAAGCCACGAGATAATCTCTAAATTCCGGACAGGCAAGGAAAGTGGAGTGGCTTGGGTGCCAACAAATTGCACATTCTGCCGAGGATCTGGAAACCAAAGGCACAAATAATAATGGGTCAAAACCTGTGCTCATAAATTCATAAGCTACTTCCCAGAAGAGCCCGAAAGTTACTTTATTCAATTTCTTTATTATATTTTAAAAATAATACAATAAATAAAAAAGTGCAGCAATCTCGTATCTTGAAATTTGTTTAATGTAAAGGCAAATTGCACAAGTGGGCGTGTGTCTGTATACTATCAAGTGCTAATAAGCAAACGTTAAAATACACTCAAATTAATTATTGTGTGTTCGATCAATCGTAGCTTTCAATTTAGAAAAATATCAGGTTAGCTGACTCAAGACTCAAGATGAGATTCTCAATTTTTATTGTGACATGGGGTCAGCGCCAACCAATCCGTGAACTTGATTTCCCACCTGATTTTTTTATTTTTTATGAAATACTGTCATAGTGTCATCAACTCAACCCTATGTTATAAATATATATATATATATATTTGAGTTTGCTGTTTGGGGAGGGTTCAATTTCTGCCCCCTTTAAATTTAAATATTGAGGCTACTATTAAATTATTAATTAAGTACACATTTATTATCAATGTACATCAACAAGGGCGTCAACAATGAGGTAAAACAATAAAGACATCAACAATGACAATGGTAGTAGTTTTAAATAGTGTTTTATTACTTCTTCCTTCATTTTCATATTAATAGTCCACAATTTAAGGATATAGTTGTCTTAAAACTATTTATAAGAATAATTTACATTTATCTCAATGAATATTATACTTGAAACAAACATAAAATACAATAATTAACTCCATGTCTCCATGAGTTGGGCTAGTGATTTTTAAGATTTCATGATATTTATATGTTTTTGAGTTTAAAACTTTTATCTAACTGCTGACATCTTGGAGCTATTCTTATGGATCTTTTATTATAATTATTTGGTTTGAGTGGGATGGAAGGATTATATAGTATATACACCCCGAAAAAATAAATAGTTAGGTTATTCAAACGAGAGAGTACTATTGGTAGGAGACCTGGAACTTAATGTGATGGTAAATATCATTAATATGTCTAAACAATATGTCATGGGTTCAAGTCCGGCAATCAAACTTTTCAAAAATTTGAATAAAATTAACTACTACCCATCTCTTCTAGTCCCTATTAACATAATTCTTCTATTATGTAGTACGAACTTTAAAAAGGAACACCATTTTATACTAAAATGATCTTTGATATAAACTCTCTTATCCCTTGGCTGAGGTCTATTGGGAAATCAGTAACATTATTTTGGACATCAAGTACTGATTGAATCTTTTTGCTCTTTGGTCTTTTTGTCCATGTGCCTAGGGCAGCAAATTATTTTGCTTGTAATTTAGCCTCATTAGGCTGTCTCTTATCAAGCATGGGGCTAGAATGCCTCCTTTGATGTTTTCGAGGGACATAGAAATGGAGTCCTTTTCAGTTGTTTCCCCTTTGCTTTTATTATTTTTTATTAATTAAACCTTAGGCCCCAGTTAGATTAAATTATGTTATAGAACGAATTGTATTAGTGCAACCACTGCCTCACAGTATATAAGTCCCACACTTTTAGGCATCACATGCTATGAGGGAGAGGCTGTAACGTATAACACCTGGACATCCACGCTTCCATGGTGTTTTGTTGTTTGGTGTTCGATTGTATCATATATATATATATATATATACACACACATACAAACAGTGGCGGAGTAGAGGGGGCAAAATTAAAAGATGATATTAAAAGTGAAATTAATCTAAAAAATATTAATCAACAATAATAACAAAATAAATAAACAATTGTAAGCAAATATGAATATATTTCATATTATTAAAATAAATAAACAAAAATAACCAATTCATAGCTACTAAAAAATTTACAAACTAATGGAGTAAAAATGTGATTAGTGTTACTTAAAGAATATAATGAATAAGCATTTGAAATTATTTTTTGTGATTGATGACATGCCAATTTGTAAGACATAAGTAGTAAAATTTTTAGTATCTCTAACATCATTCAAGAATAAAATGCTGTGAAAAAAATCATAAATATTGAAAATGGAGTAAATAATGATATAAAATAAAATTAAAAAAAATAGGGAAATAGGTGGAACACGTAAGACAAGACAAAAGCATGGTTTAGAACTCAATTTCATAAAATCAAGTTTTATGCAATTAAGAAACTCAAAAGTTTAGGAAAATTGAATTCAACATTGGTCACATATCACTGAATTACGTAAAATTTGACTTTGACAAAATCGAGTTCTACTTTGAACTCAATTTTGAGAAAGTCAAATTCTAAAAACGGTTACATGACAAAATAAGTTGTGATAAAGACTTTTTAACAAAATAATTTTGAAAAACCGAATATTTAAAAAAAAAAAAAAAAAACACCCAATTAATAACTTGATTGCTATTGTTTTCGGCTTTTATTATAGCCCATCGGGAAATATGTTGGAATTAGGTGTAACCTTTACTTTCTCCTTTATTTCTCTTTTTTTTTTTTTTTTTAATTTTAAATTTAAATTTAGAGAAGAGGATTTTTGTTCCTTTTTTAATTTGTTATGAATGAGCAAAAGTATATTCAATCGTGTGATGTGCTCTTTAGATTAGAAGAGCAAAACTTTCTATATAAAAAAGAAAAAAAAAAAGAAAAGAAAGAAAGATGGGAAGAGTAAAAAAAATAAAAAAGGAGACAAACCATTTCCAAGGAAAATTTTATTAATTACAACAAATTTTACAACAGACAAGTAATACTGCAAGAACAATAAACCCAACAATTAATATTATAGTACAGGTCTAGCCATATCAATGCACCTAAACAACAACAAACTACCCATCAAAGACAAAATACAGCACGTTTCTGAAACACAAACTACAGGTCAACATCCACATTCTAACACCACCGAACAATTACATGAAATGTTTCAAAACAGCTTCCAAGTTCCAATATCAATTTGTGTAGATGTAGAACAGTCACACAAGGAGCACATTCTCACACAGTGACTCCATTATAATTTCATCCATGATAAGTTGAGGACTTCACCATTGTTTTTTGGGTTGAGCTTTCTCAGCCTCCCTGCCAAGGTTTTAAGTAACCAATTTGGAGGCCTGTGTTTCTTGATCTATTGCTTGGTTGTCTCCCAATGAATCCATCCATACATGGCTACAACAGATTAGTTTAGTCAACCTCTGCTTCGGGCTCCACATGTGATTGCTTAATGATGTAAATGTTTTCTTTATGTTGTTTGATTATAAACAACCATAATATAAAATTAGGATCTTGAATTATTGTGATTTCACAACTACATAAATTAATTATAAAGCTTACCTTGATCTATTTTTGAAATTTTCTTAAAATCAGGTCTTAGAATAAACTATAAAAGGCACTTAATTTTTATAGAATTGATTTTTCTCTTGATCCCCTTTTCTTTTGAACTATTCAGTGTATGTGATGGAGTAGCTGAATGTCTCTTTTATAAATAGAGAGAAAACCAAATTCCTTATACCTATAACCTCCACTTGCTCATTAAAGTTAGAGTTGCTTAGGAAACCTACTTCCCTATTAACTAATGTTATAAGGACATGTAATATCTTATTAAACCATAATGTATACGAAATTATCAAATGGATACGTTATCAAATGGTACAAATTATTCTTACAAATGACAGTATCTCCCTTGTTTTTTCTTCATCACCTATCGTTGATTTCAAACTGGTGCTAATAGTAGCATTGCTTTCCAAAGCCAAAGCTTGAGCTAAACGCTTTCTAGGATCCATTAAAGGAGGAAGTACATCTATTCTTGGACAACACCATAAAAGCAATAACAAATTATGAGTGGAATTTCCTAATGAAGTAGCGGATTCAAAGCAACATGAACTTTCATGAGGTTTCTTGTTCTAATAAAACCAAGTTCTCCACTTCTCCTACACCACCAGCAAATGGGTACAAGAGATTCATTATTCACAATGAGAAATATTATTAGGTTGGCCTGAAAATGTCACAATACTAAAATATGGATATCGGGGGAAAAATACTAGTGAAATAGACCTATTCTTGTTGAAAATCTTAAAATTACTAGTGAAATAATAGACCTACCCGTACTAGATACCAACGTCATTCAAATCCTAGCTGTTACTGAATTTAAACCTATCAAAAAAAAAAAAAAAAAAAAGGTTACCAAATTAAAAAGGAAAAAGAAAAATGCCAAAAGACAAATGATGATGTAAAGAACAAGACCTCGGACGAAATGGGTAATTACACATAATTACCCAACTATATAGTTAGATGGCCCGGTTTGAAAACTATATTATTTAGTAACATCTCGAGCAGGGACGGAGCCATTCTTTGGCTTTGGGGGCCCATGCCCCCCCCCCCCCCCCCCACCACAAAAAATTGGGAAATAAGAGAGTGTGTATATATATATATATATATATATAGGTTACTTACAGATTTGAGCAATTTTGCCCATATAAAATTAGACTTGCCCCCCTCAACAAAATCTTTGACCCCTTTAAACAAAATGAAAAAGCCCAAGAAACTTTTACAAATCTAAAATCCCAAACAAAACAAATTAGTAAACCCAAAAAATTAGCCCAACAACATAGACTAATAAAAAAGCTAAAGAAATTTGAGCACAATCAGCCAATTTACCAAAACATTTGCCCAGCCCTCAAAATTTTTGAAACAAAACCAATCTGATCTTAAATCATTCCATCAAATTTTCCCCTCCAAAAAAAAACCCTAACCTAGAGAGAGACATCAGTATTGAGACGTGAGACAGAGGGAGTGAAGGCTAAGACCAAAATGCTGCAGTACCACACAGCAGCTCGGTACCAAATTTGCTTCTGAGGGAGACCAAATCGCTCTCTCATCTTTGCTGAGGCAGAGGCAGAGCATATTTTCTCTTTCTCTCTCTATAACTCTCTTTCTCGCTTTAACTTTATCTTTTGTGGTTGCTAAATGAAGTTTCACTATTTCTATTACTTTAACTCTCTTTTATTGTTCAGAGTTTGTACCCATGTACTGGGTGTTTTTTATTTTTATATTTTTTTATGAACCACCCATGTGCTGACAGGGTGATATTGTTTTTTATAGCATATATGCACTGCTAGGGGTGATTTTTTTTTTTTAATAACATTTGCCTGTATGAATAAGGGAGCAACATTATCAATAAAAAATATTTTTTACCGTCTATCATTCTAGCTATTTATATGAATTCTTGCAATACAAAACTGTGTCAAATATAAATTTTTTAAACTAAGAGTAACAAATGATACAATATAGATAAATAATTAATGGTTTTGCTTGTCTTTTAGTGGATTTTTTTTTTAAGTTGAGATGGTTTGAAATTGTAATAGTTAGTTGTTGATATTTAATAAAGTTGGTTGATTGTAGTGTTGTGCTATGCCTCGTGTCATTTTTTACGAATAATTTTATGTTATAGAACAATTTTATATGAATTCAATTATAAATGATTTCTAAGATTTAAAAAACTGTTGAGTCCCTTTTTCATAGATGATTATATTGTTAATACTAAATGGATGTTATTAGGAGTTTTATAATGATTTTTTTTCTATATTTCGCCCCCCCTAACTTGAACTCTTTGCTTCGTCCCTAATCTCGAGCCTTAAAAACTTGAATTTTGTGCTCATACCTCGACTCTTTGAGGCTCGGTTTTTGTGGTTTGACGTGGCCTGATGCCACGTGGCGTCCACATGGAACTCGAGTCTCAGAAACTCGAGTTTCATGTGAACGCCATGTGGCACTAACGTGGTCTGTACACGTGGTAATTAACGCCATCTGGCTTTGACGTGGTTGGTACACATGGGACTCGAGCCTCTAAAAATCGATTTTTAATAGGGTTTTTTCAAAATTAATGCCTCTTACACAGCGTAATCACTCTCCACTCTCACTCACCCTCTCTCTAAAACAGACTCACCCTCTCTTGTCTTCTCTCACTCGCACCTTAGCCTCTCTCACTCACTCACCCTCTCCACTCTCACTCACTCACCATCTTCTCTCACTCACACTCTCGCTCGCACGCTCACCCTCTCCACTCTCACTCACTCATCCTCTTCAAAAGCTGAACACCGTTTGACTGTCATGGACTACATTGTACGGCTAGACACCACCATACCCTTCCAGACTTAGCCCATCACAACCGGCTTTCGTCAGAGCTAAAAACGATCAAATGTCCCAGACGTTTTCAGATTTGGAGATAGAGATCGGCGCTATTCCGGCGAAAGGTACCCATCAATTATCTGCGTTCATTCTTCCCCTTTTGGCCCTTTTGGTCCTTTGGTCCTTTGTTGTGAAAAATTTTCTTTTTCTTCTTGTTAATGAGTCTGGTAATTGAAGTTTTGGTCTTGTTTTGCTATCTAAAAAAAAGTATTCTTAATATTGCAATGACAACAAGTATATCAAATCCAGGTATGCTTTGAGCATAGCCGGAGGTATTCTTGGACAATGTTGAAGAAAATGATTAGAGAGAGCAAAGACAAAAATGAGATTGTGAGGAACATGGAAATATAAGAGTGCTTTGGTTTAATTGTTATATTTCAATACAAAAGTTTCACAGTTGGCCTCAATTTGCAGGTTATAAAATTAATCCCTTAATTTTATTGATTAGTTGTTACTTTGAAGTTAAAATTCAATTTAATCCCTTAATTTTACTTCCATTATCAAATTAATACTTAAGATTTAACTATAATCAATTTTGTTCCCCACTTTTGTCAAAATGTGCTAATTTGATCCTTTTGCTCAGACATTCTAACAAATGAAGTCATTTAATCATTTTTTTTTAAGTTAAAAATAAATATGCAAAATTTTCTATTACATGATATATCTCATATTCTCATCAATGTTCTCAATTAATTTTTTATTAAAGTTCTCATTAAATTTTTTTTTTTTATCAAAATTTTAAAAAAAAATTAAATGGTGTTATCAAACAAACATTGTTTGATAATGTATTTGAACAAAAAGAATAGACTGATTCATTTTCATAAAGTAATGACTAAATTGACAAATATTAAATTACAAGGACTAATTTGACAATTAAAGTGAAAATCAAGGGATAAATTGAATCTTAGCTTAATTTTTATTAGCATCGTGCCATCATCATGAGAAAATTAACCTCATTAATTGTGAAAAATATTATGTATCTAGAGTTATTGTTAGTTAATTATATGGCTATGTGTGATTAATTTGTTAGAGGAGATATAATCTCTTCTCTTTGTTTTTTTACCAAAACTCAAAAGAAGCTAGTAAATAATACGTATAAGCAATGGCGGGTTCAAGAGTTGCCTCAATGCTAATAACATATTTTGTAGTACTTCATTTCTCTAGCTATTGTTTGTTTTAGAACTATTGTTCAATAAATCTGTGTTCTGTGGATTTGATTCAAAAGTTAAGCTTTTAACTTCCATTGCTGGCATTGGATTTGAATTGGTTATTTAGTTAGTTATCAATGGGTTTTTGTTGGGTTTGATTCAAAAGTGTTTGATTGTACTTTACTTGTATTGGCATTGATTTAGTTAGTTATAATGATATTTTGTTAGTGAGAGATTATGGTTTGCTTGGACATATTAATGCTTATTGTTTTGTGGCATTGGATTGAATTGGTTTGTTTTGTGAATGGATTAGTGCTTTGTTGGGTTTGATTTAATAGTGATTGATTGTGTACTTGTATTGGCATTGATTTAGTTTGTGTTGCAATTTAGTGAGTTAGTGATATGTTTTAGTTGTATTGGATTGATTTTTTTAGTTATGAATGGCGTTTTGTTCGGATTATAGTTGCTTGGACGGAAATTAGTTTGCGTTGCAATTAGTTAGTTACGAATGGTTGTTTTCTATTTTTTTTGGTATGTTTTATGACATGGCTTGGTTAGTGAGTAATTGGGTTCAACTTTTGTTGAAACTAGTCGCTAACCCGTGCGATGCACGGGAAAACTATTGGAAAATAAATTTAATCCGTCTTTTTGTTCTATTAAATTTAATCTTTCTTTTATTCTTTTAAAATAAGAGTTTAGGTATAATGATAAAAAACAATCATCATGTAATAGACGTAATAGATTAACATTCTATTGAAAAAAAAAGGGTATAACATCATTTTGAATAGTAAATCTATAGTTTTATAACATCTTAAACTTTTTTTCTTCTTAATAACATCTTACACTTTTTTTTCGTAATGGCATAATGTGTTAGGATCACAAAGGAGTTTGGGTAAAATCTAACTGTGAGAAGTTGTTCTTAGAGCTTCAGAAATGCATTAATTTTGTTAAATAAAAGCATAACTTTTATCACATTTTATAATAAATTTACAAAAACAGTGACTGCCTCCTAATGTCCCAAAAAACTCATATAGAGGTAACATATCTGTTAGGAGCCCAAACAAAGCCAAAGAAAATAATCGAAAACACCTAACCAAGGTGGACTGCCGATCAGGAAATAGTTTGCTCTGATAGGCAGCCGAAGCTTCCAATTGGCACTTTGTTGTTGTCCAAGTGCTGAATACTCTAGCTCATGCCAACTCCTTGCACACAGGAAGCTTCTAATAACAGCTATGTACTTGATTTGAAATTGTAACACATGTTGTAATTGATTAGGGAAAATTTAGCATATCTAAATGGCTAAGAGCTATAGACTTATAGTGAGTTAGGAGTTAGTCAGACATTGCATATATAATCCATTGACATGTGGAAATTCATTCAAGCACATGTCTAATGAGTTAGTTTGGCATAAGCCAAATGGAATGAAGCATGTAATAGCCAATGGGAATGAGGCATGAAAGTAAATAAATAGAGCATTGTAATCATGTACTAGTCACAGTGAAGAATAATAAAATTGATGCATTGTTTCTTGCTTAAGTCTCATTCTCAGTCTTGCTCATTCATTCTCCTCTCAATTTCTTATGGACGTTGCAACCCCCTTGAAGTAGTCACCTAGGTCCATTTCCACTCAAACTCTCATGAACCCATGACATAACCGAAATACTAGAAGTTCCACACACATACCCTTAACACTTTTCACCTCAAGAACCCACTTGAAACACCAAACTACCCTGACCAAACTACCCACATGAATCATACATTACCAACAAAATAATTGAATAAATAAAAAATGCACAATGTGGAAGATTGAACTGAATGTCATCTAAAGGATACTTGAAGAATAGAAATGAAATAAAAAAACTCAGAAGGTCCGATTTGGAGTATCATATGTCAGAGAAAATGACAACACTTACCTGTAATTCCTGCTAGCACAGTTCCTCCTTTCTTGCAATTGATCTGGAACTTCTTTGCACCTCAAAAATAACAGCCGCTCCAGCAACCTATAAAGATAAGCAAGTAAATAAGTTTTTAAGTTTAAAATTGACTTAACGCATCACGAAAGAAGTAAAATTGAGATTAATAGTCTATTGATAGGCCATTCTCCCAAAATTTGCTGTACAAACAAAGTTAATTTGTTGCAGGCCAGATGGAAGATCCCTTGGGCCAATTAGTCATACAAAGATATCTTTCTGATTACCATTTTATTTTATGGAAACGAAAAAAGAATAATATTTGGCTAAATCATATTTGTAAGTTATCTAATCAGTCTTTTCCCCAAGTTGGACTTGCCAAATTTGTGGTCTTATATACCAGAAAGTACCACATTATGCCATATTATGTCAACCTACCGCAACCCTCCTCCTTTTCCCAAACTTGAGATCTGCTTTGAAACAAATATGTGACACTAAACACCGACACAGGCAGGCACACATTACAAATAGTCAAAATTAATTAGAGGTAATCAAATCTACAATAGCAGTGTCATAATTTTTTCTTTTTCCTTTTTGGGATGGGGACGAATGATCAAATTTCACTTAACTGGAAGAAAATTTTACAACCAGCTCAGAAGTACAAAAGAAATACAAGATACTATTAACAAACTAACTAATAACTGCCAAACTCAATACTAATAAAAAACAGAAACATGGACATTCTGAAAAGTACAAAGAATTTTATTCCAAATAAATTTGGAAATTTCTTTATTGTAGGCTGTAGCTAATGGGAATCGTATGACATCCAAGGTTAACTGTACTAATCCCTCTTCATTTTTTATTGTCTTTATGAACTTGAGAGTTTCAGCCTAACTAGAGGCAGTATATAGTTGTAGACCAAGCCAATTTACAAAGAGAAGCCTTGAAACTTTTACCCTTCAAATAGTTTACTTCTTAATTGAATTTATCACACAAATCAATTACATCTCCTCTGATCTAACATTTGCTGAAAACAATATTCTGTACTCAGTAAAGAAACATTAATGAAAAAAATGGTCTCCACTCTCAAGCTTAATTCTGCAGAAATTATATAGAGAATCAACCACGTATCCTCTGCTTATCAAATTATCTTTGGTAGAAAGAATAAATTTACAAAAACTAAAGGAATGCTTGAGAATGGCTCCACTAAACTAGATTAGCTTCCACCAGTTTATTTAAGCCAACTTTCTTCTTATTTCTTTCTGTGTCTTGAGACAATAGAAACTATTAATCTTGGAAGGCAATTAGAGGGCCAAGATGGCTGAATGTTTATCATTTAATGAAACTTCAGGTAGCCTTCTTTGAATTTCAACTAGATAATCTGATCTAACCAGAGGCCATATCCATTTCCCTCTTTGCAACATATGATATACTTTAGTTTGCATTTAACTTGTAATATTATACAAGTCTCAGTGCCCATATTTCAAATAGAGTGGTCCTGCATAGTGCCAAAGATAATTCCCTTTCTCAACTTTAGAGTTCAGTAAAGGTCAAGAAATGCTCCTTAGCTGAAGAATTCCCTCTAGCCCCTTGTAATGTGAGGTACAGCCCAAAATATCCGTCTAAGCAAGTAGTCCTTAAGCCATGCAACCCATATTGAACCAACCTAAGCAAAAATTCCAAAATAATGACAGCATTGTAATTCTATAGTTTTTTTTTTTTTTTTTTTTTAATTATATATATATATATTATTTTATTTTATTTTTATATATGTTATGAGAAAAGATGAGAGAGGAAGCTGGTGCCTACCAAGTTGTTCTAGGTGAGATCTTTAATATTCTCATATTTATTCTTAGTTTTGGTCTAAATGACTATTCAATGGTGCCTCACTCACAGTCATAGAAGTTTGTTAACCAGTCCACTTAGCATGGACAATGGCCCATGATATATATACATTACAGCTACACCTGTACAAGAAATCCTTGGAATGGTATACGAACACAAACGTAAGTGATTATTTGTTCATTTAACTTCAATTCTCTTGGTACCAGGATTCAACAGTGCAAGCTTTGCCAATCCACCCAAGTTACTAGAAATGCTACCTACAACTTAAGCTCCAGCCACGAAATAGAATCCATTTCCAAGCTAATGCCATGATAAATCTCTAAAACAAATATATGAAGAAAATCAACATAATGGCATACACAACAACATAGATACCAACAAAACAATGCTGTAACGTTGCATAATAATTAATAAGTTACTCCCACAACTCAACTAGAACTTCTCCAGACATGAAGTGGCTGACTTGTATGAAGTTTCTTGAATCCCTTCTAAAATCTTTATAGATTCACTTACCAAGGCTATTAAGAATATACCTAAAATCCATCTCCGCCTAGATATTGCAATAGAGATCACCGGCATAACCTTCATTCACGGTTCTGCAGTGAGTCAGCATTCTTCGATTCAACCAAATACTAAAGAGAGTCAACACAATTTCCAAATAGGCATAAATAATGTCAATATCAAGTATTTATGCTTCTAAATCAGGGAACACTGTGATCAAGAGAAAGAAAGTTGGACCTAGAACAAGCTTTATTTCTTTTTTGTTAAGTAAGAAAAGACTGTATTAATTAAGCTACTTATGCAAAAAGGCACATAAAAAAGAGCACAAATGAGGCAAAATGTACAAAGAAGAAAAGAGGAAAGAAGAAAAAAGAAAAGAAAAGAAAATTAAATACCAGAGAACAGAGAACTAATGAACCATGGGAGGGAATCACTAGACATGAGTCCCTACGCCCGAGACCAATTAAACAAAGAACTACTAAAAGAAGTAAGCGGCTGGTCTTCCAAACTCTCCACATCCTCAAACGTCCACCTATTACGTTCCCTCTATATACACCACATCAAACACAAAGAAACCAAATTCCAAATGTCTAATGAGTGCTTCCCCAACCAATTCTATCAACCAAAATGAATACTTGATACCATACTTGGTAAGACCCACAAGACCCCAAAAGATCTAAAGACAAAACACCACAACTAATGAGCCTTCTCACAGTGAAGCAGTAAATGATCCATAGTCTTCCCACAACAACGGCACAGGACACACCAATCCACAAAAGCGATAAACCCACTTCTCAAATTGTCGCCATGAGTATCTTATCCCATGCTGTGGTCCAAACAAAACATGATGGAGAAACTTATCGAGGGGCCTTAACCCTCCAAATACCTTTCCAAGGAAATACAATGGAGAAAGGACCTTAAAACTCATTATAATATGAACAGATATCAAATTCCCCATTGTTCTTCAACATCCATCTCATGCGATCCCAATTTTTAGTAGAAGGGATATTGGATTCCAAAATATGAAGGAATTCCTCCACTGAATCCAACAGTCACACACAACATATTCACCTAATTTTTAAATATGCCTACTTCTAACTAGCAAACTCCATTCTTTGGACTCATAAATTTGTAACCAACACATCACAAAAGGCTAACTCCTATTCTGTTTTTTTTTTTTTTTTTTTAAATGTTATTATAATTATTATATTTTTTCATAAATAAGGCTGTTGTTGTTGATGAAGTATGTTTTAAATATAACCTTGCTTTTTAACTGAGGCCCCAGTATAAGTGTAATGGCACCCCATTTTTGCACCCCATATGTCTGCAAACAAGAGTACCTCTACTAGTATTGAACAGAGTCCTATGCCATTTCAGAATCATCCACATAGACATAATACATCAGTCTGAGAACAAAACACTGTCAAAGAGCAAAAGGCAGCTAGGAGTAGTAGAGGACTGGCTAAGCTTAATTGGAACTCATTATTATAGCTAGTTTTTACAACAAATTTAGTTCTACAATATCATCACAACCCTATACAGATAATTTAACAACTAATTGACCATGCAATTACATTCAGTTTCATCAATAAATTAAATAAAACGAAAACCAAAAAAAAAAAGAAAAAAAAAAGAAAAAGAACAAACAAAAACATTTTGTTAAGAACAAACAAAAGCATTTATCTTTTAGTTAAGGTTGTATTAGAGGATTGGAGATTTTCTTAATTGGATGTGTTTACCGTTAATATTTACACACTTTTGTTTCAATGGCCAATTAACTTTTTACAAAATTGACCAAAATGACATTTTACACTCGTCAAAGTTTGCATCAAAATTTTCAACAAAAATTAATAAAAATAAAAATAAAATAAAGAATAATTTAAACAATTATTCTATATGAACTTTTCATCGAAGAGCCAATTTAGATTCAACTTCCACCTAAAGCGCGCAACAAACCATTTCCCAATTTTCAATTTCATTATTAGTTGTCTCAACTTCATATTGCTATTATTAGTTGTCTCTCTTTCTTCCATTATTTTTCATGGCAAAAAAGTGACGATAGACCAATCATTGTTGATAAGAAAAAAAATCAGTCAACCACTTGTTGATTGAGAAACGAAAGTTTTACTTTTGTGATCATCCATTGTGCCATTCCTTTTTTCCTTCGGGAATTGAGCGAGCTTGGTCCCCATTAATTGGACAAGTTTGTCCACTAGAAGAAAGCAAGTTCATCATATGCTCATCAATTCATCAATTCATAATATGCTCATCAATATCTATTACGTGCTAACTGCTTACCTTTTTTGTGCAGTATGGCTGCTGCAAATGTTGCACGAATTAACCATGCAGTGCCTGGACCCTTTGACATGTCGTTGTTGAGACAACAGCCCAACCATCAGTCTGAAGCTATTTGGAACGGGCAGGTAAAATGCAACACTAAATCTTTATGCATTATGTACATGCATTTAATTCATACAATGTACACGCTGCAGCTGTCAAATATTAATCCATGGTTCTGTTCTGTGTAGGATCCAGGGACTTTTACCTGCCACAGCCATAGTTTAGAGTTCTCCAATCGAGAGCCAATGGTGGACGACCGAGTCGTTAACATTATTAAGGCACTTGGTTTGGAAGGACTCCTCTGGATCTCGGGTAGAGAGATTGACCATGGCTGGATAACGACCTTAGTGGAGCGATGGCGACCCGAGATGCACACCTTCCACATGCCACATGGGGAGGTCAGCATCACATTGCAGGATGTGGAGGTTCTTCTCGGGCTTCCTGTTGATGGTGACGCTATAATAGGGAGAACGCAGAAAACCTGGACAGAGGTGTGCCAAGAATTCCTTGGGTTTCAACCTATAAATCAAGACCGGCATAAGCAATTAGATGGGCAGAGGATTCTCATCAGTCGACTTTTGGAGCAAGTTGCTGGTCCATTGCCGGCTAATGCTAAAGAGGATGACGTGCATAAATACGCATGATGCTACATCCTAGTGGTACTGGGGGACACAATATTTGCGGACAAATCCGGCGATAGGGTGCATCTAATGTGAGTACAGCAGTTGGAAGATCTTCGTAACCCACATATGTACAGTTAGGAAAGTGCTTGCTTTGCATGGTTGTACCGAGAGTTATGCAGGGCAAGCGATAGGGGCACCAGTCAGATCGGTGGGTGCTTACTATTGGTTCATTATTGGGCATGGGCCAGGTTCCCCTATTCGTGCCCAGCAGCTAAGCGTGGCCTGCCAGTGGGTGCTTACGGTCCTCTAGCGCGTGCTCCACTGACCCTGAAGTAAATCTTTCTTGAATCCCATCCTCACTCCCTTTATTTTGGACAGAGTACATTCTCTCTTCCAACACCCACTCCACCTTCTTTTTCACTAATTATTATTGTTTGGTGAATTTTTTTTTTTTGGTGGATTGGGCAACTAATCTATATATTACTAAAAGCTGAAGCGTAGTGTTTAATGTTGTTACGCTCACATTGAGCCACATCATCAGCCACGTCATTATTTTTTATTTCCAATTTTTGTTATATATATTTCTTAAACATTATCTCATTTAAGATGACTTAAAAACTCAATTATTGAAAAATTTAAATATCTTTGAACCATTATTTTTATTATTAATTTTCCAAAACTCTCCCTCCCTTTTACCTCTTCATCTCCCCACTACTTTCTTCCTTAATATCATTCTTTCTCTACCTTTTTGTTTTCCTTTATTTTGACTCTTCTTATTCTCAACATTTTACTATAAATTTGACATTTCTCTTTTCATTCTATGCATAGTTTTCTACACAAAAAAGGTTACCTCTCTCTCTCTCTCAATTTTTTTTTCATTTTTTGTTTGATTTTTTCTATATTTTATTTTCATTGCATCAATCCTTTAGGTTGATGAATTTTTATGTTAATTAGAATTCTATTTTGGGTTTATGCAATTTAGTTTTGTATTTTAAGATGTTATCTTTTATATTCTATTTGATTAAATATTATCCTACTGCATTATACATATAGTACCATATAATAATATAATGTTATTATATTACATAGAATAACTTGGATAATTTGATGTTTATTGCTATATAGTTTATTTTTACTCTTTTTTTCTCTTATCTTATTTTATTCAACATTTGAATTCAGTTACATCCTCCATACTATTAAATTATGCGGCACAAATCAAGAAAATGGCTAGACACAAATCTGCCTTCCTTTACCATACATTAGGAGAATCAATATATTTGTGTGATAAAAGGTCATATAATTTAGATAACACCCTTTGAATGTGTCTAGGCCCATATATTATGTATCATCTTTAAATAATATAATAATATAATGTTATTATATTACATAGAATAACTTGGATAATTTGATGTTTATTGCTATATAGTTTATTTTTACTCTTTTTTTCTCTTATCTTATTTTATTCAACATTTGAATTCAGTTACATCCTCCATACTATTAAATTATGCGGCACAAATCAAGAAAATGGCTAGACACAAATCTGCCTTCCTTTACCATACATTAGGAGAATCAATATATTTGTGTGATAAAAGGTCATATAATTTAGATAGCACCCTTTGAATGTGTCTAGGCCCATATATTATGTATCATCTTTAAAGGATGCCAACAATATTAATCTTATGGGAAAAGTTACATAAAATATTGAGAAAAAAAATGTTTATATTACAATCTACTAAAAATGTCTTTTTTTTTTTTTTTTTTTTTTTTTTTTTTTTTTTTTTTTCTTTTTTTTTTTTTATTTCATATCATTGACGTGTTTTACAACTACCACATGTGTTAACTTAAGTCTTAATATTCTTAAGTTGTTTCGACAAGAAGAAAAAAAAAAGTTTGTCATAAAAGAGGAGTTCATGTAAAGTTGTTTGCAATATGAAATATATGTTTTGTAAAGCTAACAAATTTGATGATTTGCAAGGCAATTGTGTATACTTTTAGTCTTCAAAAACACACATCTACAAGTGGTTAAACATTCATCTTAGATAGTTTTAATTTTTCATATAATTTTACCTGTACACATTCATATATTTTAATTTAGATTTTTCTTTCAAAAAAAAACTTTAATTTAGATATTTATAAGTAAACAATGAAATAATGATTCATGAATAATAATAATATATATATATATATATATCTATACATATTTATCTTATGTAGTTGTAACTTTACATATAATTTTGTATTTATATATTCATCTACTTTAATTTAGATGTTTATTACTTAATAATGAAATCTATAAGCAAGGTAATTAAAACAATCATATTTTTACAATTCAAAAAGTCATAATTTCTTTTTTCAAGAAAAGGCCTTTTACATTTCCTTGGAATTATTTTTATTTTTATTTTTTTAACCTTTTACATACCACAAACGTAACCACTTCATACATTAAAAAAAATTTAGGCTCATTATTACTTCCGTTAATATATTGTGGATATCTTAATTGATTGAGACCAAACTAGAGAAATGTCTTTCATATTTCCTTGAAAATTCAGAAGGAAAAAAAAAAAAAAAAAACTTTTTAACATACCACCAACGTAACTACATTTATAATTATTTAAGCCATCCATGATATCTATTTCTTATTGATAATCATAAAATTTACAACTAGCAAAGGAACATAAAATAAAAATAAAAAATAAATGAAGGAAGAAAAAAAAGAAATGAAATCGAACGTTAATTAATAATTGTTATTTGGAAAATAAAAAGTGCTAAAGAGGAGTAAAAAATAAAATAGAGATGACTATATAGAGGACATTGAAAACTTTATAGTGCAATAAAATCAACAATTAAATATAATAATAAAAATTTAAACTTAAAACTAATTAAATTCTAACTAGGGATTTTATATATATATATATATATATATAAAATCATAATCTTCATACACCATGACTTAAATAAAAATTATTGAATGGTTCTACCTCCTATTTAATGTCTATGTTATGCAAATCATCAACCAATAAATATATGATAATGGTAAAAAATGTTATAGATAAAATTATGAAAAATATGATAAAACTATGTAAAAAAAAAAAAAAAAAAAACTCTTTATAAAGTCTAAGGACTAAAATAGTATTTTATCTAAAAAACTATCACGCGCAACGCGTGGGTTTGCGACTAGTTGTTTTTTATAAAGGCAGTTTTGGGCAACCCTTGATGAATTGGAAAATTTTTGAAGAGTCCATTATTGCTGTGAAAATGTGCTTAGGTGTGAAAAATTAGTATTTTTAATACTGTTATGTGATAACTGATAACTTCTAAAACTTTGTTTGAATTTTATATGGCATTGTATAAGAACACTGCACAACTGGTCTAGTAGGCATTGTTACAGATGTGGCGCTAAATTTATAAATGGTAGGAATGGCTAGCTTAAGTGTATCCATTATCATGAATTTTCAAAAAATAGAATAAACAAATTCCAATTACAAAATGAATTGAAATCATATCTTAGAAATCTGATAGATGAATATGTATACCTAGGCCATGACAGAGAAAAATGGGTAACGATGCTGCACGCCTTGTTGCCTCATGTGATCCCTCCATTCGGTTCCTCAAGTTCCTAAAAAACATGAGCTGATACACTTAATATATTGCTTACTTTAAATGTATCAGCTAATGTTTTCTAGGAACTTGAGGAACCGAATGGAGGGATCACATGAGGCAACAAGGCGTGCAGCATCGTTACCCATTTTTCTCTGTCATGGCCTAGGTATACATATTCATCTATCAGATTTCTAAGATATGATTTCAATTCATTTTGTAATTGGAATTTGTTTATACTATTTTTTGAAAATTCATGATAATGGATACACTTAAGCTAGCCATTCCTACCATTTATAAATTTAGCGCCACATCTGTAACAATGCCTACTAGACCAGTTGTGCAGTGTTCTTATACAATGCCATATAAAATTCAAACAAAGTTTTAGAAGTTATCAGTTATCACGTAACAGTATTAAAAATACTAATTTTTCACACCTAAGCACATTTTCACAGCAATAATGGACTCTTCAAAAATTTTCCAATTCATCAAGGGTTGCCCAAAACTGCCTTTATAAAAAACAATTAGTTGCCCAATCCACCAAAAAAAAAAAATTCACCAAACAATAATAATTAGTGAAAAAGAAGGTGGAGTGGGTGTTGAAAGAGAGAATGTACTCTGTCCAAAATAAAGGGAGTGGGGATGGGATTCAAGAAAGACTTACTACAAGGCCAGTGGAGCACGCACTGGAAGACTGTAAGCACCCACTGGCAGGCCACGCTCAACTACCGAACACAAATAGGGGAACCTAGCCCATGCCCAATACTGGACCAATAGTAAGCACCCACCGATCTGACTGGTGCCCCTATCGCTTGCCCTGCATAACTCTCGGTACAACCATGTAAGGCAAGCACTTCCCCAACTGTACATATGTGGGTTGCGAAGATCTTCCAACTGCTGTACCCACATTAGATGCACCCTATCGCCGGATTTGTCCGCAAATATTTCGTCCTCTAGTAGTGCTAGGATGTAGCATCGTGCGTATTTATGCACGTCATCCTCTTCAGCATTAGCCGGCAATGGACCAGCAACTTGCTCCAAAAGTTGGCTGATGAGAATCCTCTGCCCATCTAATTGCTTATGCCAGTCTTGATTTATAGGTTGAAACCTAAGGAATTCTCGGCACACCTCTGTCCAGGTTTTCTACGTGCTCCCTGTTATAGCGTCACCATCAACAGGAAGCCCAAGAAGAACCTCCACATCTTGCAATGTGATGCTGACCTCACCATGTGGCATGTGGAAGGTGTGTGTCTCGGGTCGCCATCACTCTACTAAGGTCGTTATCAAGCCATGGTCAATCTCTCTACTCGGGATCCAAAGGAGTCCTTCCAAACCAAGTGCCTTAATAATGTTAACGACTCGGTCGTCCACCATTGGCTCTCGATTGGAGAACTCTGAACTACAGCTGCAGCAGGTAAGGGTCCCTGGATCCTGCACAGAACAGAACCATGGATTAATATTTGACAGCTGCAGCGTGTACATTGTATGAATTAAATGCATGTACATAATGCATAAAGATTTAGTGTTGCATTTTACCTGCCCGTTCCAAATGGCTTTGGACTGATGGTTGGGCTGCTGTCTCAACAACGACATGTCAATGGGTCCAAGCTTTGCATGGTTAATCCGTGCAACATTTGCAGCAGCCATACTGCACAAAAAAGGTAAGCAGTTAGCACGTAATAGATATTGATGAGCATATGATGAATTGATGAATTGATGAACTTGCTTTCTTCTAGTGGACAAACTTGTCCAATTAATGGGGACCAACCTCGCTTAATTCCCGAAGGAAAAAAGGAATGGCACAATGGATGATCACAAAAGTAAAACTTTCGTTTCTCAACCAACAAGTGGTTGACTGATTTTTATTCTTATCAACAATGATTGGTCTATCGTCACTTTTTTGCCATGAAAAATAATGGAAGAAAGAGAGACAACTAATAATAGCAATATGAAGTTGAGACAACTAATAATGAAATTGAAAATTGGGAAATGGTTTGTTGCATGCTTTAGGTGGAAGTTGAATCTAAATTGGCTCTTCGATGAAAAGTTCATATAGAATAATTGTTTAAATTATTCTTTATTTTATTTTTATTTTTATTAATTTTTGTTGAAAATTTTGATGCAAACTTTGACGGGTGTAAAATGTCATTTTGGTCAATTTTGTAAAAAGTTAATTGGCCATTGAAACAAAAGTGTGTAAATATTAACGGTAAACACATCCAATTAAGAAAATCTCCAACCCTCTAATACAACCTTAACTAAAAGATAAATGCTTTTGTTTGTTCTTAACAAAATGTTTTTGTTTGTTCTTTTTCTTTTTGTTTTTCCTTTTTTTTTTTTTTTGGTTTTCGTTTTATTTAATTTATTGATGAAACTGAATGTAATTGCATGGTCAGTGAGTTGTTAAATTATCTGTATAGGGTTGTGATGATATTGTAGAACAAAATTTGTTGTAAAAACTAGCTATAATAATGAATTCCGATTAAGCTTAGCCAGTCCTCTACTACTCCTAGCTGCCTTTTGCTCTTTGACAGTGTTTTGTTCTCAGACTGATGTATTATGTCTATGTGGATGATTCTGAAATGGCATAGGACTCTGTTCAATACTAGTAGAGGTACTCTTGTTTGCAGACATATGGGATGCAAAAATGGGGTGCCATTACACTTATACTGGGGCCTCAGTTGAAAAGCAAGGTTATATTTAAAACATACTTCATCAACAACAACAACCTTAATTATGAAAAAATATAATAATAATAATAATAATAATAACATTTAAAAAAAAAAAAAAAAAAAAAGCGGAATAGGAGTTAGCCTTTTGTGATGTGTTGGTTACAAATTTATGAGTCCAAAGAATGGAGTCTGCTAGTTAGAAGTAGGCATATTTAAAAATTAGGTGAATATGTTGTGTGTGAATGTTGGATTTAGTGGTGGAATTCCTTCATATTTTGGAATCCAATATCCCTTCTACTGAAAATTGGGATCGCATGAGATGGATGTTGAAGAAGAATGGGGAATTTGATATCTATTCATATTATAATGAGTTTTAAGGTCCTTTCTCCATTGTATTTCCTTGGAAAGGTATTTGGAGGGTTAAGGCCCCTCGATAAGTTTCTCCATCATGTTTTGTTTGGACCACAGCTTGGGATAAGATACTCATGGCGACAATTTGAGAAGTGGGTTTATCGCTTTTGTGGATTGGTGTGTCCTGTGCCGTTGTTGTGGGAAGACTATGGATCATTTACTGCTTCACTGTGAGAAGGCTCATTAGTTGTGGTGTTTTGTCTTTAGATCTTTTGGGGTCTTGTGGGTCTTACCAAGTATGGTATCAAATATTCATTTTGGTTGGTAGAATTGGTTGGGGAAGCACTCATTAGACATTTGGAATTTGGTTCCTTTGTATTTGATGTGGTGTATATAGAGGGAACGTAATAGGTGGACGTTTGAGGATGTGGAGAGTTTGGAAGACCAGCCGCTTACTTCTTTTAGTAGTTCTTTGTTTAATTGGTCTCGGGCTTAGGGACTCATGTCTAGTGATTCCCTCCCATGGTTCATTAGGTCTCTTTTCTCTGGTATTTAATTTTCTTTTCTTTTCTTTTTTCTTCTTTCCTCTTTTCTTCTTTGTACATTTTGCCTCCTTTGTGCTCTTTTTTATGTGCCTTTTTGCATAAGTAGCTTAATTAATAGTCTTTTCTTACTTATCAAAAACGAAAGAAAGCTTGTTCTAGGTCCAACTTTCTTTCTCTTGATCACAGTGTTCCCTGATTTAGAAGCATAAATACTTGATATTGACATTATTTATGCCTATTTGGAAATTGTGTTGACTCTCTTTAGTATTTGGTTGAATCGAAGAATGCTGACTCACTGCAGAACCGTGAATGAAGGTTATGCCGGTGATCTCTATTGCAATATCTAGGCGGAGATGGATTTTAGGTATATTCTTAATAGCATTGGTAAGTGAATCTATAAAGATTTTAGAAGGGATTCAAGAAACTTCATACAAGTCAGCCACTTCATGTCTGGAGAAGTTCTAGTTGAGTTGTGGGAGTAACTTATTAATTATTATGCAACGTTACAGCATTGT
This sequence comes from Quercus variabilis, assembly GCA_030445155.1. Classification (NCBI taxonomy): domain Eukaryota; kingdom Viridiplantae; phylum Streptophyta; class Magnoliopsida; order Fagales; family Fagaceae; genus Quercus; species Quercus variabilis. Next base: position 32,143,733 of record CP129456.1, on the reverse strand, counting down.
TTTGTTGGTATCTATGTTGTGGTGTCTGCCATTATGTTGATTTTCTTCATATTTTTGTTTTAGAGATTTATCATGGCATTAGCTTGGAAATGGATTCTATTTCGTGGCTGGAGCTTAAGTTGTAGGTAGCATTTCTAGTAACTTGGGTGTGATTGGCAAAGCTTGCACTGTTGAATCCTGGTACCAAGAGAATTGAAGTTAAATGAACAAATAATCACTTACGTTTGTGTTCGTATACCATTCCAAGGATTTCTTGTACAGGTGTAGCTGTAATGTATATATATCATGGGCCATTGTCCATGCTAAGTGGACTGGTTAACAAACTTCTATGACTGTGAGTGAGGCCATTGAATAGTCATTTAGACCAAAACTAAGAATAAATATGAGAATATTAAAGATCTCACCCAGAGCAACTTGGTAGGCACCAGCTTCCTCTCTCATCTTTTCTCATAACATATATAAAAATAAAATAAAATAAAATATATATATATATATATAATTTAAAAAAAAAAAAAAACTATAGAATTACTATGCTGTCATTATTTTGGAATTTTTGCTTAGGCTGGTTCAATATGGTTGCATGGGTTAAGGACTTCTTGCTTGGAAGGATATTTTGGGCTGTACCTCACATTACAAGGGGCTAGAGGGAAATTCTTCAGCTAAGGAGCATTTCTTGACCTTTACTGAACTCTAAAGTTGAGAAAGGGAATTATCTTTGGCACTATGCAGTACCACTCTATTTGAAATATGGGCACTGAGACTTGTATAATATTACAAGTTAAATGCAAACTAAAGTATATCATATGTTGCAAAGAGGGACATGGATATGGCCTCTGGTTAGATCAGATTATCTAGTTGAAATTCAACGAAGGCTACCTGAAGTTTCATTAAATGATAAACATTCAACCATCTTGGCCCTCTAATTTCCTTCCAAGATTAATAGTTTCTATTGTCTCAAGACACAGAAAGAAATAAGAAGAAAGTTGGCTTAAATAAACTGGTGGAAGCTAATCTAGTTTAGTGGAGCCATTCTCAAGCATTCCTTTAGTTTTTGTAAATTTATTCTTTCTACCAAAGATAATTTGATAAGCAGAGGATACATGGTTGATTCTTTATATAATTTCTGCAGAATTAAGCTTGAGAGTGGAGACCATTTTTTTCATTAATGTTTCTTTACTGAGTACAGAATATTGTTTTCAGCAAATGTTAGATCAGAGGAGATGTAATTGATTTGTGTGATAAATTCAATTAAGAAGTAAACTATTTGAAGGGTAAAAGTTTCAAGGCTTCTCTTTGTAAATTGGCTTGGTCTACAACTATATACTGCCTCTAGTTAGGCTGAAACTCTCAAGTTCATAAAGACAATAAAAAATGAAGAGGGATTAGTACAGTTAACCTTGGATGTCGTACGATTCCCATTAGCTACAGCCTACAATAAAGAAATTTCCAAATTTATTTGGAATAAAATTCTTTGTACTTTTCAGAATGTCCATGTTTCTGTTTTTTATTAGTATTGAGTTTGGCAGTTATTAGTTAGTTTGTTAATAGTATCTTGTATTTCTTTTATACTTCTGAGCTGGTTGTAAAATTTTCTTCCAGTTAAGTGAAATTTGATCATTCGTCCCCATCCCAAAAAGGAAAAAGAAAAAGTTATGACACTGCTATTGTAGATTTGATTACCTCTAATTAATTTTGACTATTTGTAATGTGTGCCTGCCTGTGTCGGTGCTTAGTGTCACATATTTATTTCACAGCAGATCTCAAGTTTGGGAAAAGGAGGAGGGTTGCGGTAGGTTGACATAATATGGCATAATTTGGTGCTTTCTGGTATATAAGACCACAAATTTGGCAAGTCCAACTTGGGGAAAAGACTGATTAGATAACTTACAAATATGATTTAGCCAAATATTATTCTTTTTTCGTTTCCATAAAATAAAATGGTAATCAGAAAGATATCTTTGTATGACTAATTGACCCAAGGGATCTTCCATCTGGCCTGCAACAAATTAACTTTGTTTGTACAACAAATTTTGGAAGAATGGCCTATCAATAGACTATTAATCTCAATTTTACTTCTTTCTTGATGCGTTAAGTCAATTTTAAACTTAAAAACTTATTTACTTGCTTATCTTTATAGGTTGCTGGAGCAGCTGTTATTTTTGAGGTGCAAAGAAGTTCCAGATCAATTGCAAGAAAGGAGGAACTGTGCAATCAGGAATTACAGGTAAGTGTTGTTATTTTCTCCGACATATGATACTCCAAATCGGACCTTCTGAGTTTTTTTATTTCCTTGCTATTCTTCAAGTATCCTTCAGATGACATTTAGTTCAATCTTCCACATTGTGCATTTTTTATTTATTCAATTATTTTGTTGGTAATGTATGATTCATGTGGGTAGTTTGGTCAGGGTAGTTTGGTATTTCAAGTGGGTTCTTGAGGTGAAAAGTGTTAAGGGTATGTGTGTGGAACTTCCAGTATTTTGGTTATGTCATGGGTTCATGAGAGTTTGAGTGGAAATGGGCTTAGGTGACTACTTCAAGGGGGTTGCAACCTCCATAAGAAATTGAGAGGAGAATGAATGAGCAAGACTTAGAATGAGACTTAAGCAAGAAACAATGCATCAATTTTATTATTCTTCACTTTGACTAGTACATGATTACAATGCTCTATTTATTTACTTTCATGCCTCATTCCCATTGACTATTACATGCTTCATTCCATTTGGCCTATGCCAAAATAACTCATTAGACATGTGCTTGAATGAATTTCCACATGTCAATGGATTATATATGCAATGTCTGACTAACTCCTAACTCACTATAAGTGTATAGCTCTTAGCCATTTAGATGTGCTAAATTTTCCCTAATCAATTACAACATGACTTACAATTCCAAATCAAGTACACAGCTGTTATTAGAAGCTTGCTGTGTGCAAGGAGTTGGCATGAGCTAGAGTATTCAGCACTTGGACAACAACAAAGTGCCAATTGGAAGCTTCGGCTGCCTATTAGAGCAAACTGTTTCCTGATCGGCAGTCCACCTTGGTTAGGTGTTTTGGATTATTTTTTTTGGCTTTGTTTGGGCTCATAACAGATATGTTACCTCTATGTGAGTTTTTTGGGACATTAGGAGGCAGTCACTGTTTTTGTAAAGTTATTATAAAATGTGATAGAAGTTATGCTTTTATTTAACAAAATTAATGCATTTCTGAAGCTCTAAGAACAACTTCTCACAATTAGATTTTACGCAAACTCCTTTGTGATCCTAACACATTATGCCATTATGAAAAAAATGTGTAAGATGTTATTAAGAAGAAAAAAAGTTTAAGATGTTATAAAACTACAGATTTACTATTCAAAATGTTGTTATACCCTTTTTTTTTTTTTTTTTTTTTTTTGGTTTCAATAAAATGTTAATCTATTACGTCTGTTACATGATGATTGTTTTTTATCATTATACCTAAACTCTTATTTTAAAAGAATAAAAGAAAGATTAAATTTAATAGAACAAAAAGACGGATTAAATTTATTTTCCAATAGTTTTCCCGTGCATCGCACGGGTTAGCGACTAGTTTCAACAAAAGTTGAACCCAATTACTCACTAACCAAGCCATGTCATAAAACATACCAAAAAAAATAGAAAACAACCATTCGTAACTAACTAATTGCAACGCAAACTAATTTTCGTCCAAGCAACTATAATCCGAACAAAACACCATTCATAACTAAAAAAATCAATCCAATACAACTAAAACATATCACTAACTCACTAAATTGCAACACAAACTAAATCAATGCCAATACAAGTACACAATCAATCACTATTAAATCAAACCCAACAAAGCACTAATCCATTCACAAAACAAACGAATTCAATCCAGTGCCACAAAGCAATAAGCATTAATATGTCCAAGCAAACCACAATCTCTCACTAACAAAATATCATTATAACTAACTAAATCAATGCCAATACAAGTAAAGTACAATCAAACACTTTTGAATCAAACCCAACAAAAACCCATTGATAACTAACTAAATAACCAATTCAAATCCAATGCCAGCAATGGAAGTTAAAAGCTTAACTTTTGAATCAAACCCACAGAACACAGATTTATTGAACAATAGTTCTAAAACAAACAATAGCTAGAGAAATGAAGTACTACAAAATATGTTATTAGCATTGAGGTAACTCTTGAACCTGCCATTGCTTATACGTATTATTTACTAGCTTCTTTTGAGTTTTGGTAAAAAAACAAAGAGAAGAGATTATATCTCCTCTAACAAATTAATCACACATAGCCATATAATTAACTAACAATAACTCTAGATACATAATATTTTTCACAATTAATGTGGTTAATTGTGTCATGATGATGGCATGATGCTAATAAAAATTAAGCTAAGATTCAATTTATCCCTTGATTTTCAATTTAATTGTCAAATTAGTCCCTGTAATTTAATATTTGTCAATTTAGTCATTACTTTATGAAAATGAATCAGTCTATTCTTTTTGTTCAAATACATTATCAAACAATGTTTGCTTGATAACGCCATTTAATTTTTTTTTTTTTTTTTTTTAATTTTGATAAAAAAAATTAATGAGAACTTTAATAAAATAATTAATTGAGAACATTAATGAGAAGATGAGATATATCATGTAATAGAAAATTTTGCATATTTATTTTTAACTTGAAAAAAAATGATTAAATGATTTCATTTGTTAGAATGTCTGAGCAAAAGGATCAAATTAGCTCATTTTGACAAAAGTGGGGAACAAAATTGATTATTGTTAAATCTTAAGGATTAATTTGATAATGGAAGTAAAATTAAGGGATTAATTTTATAACCTGCAAATTGAGGCCAACTGTGAAACTTTTGTATTGAAATATAACAATTAAACCAAAGCACTCTTATATTTCCATGTTCCTCACAATCTCTTTTTTGTCTTTGCTCTCTCTAATCATTTTCTTCAACATTGTCCAAGAATACCTCCGGCTATGCTCAAAGCATACTTGGATTTGATATACTTGTTGTCATTGCAATATTAAGAATACTTTTTTTTAGATAGCAAAACAAGACCAAAACTTCAATTACCAGACTCATTAACAAGAAGAAAAAGAAAAATTTTCACAACAAAGGACCAAAGGACCAAAAGGGCCAAAAGGGGAAGAATGAACACAGATAATTGATGGGTACCTTTCGCCAGAATAGCGCCGATCTCTATCTCCGAATTTGAAAACGTCTGGGACGTTTGATTGTTTTTAGCTCTGATGGAAGCCGGTTGTGATGGGCTAAGTCCGGAAGGGTATGGTGGTGTCCAGCCATACTATGTAGTCCATGACAGTCAAACAGTGTTCAGCTTTTGAAAAGGATGAGTGAGTGAGAGTGGAGAGGGTGAGCGTGTGAGCGAGAGGGTGAGTGAGAGAAGACGGTGAGTGAGTGAGAGTGGAGAGGGTGAGTGAGTGAGAAAGGCTGAGGTGCGAGTGAGAGAAGACGAGAGAGGGTGAGTCTGTTTTAGAGAGAGGGTGAGTGAGAGTGGAGAGTGATTACGCTGTGTAAGAGGCGTTAATTTTGAAAAAACCCTATTAAAAATCGATTTTTAGAGGCTCGAATCCCGTGTGTACCGACCACGTCAAAGCCAGATGGCGTTAATTACCACGTGGACAGACCACGTTAGTGCCACATGGCGTCCACATGGAACTCGAGTTTCTGAGACTCGAGTTCCATGTGGACACCACGTGGCATGAGGCCACGTCAAACCACAAAAACTGAGCCTCAAAGAGTCGAGGTATGAGCACAAAATTTGAGTTTCTGAGGCTCGAGATGTTACTAAATAATATAGTTTTCAAACCGGGCCAACTAACTATACAGTTGGGTAATTATCCATTTCGTCCCAAAACCTCTATGCTGATTTTGCAATGCAAATTGAGTTGTTGGAGCTATAGGCTAACCCGTATGCTTGAGGAGTGGGAGAAATTATACCATGTTGTGGTAATATGAACTCAGGATTTATTTTGGTATTTTATACCTAATAAATGAGTGACATTTGTTTCAAAAAATTACATCAAACTACCCTAATAAACTAATCATAATCTTCTATACTATTGAGAAGATAAATTAATCATTTATTGGAGTAGTCTGATGTGATTTTTTGAAACATGTATCATTCATTTATTATATAGAAAATAGTAAAATAGTTGCTAAATTGGTATTATCAAAACATGATATACTATGGGGAGTGGAGCTACAAGAATTGGCTTTTAATGGTAGCATTTATTAAACTTTCAGAATCAAGCTTTTTACTATACTAGCGGCCTATTATTGGTACAAGACATAAGCCTTTTACGCTATCAAGTGGTAACAAAATTCTCCAGCTTTAGACAAATAAATTAATTTTAGACTTTTTTTTTTTTTTACAAAATTTATTAGACCCCATTAGCCCTAAGTAACATTTTTAATCTATACTATTTATAAGTGGATTTTCTTCTTTACACTAAATTTTTATGTGGTTCAAAAATATCTCTAAATTAACCTTACGTTTAACCAAAAAAAAAAAAAAACTTGAAAACAATCCAGTAAAAATATATATAGCTCCCACTCCACTTAAAATGCCTTCAAAATAGGACACTTTTCAGATCAAATTTATCTTTTTTTTTTTTTTAAAGAAAAATTATGACACTAGAAGAAGAAGGAAAAAAAAAAAAAAAATAGCCTCATCTCATGCGCAAAGCGCGTGTGATGAGGCTAGTAGTTTTATAAATAAATGTACATATGTGTGGGTAAGTGGATAAATAAGTTCAAATGTGAACGTTGCGTAAAACCAATGGATTGATAAATGAAGATACTCCAATATCTTGGGCTGCTGACAGTTAAAAGAATATTCAAAAAAAAAAAAAATTGAAACCACAAGAATATTCAATTAAGATGAAGAGTTTGAATTTAAATTAGACAAGGTAAATAGAAAAAAATTTAAAAATAATCAAATTACTCTTAACTATATCTTGTTGACATGTTGATTTAAAATCAAACTTGATGAAATTTATTTAAAGTTGTTAGAGATATATTAGCCCATTAGCATAGGCCCAAGCCTAATTCTACTTTGTGTGCAAGCTAAGTCTCCTACTTGTATTAGAAGTCTATTAGTCTAGCGTTTAGTCTACTATATATACACATGTTATGATTCATTGTAATACAGGATTTGTATTACACTATAATATATTATTGATGTAACCCTTTAGGGTTTCCTCTGTAGATGTAGGCCGTTAGGCTGAACCATGTAACCCTCATATGTTATTGTGTTCTATACTTTATTTTTTTGCTTCCGCATCCATACTAGCATATTCAACATGGTGTATCAATGCTAATATTTAACAAAAGCCAAAAACAAAAGAGGATGAAGTGACTAAACCTTATTCTTGTAAAAAAAAAAAAAAAAGTGACTAGACTTGTGACTCTTCCTCCCTTCAAAAAAAAAAATATGAAGATAATTTTTATCTTTGCTTCCATTTTCTATACATTACTTCTTCTCTCAAACGGTGATAATGATTATTCAACATCAACCACACCAGCTTCGGATTGCTCTGCCATAGTATATGATGTGCTTGATTGCATTCCATATTTGAGTGCTAGGAGTGAGCAAACAAAGGTAGATGCTTTATGTTGTTCCTCATTTGAAGCAGTTTTGGAAATAAGCCGGGAATGCATTTGTGTAGCCCTAAAGGGTAGTCATGAACTTGGTCTTACCTTGTGTTAGAAATACTGAATCGTAGTATTGTATTGTATTTTTCATGATAAAAGAATGTACATAGGTGCCTTTATATAGGAGGTATATGTGTGTAGTACAAGTAAATATGTGTGCTATACAAGTAACCTAATTTGGGCCTAAAGCCCACAACACTATATATGTTAACAGCCCCCCTCAAACTCAAGGTGGATGTGAGACCAACTTGAGGTTGTCAACCAAAGTACGAAGGCGTCCCTTAGGATGTGACTTGGTGAAGATACCTGTAAGTTGATCTTTAGAGGAGACTGAGATCAGCTTGAGAGCACCATGAACAAGATGAAAACGGATAAAATGACAATCGATCTCGATGTGTTTAGTCCGTTCATGGAAGACATCGTTGTGGGCAATATGAATAGCACTCTGGTTATCACAATAAAGAGGAGTAGCAGAGGATGTAGACACAACTAAGTTTTTGAGAAGCCATCATAACCAAAGAAGCTCAGATGTGGTATCAGTAAGGGCACGATATTTTGCTTCAGTACTAGAGCAGGCTACATGAGTTTGTTTCTTACTTCGCCAAGAAATCAGAGAAGAACCAAGAAGAAAGCAATAACCAGTGGTGGACCTGTGATTAGTGGGGTCTCCTGCCCAATCAGCATTAGAAAATGCACGGAAAGTAAGAGGAGACTTAGCAGAGTAGAAAAGACCATGGAAGAGAGTGCCCTTTGGGTATCGAAGAATGCGCAGAACAGCCGCTGCAGCAATAGAAACAGGAGCAACAAGTGGAAGATGAAGGTTGTCCACAGGAAACATACGCCTAACTCTGGGACCGGTCCCAAGCTCCTGTCCCGTCCTAGAATCCTGCACAATACACCCAGAATAATCAAAGGTAATGCGATAACCCAACTCAGCTAATTGTCTCACAGAAAATAAATTATAAGAAATGTCAGGAACATTAAAAACTCCAGGAACTGAGAGGTTGGAAGTTGAAATTGAACCTATATTATGATCAGACATTGTGGAACCATTTGCTGTACGAATATTAAGAGGGTGCGGTGCAGGTTTAAGGTCAGAAAATAAGGACGAGTGAGGTGTCATGTGATTGCAACAAACAGAATCCATAAGCCAAGAGGTAGGAGACATACCAGATAAAGCTGAGAGAGAAGAGGAATAAAATGTATTACCAACCATACGAATGACATTGGCGATGATATTTATAAGGTCATCTCTGGAAATGGAGAAAGTGGATCCCGAAGACTTAGACTGTGCAGAGACAGGAGCCATTGGTTGGACACTCTCAATGTTAGCAACAGTAGCAGCAGAAATTGAAATAACTAATTTGTTGCGATGACAGCAAGTCTCAATATTGTGGCCAAAACGTTTGCAAAATTTGCAAAAACGTTTGATGGATTAGTAGTGATGATTGTTGCAATAAGAAAAAGACCTGCCCTTATTCTTCATTTAGAAGCAAAATTTGCAAAAATGGACTGCAAAAATGAAATCTACTCGAAAAACTGAGTGAGGAGACCCTGGACTAAAAAAGTCAACTCTGAAAAGTCAACGACTGGTCAAATCAACGGTCAACGGCGGTCAACGGTTAGCGTAAATGACGTTAGTAGGATGACGTGGCACTAACGTCAGCAGGGGACTGGATGCTGACGTAAGCTAGGGCAAACGTGGCACTGATGACGTCAGCTTGAACGAGAACGGCGCGTGGGGCGTAGACGCAGAAGCTTCAAGCGGCGCGTGCGGGCGCGTGGGCATTCCGATGACTGCGAGACTTTCACCAACAGGTAGATCGTTCCAAGATGATCTCAGTGATATCTCCAGAAGTATTATCGGAGCAATATTCGCGACGGAATGACATGTGCAGTGATCTTGTGCGATGTTGGACTCCTCAACGATAGCAGCTGCAGGTTCGGAACCTGAAGACAACGTTTGGAAGACGTCGGGGGTTCAACAGCGAGAGGCTGTGGCGACTGTCGTGATGGCGGAAGCGATGTTGAGAGTGGAGTAACACCAATAAAGATAAGACTGCTAAGAAAAAGTCAGAGTAGTGGCTCTGATACCATGTTAGAAATACTGAATCGTAGTATTGTATTGTATTTTTCACGATAAAAGAATGTACATAGGTGCCTTTCTATAGGAGGCATATGTGTGCAGTACAAGTAAATATGTGTGCTATACAAGTAATCTAATTTGGGCCTAAAGCCCACAACACTATATACGTTAACACCTTGAATATTGCAAGAGCGATTGCTTTGCCTTCTGCTTGTGGCTCATCTATTCTTTCCTTTACTGATTGTGATAGCAAGTGAGATCTCTCATGTTTTGCATTTTAACATTTGTTAGTATTTTTTCCTTATTTGAGGTTTAATGGATTGTTTGGGTTTTATTTTTGCATGCAGTTCTCGGGTCTCCCATGACACCCCCCCGGTATGTTCTATTTGTATTCCATGTAAATGTAATTTCACTATTGTTATTTCAAAATTAGCTTCTAATTTGAGCAACATGAATGAGCTTAATGATGATTTTTTTTTTTTTTTTGGTTATTTGAAAAAGAACAAAAATAAATAGAATGCACTCTTAAGGTGTCAAGGCCAAGTCTCAATTCAGTGTCTAATTTACTGTTTTGATAGTTTTACTTAATAATAAAATGTACAATTTTATTAATGCACATTGAGCCTATCAAGATCTTAAGTATAAACTAAACAATTCTTCAGTCTTTTAGGGGCTATATATATATATATTTCATCAATGTTGTTATTCTCATTTTTGTTGATGATGTTATGCAGTTAACCCTCCAAATTCTTCACCAACAGCTCCAAGCCCATCACCACCAGAGTACGCTCCAAGCCCATCACCTCCAGAGCATACTCCTCCAAGCTCACCAACTACTCCAAGCCCATCACCACGAAAATCTAGTCCTCCAATCCCAGGCCCACCAGAGTTTACTTCTCCAAGCTCATCACCATCAAACCCTACTCTTCCAAGCTCATCACCACTAGATTATGCTCGTCCAAGTCCAAACTCACCAAAGACTACATTTCCAATCCCATCACCACCAAAGAATGCTCCACCTCCAAAGTTGCCAAAACCACCAACTCTAGTGCCACCAAATTCAAATACTCCAGTTTCAGCATGCTCAAACAACACTAAAGGAGGAACGTTTGCTCGAGCTCCTCCAGTCTCATCCCCAGTAGTACATGCTGGAACCTATTCTACATCAGTTTCATTTGTTATTCTTTTTAGTATGCTTATTGCTACATTTTCCTGTATCAAGGCGTAGGATATGATCATCATTTTTATTGTGTTCCATGCTTTTTTAGGTTGTGTAATCGGAACTAGTTTCTTCAAATTGTTATAATTGTTGGCACTTTTGGAATGAATTAATTTAGTACTTGTTCATAAATCGGTTGAATCCATTGAAGTTGAAGTGAGTTAAGAATCTCCCTAAACAGAAGATACAGACAGGTGCAATAATATGAAGGAAAATACATGGTCTATAGCCACTGTGTTTCCAAGCAAATATTTGTTGTGCATTTTTTATACACTTTTTCCCCCCCCCCTGAAAGGTGACTAAAAGAAATTTACATATATGTACTATTTTTTAGATAAATTAAAATGTTGGTCATTTTACAATATTTTTCACTCTAATTTTATCCTTGCTTTATTGATTGTATCAAGAATTTCAATATTAATATTGTCCCCATTTTTGGTATGTAGAATTTCAGGTATTTTTTTGAAATTGTTTTTACAATTGAGTGAGTTTATATGCAATATATCTATCCTTCATTCATAAGAGATCAAAGAGATTAAAAGTGATACAGTTTATACATTTGTGATCTTCAATTTTTATAGTAAGTGAAAGCAAGAGTAAATAATAAAGTCAAAATTGAGCTCTGACTATGCTTTTAAAAACCATACAGGGGTAAAATTGAATTTGTCTCTGGTTTCAGTTTAATCCGATTTTTGACTAGTTTTGGCCGATTTTGATTGGTTATTGAGGTTTTTTTTGGACTGGATTGGTGGCTAGTTCCCGGTTCAACTAGTCAGACCGACTGGTCTAGTCTAATTTTTAAAACCATGGCTCTGACACTTAATTTAATAACCAAAATAGCTCCTTCAAAAATAAATAAATAAATAAATAAAAATTTAGTCTTTTTTCCCTTTTATACTAGTAAATTAATTTCGCCTTCTTTTCTCTTATAAAAATTAGTGTGTAACTCTGTGCATATACACGGTACATTTAAAAATAAACACAATTATATATATATGAATTAAAAAACAAATTGAAATTAACATTTAGAATAATAAATGTAAAAATAGAATTAGTCATGCCAAGACAACATTTCCTAAGGGACCAATCCCTTCACCAAAATAACTTGGAAAAGAGTATGACAAAGATCATCTTGCTAAGACGTGTAGCTTTGTTAGCATTCCTATACACCCAATTAAACTCCAATCGGTCAAACCTTGCATATAGCAATCTGACTTCAACAACAAAATTAACAGTTCTCTAGTGCACTAATTTGGATCTATTGGTTACTACCTCAACTCAAATTTTGGAATTACCCTCAATTACCACATTCTAAAGCTACTTTTGACCTGCTAATTCCACTACCCCCAAAAAAAGCTTTGGCTTCCACTTGAATAGGGACCTTAGTATTCACTTTTTTTTTGAGAAGGCAAATAAGCTAAACTATAAGCCACATTCCATGGGTGCATGTGGGAGCTATGATTTATACATGATTCTGACATGACATAAAATGACCATGAATGACAACATTCAGGAGAAAAAGTTTTGCCTTAAAAAATTTAAAACTCAGAGCTTGCCTTGAACTATGGACAATGACAATGCCTCAAGAGTCAAGGTTAAGTTATGTACATTTGATTTGCGAAGCTTAAGGTCAAAGATACAAGTATCAAATGACATGCACCCACTATTATCCTCTGGCTCACAAATCAAACTTTAAAGTATCTTCTCTATCAACCATGGCATTCACCCACTATTATATTATGCTATATGATTCTCATATGAAATATTTCCAGATTCATTCATATGTGAATCTTCCAAACCAAAATTCGCTCACGAATTAAGACAAATAAATAGCTTTCATTGAGAGCTTTCATTTTTCCACTATATTTTCTGCTATATGATATCATTGTTTCTAGCAATGCTTAGCTTTATTAAAAGTCACACAGAACTAAGTATATACTTTAAAGAGCATTACAAACTATGAAAAAGAAAAAAAAAAAACTATTATAAAAGCTCGTAAACTAAACAAATTTCTCTAAAAATGGGCAAAATTTATAATTTTCCTATTTTTTGGTTTGTTTGTTTTTGTATATGATCTTTTCAAAGATGAGTAACAACACTCATATGGAATGCTATATTTTAGCAATTGATGAATATTTACTGCTTTTGAGTGCCATCCCCCATATTGGATCTAAGTAAATACTATCTCTCTATATTTACTATTTGAGAAACTACATATATTTTAAATTTTTAATCGATAAATCTCATCTACCTAACTGTATAAAAAAAACTTGTATTAAAGTCTAGTCATTGTTACTAATTGTATAACTAAATGTGACTATATATTTTTTCATTATAGATCTTATCTCATGCAATATGAAAAATTTCAAGAAATACCACTTTCAACTTAGTGTCTCCAAAAAATAAGTCATGTACATTGGACTTTGAAGAAAAAGAACTACTAGTCTTGCCCAATCATACCCTTATATTCTTACCACTAATATTTAGATTACTGGCTTTGTTTATTGTTGAGATGCAACCTAAAACAAAAAAGGCATACGACAACAACAAAATTAATAATAAATAAAATCTCCAAATAGCATTATAATGAAGTATTGTTTCAAAAAGCCACATTTTTCAGATTCGTATGGTTGCTTATTTTAATCCTCATACGGGATTTAAGTTTCATTTGTAAATTTGAATATTGATATGGTTATCAAAAGAATTGTTAACTGTAAATAATAATAATAATAATAATAATAATAATAATAATAATTGTGGGGCCAGGAAATTGTGCAGCCTTGGCCCACTCCGAGCCAGGCTCAAATGGCCCAATCCGAGGAAGGATGACTATCCGAGGCCAATTTGGGGAGGAAACTCCTTTGGATCCACGCCGAGGACTCCCTCGTCCTCGACATACTGAGGATAAGTGTAAAAAGGGGAGGGGGGGGGGGGGACAAACCCAGAGGAAATTGTCACCTCAACACTTAATACGTTCACCTAACTCTTCTGGCCGCATTAATGGGGATGCAACCCCCGGGTAGGGCTACATCGATCAGGGTGAACCACTTGAGCACGGATACGACCTCTGATGGGACATGTAGCCAAAGGAGAGACCAATAAATGATCAACAGAAGGAGGAAGAGAGTGATATATAAGGGATACGAGCAAAGTGTAGAAAAGGAAGAAAGAGAGGAGAAAAAAGGAGAAAAGAAAGAGGGGAGAGGCCTGGGAAACAAGCCTCCTCGGCCACTGGCCGAGGAGCATCCCTCAGTTGTAAATTGGTCTAAGTGTTCTTTCAAAAAGATATAAAGTAGTTCCGTCCCGGTGAAGGACGGCCAGTACCTAAACCTTCGACCCACTCTCTACAAATTCATTGTTTCGGGTTCGTTGGGCCTTCAACCCATATCTTTTGGGTTTGGGCTACGAAAACTGACCCTACAATAATAATAATAATAATAAATTTAAAAAAATGTGAGAAAAGGAATTGACAATGTTTCATAAGTCAATAAATATGAATAGAAAAGGAGTTCCAAGTTTACTTACAAATCTGTTTGTTGTGCATTGGGGGGTTGCCGATGTGTTGTTAAGAGTTGTTTGCTGATGGTAACAAGTGGTTAGAGGTTGAGATTATACTTAGAGAAAAATTTAAGAGAGAGGAGCTTGAGAGTCTACATAGAAGTGTCCAGGTGAAATGTTATTGTTTAGATTATTTTTGTGATCTTCTTGGTTTTTTTATTAGGTGTTAATGTATTATTTATTTTGGCAAAAAAATTTAAAAATTTAGATAGGACACATAGCGCAAAAATTGAGAATCCAATTAACTCACTTGATCCCAAAAAAAAGACACGTAGTGCAAAATTGAGAATTCAATTGAAATCTAATTAGATTTTCTCTCAGTATCACCTATTATTATTATTATTATTATTATTATCATTATCATTATAGATGACTTTTTTTTTTTTTAGAATCTTATAAAAATGACATCTTTAGTGCTTTTTATGAATTTTCTTACTTTTATTTTTCTCTCTCTTGACATATAATGTCTACAACTATGCCGCACATAAGTATACGCTATATACTTTATAAAAATTATAGTAAAAAAAAAAAAAAAAATCAAATAACTAAATGAGTCTATCCAATCGCTATTATTACTGGGATATAAAACTGTAAGTTTATCTTATTCCAGGAAATTGTGGGCTTTGCGATAATGTGATTTCAAATTACATTTTTTTTTTCTTCAAGGCACAGTATATTAAGCCTTAATTTGATTGCGGCTCGTTCTAATTTCTAAGTAAGCACACTTTGGTTTCTAGTGGCTTTGACTTATGGGTCTTCTTTCAAAATGTATGAACATGTTGTTAGAATGAGGAAAAATGAAGGTTTATTTATTTTTGTTTGGGAGGACTTTTAATTTTAACAGGTTCAAAATGATTACAAGTGATTCAATGTTTTGTTTCAAGTCTTGAATTAAATGATTAAGAGCTTGGATGGATTATCTAATTTGTTTAATGGAACTTGTCTCATTATTGTTCCAATTAAGAGGATTTTTAACGCTTGAATGAGGAAATGAAGTAACAATAAATTATGAAAAGCAAGTAAATTGGATTCTAAGTTATCAAGCACAAATATCTTTTAAAAAAAAATTATCAAGTACTTGAACTAAACTTCTAAGTAAGATTAAATGCCAATGGATTCCAAGCAACCGAATCTGGTTGTAAACAGAGCAGTTCGAAGGTATACTATGCAAAGTAGTGAACACATCTCATAGCCTATGTAAACATTCTAAGTATCAAATTAGATCAAAGATAATGTATAATGGATGAAGAACGATTAACAACTAAGAACTTGAATCAAACTGAATTAGACTTACACAAACAAGATTACAGTGAGTAACAAAACTACAACGAATCACTTACAATTTACAAGCATGAACACTATCTAAAGTACTATGAATTATAAGAGATGCTCCTGATGAACTTCTTTTCTTCTGGGTGAGTGAACATGAATTCACATACACGTGCTTGTGTTATGCTTTCAGAATGGAGAAGGGCCACCTTACACAAACATTCTCGATTTGACTCAGAATTTTCTGATATAAAAGCAAAAAAAAAAAAAAAAAAAAAAAAAAAAAACGATTTGAATAAAAGGACTGTTTTGCCATTTTATCTTTATTGACTAGAAAAACAATATACATTTGTGCAATTGGTCTGTCTCTCCCATTTGACATGATCTGTGTGTCCCTGAGGTAAAACTTAATATAAATATTTCTTAGCAGATGTTGATGAATGGGTAACTCTCATATACCAGCAACTGTTTTGTGAGGTTAACTGTCTTACTGAGGCCCTTCAAATGCTGTTGTTTGATGTTGAAATAACCTCAATTTACAGAGCCAGAGTATAGCCTGATCAGGCACGACCTGGGACACTGTATATCATTAGCATATTCACTACTACCTTATGCTGGACCACTTGATATTCATTTGTATGTACATCTCTGATGATCAATCTGTGTTCATGCTATTTATAGAAGATACAAAGCTCAATCATATCTGATCCACTTATTTTGATTAAGTCGATGTAGTGTTTGCTGGCTTGGGAATTTGTTTGTCCCCAGTTATCGATCATTCTGGGACTATCTACATTATGTGATCATCAGATCATATAATACAGCACAAACCTCTAGGTGGAGGCTTTCATTATGAATTGTTTGACCTGGTTTTTATGTTTGATATGATATCTTGATCAAATATACAGCACTAACTGCATTGAGTATCTTCCAACCGAAAGGACAGAACTGTATTTATGACGTTCACAAGACTTGAAATACATATTTAAGCATTTATAGATTGAAGTTACACTAATATTTACTTTTATGGAGGGAGAAAATTATTACTGGTATACTGGAATACCTTTTGAATATCTTGATTAGTTAAACAAGGTAGGTTTTGCAAGAACACAGTTAATCTTTCTTGTCGTTTTCCAGAAACCAGCATTTGGAGGATATAAATATTTTGGTTTCATTAGAGGATTCTTGTCACAAGGTTCAGAGGTACCATTTCTTCCCTAGATTTTGTTTTATATTTTTAAAGCAGTAGATAACATTATGTACTCTGTATGATTTTATTCTATCCTTGTTTCTGAAATAGGGAGACACGGAGGATGAAAAGCTCTCAAGAAGAGGGAAAAGATGGAGAAACGGGCGTCTAGGGCCAAGTTTGTCAAGACAAGAACAAGGTAGTCTACTTTTGACATATATAAATTTGTTACGGGGTTGCCAATGAGCTTTAACTTAATTGGCACCTCCTCCTCTTGCAAGTACTAGAGGTGCAGTACGAGATCATGAGTTCAAAATCCATTGGTGCGTGTGTAACTTACCAATTAAAAGATCCTATGAATTCTGTCTTCTCTTCCTAGCAATGAGTAAGACATGGCTACACTTAAAAAAAAATTATAATACTGGGTAGAAGTTGGACTTTCTGGTCCCAATTTGAATTCTATTACTCTTTTTTTTCTTTTTCTTGTACTATTTAACTGCTTTGTGATGTTTTTGCATGAAGTAATCTTTTTTAATTAATATTTTTCTTACTTATCAAAAATATATATATATATATATATAATATTACTCTGCGTAGTGGAGGAAAAAAATGAATAACTTTGTTTATTTTGCTTTAGAAATTCTCGTAGAGAAAACCATCTGCACCATCAAATTCTCCTCATACCAAATTTTTTTTTTCCTAAATATTGCAGTTAGTTAGCTGACAGATTTGGGTACGACTGCTGAAATTAATATTTATACTGGAAGTTTTTGGTTGAGTCAGCTAGATGCAACTCTTTCATGCATAGATATAAAATAATCTTGTACTATTTGAGTTTTAGGACAGTCACATCATGCAACTCGTCCTTTTTATTATGACAATTTACTTTTTAATAAAAAGAAGAATAAATTATAACTTTTTAAATTGAGTGATTAAAATCGGACACACCACATAATTGAGGGATTGAGGAGCAAAAATTGTCACGTACGCAGCATTTAGGAATTCTTTTGAAAAGTTTTGCCTTTTGATTTATTTTTAATAATCTGGCTTTTAGCTTTTTCAAAATAAACTTAATTTTTAACTTTTTGTTACATATTTAACATAAAAATTACTAAAAATTATATCTTTTGATAAATGTTATGCAAATAGGTTATTAGAAATAAGTAATTCCCAAATAGACACTTAAGAGTATTTCACGATTGCCTCAATCTGCCGAGGAAAAGAAAAAATGTGAGATGATATATGCCTATGTGTTGGTAATAAGAGGATTGTAGCTGTAAGAAGAAAAAGAAAAAAGTGTTCTTAAGGTGGTTGAAGTTCAACATTAAACTGCAACTTAAGTTTAGGGGGCAAATCACCAGAAAACCACATAATAAGAAATCATTATGCCCACCATCGCATATCCTTGGTGCGATAGTCACTCCACAAGTATAAATGCTTGTGGGGTGTGGGGGACAAGAGTTAGGGTTCAAGTCTCCATGAGGGAGTTTCACACACATTAACACTTTAGATTAGGCTAGAGTAGAATTCTATCTTGTTAAAAAAAAAAAAATTATTATGCCCAACCACAACTCTCTCTCAACAAGTGGCGTCAATACAAAAAGATTGGCAAAACCAGTAGCCATAGACCAAAATTTTAAAACACTATGCTCTTTTGATTATTTAATAAACCTTTATTTACAATCAACATTATTAGGTATGAAAAAGACCCAGTCTGAATTTTACAGCCGCTGCCAAAAGTGCCCGTATAAAGCTACTTATCACTTCTTATTAAAACTGCTTCGATGCCACGGGACCTTGTCTAGTGCACTTTTACTGTTTACGTGAATCAATAACTGTCATTGAATGAAACTTGTTTGGGTGACTTTACAAGTGTAGTTTCTCTGTTGTACATCTTGTAAATGTAATATATTATCCTTAGCAATTTAGCAACTCGGAATGTTTTATATTCATGCTAATAACACCAACGACCGCATACAATATTCTAATTCAAAATTGTGAAACCATCATTTAATCCACACAAAAATACTATGGGAAAAGAACAAAGCATTAGGTTTTTTTTTTGAGAAGAAGAATAAGAAAAACAACAACAAAGTATTAGTTAATAAGAAATGCAGGAAACCAAAAAAAAAAAAAAAGACTTTTTTTTTTTTTTTTTTTTGGAGAGAAGACAAAACACTTTAAACGCCCTATATGAGGTGTAATTAATGTGGCAATCAAATTGGAAAATTAACAATGGATGTAGTTTTTTTTTTTTTTTTTTGCTTCCCAAATTGATCATGAATTTAGTTATGTCTAATGTATAACCACAAATGTTATTGTCAAACTACCTGTTGTGTGACCAAATCATGCACGCAAGAGAACTTTCACACGCTTACGATGCCATCATTTCAAGAAAGATCTATATTCGTGGAAAATGAGGCAAAGTAATTTTTAGACTTGATGCCACATAGAATACATCTTCAGAGGTAAGGAGTCTTATAGTTTAATAATATTATCTTATTTTTCTTTATGAAGAAAATTAGGGTTTGAATGCTCCATATATATGTACTAGTGAAAGTTTCATGCGTTACACAACTTTAGTCATGAATTTCTTTATTTTTATTTTTTTAAAATAATAATTAAATGAGTTATTATTACATAACTTTATAACTCGTTTCTAACTAAATGAATGATTATTATTATTATATAAAATGCATAGTTTTGTATATTTGTACTTATATATAATATCTCTAATTAAAATGATCAATAAAAACCTTTTCTATTTTTTTTTTTAATTCTTTATTTATTAATGAAGAGAGTGATTTGAACTCGAGCAGTTAAATCTTTTCTTATACTTGTATAAATAAGGATATCCTAAAATAACTAATTCCAAACTTAAAGATTTAAAAATTAATTGTATTTGTACACCTAAAAGAAATTTTATTTTTAAATCTTATTTTGATATTTAAATCATCCGTTTTAGTGTTGAATTTAATCAAATGGTTAACACCCTAACTTTTACAACTTGAGTAATGTCTCTAATTATATTGTTGTGTTTTAGCCTTTAAGAACACATATATTAATATTAGACATGAAAAAAAAAATTAATAATTAAAACATTTTGAAAAAAAAAAAAATTAAGCTAAAATCCCAAGTCATTTATGAAAAACAATCCAAATTTCCAAACTTTAAAAAAAAATAAAAATAAAAAGAAGTTAAGTAAAAATAGACTTATATAGGAATTTGGACCGATGAATCTAATTTAGTCAAATGTTATCTATGATCTAAAAGGATATAGGAGGAATTCTAAATTGAATTTAGTTAGACTTTCAAAGAAATACAGTCATGAAAAAGTTCATAGGAACTTTAAATTATATGATCTAAAAGGATACGGGAGGACATCCGCAAATGAAGAAATTAACACAAAGCACAAATAGAATTTTAAAATATAAATAAAAATAAACATTTATAAAGTCTTAACAATCAATAAGTAAAAATAACTTGGAATCAAATTGCACTAGAGGCTACAGCACATGAAAGACATGTTTTGAACCTGATTTTTGGTAGTAATAGTGAATTGAAAAGATCAAAACACTTACAAACTAAATACATAGAATAACCAAAACCTAAAACACAAAAAATAGTTCAAAAGTTGAGAATTTAAAAAATAAAAAATAAATAACTTGCTTAAGATAAAGCAAGCACTTAAATGGGTGAACCTTATTTTACTTCTTTATAGTATACTTTCTTTGACATAATATTCATATATGAAACTTTAGAAATAAATAACAATAAGTAAGATGAATTTATGTAATCAAAACTATCATATACAAAAACATATGTGTAAGTTGCAACTTGAAAAAAACAAAAAAAAAAAAAAAAACAAAACAAAACAAAAAAAAAAACAAAAAAACAAAAACAAAAACAAAAACAAAAACAAAAACATGGGGTGCAAGAAGGATTCTATGGAAAAACCATTGGTGAATATATATAAAGTTTTGAAATTTTGATAACAAATTTTGAGTAGAATTTAAATTTCTGAAACTTAGATGATAAAGTTTTAGTTAAATTAAATTATAATTAAATCTTATCCCTCGATTTGAGGAAATATATCCTAATAATTAATAAAATATATTTTTTAAAATAATTAATAAAATGTAAGATGCAACTTAAGGGGGGAAAAATGTGGGGTGTTGTATGAGATTCCAGATTTCAATTTAGAATTTTTTTTTTTTTCTAGGAAAGGAAGTTAAAAAAATCTATAATAGACTTTTAGTTTGAATAAAATTTAAATTTGTTAAACTTTAAATGATAAAGTTTTGTGTAAATTAAACCATTGTTAATTTTATTCCTTAATTTGAGAAAATATATCCTAACTATGGGGACATCCTTTTAATGTGGGGACATTTTTGCCTCAAGACCAAGAGTTGCACTTTGTAATCTTTTTTGGCTTCAAGTCTCACATTGGAAGATAAGCCTCTCTCTTCATGCCATATAAGGGATGACCAATGGTGATAGAGTACCACCAGTTTGGTGGTACTCTATCACCATTGGTCATCCCTTATATGGCATGAAAAGGGAGGCTTTCTTTTCAATGTGGGACACTGGGACAAAAGCAAAAATTGCCTAGGCTCCAATCGGTTCAGCCCTTGGCCTTGAAGCAAAAAATGCCCCCTATATATATATATATATATATATTTTTTTTTTTTTTTTTGAAATTTTGATAATAGATTTTTAGTTGGAGTAGGATTTAAATTTTTGAAACTTAGATATATGTTGCATGTTTTGTTAAAACACTTATTGGATAATTATAACGTCCTTAAGGTAGACCACGTCACTTATTCACCATTCTACTAAAAGACTCTTACCTGTTTAAAATTACTCAGTCAGTAGTCAATTTATGTTTAAAATGACGTGAAATGGTGGACAAGTAACGTGGTATATCATAAGGACTGTATAATTTCTTTACTAATTGTTACTTTATCTAAAGAAGTTGATAAGAACAAATAAGTTGTAGGCTCTATCAACTAAAATTTAGATGCATGTTTTATGTTTTGTTAAAACACTTATTGCTATTTTATCTAAAGAAATTGATAAGAACAAATAAGTTGTTGTCTCTATTTAAAAAATTGTTTTTATTAAAAATATTATTGTAATTCGGTGAAGTCACTTGATATAACCATTACTTCTAAACCCAATTTTTATTATATAGTATAAGATATGATGTGACATGTGGCATACTTGCAATTTTTAATTGCAATTTTTGTTTGGCTTGTGTGGCACCACTTTTCTAAAGCCTAAGCAACTAACACACACACACAAGCACAAACACATTTCAACTGGGAGAAAGTTTATAGACATAAAAATTTTCACAACTATTCATGAGACAAATTGTTAGTCCTAAGTAAAAAAGAGTAACGTTAATGTGGGCTGTAATAAGAACCAATAAAAACTTGTCAAATCAACTATTATAAAATTTATTTATTGTGTAGGTAACATTGCTCTTTTTATTAGTAATAATTAATGGAAGTGAGATAGAGGGATCCAATTTGTCATTTCCTGGAACTCGAAAGTCAAAAACACAAAATCTAAAGTACATGGGATTTATTTGTGATTGACCCAATTCCCCTGGGTCTTCTTTGTATTTTGACCTACATTTTTTTAATTACAGCAAATGGGGCATGACTATTATGTAACAGTTTGAATTTAAAGTGCAAATGAATTATATTGATTTAAAGTGGGACATTCTTGGTTTCAAAAAAAAAGTGGGACATTCAAGATTTTATTACTATCATATGTTATATAATAAAATTTGTGTTTAAGATCCGTGGTTGTGCCAGGTATCCTTTTTTTTCTTTGTGATAAATGGTTAATTTTTCATTAATTAGGTTAGTCTACTTTAGATAAAAGTTTGTTAGCTAAGTCTTAGAAATTTAAAATTTTACTCCAACTAAAATTTTATTTCATTTTGTTTTAAGAAATTCAAATCAAATTCAAAATCTATTGTAACTATTTTGACCATCTATCATAATTTTATATTTTAATATAATAAAACTTATACTTTACATTTCTTCCTTATGCCAAATAGCTCAATATATGTTTGCATTTTGATAATTTAATCTACATGAAACTCCATTAAAGTTTAGTGGCTCACTAAAGTTTCGATAATATGTTTATAATATAGTTTATTTTAGTGTTTTTTTTTTAAAATAAATTTGTGTAGTTAGATTAATGTCTCTTTTAATTGTATTTTTTTTTTCTTAAGTAATTTAAAAATTAAATGATTTATATTTTTAGTATGTGTTAGAAATAAACTCTAAATTTAACTTGAATCACTCATCTTTTTTACCATGGCGAGCACGTGTAATGTGCTTAGCACTTGTGCCCCAACCTAGTTGCTTTAGAAAAAAGAAAAACAATATTTTTTTTTTAAAAAAAAATACAGAATACTTGTACTCGATCTAAAAAGTTTGGGCATGCATGAAAACTTGCACCAAATACCCAGATTTTCCTACTGAATTGGGTAAAACCCGCATAAACTGCGCCGGATCAGGCTAGTTACCCATTTTCCAATAGGTTTGGTCATCTCTATTACTACTAGTTCAATTAAAAATTCACATAGTTATAACATTGGTAACGACTAGTGTAATACATAACATCAAAGGAACCCCATTTCCTTGTATCATCCAATCCAAACCATGATTTTTAATTTAACGTATGATTTGGTGTGAACCATTTAATTTTACCGATAGTAGTTGGGACTGCCATAACCCTTTCTTTGTCATTAAATTATTAAGCTCAAAAGAAAGCACGCGACTAGAACATAACAGATGTGAGGTGTGGATGGCATGGCATGGCATAGATTTACCTAACCCCCAACTACAAGCCAACCTCATGCAAAATTAATACCCCCATCCCCAACTCCTTATTTTATTAAACAAAATTCCACCTACAACATCTTATCCCAATCAATATGTTATTTATTGACCCCACTTTCCAATAAAATATGAACAAAAATGTATCACGTAATACATACCATAGAGAAAAAGAAAATTTGCTTACATAATTAATTAAAAAACAATGACCGATAATTTCTCATAGCCTGTTATATTAAAATTGTGGCACAAAAATTAAACGAGTAGTTAAAGAAGAGACCAGTTATAACTTAAATTAAAAAAAAAAAAAAAAAAATTTAAACTATTGCTTTAATAAAAAAGAAAAAAGAAAAAAGAAAAAAAAGTTGGAAGAGACGAAGAGAACGAGGAATAGGGGCTTGAAATGTGACTCATCTAATAATAGGAGGAAGGGTTGGTCGACTACACCACCCAACTCACAGTCAAGACCAACTCCCTAGAAAATTGATTCATTCATATGATGTAATGTGTGGGTGTTTTTTGTCGATGTAAAATGAATTTGGTTTCTTTCATGTATTGGTTAACCCAAAAATTAGTTTTAAGAGAGAGAGAGAGAGAGAGAGAGAGAGGGAAAATGACCAGTTTGAGTCGTTTATGGTTTTGGACCCGCATGATTTGAGAGAAGAGAAGGGGTAGCTGGGAGCTACTACAACTATAAACGAGAGTGGTGTGGCAGTGGCAGATACCACGTGCACCTCTCATTAAAGCTAATTTATACCTTTAAGGTCCCAACTCTGGTTCTGTCCAGAAACCAAACCAACCTCTCTGTGTCTCTCTGCAATTCATTGTGTTGCTAGTGCGTGATCACATTTATATGCACAAACCAAATAATTCCGGGTCTTTGTTTTTTTTCATAATTCCGTTTCTTCATTTGCAATGCTTTATACCCTGAAAGCAATTTGAAGCTAATTGCTCACAGCTATCAAAAATTCCAGCTGCTGTTACCCATTTTTTCCAAGGTCTGTGGCCCATTTCTTTCTTGTTTTCTTTATGAACTCTCTCCTGGGTAGTTGTAATTGTATCTTTTAAGTCTGATTTGGGTATTGGGTCTATCTCTTTTTGGCTATGTTATTGGTGTCTCAGGAAGAGAAAGCTAACTGCTTAATTATAGTTTGGAGTTGCTTATGGAATTTTTGTCAGTTGGTGTGGATTTGGGAATCTATATTTACTACCTTTTTGAGGTCCTATGTTGTTAGAAATGCGTTTTTTATCATTTGGTTGGTGCCCTTTTCGCTGCAATCGATATTTATTTGATACTGCATCTGAGGAACTTTTGCCTTATGGTGTGTTTGTTTGCTCAGAAGTAGAAATGGATAATATAATTAATGGAACAATGGATTTGGGATTGAGTGTAATCATGTATATTCTGTGTTTACTGAGAAAGGTTAACGGTGAAAGGAAGAGTTCCTAATGCCACAAAATCGGAATTCAATATTAGTCCAATTATTTGCAACCAACGCATCCTTAGCTCACTTAGTGTATTTGTTTTTGTTAATATTTTCTGTTAAATTGGACTTAATTTAGAAAATTTTGGTAGACTTTGTTGTTCACTTGAATTTGATTCCCTGGAAGAAACAAGTCAATTATGGAAGACCTAGTGATTATTAGAGTAGCTTTTCTTCCAAAAATGTCTGCATAAGTTTGTTGATGGACTTATGCTAGGGATTCTAAAAATTTTACTACATAAGTCTTACAAACAAACACCAATCACAAAGAAGTAATTCAGACATTTGTTTATTATATTGTTGAAGTGGCACCATTCACATTCATTGCCATGTTAGTTTGTAGTAAAATTAATAGTAGCCTTAGCATGTTCCTTGTTGAAGAATGAAGTGATTCATAGAAATTCAATTTGATTCTTACACTTCCAGTCCTCTGAACTGTTGCTTACATATTCACAGGCAGGGCAGCATGTCTGAATCTCAAAGGAGATCCACAATGGCTGGTGTTGGACGTGTGAATGGGCATGCAAATGGGTTGGTTTCTATCAGGAACCCTGCTACAATATCTGTAGTAGATGAATTCTGCCATGCTCTTGGAGGAAAGAAACCAATCCACAGTATTTTAATTGCAAACAATGGAATGGCGGCTGTCAAGTTTATACGTAGTGTTAGAACATGGGCTTATGAAACTTTTGGCACAGAGAAAGCAATCCTTTTGGTAGCCATGGCTACTCCAGAGGACATGAGAATCAATGCAGAACATATTAGAATTGCTGATCAGTTTGTGGAAGTTCCTGGTGGGACCAATAATAATAACTATGCCAATGTCCAACTTATTGTAGAGGTATGTATCATAAACCCTGTGTTGTGCATTTTTGAGTTTTCCCTTTGTTGATGACTACCATAGTTGTAACAAAAAAGCCGAAATACAAACAATATAGGCACTTTCTAGCTGAAGAAATATAATCACTCTTGTTTATTTTAATATTAATTTACACGAACTAATGATGTTTCATGTAGATAAAAAGCATATAATAGAACTGAGAAGGCTAATTAGTTGAACAAAAAATATGGGGTCTGTATCAAGTAGTCAGGAAGTTGTAATGGATTTTTTTTGGGTAGCTTTTTTCTTCTTCTTAGAAATAGTTTAATTGTCCTGGCCAGCAGTTTGATAATTATAGTTAATTAAATTATTCATGAATCAATATTGACGTTTTATGTTTTCCTGATAAATTGAAATTCAATACCCAGATGGCAGAGATAACCCGTGTTGATGCAGTTTGGCCTGGCTGGGGCCATGCATCTGAGAACCCTGAGCTGCCAGATGCGTTGATTGCAAAGGGAATCATATTTCTTGGGCCTCCAGCTACATCTATGGCAGCATTGGGAGATAAGATTGGTTCATCATTGATTGCTCAAGCAGCAGAAGTCCCCACCCTTCCATGGAGTGGCTCTCATGTAAACCTTTGTACTCTTTAAAATTGCACTCTATTATTTATTTGCAAGGTCATTACTCATCTAATTTCTGTCTTCCAGGTTAAAACTTCAGCAGCAAGTTGCTTGGAATTAGTTCCAGAAGAAATATATAGGGAAGCATGTGTCTCTACCACAGAGGAAGCAATTGCGAGTTGTCAAGTTGTAGGTTACCCTGCAATGATCAAGGCATCTTGGGGCGGTGGCGGCAAAGGCATAAGAAAGGTTTGCTTCATGCACGATAATAATTAGACGACTTATATAATCTTCCATAACTAATATTCACAGTATTTTATCCCTTATATTGACAAAGTGTATGTAAGTTGTTGGGTATAAGTAAAACTAATTAGTTACTTGTCATGTCAAGGTACTAACTCTTCAAGCCTTACTTAACAATGTAACTGAAGTAATTTGCATTGCATGAATTTTCTAGGTTCATAATGATGATGAAGTTAGGGCACTATTCAAGCAAGTTCAGGGTGAAGTTCCAGGCTCGCCCATATTCATAATGAAGCTTGCTTCCCAGGTTAGATAATCTACTGAATTTCAATCTAAATGACCAGAGCTGCTAAAGTCTAGATCATATTCTGATCATCCATTCGGTGATTTGTAATTAGAGCCGGCATTTAGAAGTACAGTTACTATGTGATCAGTATGGAAATGTTGCGGCTTTGCATAGCCGTGATTGCAGTGTTCAAAGGCGGCATCAGAAGGTAAGCTCATCTCTTATATGGAAAATTTAATTTTATTGCTTTTTCGGAAGCAAATGGCTTTCTTGTGTTTATTATTACAAATTCATGAATATATGTTACTTTGTCTCTCTTTTTTCATATATTTTGTCTCCAAGAATTTTTAATGCATGGTCTCAATTTGGGTATATTCTCTTATTGATCTAATTGGTCTTCTATGTTAAACAGATTATTGAGGAGGGTCCAATTACTGTAGCACCTCTACAAACAGTAAAAAAGCTTGAGCAGGCTGCTAGAAGGTTAGCTAAATGTGTGAACTATGTTGGAGCAGCTACTGTTGAGTATCTCTACAGTATGGACTCTGGCGAGTACTATTTCTTAGAGCTCAACCCTCGCTTGCAGGTATGTGATATTTGTTCTAACCTTAATTCAGTGTACTAGCTGTCATTCTTATGAATTCTTTATATTCTCCTTTTGAATTTGTTTAATGGAGTGCTATTTTGCAACAGATATTTGATGCATAGACCCAAAATAGATATAAAACCATTGAGAGCCTTCTGGCAGTGAAGAGAATCTACTAAAATCATTTTGTGTGCTAACACAATTTAGGCCATATAACCTCTTGCAAGCGGTTTAAGTGCCCGTTTGGGATTGCTGTAGAAAGTAAAGCCTTAAGCTGTAGAGCTTTTTCGATAAAGAGCTTAAACTGAAAAGCTCTTTCGCATTTGGAGCAATTGGAAAATTACAATGATAAAGTGCGTTGAATTTGTTACACCAGTTTGGTAACCAAATTGATAAAGAATTTTAGATGTGAGAAATGACAAAAGAAGACATAATAAAGTGTTTTTTTATTCTCATAATTGAACCCGATTAATATTATTCAATATTACTTGCCTATATTTAATTGTTATTATTACGGTCTCTCTCTCTCTCTCTCTCAAAATGGGTGGGCATCGGGTGTTATTTTGATAAATAAGCATTTCTTCCATTCTTTAGTTTTATTAAAAATTGGAACAGTGTACAAAAGAGTTGTAATGCTAAAGCTTGGAATTCCCAGATTTCTTTTCCCCAGCTTTAAGTGGGGAGAAAAGCTCTTTAGCAAAATAGCCAAATGGGTGAAATTTTTTGCTAAAGAGCTTTAAGCCCCCCTTAACGCTCCTTTTCTCCTCTCTTAATGCAATGCTAAACGCACCCTGCTATCCTTATAAGAGGTTCATCTGGATGTTTAAAGCATAGGAACCTACATTGATGATGCTATTATGTCTCACTTAATAAGCACAGCATAATGTCCTATAAATTTATCCTGATATAGGTGGAGCACCCTGTGACTGAGTGGATTGCTGAAGTCAATCTACCAGCAGCCCAAGTTGCAGTTGGAATGGGCATCCCTCTCTGGCAGATTCCTGGTATGATCTTACTGTATTTCAGAATTTCTTCAAGTTTTATTTCTCCACCATCAACTTAAAGTTTTTCACCTTCTGTGTTCATGTAACTTATTTGATTAGAGATAAGGAGATTTTATGGAAAGGAATATGGTGGAGGATATGATGCTTGGAGGAAAACGTCAGCTCTTGCCACCCCATTTGATTTTGACAAGGCAGAGTCTACAAGGCCAAAAGGTCATTGCGTAGCTGTGCGTGTAACAAGTGAGGACCCGGATGATGGTTTTAAGCCTACAAGTGGGAAAGTACAGGTTAGCCTCCAAGGTTCATGGTAGTCTGAGTTTGAGTATTTATTTCCTCATATTAAAAACCTGTATTGAGTTTTACACTTTGCACAGGAGCTGAGTTTTAAAAGCAAACCAAATGTGTGGGCATACTTCTCTGTTAAGGTAAATTTTTATTGTCTAATTGTGTGTGGACTTATCTTTGAAGTTTCAGACTGAATTGTGATTGTCATTGTGATTTACAGTCTGGAGGAGGAATTCATGAATTCTCAGATTCTCAGTTTGGTAAGTATTAACTAATGAATGGTGTGAGTATTTGATAACTTTGATTGTCTAAAATCAAGATATAACAAACAAAAAATGGCTTATGTTGAATTTAAATTATTCTGTGTCTGATCCTCCACACTGCTTGAGCAATTTTTTTTCTCTTTTAAGGCCGCTATGTTGGGGAAATATTTAAAATCCTCATACCTTGAGTTGCTTCAGAAGATCTTTGAAGTCTGTTTAATGACTGATAAAAGGCCTGCAGATTGAGTGTTTCCACAGTAACTTTTAATGCTGCTCGTTGACTCATTAATGTTGTAATTTAGATATGGACCAACTTTATCCTCAATGAAGATATTCAATTGTGTTACTTATTTGTAACTTGTAAATCTAAACAATGGCTATCTTTCTAGGATAGGATATATTGCATACATAAGTATTCCAATGCATGTATCTTTATTTGTCATAAGAGTGTCTATTGCTAAAATCCTTGAGTCATATCTCAGGACATGTTTTTGCATTTGGGGAGTCCAGAGCTCTAGCTATTGCAAACATGGTGCTTGGTTTGAAGGAGATTCAAATTCGGGGAGAGATTCGAACCAATGTTGATTATACAATTGATCTTTTACATGTAAACTTCTCGCTTATTGACTACCCATCCTATCCATCCTAAAAGAAAAATAAAGGAAACATTCCAACAGTAGTAAAAATGTTGTGCAGGCTTCAGATTACAGAGAAAATAAAATCCACACCGGCTGGTTGGACAGTAGAATTGCTATGCGAGTTAGAGCAGAAAGGCCTCCTTGGTATCTGTCCGTTGTTGGAGGAGCTCTGTTTGTAAGCACAACTATTTTGTTTTATTTTCTGGTTTCTAGAGGTGTCATGCCAAGAGAATAAGATG
Organism: Quercus variabilis; assembly: GCA_030445155.1. Lineage (NCBI taxonomy): Eukaryota > Viridiplantae > Streptophyta > Magnoliopsida > Fagales > Fagaceae > Quercus > Quercus variabilis. The sequence goes on along the minus strand of CP129456.1, from coordinate 32,113,385 downwards.
GCTTATGTTCTACTATGTCCAACTCAGAAAGCATCTTCAAGCAGTGCAGCTGTGGTTTCAGATTACATTGGTTATCTTGAGAAGGGGCAAATCCCACCCAAGGTACTGCAATAAATAATACTGTATTAAGGGTCCTAATTCTGGAGGGTCCTAATTCTGGTGTCATGTTAACTAATTCTGATTTGTATTTATCTTTGCCGATCCTTGTTGCAGCATATGTCACTTGTCCACTCTCAAGTGTCCTTGAACATTGAAGGAAGCAAATATACGGTATGGGCGCCATTGTAAAGGAATCCTTTATCGTGTCAATAATTTTGTAGACTTTTGTTTCATAGGGATGATTAATATATTTTACCAACATGGCGGACATCTGTTTCTAGATTGACATGGTTAGGGGGGGACCAGGAAGCTATAAATTGAGGATGAATGATTCAGAGATTGAAGCAGAGATTCATACTTTACGTGATGGAGGTTTATTGATGCAGGCAAGTTTTTTCTTTAGAACATGTATGTATTTATTGCTACTAGCTACATGGGTCTTTGTGCTCTTGCTTATAGCTGTTTATATTTAGATTGTGTATGTATGAGTATGCTCAAAGGAAGCCAATAAGATATGCAAACTCTTAGTATTTTGACATTTTGTGAATGTAATCACACATCATAAACTTGTTTTTAAGTTGACAAATATATGTCTACAAATTTGTGTGTGTGAGTCTGTCTTATGTCAAATATATCTGTTTTTTATGTGTGTGTGTGTGGATCCTTTTAACCTGGCTTTGTAATGTACATTTATAGTTGCTTTTGCACAAAGTATGTTCCCTTATTTATCAGTTTCTGCAAATGGATATGTCTTTTGGACTTGGGAAGGTGCTATTTTATGAACCACATGAACTTAGCTCTAAAATGAATCAGTCCATCACATCAGAAGTATTAGGCAAGACAGCTTTCTGTGTGTCAAAAATGATTGACTACTATATATGGTTAACTAGGTTCCTCTTGATGGAAGCAGCACCATATTAAAAAACCCACAATTCTTGTGTCAATATGTGACGGTACTATGTTTACTTGATAAGACTTGTCTAGATTGCAGTGATGCTATGCATCCAATTCATGGGTTAAACCCATCCATATCTTGACAGAAGAAAAATTTTCTTTCTTAATCTACTAAGCCAAAACCTATTCTCTTATTCTATTATTTGTATGGTGAAGGAAATTTCATTTCAGGCTAATAAATGGGTTTGGAGGCAGGTCTACCGTGGTGGGCCTCGCAGTTAAAGTGGTCTTTTATTATATTTCATATTTCCAACATTTCAGAAGTGTGACTGGTAGCTCCATCTTTTTTACAGTTGGATGGAAACAGTCATGTTATATATGCAGAGGAAGAAGCAGCTGGAACTCGCCTTCTCATTGATGGAAGGACTTGCTTACTTCAGGTACCCCCAATATTTTCTTCCCTCATGTCCTACCTTTTCTTTCCTCTTCTACAAGCATGGTGAGATTAATTATTATTCTTTGTTATATCCAGAATGATCATGATCCATCTAAGTTAATAGCAGAAACACCATGCAAACTGCTGAGGTATCTGATTATGGATGGTAGTCATATCGATGCTGACACCCCTTATGCAGAGGTTGAGGTTATGAAGATGTGTATGCCTCTTCTTTCACCTTCTTCTGGACTTGTCCACTTCAAAATGTCAGAAGGTCAAGCTATGCAGGTAAATCATGTTCAACAGAAGAATTATGAAATATTCAATTTTGACAGAAGTTAAGAAGTCACTTTTTTGTAGGCTGGTGAACTTATAGCTAGGCTTGATCTAGATGATCCTTCAGCTGTAAGAAAAGCAGAGCCTTTCCATGGGAGCCTCCCAGTCCTGGGGCCTCCAACTGCAATTTCTGGTAAAGTTCATCAGAGATGTGCCGCAAGTATAAATGCAGCCCAGATGATTCTTGCAGGTTATGAGCACAGCATAGATGACGTAAGTACTATTTTTCCCTGTTTCCAACATGATTTAGAGCTTTGAACAATATTCTGAATCCATAATTCATTCCTTTATGTTTTGAGTTCTGAGCTTTGGCGTCATGCACGTGAGAATATTCTATTAGGCTGTGTTACTACTGCTTATCTATACTGAAATTGTCTCAAGACCAGTCTTATCAAATGGTTTGACTATCTCAGGTTGTGCAAAACTTGCTCAATTGCCTCGATAGTCCTGAACTCCCTTTCCTTCAATGGCAAGAATGCTTGGCTGTTCTGGCAACCCGCCTCCCAAAAGATCTCAAGACTGAGGTAATAACTATCTTTTAGGTCTCCTATACAGTTTTATGTTTACATAGTGACTGTACTATAGTTTTCTCTCCCATGTAAAATTTTCAGTTGGAATCAAAATTTAAGGCGTTTGAGGGGATTTCAAGCTCCCCGAATGTTGATTTCCCTGCCAAATTATTACGAGCTGTTTTGGAAGTGAGTTTTACTATTTCAAATTCCTTATATTAATGTTCATGTTATTTTCCTTAAATTGTAATACACTAAAGTTATGTGCCTTTTGTGGCAGACCCATCTATCTTCCTGTCCTGATAAAGAAAAGGGAGCCCAAGAAAGGCTTGTTGAACCTTTGATGAGTCTCGTGAAGTCTTACGAGGGTGGAAGAGAGAGTCATGCCCGTGTTATTGTTCAGTCACTTTTTGAAGAGTATTTGTCAGTTGAAGAATTGTTCAGTGACAATATCCAGGTAAATTTGTCAGTATGGAACACAAATTGTTCTTCAATGTTAAAAATGATAATGCCTTATGTTTTGCTGCATATTAATAGTGCCAACACCAATATTATATGGCTTGCTATAAATATTCCTGGCTTTGATTGAAGCATTAGAATTTTAATTTCAAAGCTTCTAGTTATATTCTTTGTCTGCTCTCCCAGAGCCTTTGTTGTTCTTTTAAGTATTGTGATGTCCCAACTTGAATTGTCTGACTGGATTCTGGTTTTCCTTATATTAAATAAATTCCTCAATTGTTGTCTCCCTATCTTTTCGTATCTCCTAGACTTTGTCCCAAAAATAAGAAATGGCTACAACAAATTTCTTTTTTCTTATAGTACACTCTTTATTCTTCTTCTTCTTTTTCTTCTTTTGCTACTTTCATAACTTCATCAATAAGTATATTTTCCCTGTGCTCTTATAATTCGAACTTTGTTTGAATTCACAACAATTTTTTGGTTATCTTGAAACCTTTTGAAGTTGGATTGATGCTCGCTAGTGAAATTCATCTTGAAGTCTAGTCCATATGCCTTCAAGCTTGTTCTTTAGCCCTCAAACTAATTATTAATTCTTGCAAAGCCAAAAGTGTCAGGAACTTCGGGTGTGATTCCATAAATTTGAATTTTTTTTAATTCATTATTTGCTACTTAGAATTTTCATTTACAATTGCTTGTCCAGGCTGATGTAATTGAACGTCTTCGACTTCAATATAAGAAAGATCTTTTGAAGGTTGTGGACATTGTGCTTTCTCATCAGGTACTAATTATAACATGCTCAGATGTCTTGCCCTTGTATTTTGATTTTCCATAACATTATTTGTAATTGTACCACATGTTTTTTTTTGCTTGCAGGGTGTCAGGAGTAAAAATAAGCTGATACTGCAACTAATGGAACAACTTGTTTACCCTAATCCTGCTGCATACAGGGATATACTAATCCGGTTCTCTGCACTAAACCATACAAATTATTCTGAGGTTGGGCTTTGCATAAAGTTACTCAAGCATAAACAATTAACTTTAAGATGTATTTGTCTATGCTCAACCATTTTAGAATGTAAAGAATCACTTTTTACTCTCCCATGGGGAGAGGATTATTGTTTTCTCTTGTTGGTTGATCTTCCCTTACGACATTTTGCAGTGATAATTGTTTTTTTTCCATTTACCGGAGTAGTTTATTTTTCAACATTTAAGTTGAGTCCTTATACCCTTGTTTATGCAGTTGGCACTAAAGGCAAGTCAACTGCTGGAACAAACCAAACTGAGTGAACTTCGTTCCAGCATAGCTAGAAGTCTTTCTGAATTAGAGATGTTTACCGAGGATGGTGAAAATATGGATACTCCCAAAAGGAAAAGTGCCATTAATGAAAGAATGGAGGATCTTGTGAGTGCTCCTTTGGCAGTTGAAGATGCCCTTGTAGGTCTATTTGATCACAGTGATCACACCCTTCAAAGGCGGGTTATGGAGACTTATGTTCGTAGGCTATACCAGGTTTGATTTAAGCTCTTGTGACTGTGAACTTATTTTCATTTTTTATCAATGATTTTCTCGATTAACTCTGTCTATCTGTTATCAGCCCTATCTTGTAAAGGGGAGTGTAAGGATGCAGTGGCACAGATTTGGTCTTATTGCTTCGTGGGAGTTTTTAGAGGAGCACATTGCGAGAAAGAATGGGACTGAAGATCTAATGTCTGAGCAACCGCTGGTTGAGAAACATAGTGAGCGAAAATGGGGGGCCATGGTTATTATCAAATCACTCCAATTTCTTCCATCAGTTATTAATGCTGCACTGAAGGAAACAACCCATAACCTTAATGAAGCAGCTCCAAATGGATTAGTAGAACCTGTTAGCTTTGGTAATATGATGCATATTGCATTGGTGGGCGTCAACAATCAGATGAGTTTACTTCAGGATAGGTAGTGTAACGCCCTTTGTACTTACAGTAAAATCTGTTACCTTAAAATGTAAATAGTAATTTATTTATGTATCATGTAGGTACTGAAAGTTCATTTAGGATTAATGGGCTAGCAATAGCATTGCTGCATATTTGTTCAACATCTGATAATACCGTATTGACTTTGAATTGAATTCATATATAATTTAGATCACTTAACTGCCCTATCCTGAATAACAAGAAATGGCTGAGAGGTTTTTTGCCCTCTCTTCTATTTATTTGTTTTTCTTCTTCATGCCCCTTTATTCTTTCTTCATGTCAAACATGTGCCAGATAGACAAAGTTTCAGACTTTCAGTCTGGTGATTAGAACCTTTTGATATAAACGTGTCCCTTCTGAACTAGGACTATCTCTTGATGCTTTACAGTGGTGATGAAGATCAGGCTCAAGAGAGAATTAACAAGTTAGCCAAAATACTTAAAGAGAAAGAAGTAGGCTCTAGCCTACGAACTGCAGGTGTTGGGGTAATAAGCTGTATCATACAGAGGGATGAAGGGCGAACCCCTATGAGGCACTCCTTCCACTGGTCAGCAGAAAATTTATATTACGAGGAAGAGCCTCTATTGCGTCACCTGGAGCCACCTCTATCCATTTACCTTGAATTGGTTAGTAAATATCTGGTTCAGCCCTCTATATATAGTTAAAAATTGAAAAAGAAAACACATAAATTCCCCATGGACTTTTGTCTGATAAATTATCAACATCTGATTTGATCCAGGACAAGCTTAAAGGCTACGAAAATATACAGTATACCCCATCCCGGGACCGTCAATGGCATTTGTACTCTGTTGTGGACAAGCCACTACCAATCCAAAGAATGTTCCTCAGAACATTTGTAAGACAGTCTACATCAAATGAAGGGCTTACATCATATCAACGGTTGGACACACAAACAACACTTAGCCAATGGACCATGTCTTTTACTTCAAGGAGTATTTTGAGGTCCTTAATGGCTGCAATGGAGGAGTTAGAACTTAATGCACACAATGCTACACTCAAATCTGACCATGCCCATATGTACCTTTATATTGTACGGGAGCAGCAAATAAGTGATCTTGTGCCTTACCCGAAGTAATTATATCTATCTTCCTATTCATTGTCTTTTCTTCCAGAATAAGATGGTGAAATTCCTTTCTGGGGTCTTACAATTAAGATATTGTTGCCAGGGGAGTTGACATAGATGCTGAGCAAGAAGAAAGTGCTGTGGAGGTGATCTTGAAGGAGCTGGCACATGAAATTCATGCATCTGTAGGTGTAAGAATGCATAGGTTAGGAGTTTGTGAGTGGGAAGTGAAGCTTTGGATGGCATCTCCTGGACCAGCAAATGGTGCTTGGAGGGTTGTGGTGACAAATGTGACTGGTCACACCTGCACCGTACATGTAAGTGTGTATATTATTTACAGTTTTCTAAGAAAAGGTTTCCACCCAGAAATGCTTTTCTAATGCCAAGTATGTAAAGGTTGGATTGCAAAAGCATACTATATATTGGCCCATATAGGTATCGGTGATTACCATCACTGGTCAAACTCAGATCGATCATAGACCTTAAGTTTCTCTAATGGATCATTTCGTTATCTACTAGTTGTAAAGATGTAATTGACAAATAGATCCATGGTTGGCATCAGCAGTAAGAATTTAAAAATCCCATGTGTTGGTTTGTATGATCTGATTAATGTAACATATTGGGGATGCCTGACCAACTGAATGGTTATGTTTGTCATGTTAGACCTGGCTAAAATCATTTGGCCGAAAGGCTTTGGTACTCAAAATATTTGCTAGAAGCATACCTTTCTATGAAAACCAAATCTCCTGAACACTGATTGGACAGTACTTATCCGTTCCAATAATGTATTTTGCTTATATTCTATGGATAAATTTGAGAACTGAATGAAAAGCATGATCTACATTAGGAAGGAAAACATCAAAGGTAGTCAAGGGTAGTTTGGCTTCATCAGTGTTGATAGTCCAGAAAATAGTATATCATGTAGTAACATTCATATATTTGGGATATTATATTTACAGATTAGAAAATTCAATGGTATTAGAAATGTTCACGTGTTAATTAAATATCCAGATTTAGTGAGATTTTCCATAAATTGTTATTATATTGTTGTTCGATACAATATTCAGATATATCGAGAACTAGAGGATACCGGCGCACACAGAGAGGTCTACCATTCAGTCTCTGATTGGGGTCCTCTGCATGGTGTAGCAGTGAATGCACAGTATCAGCCTTTGGGAACTCTTGATCGAAAACGTCTTTTGGCCAGGAAAAGCAGCACCACTTACTGCTATGATTTTCCACTGGTGAGCACCATGCTATGAATATAACGCTAATTTTGGTAGCTTTGTCCTCTCTCTCTCTCGTCCCCATTTTGCAAAGATATAGGAAGCAGATCAAATGTTTACCTGAAAAATGTTGCTTGCAGGCATTTGAGACAGCCTTGGAACAGTCATGGGCATCCCAATTTCCAGGTTCTAAGAAAGCCAAGGATAAAGTTCTGAGAGTCACAGAACTCAAATTTGCTGACCAAAGAGGTGCCTGGGGTACTCCTCTTGTTCCTGTGAAGCGTCTACCTGCCCTCAATGATGTTGGCATGGTGGCCTGGTTCATGGAGATGTCTACCCCTGAGTTCCCTTCTGGAAGGACGATACTGGTTGTAGCAAATGATGTGACGTTCAAAGCTGGTTCTTTTGGCCCGAGAGAGGATGCATTCTTCCTTGCAGTAACTGATCTTGCTTGCACTAAGAAACTACCGTTAATTTATTTGGCAGCAAACTCTGGCGCCCGTATTGGGGTAGCTGAAGAAGTCAAAACCTGCTTTAAAGTTGGTTGGTCTGATGAATCAAGCCCTGAGCGTGGTTTTCAGTATGTATATTTAACCCCCAAGGATTATGCTCGGATTGGATCATCTGTAATAGCACATGAAATAAAGCTGGCCTGTGGGGAAATCAGATGGGTTGTAGATACCATTGTGGGGAAGGAGGATGGCTTGGGGGTTGAGAACTTAACTGGAAGTGGGGCCATTGCTGGCGCATATTCAAGGGCATACAAGGAAACATTTACCTTAACATATGTGACTGGCAGAACTGTTGGAATAGGTGCTTATCTAGCTCGGCTTGGGATGCGGTGCATACAGAGGCTTGATCAGCCCATAATTCTAACTGGTTTCTCTGCACTAAACAAGCTTCTGGGCCGGGAAGTATACAGCTCACACATGCAACTTGGTGGACCCAAAATTATGGCAACTAATGGGGTTGTTCATCTAACAGTTTCAGATGATCTTGAAGGTATATCAGCTATCTTGAAGTGGCTAAGCTATATTCCTCCCCATGTAGGTGGTGCACTTCCCATTCTGAGTTCATCAGATCCTCCAGAAAGGCCTGTTGAGTACCTCCCTGAAAACTCTTGTGATCCACGTGCTGCTATTTCTGGTGCTTTGGATGGTAGTGGAAAGTGGATGGGAGGTATCTTTGACAAGGACAGCTTTGTTGAGACTTTAGAAGGCTGGGCAAGAACAGTAGTTACAGGAAGGGCTAAGCTTGGAGGGATCCCTGTAGGGATAGTTGCTGTTGAGACACAGACAGTCATGCAAGTTATACCTGCTGACCCAGGCCAGCTTGATTCACATGAGAGGGTTGTCCCTCAGGCTGGACAGGTATGGTTTCCTGATTCTGCAAGTAAGACGGCCCAAGCATTGTTGGATTTCAACAGAGAAGAGCTTCCACTTTTTATTCTTGCCAACTGGAGAGGCTTTTCAGGTGGGCAGAGGGATCTTTTTGAAGGAATCCTTCAGGCTGGATCAACCATTGTTGAGAATCTTAGAACATACAAGCAGCCCGTTTTTGTATACATTCCAATGATGGGTGAGCTTCGTGGTGGGGCATGGGTGGTTGTTGACAGTCGGATCAATTCAGACCACATTGAAATGTATGCTGATCGAACAGCTAAAGGTAATGTCCTCGAGCCAGAAGGAATGATTGAGATAAAATTTAGAACAAAGGAGCTGCTGGAGTGCATGGGTAGGCTTGATCAACAACTGATTAATCTGAAGACAAAACTTCAGGAAGCCAGGATCAGCACTAGGGCCCATGGGATGGTTGAATCTCTGCAGCAACAAATACAAACCCGTGAGAAGCAGCTTTTGCCTGTGTACACCCAGATAGCCACCAAATTTGCTGAACTACATGATACTTCACTGAGAATGGCTGCAAAACAGGTTATTAGAGAAGTTGTGGACTGGGCAAACTCTCGTTCTTTCTTCTACAGGAGATTGCGTAGGAGAATTGCTGAAGAGTCACTGGTCAAGACTGTAACTAATGCTGCTGGTGACCAACTGTCTCATAAATCCTCATTGGACTTGATCAAGAACTGGTTTTTGGACTCTACTATTGCAAAAGGCAGAGAAGATGCTTGGGTGGATGATGAAGCTTTCTTTAGATGGAAGGATGATACAGGCAATTATGAGGATAAACTTAAGCAGTTACGGGTCCAGAAGGTATTGCTTCAATTAACAAATATTGGTGACTCAATTTCAGATTTGCAAGCCCTACCTCAAGGACTTGCTGCCCTTCTAAGCAAGGTAAGCCATCAAATAAATATTTCTTGTTCCCAAAGCATATTTGTTTATATCATCAAAGAATTTGTGACCGGAGGGTGATTATTTGAAATCATTGCAGGTGGAGCCAACAAGTCGTGCACATTTGATCGAAGAACTTCGTAAGGTGCTTGGTTAAAAGAAAAAAGAAAAAGGAAAAAAAGTGCTTTACAAGTGATTGTGGTCTTGCAATTGCTGGTGCCATTGCTTCTTGAATCCCAGTAACATCTTGATAGCTTGATGTATGTTGATTATCAGCCTTTACTAATTGTTAAAATCCAACTGCTACTATCCTACCCTATAGGTTAACGATTTTGTTGGTTATATGGAACTTCACCATAAATTGAAGGTGGAGTAGGAACTATAGGTACCAGTTTCATTGATCTGCACATAGTGTACATTTTGCTATTCTTTTGTAGTAGAATGTCAGCCAATATATTTCGACAGTTAAAGGAGAACAAGCTTTTGTAGGTTCAGTATCATTGGTGCCCTTCATGACTGATCTACCCTAGCTTATATTTAAATAATTATGTAATTATCTCTGAAATTGCTAATTTTATATGTGAATGCGAATTCATGAGGACTCTTTATCTATTGGAAAATAATAATAAAAGAAAATTCATGATGACACTAATAACTATTAAGATATCTTATTTCCCTCGCTCATCTTGTTATATTTGTTGAAGAGCAATGTTACAGGCAAAAAATTTTACCACATTTTTCACAATAGTTGTGTTGGCAAGTTATTAGTTTTTATTTGCGATCACTACTGATCTCAGTTTTTTATCTACCATTTTATTTTATTAGAAAATGAGAAAAGGGAGGGGGGGGGGGGGTGTGTGTTGAAGAACTTAACATACGCTACTTATAGCTAGATAATTTAACATAGGGTTTGATTTGGATCTAATATTGGCATTGAACCTGACATGACTTGAATAAGTGTTCAAAATTGAAAATGAAAAAAACAAAAATGGTTGCACAAATTCTAGCCACAATATTGGTCATGCCAAATAAACAACATCTATGAACCATAACACAATCTTTAGTGTAAATGGATACATAACCTCTTTCAACACATGAATATGCTATGCCAAACAAAAATCCATCTTTAAAATTTTTTTATATATTAAAAATAATAAATAAATAAAAAAACTTAAAAAGAACTATTGAAACTTTTTCTTTTAGACCTTTGTTCATTACTTCTTCACCTTGCGCTTCAAATTTTCTTTCTTCTCTCTTTCCTTTCTTTTAAGTTCTTCAAATTACTTCTTTTCCTTGTCTTTTTTACGCTTCATCTCCTCTTGTGCTTGTTTCTTCTTTTCATTTTATTTCTCTTCTTTCCTCTTTCTCTCTTCCTTTTCCTTCCTCTCACTTTCTTCTATTTTTCTTTTCTCCTTCTCTTTGGCCTTCCTTTCCTCTTCCTTCCTTTCTCCTTTTGCTTTTCTTTCTTTCCCTTCTCTTTCTCCTTCAATTCTTCCCTGGTTAGTTCTCTCCTGCTCTTGAAACACATTTTGCTTTGAGCAATCTACAACTCTTTCTTAAAGATGAATAAAATTTAAAGTGTTTCTCTTTGAATGTTATGAGTTGGATTTTAGCTAGCAGTAAAGCCGTTTCTTTTGTCATTACTAATAGCTGTATCAACTCTGGCCAGTGGTGTTGGCACTTTCTGTTTTTTATTTGCAATATCACTATGATAGTCTTACTCTTTCATAATGGAGTATGGTCCATTCTCTTGTAATTAATGATTGGGCCTTGTTATCAAAAATAAAAATAAAAATTAATGATTGGCCCAAAATCCTATTAATTGGAGAATTAAGTTTATGATAACTAGAAAAGAAAAAACAAGACGCATATTATTAGGTGTAATTCATTTTTTGATATTTTGATAATTGGGAGTGTGGAAATTTGAACCCTGTTAGGGTATAATGAACCATTTCTATTTAGTCATTTCTTGGTCATATATATATATATATATGGTTGAGTTTAAGTTACACCTTGTGTAACTCTAAGCAATATTACACCACTCAATAACTTATTATTGAATTCATATTTTGAAAATTCAACCGTTGAATTACATGTTTTATATGTTTTTAACATGTATGCCAAATTTCATGTCAATCGAATGAAATTTACCATTCGATCTACAAAATAATCTTTTATGTATTATTTCAAACTACAAAAATTTGAATTTAAATAATTGATTGATGATATAGCTATTGATCTTTGATCACCTTGAAATTCTGCAAGCATGGAGAATATATAAAGATAATATAATCTAAAGGTGGATTTGTCAAAATTTGCATCCAATTAAAAACTATTGGTTGGTGTAACATTACTTAGAATTACATCAGGTGTAACTTGAACCTAACCCATATATATATATAAAAGTATTATCTTCATTTTTTTTTCTTCATATTTGCAATTTCGTGAAATGCAATCTACATGTAGAAACAAAAAAAGATAATATATATATATATATATATATATATATATATATATATTAATTTAGTTCATGCATGGAATGTTATATCTATTTCTTTCTCAAACCTCTATTAATCTATATAATCTCTATAAGTTGAAGCATAGCATTTTTTTTTTTTTTTTTTTGTTCATTCAATCTATTTCGGTTCATTCGGTCCAATTTAGTATTAGGTCTAGTTCGGTCCATTTTGGCCCATTTCAATACATTTAGTCTAGTTTGGTCCATTCTGTCACTTCACTCCATTTCAGTCCACCGGTCTCCTAACTTAATAAAAGACAAATTTGGGTTAAGAGTACCTATTCTAAATCCAAATTTATTAAAAAGAAAATATAGATTTCAAACTTAGTAAAGACTTAATTCAATTGCCAGCCTCCAATATATTATATTACCAAAAGACTTATCAAATAATCATTTATGATCCATTTGGATTGAGAGGGAGGGAGGGGGGTAGAGTAGAGTAGTGAAAAATTAATCTAAAATTAGCTTATTTTCAGCTAATTCTACTTTACCTTCCCTCCCCTTTCAATCCAAACAAATCATTAATATTTGGTTGATGGGGAAATTTTAACTTGAGGTTAGTGTTTGTAATAAGTTTGACTGTAAAGTTTCCTCAACGGGGCGTTTAAGGTTCGAGGATTTGGTATCATTTCAATGTAGAGGACTTAAGCCAAGGTGTGATGATGTAATTGTAATTTGGACATAATTTGAAAGTAACGAAATTATTTTAATAACTAAATGTGTAACTAAAATAACAAAATCGATAATAACATAGTAAATTGAAGCTTATATTGAACCAATCAAAGCTTAGTTAACTAGAATACTAAGTATTAGAAGAAAACTGAAAGTACTGGCAATAAATTTACTTGCATTAATGTGATGAAATGAAACCCGCTACGATTGAGGCTTATTTTAAACTAGAAGACAGATAACAAGAATAAGCTAGCAGAGTTTGTGTGCGTGCTGTTCAGAGGTCTCTCTTTCAGTCTTTCTCAACTAAAAGTGCTATTTTTACTGGTAAGTGATAATCACCCCCAAATCAATTTGTGTGATTGGATGCTGATGCTATTCAGATAATAATTGTCAGTGAATCTTATATGAAAAGTCTTCTTTGGTTAAAACTTTTAAATACTGAGAACTTTACCTTTAAAAAAATGCAGAAATGTGTATTTCATTAAATCATCTCTTACACTTGAGCCTCCTATAGCATGATGCTCATATTGCTGGTATCAGCCACAAGTATTTTAGAATAAGAATAGAAAAGGGAAAAACAAACCAAAACAAAAGCAAAATTTTGCACTTTAGATCATGTTTCAGATATTGGGAACAATCTATTATTTACCAATACAGAACTTGCCAAATATGTTTGACAAAACCTCTTCAGAGATATCTTCTCCACTTATCTGCCCAAGGGCCAAAGCAGCATCTCTCAAATCAATTGTCCAAAAGTCGAGAGGCAGTTCCTCCTCTATTGATGATTTCAACCTTGAAAGAGCTTCCTTGGTTCGAACAAGCTGCTCGCACTGCCTCTGACAAGTTACAATAGGATCACATAAATGAATCAGAATTAACACAAAACCATGTATTGAATCAAACTCAATAGGCTATCATTGCGTGCAGGGTTAGGGTTTGAGTTCTCATAAATAGGTAGCCAACCTGGTTCACAGTCCATCTGCGCCCCCCTGAAGGAATCCTGTTGAGTCCCACAATTTCTAGTATTGCTGTCTCCAAATCCTGAATTCCTTCGCCAGTAACAGCACATGTAAAAACATGCTTGCTGAAAGAATCGCCATCCCTATCAACCCATTCGGTTTGAGCAGATGGAGCACAATCTATTTTGTTAACTACAAGAATTACCGGGGAGGAGGATCCAATTGTTTTCTGTGGTTCAAAAAGAAATAACTGACATTGTAAATCTGACACAAGTTGAATAATTAGGCCTGGCAACAAAATGGAAAGACCAGCATAAATTTGAACTATTAAGTATTAACTACAATGGACAAGTGACTTACCTGACTTGTAAAATAGCAAGAGACAGAAGGTGGTAATACCTTATTAGAATGAATCCTATCAAGAAGTTTTGTGTCTTCTGAAGTCCACCCATCAATAGCACTTACTGTCAGGATAATTACATCAGCCCCCATAGCAACTGCTTCAGATCTCTCCACACCTGTTTAATAAAAATATAAAATGAACTCATCAAAAATCTATTGTAAAACATAATCAATTACTTCACTTCCTGTGGATTGTCCAAAGCTCCATTATTAAATAAATAACACCAGAACCAGAAAATATTCAAATTGTCAAAATGTAGTTGAAACACTTGAATATATGGTCTCTCCAGACCAACTACTCTTATCTTAAAAGTGAACTTAAGGAGAATTAAATTTCATCTGAAGTTACACAAGGCAGGAAGCCTTACCAATCTTCTCCACGATGTCATCAGTCTCCCTAATGCCTGCTGTATCAAGAAGAGTCACAGGAATACCACGAACTGTGACACTTGCTTCAACCACATCCCGAGTGGTTCCAGCAATTTCTGTAACTATTGCTCTCTCACTCTGCACGCTAAAATTAAAACATGGTACTCAATAAGTTCGCATGCTCTTGCTCCAATGCAAAGATAAAAACAAAGAACAAATTGAAGACACATAAAAGTTAAACAAAATCTTCATATATATTGGACACATCAATTTTTTTGGCTTGCTTTCACAATTCATATCCTGTTTCTACTATCAAAATAAGGTAAGTGATAGTCACCCCCAAATTAATTTCATAAGGATCCGTGTCTATGATTTGCTGGGTATTAGCCATTTTATAAGCGATCCAAAGGATAATCTCCCCGAAATTAATTTCATGAGTATAGGGATGCATGTCTACAATTTTTCTGGGTAGCCATATTATAAGCAACTCAAGGGAATGATATTACCACATCATTATATAACTGTGTAGTCCAATGCTCAGACCAAGAGAGAGAGAGAGAGAGAGAAAGAGAGAGTCCTTTGATGCCAATATGGAGGGCATCTCTATTAAGACTATAGAGCAGCCAATGTACCTCTCCAGAACACTACTATTTGCAAATTAATTGAACTAGAGGATCTGAAAAAAAATATAATAAGCAAAAACAGACATAGCAGCAATAAATTGACTCTAGATATGGATGTTGAATAACTTCCTCACACATTGACAAAGCAAATAAACATTCAGGTGAAATTTGATGCCAAATACAAATGGTTGCAACATACTTTGCTCCAAGCATTAAGAAGGCTTGATTTCCCAACATTTGGACGGCCAACAATTGCTATCTGCAAGAATTTGAATCAGAACATCACTATCAAAAGCTTGCAAGAAAGACAAATCCCAAATGCATAGCCCCTTAGACAACCATCTAAATATCAAATGTTGGTTTGGATAAGCTATTTGCAGTAGCTTATTTTCTAAAATTGAGGGGAAAAATGGTTTAGCCTAATAAGCAAATTAAGCCTATCAAAAGACTCATTTGGATGAACAGGCAACTGTTATGATGTAGCATGGTTAGATAAAACAACTTATTGATCATGATTTTGTGCACATTATATTGGTTGTAATATCAGTGAGTAGGAATATAGATGCATAGGCATTGTAGAATCACAAGAATTAGAAATATTATACAGTTGTTTAGCAGCATAATAACAAATATATGGCTAATATTGTACAGTTGCTTGACAATTGTGTCTGTGTGTAGATATAGCAATCCAGATTATACCTGTAATCCAGACTGCAGAAGCTTGTCATAATTGGCTGTCTCCAATGCATTCTCAACATCCTGTGACATGGCATGTATTTTAGTCATGATTAGGTTCAGATCTATTGGTGGCATCTCATCATCGAAATCTAAGCGAGCTTCAATTTCAGTAAGCAACTCGATGCACTGTGTTCTTAGTGATTTAACCAGAGAAGAAAAGCCTCCCTGTCAAAGGAAACATGGTATTTCAGTCTGCTTATCAGCATTTGCTGGTAACTTATAACAAAATGCTACAAATACTCATGAGAAAAAAAGGCCAATGAAAACTGAGTCCCGAAAAGAGGACATACCTGAATTCCTGCCAGTGCAGCATCTGCAGCGGCCACAGACTTTGCTGAAATCAGCTTTCCAACATTTTCTGCTTGGGAGAGGTCTAAGCGGCCATTTAGGAAGGCACGAAGAGTAAATTCTCCTGGAAGAGAAAAACACCTACTTAATTGTTACATCAGGGGTGGAGACTAGGAAACTTGACCCTAGCCAATAGGCTAGCAGTAAGCTTGGCTACAGCGAAGAGGTTACCAAGTGCAAAGGAAAGGTCCATGTGTATCTGTGTGTGGACAGGTGAGAGCGTTAGCAGGATTACATTTAAGTGTTTCTATGTCAACTTTAGTTTGTGTGCATGTAAGCTCAAGTTAAGGCCCACAACTCTTAGCAAGACATTCAGATGGCTCTACAGCCTGTACCCACTGTGCTGGGGTACAACTCAAATTCAACATTCAAAAACGCATGATGATGCAACCATAGTGTGATTAGAGAAAAAGAGAGAAAGCATCATCTTTGGAAGCTTCAGGTTAAGAAAAATTCTAAGAATAAGAGCCCAAGGTAGTTATTTAGGTTTTTAGTAATTTATTTTATGTTTTATTTGGTCTTTCTAGAGTCAAGGGTATTTTCATAATTCTGGAATTGTTGATTGTAGGTTGTAGTTGTGGGCCTTGGGTTTTATTTGATCAATAAGCAAGTTTTATTTTAATTTATGGGTCTTTATGTGTAAACTTTGTTTCAATTCAATTAAGATTTGGTTTACTAATCAAAGCAAGAGTCCTAGTTCTATTAGTAAAAATTGAATTTAGGGTCTATATAAGTGTGTTTTAGTACTCAAATAAGTGGAGTTAATTATTAAAAATTATTGAGTGTTTTGAGTATTGAGGAACATTGACCTTCATGTGTTCTTTTCTCGCTTTCTCCTATCTATTTCTTCTTGTCTTTCTCATGGTACTATTCATGGGTACTATACATACAGCTCCTGAACATCATAAATTTCTCTCTTTTAATTCTTCCTTACACCCCTATATTTAGCCATTCTTCTTACTAAAACCCTAAAATTGCCATAAAAAACTCATCAAACCACCCATTAATTTGCCTTCTACAATGCTAAACCTTAGATCCACAAGCTCTCCTAACTCTAAACCCACTACATGCACACGTAGTCAGATTTCGCTAAATCTATCCTATTCTATGTCAATGTCTGATGTTCAAATATGTATGTTCAATCATTTGGATATATATTCATTAAATGCTTGAGCTCTAAATTGGTAAGTTAGGAGCCATATGCTATGGAAGTATAAAATAGGTTCCAATATCATTTGTGAAGGTCAATTATATGAACTTATTTAAGGAGTAAAAGAAGATTTTTTTTTTTCTTTTCAATTCTGAGATCATTTTCCTAATGCATATTTTAGATGAAGTTTTTGCCACCTACTGATTAACTGACATATCAACAAAAGAATCCCCACCACAGCCACAACTCCAAAACAACTGAGTCTTCAGTTGAAGTCACCTCATATTCAATTAGTTCAAGATCCAATTTTTCTTATACTAAACAAATGTCTAATAACAAGTGGAAATCTCATCAAGAGTGAAACCAGAAAGAAGCAAACTGAAGTAAGAAGGAAGCCTTTCACCTATGAACAATCATGACTAGCAGCTCTCATACAAATTCCCAACTGTATTTGAAAAATGTATCAAATATTCACAATCTGATGGACATAATACATGTAAAAAATAGTCCATAATTATAGAAATGATTTGAAACCTTGATTTAGCTTAAAGTAATTACATATTAAAGCCCACTATGAAGCACAGATTGATAACCTAAGAAAAACTTAAATAAGTTCCAAGGTCCAATGCTCATAAGCTTTGCTGCAGTCAAGAGACCATGCACAAAGGTCAGTACTTGTTTCATTCATCAAAACTATATCCAATTCTCCTTCGAAAAATAAGATATCTCATGGCAGTCTCAATATTAAGCAACATTTACATGTGTCCACCTTCTCTCCAGTTAATCAATTTTCCTTACATACCAATTTGCCAATCTACTTTTAAAGAATAAAAACACAACCAAAAAAAAAAAAAAGGAATGCAGAAAACTGACCTGGGTCTGCAAGCCTAGCTCCAGCTTCTAGACAAGCTCTCAACACACGGCGCAGACACACTTCGCTCCCATGACATTGAAGTTCAACCACGTCTTCACGAGTATAAGATCTTGGAGCCAACATGGGTATTGCTATAACCTTAAAAAAAGGCAGGAAGTCTCAAATAAGTACTTAAATACACAACCCAAGACACATTAAAATCATACCAGAACAATTCAAGAGCCTTGTAGCTCAATTGGCAACATCCTAGTGTTTCCAACTATCTAATTATAAAAAATTAAAAAATTAAAAAATTAAAAAAAAATTTAAAAAAAAAAGGGTTCATACCAGAACAACCAAAAAAATAAAACAATAGCAAGTTTGAAACGCCCATAGAAAATTCAAACATACCCATTTAGCTATCTGACATTTTCATTTCCATTAGTAATAAGTTGGAAAAGCGCATCGGTTGAAGCACTCATAATTAGCAAAAATAGTTAACAAGTTTCATTCTTTAGTTTAAATTTGCTGGTACAAACAAAAACAATGGACAACACTAGTATAGTATGTGTTATTGACAAAAAAAGAAGAAGAAGAGAACCTCGTCGAGGACATTGGCATGAGGGTCCAAAACGACACCGTACTGGACGACATGGCTAATGGGTCGCCACGAAGAGGAACCGAAGCTCTTCTTCTTCTTCTTCTTCTTGTTTTTGATGGGTCGGAACACACGGGATACAATAGAAACCGCAGAGGGACCCGATAGCCGTACGATTCCCACAGCACCAGGAGGACCACCCAATGAAGTAACAATGGCCGCAATGGTACTGTTCTGGTTCTGGCTATGGAGCAGTTGTTCAGGCTCGTTGAAGCGGTGGTCTTTGGTCAGAACCAGCGTGTTGTGTGAAGCGCGGGGTTTAGTTGGGGTTTTGGGAGAGAGAGTAGAGAGAGAAAGAGATTTGGGAGAGAGGTGGGATAAGAGTAAAGCTATGGCTGGTAGTGGTGGTGGAGTTGGTCTCAACCATAAGGAGTGGCTGGTTATCAGATTGCGTAGTGAATGCAGAATAGCCATTGCCACTGTTGGGTCTTGGGTCTAGCCACCCAAGCCTGGTCCGATATACTATGAAATAGGATGTGTGTTTTCCTCAATGGGTCGGGTCATTGTCAGATACGGATATATATATTTTTAGTAATTAAAAAATGGTTAGAGAGGACGACCGTGACATAGTTGCCCTGAGTCTTAGCCGTAGTATGAGTTAGATGAACAATGTGTAAGTGAGGACATGTTGGCCCAAACTCTTACCATTAGGCTAACCAATATGTTGGTGTGGGACTATAATAAGTGCTCTCTCAATTTGATTAGAAGATTAGTAGTTTTAGGCTATAAAAGATAATAATCTTTGAACTATACCAACACAATAGTGTCACCTTCTTATATTTTGATGGAAGAGAGATGAAGGAGAAGTAGAGGAGAGAAAAATAAAAGATGACTAGAATGTATTAAATTTTAATAGACTCTATCCCCTCTCTTCTTTTTCTATATCTTCATCTGTTCCAAACGTGCTTAAAATCAAGGCTTAGATCCTAGCTACTGTGCCAGCAGCCAAACACTAGATATGATTTTGGGAGCATGAATTAAAATTATTGTACACTACCTAATTCACATTGAGCGTACACATACAATGTACAATATGGACATTTAACAAAAAATTGTGCATATCTAGCTTTGCAAAATGTTGACATTCTGTAAACTAATGTACATCATTAATGGAGTGTAAAACAAACAATTTGCCATGATCACTTGTTTCCTGTTAGCAATACATATACAGCAGGTCAGTAGCTCCGTTTTTCTTTTTCTATGTTAAGGAGATGAGATATATATAAAGATTATGAGGAAGGAGGCAACATTAGAAATTAACAAGACAACTTTATAACAAATTGTTTTGTTAACGGGTACCTTTAAGACATTTGTTAATCGATAATTTTATCAAAATTTGATATCACTTTTTATGAAAAATGTAAAAAACTATCAAAAAATCAGTTACTTTTTTTCTTTTCTCATAAAAAAAATAATTTTTTTTTTTTAAAACCAATATCCTCTGGCCATCCATTAATTTTTCCCTATAACCAATAAATATTCCATGTTAGTTATTATTCCTCCCGGTGACATAATTTCATACAAGATCAGCAAAAAAATAATTTATATAAGCTCACAAATGGGAATAACACAACAATTGCTATTGACTAATTAATGATGCTGATTCACTCATACCAAACCTTTATCTCTTGTTTATGGAGTTTTCAGCACGGATAAGTATGGAATAAAAAAACTAGGACAATGTTATGGAAAAAGTTTGGCACACAAAGCACATTAGGAAGATCTCAAGCCCAATAGACTGACACACAAGACATTAATGTTTAATAAAAAGTCTCTTCTTTTTTTTTTTTTTTTCAAGAATAAATTTCTGAAAACGGGATTACAAAATTTACAAGATAATATAAACACAACGTTTTCAAGAACATAGAGTGTAGTAATAATTGTATAATAGAAAGGATCCTAATCCCAAATTATGGACCCAGTAGACAGAATCCCTTTTGCACCGGATATAAAATCATATCATCTTCAAAAGCAGGTTATTTAAGAATAATATAGGATGCTATCAATCTAGTATTACTTTATGTGAAGAATTTTATAATGGCAAACTTTTCCATAATGAAAGTATGAATGAATTTTATAATGGCAAACTTTTCCATAATGAAAGTATGAATGAATCTGGCTTCCTTTGCAACTACATTCAGGAAACGAAAAGGACAATGAATCCGCTTGTCCTTGGTTGCTTATATCATCCAGTTGGCTGAAACTTGAAATTATACTGTTATTAATGCCACATTCTGAAATTTATATTTAATGAAGCTTCACAAACATTAGAGAATATTGATGTGTCATGTATGAACTATGAACCAACGTGCTATATGTTTAATTTCTTGTTTCTTGGTTAATATATCAGGAAGTGTAAATATGAGACTGGCCTATAAGTAAAAAGATGCAAAGGCAGATCCATAACTTGCAGGCTTGCAGCTTTTGCTGCTTATAAGAAAGAAAGAAAAAAAAAAAAAAAAAAAAAGGGTTCAATGGGCACTTTTTTTCAGTAAAATGGTAACATACATTCATAAAATGGGAGTAAAAAATATGAAGGATTTAAAAGGTGCATATGTAATATGTAAAATCCACAAATACAAAGAACATAAAACATTCTTGCAGTTACATTTAGTTTTTTTGAGATAGTTACAAGATGGTGCTAACTCCGCAGTTCGAACCATTTCTCCTCTCTGTTAGAGATATATTAACCCATTAGTATAAGCCTAAGTCTAATTCTACTTTGTGTGCAAGCCAAGTCTCCTACTTGTACTAGAAGTCTATTAGTCTAGGGTTTAGTCTACTATATATACACATATTATGATTCATTGTAACACAGGATTTGTACTACACTTTAATATATTATTGATGTAGCCCTTTAGGATTTCCTCTGTGGATATAGGCCATTAAGCTGAACCACGTAACTCTCGTATGTTATTGTGTTTTATACTTTATGCTTTCGCTTCCGTATCCATACTAGTATATTCAACATGGTATATCAATGCTAATATTTAACATGGTATCAGAGCCACCTTCTTGTGGCCCTATTTTTCTGTCCTTACGGTATTTTTAAGAGTAATCTTTGTCTTCCTCGGTGTTTTTTTTCGCTGCGTTCATCTTCTTTGGCTTCCTACTATTGCGGGCAAAACTCTCTAGTATAGTCATGCCACCGTTAGAAGTCGCATCAACACTACAAGACCAATGCCTTCTTTAAACTACCGTCACAGAACCAAACTTCATTCAAGGGATCTTCTCAACCTTATCAAATCTCAAGATTTCATCAAGCTTTCATCTTGAGTTTGAAAGGGGGTGTTAGAGATATATTAGCCCATTAGTATAGGCCCAAGTCTAATTTTACTTTGTGTGCAAGACAAGTCTCCTACTTGTACTAAAAGTCTATTAGTCTAGAGTTTAGTCTATTATATATACACCTGTTATGATTCATTGTAACACAGGATTTGTACTACACTTTAATATATTATTGATGTAGCCCTTTAGGGTTTCCTCTACGGATGTAGGCCGTTAAGTTGAACCACGTAACTCTCGTATGTTATTGTGTTTTATACTTTATACTTTCGCTTCCGCATCCATACTAGCATATTTAACATGGTGTATCAATGCTAATATTTAACACTCTTTAAACCCTCAAGCACTTTATTTCCAGCCAATAAAACTACAAGGCACATGACCGGTTACATTCAAATAGATAGACAAACTCAACGTTAGATTCAATGAATAATATTATAATGTAAACTATAATAACCTTATCTACATTATTTATTTATTTAATTATAGTATCATATTAGGATACCAGATACTCCACTTAAAAATCTTATAATGACCCTCCCACCATACCGTAATCAACCAGACCTATTCTCCCACCGTTTCCATTTCAACACTGCCTACTCATCTTTTTCTTACTCCTCCCTTCCCATTTCAACACTTTATAATTATGTATCCTTTTTCTCTCATACAACAACCTTATTCAAGTTCTCTCAGACTGTGTCTCTTACTGCGTGGAAGAATTTGTCCTCACCAGTCAAATTTGCTAAATTGGTATTGGACTTATGAAGCTTTTCAATCACCCCCAGTCCAGGACTAGTCAGAGCAAGCTGTTCAACAAGGCACTTCTGTCAAGGTAATTTGACTACTGTCATAGCACAAAGATAATTAGTAACAAATGCATAGTACATACACACTTGATAATAAGAACATAGGCACGTTTGGTAAGGTAATTTGACTAATATCATAGCATATGCACAATTATTTACAAGAACGTAGTGTGATTTTTTTTCTGAGGATGCTGTCATATAGTAGATTATATGACTTTATCCTTATTCTTAGTCCTTTTTCTGACACCAAGTCTTGAATCCTTCACTCCATATGAATTCTGTTACACGCAAACTTAATCAAAAGGTCAAGGGGAGGTGGTGCCTGTGATTATACAAATATAAGGCCTTTTGAATAAATGACTTACTGTCTCTTCTAGTCTTTTTGTTACTCTTCCAAGACATGGATGCCAATATTGTCAATATCATACTGTCAATAACGGCTGGAACAAACACAAAACCTCAGAAGATATGAGTTTGGACTTTGGAGTCTCCAAAATTGTCTATGTGACATCTCAACTACTAAAATTGCTTTCATGATTGATGTCTGAATTTCAATTTTTTTCCTTATCAATCAATTATGCAATATCCTGCAAGAAAGTTGGTCTTGATCATGACAAAATCCTGATGAGTTCTGAACAATTTTAGCTTGTAAATCGCCCAAAAGCAGTGGTTATATAAGACATCATAAATAATGACTTATAACACACCATTCCACATATTTCAGGTATAAAACCTCTAGCTCTAAGAAACCAAACGGGTTAGCTCTATCAGATTATTCTAGCAATCCACAATCCCTAAGCAAAGGAGAAAGATCGTCTAGAAAATATTAAAAATAATAATTAATGAAATTGCATATGATAAATGTCTTTAAAATATTTAAATGCTAAAGTTCTGTTTAGTTGGGTTAGGTGTCTATCCACTATGACTTGGTCATCAAAGTTGGTGGAAGCGAATAAGCAATACATCATGTTCCAAGTCGAACTATTGACATGTAGTATAGGAGAAAGGTTGAACTCAAGTATCAAATTGAGTTAGATTCTATCTATTATGACTTCGACTCACATGTGTATACCCAACACTATCATAAAATAATGCATGCAAAACAAGTCTCTAATTCTATTTTTTAAAACATTTTATCTGCCTAATATTCTATGGCCGGATGTGTAATTTGAGTGGAAACTGATATGAATCTGCCTTCTTTTATAACTGTGTGCCTGAACTTAAAAAAAAAAAAAAAAAAAAAAAAAAAAAAAAAAAAAAAAAAAAAAAAAAAAAAAAAACCCTCATCTTGCAGCAGCTTAAATAATCTGGAAGCAAACAGGGGCCATGGACGCCACCACTGATGTAAGGAAACTTACATATCAAATTATAATGACAGTTTACCTTTCATTGATTCATGTCTTGTAGTTTACCGTTTTATTAGAAGGAAGAATTGAGTTGTTACTTCTATGGCAGCATGGCTTCATTTGATTGACCTTGTCCACTATTCAGGTTGGGGGTAAAACTTTCTTACATGTGAGCTTTTACTTAATCATAACTCATTCATTTACAACATTTGTGATAGAATCCTTAAAAAATTACATGTCATTTACCATGTGTGCCATTTACATGCATACATTGCTAAATTAGACACAGACTTAAATTCCATGGATTTTGAACCCATGACCTTACCCTCCATCCTTCTATCAATGAAGGTTGAAGTGTCGTTACCCATTTATGCTAAATATATTTGTTGGGGAACACATATTTACCCTCCCAGCCACCTTCTCCCTTGATTCTCCTCCCCTCTCCCTTCATCCAAACATAGGGTTAATTATAAGTACCGCAAGTAATGAAAGCTCATTGTTTTTCATAAAAAACAACGTAAATTATTTACACGGATCCGTATGTTCAAGACTTCAAGTTATGTCAATCATGAGAATTGTCATCATGAAAATTGGCCTACAACGGGATGTAAAGGCAGTATTATTCAGACACAAATCCAAATGCCCATTTGGATGTTCAAACAGAAAGACCAACAACAAAATCTATTACATATTCCTAGACACTTTTTTTTCTTTTTTCTTTTTTCGTTTTCTCATCAAAAGGAAGAAAATAAAATTCCCCAAGGGCGTGAGAAGTGTAATAGCCTAATAGGTGGTAAACTAAACAGAGTAACAATGGACGATTCTGAGGTAAAGACTTCTAAGGGCATTTCTGTAAAGTAGACAACCATATCCCTTTTTGAGTGCTCAATTTGTGCACCCTTTTCATTTCTTTTCTACTCATTAGGACCACTCAGCGTCCACTTTTATAATGACCTCGTCACCATCCACCATTATAATCTCCCTTTCTTTGTACATGAACACGAACTGTAGTACACCTACTTCTCATTTCTCTTATGCAACAACACACATTCCATGACTCTTTATCAAGGTTCTTCAGCAAACTTAGGATTGCAGGATAAGACCGCGTCTGCAACTGTGAGGAAGATTTTGTCCTGACCAATCAAGTTGACAATTTTGGAGGCATGAAGCTTGTCAATCACTGTTGGCCCGGGATTTGCCAGGATGAGCTGTGGAATGACATGCAAAACTTCTGGTAAGGCAATTAACTAATTCTAGAGTTTTCGAGTATATGATGTTGTCACATTCAAAATTTACAAAGAAAAGAGTACATGACAAGTTAGTTGATTTTTAGCATGGATGTGAATTTACCTGCAAGTCTCTCTTCTGGAGAGTGTTATATAGTTCTTCTAAGGCATTAATGCCACTAGTGTCAATGTCAGTAACGGCTGCAATAAAAAGAAAACAACACAAGAAAACAAAGTTCAGATGTAAACAAGAGTGATGTGTTGGCATATTGAGTTTAGAGAGTTTGCTATAGATAATTGCTTACGTGACATCTCAACTATCAAAAACTGGATTGTTTGTGGGTCGTCTGCTTTTAATTTTTCTTCCTCATCTGTCAACCACCTTAATATCCTGCAATGAAGTTGAACTTAAGCATCTGGAAGCTACTAAAAGTCTAACCAATTTACTCATTCTCAAAACCATAAATGTTATCCTAATTTTAAGTTCTTAGTATGGAGACTCTGTATATCATATATTACAGAGATTAGTCCTAAAATGCACCATGTCAAAATTAAGTACAAAACTTTAGTAAGTCAAAGAAACAGCTCAATTAGAATACTTCCAACCGTTGAAAATTTTCATTCTTTTAACTTGGTCATTGCAGAACAAACAGAGATGAACTATTCAAGACCTAAATTATTTCTCATCCTTTTTTGCTATCAGTTAACGTTCTCCATCTTCTCCCAAAAAAAAAAAAAAAAAAAAAAAAAAAAAAAGGTTAACGTTCTCCACGTTGCAATTTTCTCATCTAAAATTCTTTGTATTCCTATGTAAATTAGATGACTTTCTGGGCTATAATCAGTCCTCAGATTTGTTCACTAGAAATTTAGAAATTGTAGGAAATTGCCTTGATACAATTAGTTATAAGATTAATTGCATTGAGTTCCAGATTTAGAGAATGACATGAACTTAGTACAAGAGAAAGACCATCTTTACCTCTCCTTAATGTAATTGGAGTTGGAAAAGTAAATTGCAGAATCAACTCTCACAATCAGAATGCCTGGAATTTTAGTTGCTTCTGGATATTGTAGGATATTTCTGTACACAGAGGTCCCAGGGAGCTTTCCCAGAATTGCTGTCCTTGGCCTGGTAACTTGTAAGAGGATTTTAGCAAAGGATATACTGACCTGCAACAACACAGTAAGAAAAAAAATTAAATCACTTAAGACAAATCACACTTATTTGACATTTAGGAATTGAAGATGGTAGATATCTCAATACTTACAGCAATTAAGAGGCCAATCTCGACAGATACAAAAATTACACCAAAGAAAGCTCCCATACAAGCAATAAAATCAAATTTATCAATCTTCCATATCAGAATTGCTGCCTGAATGTCAATTAGGCTGATCACAGCATTTATGATGATGGCAGCAAGAATGGCATTCGGTGTATATTTAAAAAGAGGTGTGATGAATAGCAACGTTAGTAATACAACAATGGACATCACAATGTTAGAGACCGCAGTTTGGCAGCCCGCCATGTAATTCACAGCTGACCGAGAGAATGAACCTGCAAGTAATGAGCAGTTATAGTCATCATAAGAGAATAGCAATCATCTCCAGGATACTTAGTCGCATATACTTCTACATATTAGGTCATTTAGGACTCCATACTTCCATGTCTCAGGGAGCAACATATATAACGATCTGGTAATTAAAGTTCAGATTCTTTGGCCCAGTTTTATGTATATATATTAAACACCTTAAGTGTCATGATAAGAGCAATAGCTTTAAAATAGTTTGTTGTTACAAAAACAAAGGACTCTAGGATTTAAATCTTGTCAGACATGAATCTTATTCGCATCCCACCATTTAACCAGTATCATCATTTGACTTAATTTGTGCTTCCATCTCACCTGTTGCCACATAGCAGGAAGTCATCGAACCAACAACATTCATTGCTCCTAGTGCCACCATTTCTTTGTTTCCATCAATTTGATAGTCCTTCATAGCTGCAAATGTTCTTCCAATTGCTATGGCTTCCTGATAAAATTTCCCCATGAAGAGATGGATAAGAAATTGGCTTAGATACAAACTGAAGATTATATTCTTTTGATATGAATATATGAGTTACACAATGGCTCACCGTCAATGCAACCATACCAGCCACAACACCAATCTTAAAACCTTTGCCGAGATATTCTCCATGGAAATATATATCATTCACTGATGAAGGATTGATTCCTTTATCTATATGTCTCACCTTTACATATCAATAAAACTGTTAGTGTTGTTGCTGTTGCCATTTCTACTATTTCCATTCCTTACAATGATTAAGATTGTTACTACAACTATTTGTCATTAAAAAAAAAAAACAGGAGAAGAAGAATGATGAGAAATGCTTACAATTGCAACACCTTTCTTTTCTGCATGGGTAATAAACACAAAAAATGTGGCCAGAATAACGGATATCAATGGGGCAATTGCAGGCACCCAGAAGAACTTCTTATTCCTTTTACCCTGTTCGTGAAATATGTGAGAATCAGAAAAAAAATTCACAAAAATTAAATATTTTACGTAAATAGTGTAGAATTAGGAGCTCTTACTAGGAATTTAGCAAATAGAAGAAAACATAAAAAGATCACTCCAATCAGTATAGTCTGCCAGTTCCACTGCAAGATGTTGTAAAATAAGTTTCAGTAACTTGGCTTGAAGTTGTTTTTGCTTTGAGACTCTTAATGTTGCAGATTTTTTAGAAGAAAAGAATAAAGGAGGATAAAGTGAACAAAAATAACTGACATATGAGATAGAGAAAAGAGAGATCTTACTCCATGATTGACTGAGCTAAACACTGAGCGCAAAACAGAGATAATATCAGAATTCTTTGTGAAATCTTTTATGCCAAGAAAACCCTTAAGCTGTTGGAGGGCAATTGTGATGGCAGCTCCACCCATAAAACCAACAATGGCAGCATGGGATAGGAAGTCAATCAAGAAACCCAACCTGATAACAAAACCCAAACCACCATAATATAGTCGTAGTGGAGGCTAGAAGTTTTCAGAAAGGTTGGAAAAGAAAAAAGGATAGAAGCAATGCAAAACCAAGAGTAACCAACATTTCAGTGAAAATTGCTTTTGCAAAATATGAATTATGGTACTTAATTACCTAAAAAACCCTAGTGTTGCTTGAGTGATTCCTGCAAAGAAAGTAGCTGTGAATGCAAGCCGTCGATACTCTATTGGATTTGTAGCAGAGTCAATCTCATTCTGAAGTAAGGTCCCCAGCAATAGAGACACGACAGCAACTGGTCCAATGGCTATATCTCTTGAACTACCCATAAAGGCATAAATCAGTGGTGGAACAAAGCTGGAATCTGTAAAGATTTAGAATAGCAGAAAACAGAGAAGCTTTGTTACAATCCCTGAAAGGCAGTTATGGCAACACATGGTGTTCATAGGTAGTACAGAAACTTACATAGTCCATATTGTGGATCCAAATTTGCAAGCTTTGAATAGCCAATGTCCTATTTTAGGAGTCAAATAAATTGTTAGAGCAGTGTAAATGGGTCAAATCTTTTTGAGTTTCTGTTTCTATTTCTTCCTTCTTGTTTGCATTTCTATATCTTTTAGGCAGAAAATTTACCTGAGGAATGCAGAGACTTGCAATAGTGAGTCCTGCAATAATATCCCCTCTAAGTTTGCTAAGGTTGTAGCTTCTCACCCACCCAACTATGGGGAAAAAGGTCTCGATGCCTAGGAGTAACTTCCGAGACTTAGTTTGATCCTTGAAGGGACGTAAAGGCTCATCTGAAAAGAATGTTTCTTTAACATTATCTTTGAATTCCTTGAAGAGGTTTTGCTTTGGGGGAACTCCCACCTTGTGAATGTGATGCATGTTCTGTGAATGATGGTGGGAGGGTGACAGACTTCTGATGTCCATCTTTTTTGTGTGAAGATCATCTTCAGTTGAGTGGCCCATTGAAGGCATAGACAACTAGTTCACCTGAAGTGCAGGAAAAAGCATTAGAAAAATCATTACCAGAAGCATCAGAATGCCAATCATAAATGAGAAGAAGAATGGAACAAAAGCTTTAAAACACTGCACCAAAACATCTAAACCACAAGCAAGATAGTTCATTTTAAATCCAAAATGTAATTATAACACCTTCAATCTTCAAAGCAAGTTAAAGAATTGACCATCCTATGTGGCTAATGTTTCCATAATATTGATCCAAGTAAACTTACATTAAGTTCATATAATTGGATTTAAAATCAAAGAACATTAAAACTACTTTGACATCAAGACAGACTTATAAGTAAAAGGTAATAGTTGAGGGTATTTAACCTCAATGAAGTAAATAGATGCAAGCAGAAGGTGCAGACAATCAATGTGTAGAGTCTTCTTGATGTGGAAGGTAATTGTATTTGGGAAGCTCTTGCTTATATAAGTTCTTAAAGGATTTCTAGTCAAACTTATCAAGCTGAAAGAGAGAGGCATAAAAAAGCAATTAGGTATGAATCTGGATATCTTACATGTCATATACATAATAAACATCATAGTGAAACAAAAATTTTCAATCTCAGGCAGCTGACGCAAAGAATTTTTTTATTACCTTGTGATTGATGTAAAAAAGTAATCATCTCTTCCATAATTGTAGTGCTTATGGATTAAAATATCTTGCTTAGGAAGGTATTGACTTACAAGCACATATGGCAGCAGCTAGGAAACTAGAAGCACATGACCTCACAGTCCTACCTTTTTTTTTTTTTTTGATTTGTTTTTTGTTTTTCCCTCCCTTTTGCTGTTAATGGAAAAGAGAAGGTAGAGGGAGGGTTGGTTCTTCAACTGAAAGGACCCCCTTTAAGGGGTGCAGATGCCTAAATTTTTAAGTCAATAAAGGGTATGCAAAATGCGACGCCCGTCTATCACAACCAGTGACCAAAAGGAGTAGTTTTAGTCTTACTAGGGGGTCTCCTAATTGAAATGTAGCTGATCAGGCCTAAAATCTTCAACATGGCCCCATTTTGACATAAACCCCTATTCAAATCTTACTGCAATCTATTGGCTAATTTGCTTTATAGAAAATCTTCTAAGAATTTGTATGGACCAGAATTACAAACAAAAGAAACAATCGGAGAACACTTTCACATAGCTAAAAGGGTATCCAATTTGTTGAGAGAAGAGGTGCAAGTTGTCAATGTATACCAATACAACGCCTTGTTCTACACTATTAATCCAATAAACATTTTCGTTCCACAATATTTCAGAACTACTAGTATCATTTTTGATTGACACTGACACCCAAAAAGCAGCATCCAAGCATTTTTTACTTTAATTTAGCATCATAGAAAATATGCTATTCCCAAGTGGATTAAAAATATTAAAACTTTAAAATTTCCTAAACGTCCAAGAATCAATCATGCCCCTTTGGAAAAGCCTAAAGGTTGATCCAACAAAACCATCTTAATCAGCTGAAATTGATAAATATTAGCATTACCCAAATATCAATTCTAAGAGTAAATAGTGGAATCATAAACAGCTTACGAAATGAATCAAAAGTCAGATATAAATATAAATATTTTCTTTTTTTGCAATTGGGTACCTTGCAAATTGCATGTTTTGTGTAAAGAATAAATGCTAATGAGCATAGAGTATTACCTAAACCTCATTCGTGGTTGTCATGCAAGCCATTGATAGTGCGGGATTCGATTACACCTAGACAAAGAGGCCGACCTTTCAAACATCCACTTTCTTGTTCATATCATCTGTGGTCATGAACCAACAACAACAAAAAAGACAAAGAAAAAAGAATATCAAACAACAAGAGCTAATAAGAAATTGCAAAAAAGAATTAAACTATCATAATTGAATGTAATACTAAAATAAAGTGATACCTGAAATCTGCTACCTCCTACCCTTTACAATCTCCACACTTGACGGTCCTCAAGTTTCAGGAGAAAAAAAAAAGGGTATGATTATTGCTAAAACGTGCAAATAAGAACTTTAAATAAACAAATACTAATTATGGTATTTTAGGAACAGAACCAAAGAAGAGAACCCATATTACGTCTAGGTGCAATTGCAAATCCATTATTTGCATCTACATTCTTATTATTGCTTTAACAGGTACAATCACACTAAAAAAAAAAAAAGAAAAAGTCATCGCAATTTTCGTAGACCCTGGTAAATAACAACCCATGGTTTAAAAAAAAAAATAGCAAACCGAAAAAATAGGGGAAAAATAAAAAGGATAAAGTTCTAACATTCACGACTTGTTTTGTTGGCTTAAATTGACCATTTTTTATTTATGATTGTATATTTAAAAGAAAAAAGAAAAAAGACTAAAACATTTACTCCATTTTAGTTTTCAAAATCTATATAAAAAGATTGATTTTTTTTTTTTTAATAATTTGGGTTGATAATTAGTGTGTACCTGTTAATTGTAGAAAGCAACATTAGTACTCGGAGTCAACAAGGTGGTCGACGAAAGCGACATTATATATATATATATATATATAATTGGGAAAAGTCAAAAAGAGTGAGTGACTTTGGTCCGTTGCTTCTGGTTTTTCTTTTTTTTTTTTGATAACGATGATGATGAACTGTTGGGTCAATGCTCACGCACTTGTCGATTTTTTTTTTTAATTTTCAAAGTTGTCGATGGATGTGGACCCCACTGGTTGAATGAGACTGTGATGGGAACCAGGTTCGGAATGCGGGGGGGAGCCTAGATTAGGGGAGTGATAATGATAACTTTTTATAACTAGTCGGTATCTTGTGATATCCACGGAAATTATAACCAGTCGGTATCTTTTTATAAATTCTGAAAAAAAATCCAACAATGAGGAAATAGAAATTCTGAAAAAATAAAAATAAAATTAATCTAAATAAATAATTAATCAATTAAAAATATAGCTTTTAATAAGAAAACTAAAAATTACACGAGCTTAAATAAAAAGCAAGCATTTAAGGTGAAGAATTAAAATCAACCTATGAGATGCAAATACCAAAAACCTCAAGATTTTAAACTTTAAAATTTATAGAATTTCCAAATTCTTCTTCAGAACCAAACCAAATTTAACAAATTTATATATAACATACCAAATAAAAATTTATCGTTTCTTAAGCTGGAAGACATAGGTCGCATTTTTTATTTTTTTTCCCAAAAAATAGAAATGTTTTATCTACCATATACAATATAAAAAAAAAATAATTAGTAGAAATTTCAATCCAAAAACCAAACCCACGATTATCAACGTGAGTCTTTTTTTTTTCAACGTTAGCCTTTTTTTTTTTTTTTTTTTGAGTCCTAGCATAATTTTTTTTTTTTTTAGATTATCAATATTTGAGTTTGAGTTTAAATTAAACTTGTTAGAGAGTTAGAGTTTCACTCATTTTTAAGTTTTGATTAAACAAAAAAAATCTTATTTTTAAAAAAATGATAATGATGAGTTTGAGTTTAAATTGGACTTATTAAAGAGACAGAGTTTCACTCTTAATTAAGTTTGAACTAAAAATAATAATTTTATTTAAATAAAATGATAATTTTATTTAAATATTGTGCTGACATGAAAAATTGTGAGAATTTTAAAAGTTTCGGTTATATATATATATATATATATGTATGTATAGATGTGTGAAATGTATTTTACTAGAACATTTCTTAATTATTGTTAATCTTATCATAATTAAAAAAAATACTATTATAATAAATGTTGGGGGAAATTAAATTTAATACTCTAAGCTAGACCTCATATTACACTTTGTACCTTACATTTATTTGAATGCACGTTTTGCACCTTGACCTTTGACCATTGTTACACTTTACACTATAATGTTAAATTTGCTATTAACTTGGAGGGAAATTCAAAATTTAGGATGTAAAGTGTAATCAAGAATATAGTTTAGGGTAGTAAAATTTAATTTCTCATTTGTTTTTAAGAGATTAAAAAAAGATAATTAGGTCTTTCACGTGGTGCCATATTTTTTCATTCAAGTTAACAAAAAAACTTAATATTGGTATGCAAAGTGTGACAAATATTATAGTTTAAATTGCAAAATGTGCATTCGAAAATTTTATAGTGTAATGTGTATTTGGAGATATAGTTATGGGAGGTAAAATGTAACTTTTGTGTCATGTCAATTATTTAATATATATATATATATATATAGTGTTCAAAAATTTATATATCAATGTTTTAGAGATTTGTAAGAACCTAATTCTACCCAGAAGAGGTGAGATTTTAAGATTTTTTTATAAAAGATGCAAATGATTTTTATTTTTTATTTTTTATTTATATAGAAGAAGATGAAAGTAAGTTGACATTATTATAAACTTGTACTGCAAATAGATCTCTTAGGGAGGTTTTTTTTTCAATGGGCTAATTGCACCCTAATTCTGATCTTCACTAATTGCATCAAAAAAAAAAAAAAAAAAAAAAAAAAAGGTAAGTATGAAAGTCATGAAATATTGGCTTCAAGAGGATTCGTATGCTTATATAAATATATAGTAATTGTGAAGAATACAAAAAAAAAAAAAAAAAAAAAAAAAAAAAAAAAAAAAAAAAAAAATCTAGCCATTATTTCAAATGTCAAAAAGTTTTATTAACATAAATAATAATAATAATAATAATAATAATAATACCATTCATAACTTTATCTTAACTTAAGAGCCTTGTAGCTCTTTTGGCCCTTACTACTCACACATTAGTAGCAAGCTTTCATTTTGTTTGCTGCTGCTATCAAAAAGGAAAAACTTAAAGATAGGGTATGAAAAAAATGACTACAATCTGTACCTTGAGACTTGAGTTAAATAAACAACTATGAAAATTGCCCCTTTATTAAAGCTATAGTCAATGACATGCAGAGATATTTTAAGATTTTAGTTTTGGGCATCAAATGGGCGCCTGTTATAAACCTACTGCATTAACATGATAACTTACTGTGTTTATTAGGCATTGGTGTGACTTTGCTTACAAAGGTCACCGTTCAGCAATATATTAATTGCTCTACATACAGAGAATTGATATATATATATATATATATATTCACAAAACGATTTCAGCTTGCAAAGATAAGGCTATGCGTGTGAATATTTTATATATCATGAAAGTACTATAGGAATCTCCACGTAATATGACAAACAACCATTTGTAGAATAACGATTGTATGAAATTTATTTATGAGATGATATGATATCTCCAAGTAATGCAATGATTTTTTTTCCCCGATTCTTCTAATAGAAATTACGTAAATCACTGTATGCACACAAACCAAGCAAAAAATCTTTTAACCATACAAAAGTATCAAGAGCACACTCAGAAGATAAACATGATATATAATAGAGAATATTACCACCGTTTTCTTCGCTGCTTCCAAGTGCGTGTCACAGAAAACCGATAGAACTGCGTGTCACAAAGGTCACCGTTCAGCAATATATTAATTGCTCTACATACGGAGAATTGATATATATATATATATATATATATATATATATTCACAAAACGATTTCAGCTTGCAAAGATAAGGCTATGCGTGTGAATATTTTATACATCATGAAAGTACTATAGGAATCTCCACGTAATATGACAAAAAACCATTTGTAGAATAACGATTGTATGGAATTTATTTATGAGATGATATGATATCTCCAAGTAATGCAATGATTTTTTTCCCCGATTCTTCTAATAGAAATTACGTAAATCACTGTATGCACATAAACCAAGCAACAGATCTTTTAACCATACAAAAGTATCAAGAGCACACTCAGAAGATAAACATGACATATAATAAAGAATATTACCACTGTTTTCTCCGCTGCTTCCAAGTGCGTGTCACAGAAAACCGATAGAACTGCTGCAAAAAGCGACAGGGACTTTTGCTTTGAGTCACACAAATTTATTTGATGTTTTTTTTTTTTTTTTTGGTGAATTGGATAGTTATATTAAAAACTAAGGGAAAGAAACACCCGGTTCATAAGGGCAAGCCCTGTTACGATACAGCCCCACAAAATCAAAAAGCAAAATAGGAGTAATCGTGGGAGGGGGGGTTACAAAACGATTACAACCAGTATGAGAACTTGCTCCAATCCTAGCTAAAGCATCGGCGCAGCAGTTGGCCTCCTTTATTTGATGTTTGAACAATGGAAGAACCTAAATTTTTTCAGCCTATAAGAAAAGAATAAAGTGGACCAATTTTTTCATTCACATTATTATATATTTTGAAATTTTTAATTATTACATTGCATATTCTTTATATTTTTAATATACATATCAAATTTTATATCAATTGAATATGATTTACTATATAATCTATAAACTTACATTTTATAATTTCTATTTGTTTGAATTGACTTCGGTATTAATGAATTCACTTTGGTTTAACTTAAATGCAATTTCAGTTAAACTCTCGTAGACGGCCTCTTTCCTATTAGGACTATATATATATATATATATATATATATAAATATGACCATTTGTTGACCTTTAATATTTTGCCACATAATCTTTAGTAGTCACAAAATTATACACATTATTTTTTTTTACAGAATAGCGGCGATTAATAGAATAAATGAAATATTCTCAAAAAATTGCAGTGGTGTCAAATAGTGGTTACAAGAAGAAACTCCGTCTTGTTTTTCAGATTTAACGTCAACAGATGTACTCTAATTTTGAAGTTTAATTAATAAAATTATTACTCTCGTTAAAAAATAATATATGGTATATTTAATTATTTATATATAAAATTAAATTTTCTTTTAATATTGAAATTTAGTAGACGATTCTTGTGACTTTTGTTCGAGTAGAGTTTGTTTCCAATCGTGACATTCACAATTTTAAGCATGTCACACGCATTCCACTTATATCCAGTCAATATTGGCCCTGAAATTTGACTACGAAATTATTCCAATTAAAGTGCATTGGAATAATCTTTTTCATTGACCCCGGTTGCTGCCGAAACTCTAGACTAGAGAGGACAAATCCCCTCCACCTGCCACCCCCCTTCCACTATAGTAGGATGTGAAACTAACTCACCAACTGGATAAATCCATCACAATCTAGCCTAATCCAAAGTTTGAATTGGTTTTTCATTGGATGATGAGTTGGGTTGATCAGTTGTAACATTTTGGAGTGGATTAGGTTTGAATTGACAAATATTTTTAACCGAAATAACCTGACACAACTCATTATATTAATAACTAGACTCATTACACGATTTTGGAATTTTAGAGATTTTTATTTTTATTTATTTTTTGGTATTTTATGACTTTTTTATTTTTATTTTTTACGATTTGGCTTTAATAAAATTTGAATTTATGATCCATTGTGCAAATTGTAATCATTTACTATTAAATAATGAATCTGAATGACTGGCAAAAATTTTGATTCTTTTGATAAAACCTAGCAACTTATCCAATTTTTATAGGTGGTTTGAGTTGGTTTTTACTTTTTAGATCTATTATGAGCTAGTGTGGTTGAAAAATTTTCCAAACTCAATCTAATTTAATCCATGCACACCTATATTTTCTTACGGTATGTGCACTTGTTCCCCATGACCCCTAATTGCCAGGTAGAGAACTATGACATGCTATATTTACAATATTTTCATAATACGTTCACAACAAATTTTAAATAATAAGTTGTTATTAGCTGTTACTAATGAGTAAAAATAATAATTTCAACGTTAAATTCAAATTAGAATAAAAAACAACTTATCACTTAGGATATGTTATGAAAATATTGTGGATGACTAGACGTAGTACTTCTCTTGTACTTTACATATCCACACCACTTCTTTGCTTGGTTGATATGAAATTTTGTAAGAATTCAAGGGTGGGTATTTCTTTCATAATACAATGGAAGTGACCAAATTGCAAATTGCACCCTAGAAGCACATTTTATTCCACAGCAGCCATTTCAAATATAGCTGGCTAGCTAGATGCAAGTCTTGCTCAAAATGAAAATGATCCTGCTCTATTTTTAAAAACAAAAAATTTTAAGAGGTCCTTCTTAGTTCTCATAGCATCAATATTCAATGGTTTCAGACAGTCACTACAAAAAAAGAGAGCTATAGCCACATTTGAAAAACGCAACTATAGACCCTAAAAACGCAACTATAGCCTATAGTTGCGTTTTTATAGCCACGTTTCCAAACACGGTCTATCCTATGTGACTATAGGACCTTACGGGACCTAGAGCTGGGTTTTTAAAAAACGCAACCCAAACCTGGTCTATAGCTGCGTTTTCTACACCCTATAGCCGCATTTTTACACACCTACAAATGCGGGACCTATAACTACGTTTTGTAGAAAACGTGGCTATAGACCCGATTTGGGCTGTGTTTAAAGTGCAGGTATAGGCTAAGGACCTATAGCTGCGTTTTGTAGAAAACACGGCTATAGGTCCAACTTATAACTACGTTTTAAACGCAACCCAAACCAGGCCTATAGCCACGTTTTAAAAAAAACACAGCTATAGGTCCCGCGTTTGTGGGTGTGTAAAAACGCGGCTATAGGGATATAAAACGCAGCTATAGAGCTGCGTTTTTTAAATGCGGCTAGAGACACTAACATTGGGTTTTCCTGTAGCCGCGTTTTCAAAAACGCGGCTATAGCAATTTTTTTTTTCTTCCTAAACACATTCCTACCCAAAACAAAACCTGTAATTCCTGCCCAAAACAAGACCTGTACACTCAGGTGCAACCAATTGGAACCAACAAAACAAATTGCCTACACTCAACAATTCCCAACCAATTGCCAGCAAACAAAACAAGTTCATTGCCAAAAGAAGTTCATTACATAAACAAATAATTACAAACAAGTTCCCAACAACAGATTTTTACATCACAAAATCTCGGACCCCTCAAGAATTTTTTACATCACAAAAAATTGTCAGCTAGCATCATGGTACTTTATCAGCCAGTTTCTAGCAAGTATCATCGTACAGCCAATTACCTATGACAATGAGAACACTGGAAATAAGCTAACATTTTAAGTTAAAACAATAGTTAACTAAACAAATAACCAAGTATTTTGCTCAATCAGTCAATCTATTAACAAGGTCAACATCCCTTAAATTTTTAGAGTCATAATCATATATGAGGCTTAGACATAGACTTTTTGCTTGTATCCATTTAAAAGCATGGCATCTTAAAACAAGACTGAGAGTGAGACATAGTTCACTAGTTGCACTTTTAAAGGTTTAAATCTTTTCAAACTCTATACAGTATTATAGATATGACTCTCTTCAAATTCATATATACACATACATTTACATAATTCATATTCACTGCCATTTTCTATATATAACAACAAATGTTATAATTTCTTAGATGGAAAGCTACCTTTCAGTAAGGTCCCTTCATATTCAAGCTCACTAGTCATCAAATTTCAATTTTTTCAAGTTTCAATAATAAAATGCGAATAATACTCCATGTCAAGTATACCATGTTCTAATTAACCACATTGCTATTCTTATCCTTCCTTTAAAAAAAATTAAATAAATAATGTAAATTGCATTGGGAACTATCAGCCATCACTGTTTTAATTGCTTTTAAAAGTGTTTTTAAAAGTTGAACTAACATCATGCCATCACTTTCTAAAGTTCGAACTCATGATTTATCCCTTAACAAAAATCCTAACCAAAGGACTTTTAAGCCTAAATTTGTTTTAATTGCTTTCCAAATGAATTCTTGGAAGGGAAGATGATATTAAACTCGGATGGATTAGTAGGCAACTCATGAAATGCACTAAAAAAAATTTTAAAAATATAATATTTTCTATATTAAGGGCATGTTTGGTAAGAGTATTTAAATTTAGTTTTCTTTTTTTTTTCTTTTTTTTTTTTTTTTTTTGCAACCCATAAAATGGTGGGTTTCACACTTGAATTTATTGTTTGACTAATATTTTTTAAATACAGTTTTCAAAAAACTGTATCCTATTTTCCTGATTTAGAACAGGATTTTGAAATCGTTTAAGGAGGTGTTTTCCGGATATATAAAATGTTTTTAATGATATAGTTGTAAATAAATTGAAAATAGTGGACTCTAAATATTTGTCAAAACTCTTTTATCTCTTAAATTAAGGAGCTTATCTTTATCAAAAAAAGAATTCTCACACTTCAAATTTGAAACTTATCATTAAAAAAAAAATGATAAGCTCTATTTCCTTATCATTATCCACACACACACACACACACAAAGTAATCTATAGATTCTATACGTTACTTTTTGTAAATATATATATATATATATATATATTAAATCTCAAAGATAAAAATGTTCTCCTAAACAATTATTTTTTTGTTTTAAGTATTTTGAAAATTATTCTTAAAAGTAAGAACCAAATATATGTAAAATATAAAAATTATTATCTAAAAACTAGTTTTAAGTTCAATTTTTTGAAAATTGTTTTTATACTGTTTTGAAAACAAAAACAAAAATTCTCCTACCAATGAGACCCTTATCTTTTCTTAAAGGGCAAATTACAACTTATCCACATGTGGTTTAGCCGAAATTTAAGTTGTCTATCTGTGGTTAAAAAGTTGACACTTTGCCCACCTTGAGGTTCACTCCGTTAAGCTTCCATAACCCACCTCAGTATTTTCACCGTTAAAAACATAAAAAATATAACAAAAACATAAGAATCAAGATCTAAAAGCATATTTCTTAAAATTGTGAAGTTTTGGCTTAAGAACATCCTCAAACCTATCAATCCAAACAAATTCTGCAATTTTTGAAGGTAATTAGAGTAATGCTAACCGTGGTTATCAAAATCGCAATCTGGATTGTAGGATCACACGATTTTACAATCCCATCTTACCAAAACCTTTAGGATTGCATTAAAATCGTAAAAATGGTAGAATCGTATGTAGGACCGTAGGATTATATGAAATCCTACTGATTCTACCAATCCTACCAAAATATCATTTTTTTTATGGGATAAATTTTTGGTTTTGATGAAACTTTAAAGGTTTTTATTTTTCCATGTTATGATGGTATGACTTTTTATTTTTATTTTATTTTATATAATTATGTTAACTTAAGTAAATGTTTTCTAGTTTATAGTTCACTTGTAATCAAAATAAAGGAATGTTTCATCATTTCTTAATGAAGAATTTATATTGGCTTTGCTACCTTTTAAGCTATAATGTTGTTAAATTTGTTTGATCAATATACTAATTTATGTTCTAATATTACTAAAATGTTTTTCTTGTATTTGTATATTGATTGATTGATTTTTTTTTTTAGCATACTCTATAATTGTTGCTGAGTGGTATAACTTAAATAGTTGAGTGTGAAGTTGTATCTTGATCTCTTTTACAGCTCTAATATACAAATATACAATGTTTACATAGATGATGTACCGAATGGTGATGATTAGGACGGTGGTTATAAGAAACCTAGAATGAGAATAATTAAATGTTCACTTCACCTTAATATTCATCTTGCTTTTAGATTTCATATTTTAGTTAGCTAGTTTCCATTTGATAACTTATTTTGGATTTTAAACTTGGAACTTGGAAAATATTTCCATATGTGTTGATAAATATTTTGGTATTTGGTTGCTAATTAAATATTTATTGAATTTTTTAAACCCTTTTTGATATATACCACTGTCAGTTTCTTTAAGACTTTCTCCCCTCTTTTCGTGTGTGTGTGTTAAAAGTATTCTAAAAAAAAATTAGATACATTGGGTCAAAACTTAAATATATTTATTTCATTAGTATAGACATAGCGATGTATGATATGAAAACTGCATCATATAATGCAAATATTTGTCTTTTTATGAATAAAATCACAATTTACGTGATTATTCAATATACAAAGTCATTATCAATATGTTTTTTACTTTAAATTTGAATATGTAGGATCTTACGATTCACAATCCAATCCTACAATCTATGATCCCACCAACCTCTCACGATCCTACATAGGATCCCGATTTTGACAACTTTGGTGCTAACATTCTTTTCCTTATCCTACAATTCCAAAGGTAATTAAGCAAATTTGCCTAAACAAATTCTGTATAACCAAAAAGGATGAAAGAAAAGGAAGTAATACTTGCCTTCATAATACTTTCAACCCAAGCTCCCTTGTCAAACCCCATGAATGTGGTGTGAGGTGTATGACTATATTTGAAAAGGAGGACCAAGTGGTAAACAAAATGATTAGCAACACGTACAGTAGGGACCAATACCAAATCAAGATCCTGCTTTCCAAAACTGAAACCCATGATTTTCTTTGAGAGCTAACCAACAACAAAAGATGAGTTTGTGAGGTTTAGATGTGAAGGGGTTCCGTGGTCTTCTTGATTTCTTTAAACGCAACTTTGACTTCTGGAGTTGGCAGTAAGAACAAGTTAGGAATTTCCATTTTCACCTATATGTTTATAAATACTAGTATATAAACTACAAAATTATTATAGTAGTTTAGTAGTTATGAAGTGCATGAATTTTTAAAATTTTAATCTGGAATCATGAGCATTCACTTTTGTTTATAAAACCAAATCAAACATACCACAAATTTCTTTCTCAATTTTTCTATCTCTTTGGTAGTTTTGCTTGGATTGACAAGCTTAAGAATGTTGTTCTTCAGCCAAAGCTTCATCATCTTAAGAAATATGCTTTTAGATCTTGATTTTTATGTTTTTGTTATGTTTTTTTGTGTTTTTAACGGTGAAATTATAGAAGTGGACAAAGTGCCAACTTTTAAATCACATGTAGGCAATTTAGGGTATGTTTGGTAATTATTTTCCTCCTTATTTTCTGTTTTCAAAAACAATTTTCTATTTTGAAACTAATAAACTTGTTTGGCAACTCAAAATGGACATAAAACAAAACCTGTTCTTCAAACTCAATTTGTGAATGAAACTGAAAACATGCAAAATGTTGTTTTCAGTTTCTAATTTTCAAAAGTTAATAAAAATATGCATTTAATTTAATAAATCTGTCTCATTTAATGAGTTAACATTAAAGTTCAAATCCTAATAATAACATATTTTATTATTTTCTATTTTTTTTTTCAAAATTTTTTTTTTTTTTTAATTTCAACTAACCAAACATGTTTTTGATTTCAAAAATACAAGAATTTTTTTTTTTTTTTTTTATATTTCTAAAAACAATTTTTTGAAAATAGAAAACAAAAATTGTTACAAAACATAACCTTAAATTTTGATCAAGCCACAAATGAGTAAGGTGTAATTTGCCATTTCTGTAATTATACAATTTGATAATTATGGTAGTTATAAATATGTAATTATTATTGTAGGGACTCAATTTGGATTGGACTCAGGATATGAATGGGTTTTCAGCCCAACACGCCCAAACAATAAATTTGTAGAGAATGGGTACTAGAACTGGTACTGTTAGACAGGAAAGATTCTACTCATCAAGTAACAAAGGGTACTTTAGGTTGATTGAAGGAGAAAAAACTCTTCTCGGCCTCCTTTTTGGTACGTCTCTCTTTCTCCTCTTTTTCTGGTTCTCCCAAAGGTCCCTTCTATCTCATTCGTTTCTATGTTATATACACCCTTCTCCCCTCCATTTCCATCGTACACGTGTAGTTCTTATCTGGGGAGCTCCTTTCTGTTCCATCTAGCATCTACCGGAACTTTCGCTTAGTGGCCATAAAGCTGCTTAGTCACTGTTCAGGTATCACCTCCACATTAATGCGGCCAGAGGGTTAGCTGGAAAGCATTTAATGTGGAGGTGATGGCCTTGGAAGATATTTGCTACCTTTCCTGACTCCTCCTTAGGTTTATACCCAACTTCCAGTTTAGACACAACTTTGCGGAGTCTCCGGAATAAAATGAAAATTACATTCACCTTGGACTTTGGTGTCCTCGGACGTGTGTTATGCCGCCATATATAATATCCATTCCTTTCTCTTATATTATTCATTTAATAATAATAAAATTTTTAAGCTATCCTCGGATAACTAAGTGTCCTCGAATTGGGCCGTTGGGCCCTGAGCCCACTTCTGATGATTCCTATATCTTTTTAACTAACAGGCCTCACAATAGCCCCTCAAAATCTCGCTTTTTGCCACCTCGGGAAAAAGGGAGATTTTGATATCCAGCCCTCATTTATTTCGTAGGTTTCCCCCGCTTTCTAAATGTCTTTTCGCTTACCCAAGGCACGCTCCTGATGTTTCGGCGTCAGGAGCACGCCATTATTAAATGATGACTGCTCTGTTGTCCCACACGTTCAACGACCTGATGCAAATCTAACGTTGGGGGATCCTTTGCATTTATGGGCGGGGTTTTTCCCGCTCCCACTTTCTGCGCCCTTATAGAGTGCCTTTCAAATCAAATCTTTCATTAGTTACAAATTACTTCGTCTCAGCACATATTCATTGAATCTGTCTCTCTCTCATTACTTCACGCTCTCATAAATACTAAGAGCCCGTCCGAGGAGCTTATTTTCTAAACC
This sequence comes from Quercus variabilis, assembly GCA_030445155.1. NCBI lineage: Eukaryota > Viridiplantae > Streptophyta > Magnoliopsida > Fagales > Fagaceae > Quercus > Quercus variabilis. The sequence goes on along the minus strand of CP129456.1, from coordinate 32,069,735 downwards.
TGTAAGTTTCCTTAACCCTCCCTAGTTTTCCATCTTCTGTATCAGTTTTTCTTTACTACTGTTAGAAAATGGGTAGATTCAAGTATCTAGTTGATTCCGAGGAGCAAATAGAATCATTTAGGGCTAAGTATAGGATTCCCTCAACAGTGGGTATGAGATACGCTTCCCCTTAAACTTGGTTGCACGATAGATAAATGGGGGAGGTAGTCATCCCCATGATAGCCTTTATCGAGGGAGGGATGACTATCCTAATGGGTAGTCTGACGAGAAGTTACCTTAGGTTCTTCAGATTATCTCCCACACAGTGTGCCTCGAATATGTTCAGGGTGCTTGGGAGCATAGAGGCTTTAAACGCCAAGTACAATTTAGGTTTGACCCATCACGATGTGAATTGGGTATATAACCTTAATCATTTGAAGGATAAGGGATATTACCTTAAGTCTAGGTACCCTGCAGTAAGATTGATCCAGTGTCTCCCTACCTCAAACAAGGGTTTAAAAGACGATTTCCTTATTTTCTCCGGGGAATAGCATGATGGTTTACCTTGTCCGACTGAAGAGGGACAACCAGGTGGGGTTCCTAGGATGTATGCCCCTTATAAGTCAGATTAACTTTTTTAATTGAAACTATTTTTATTTCTAACAAAAATTTCCTTTTATGTTTTAATTATTTTATAGACAAGCGCGCCACTAGACGTAATTTCAGGTTGGTCAATAGGGAGAGCCTAGATAGAATCCTACGATCCGAGGTGTATGTGAATCCCTCCAACGGTCAGTTAAGAGCAGCACACCTAATACTCAAGTACGATCCTGTTTCAAAAGCCTTTCAGGCTCCCAAGTACGTGATAAAGGCAAAAGATCCTCGGCTCCACCGTATCAGTGTAGCCTTTGAGGGATTCATTGTTCCTGAGGATATCCCCATTCCTGAAGGTGTGCCCTTTACTAAACCATCGCCTAAGGCCACTCCTTCTATTGGAGCTTCATCATCACGCTCCGTTTCCCAAAAAGTGAGAGAAGGAAAAGAGGAAAAAGAAAAAAGGACCGAAGAAGAAGAAGAAGAAGAAGAAGAAGAAGGAAAAGACACCTCGGGAGGACTTGTAGAGTTGTTTGACTCCGCCAACGAATTCGAAGTTTTTAACCAAACCCAATCTCCTGAGGTGACTTCTAAGAAAATGGTTATCCAAAGGAGAAGCCAGAGGAGCCTGAAAGACGTAATCGAGGGCCAGCCCGGCAGGGTGGGGGAAAAACAAGTTCAGGTCAATCCTCCACCTCTCCCCGCTCTTCCTCCTCAGTCAGCCTAACCAGCAGTGACCGAGCCCAGCGATCCAAAGAGGAGGAGAGAACCGAAGGGTAAAGAGGTGTTAGATGCGGGAAAGACTCACACTACCCGTGAGGGTGAGGATCAAAGGGCTGCTAAGCAGCAGAAAACGAGTCATGGGTCACAGCGAGGGGTGGATAAGACAACCACTCAGTCCTCGGAACCTGAGGCCTGGCTCCCAGCCCCTATGCTAGATGAGAAGCCTCTGAGGGAGGATGCTTCGATCAGGGACTTTAGTGGTGGACTTGGGTGCTGAATTGCCTCAGCATTAGAGGAAACACTTCTTCTTCCCCGGGACATGGCCGAGATGAAAGCGATCAAGAGAGATGAGGTTTTTCAAAATACCAAAAGATATTTGGGCATGGTACGACGCTTTTACTGTTACATTTTTACTGTTGGTTTTTTTTTTTTTTTTTTTTTTTGCGTGTTTCCAACTTCTTTTTCTCTAGGCCGTTCAAGCCACCTTCAGGCTAGAGGAGATAGCTGAATCCTGCTACCAGCAAATAGACGAGGAAAGGAAGAAAAAGATAACAGCTGTGCGCACACTGAATGCTTCTGAGCAAAACATTGTGCAGCTGAAGAAGAAGCTAGCAGCCGAGGAAAATGCTCGGAAGAGTGCTGATTCAGCCCTGGCGGGGTTCCAAAGACAAGCCGAGGACCAAGGGCGGCTTCTGCGTGATGCCAATGCCCAGCTAGCAATTTCTAAGGAACAGGTGCTGGCTCTGCAGAAACAACTGGAGGAAGTCTAGAAGCTTAGAGATCAGGCAGAGAGAGCCAAAGCCGAGGCTGAAAAAGAAAGAGATGTTGCCGAGCAGAATGGTTACAATGTGGGCATTGCTGAGACAAAGGATGCTTTCCGAGCTGAGGTGCCCGTTGTGTGCCGGGAATACTGTGCCTTGACCTGGCAAGAGGCTCTCAACCGAGCTGGAGTTGAATCCTCATCAGAGTTAAGGAAACTCGAAAATATTTACTTCCCCCCAGCTATTCGGGCCTCCACCCCCTCTGCTCTACAAGGGGAAGCATCCTCTACTACTGCTGAGCCACCTAGGGAAGCTCAGACTCAGGCTCCTCCCTCTTCCAATCAGTAAGAGTAGCCACCAATGCCTGAAAAAGCAAAGGATCTATCCTTGGCTAAAGAAGTAGCAGGGCCCAAAGACGGAGCGGCCTCTCAGACTTTTGAACAGGCCTTAGCCTCGACCACTCTGCCTGTTGGAGAAGCTCCTATGGTGCAGGAAAAGGACGTTCCTCCTGAGGCAGCTGGCAAAGTCCCTCCACCCAACTCCAAATAAAGTTAACCAAATAGTTGTTGGTTGTTAAATGCCTTTTAGTACACTTTTCATCTCATTTTTCCTTTTTTTTTTTTTTTTTAAATCCTTTTAAGGATGTTCCTGGTTGCAACACGCAGTTCTTTTTGGCAACTTATAAGAGATATTTGGGGTTTTGTTTATTACTTATATAATTTCATGTATGAGTGCTTTTCATTACTTACGTTTGTTTATCTACTTTTCTAATGATCTCGGATTGTAAAAAGAGTGAAAGTTGATATGACAGGGAAAAATCATAACTTTATACATAACCATTGAGAACTCAGAATAGGCTATAATAGTGACAACCGCGGCTTTATAAAGGCTCCCTGTAGCATTCATTAGAAAAGTATACGTACCTAGTATAGCACTTTTACCTTTCATCCAGAGGGGTATTGATCCCCTTGAAACGCTTTAAATGATGCTCCTAACATTTTCTTCGATATGCATCTCTAGTCACACGAATCCCTTTCAGAAAACGTAAATTCCGACTAAGTTTGATGTCTAAATAGCTTGTTATAGCTTAGTTTCTGTTTAGTACTTCCATTTATAGTGTACTAATTTCCACTAAGTTGTGGTCCGAGGACCTAACATGACTTAGCTTCTGTTTAATACTTCCATTCATAGTGTAATAATTTCCACTAAGTTGTGGTCCGAGGACTTGACATGACTTAACTTCTGTTTAATACTTCCATTCATAGTGTAATAATTTCCACCAAGTTGTGGTCCGAGGACCTAACATGACTTAGCTTCTATTTAATACTTCCATTTATAGTGTACTAATTTTCACTAAGTCGTAATCCGAGAACCTGACATGACTTAGCTTCTGTTTAATACTTCCATTCATAGTGTAATAATTTCCACTAAGTTGTGGTCCGAGGACCTGACATGACTTAGCTTCTATTTAATACTTCCATTCATAGTGTAATAATTTCCACCAAGTTGTGGTCCGAGGACCTAACATGACTTAGCTTCTGTTTAATACTTCCATTCATAGTGTAATAATTTCCACTAAGTTGTGGTCTGAGGACCTGACACGACTTAGCTTCTGTTTAATACTTCCATTCATAGTGTAATAATTTCCACCAAGTTGTGGTCCGAGGACCTGACATGACTTAGCTTCTGTTTAATACTTCCATTCGTAGTGTACTAATTTCCACTAAGTTGTGGTCCGAGGACTTGACATGACTTAGCTTCTGTTTAATACTTCCATTCGTAGTGTACTAATTTCCACTAAGTTGTGGTCCGAGGACCTGACATGACTTAGCTTCTGTTTAATACTTCCATTCGTACTGTACTAATTTCCACTAAGTTGTGGTCAGTGTACTAATTTCCACTAAGTTGTGGTCCGAGGACCTGACATGACTTAGTTTTTGTTTAATACTTCCATTCATTTCAGAAACACATGTTGCAGGAGCAAGATAAATTATAAAGAAAAGTAAAGAGCAACTTGTTAATAATAATACCTTCTCAGGTTGCTTACATTCCAGGGATGGAGTATAGTTTTTTCATCTAGATCTTCTAAATAGTAAGCCCCTATCCCTGGTACAGATGTAATACGATATGGCCCTTCCCAATTGGGCCCCAATTTTCCCCAGGCTGGGTTCTTGGTATTCCCCAAGACCTTCCTCAACACCAAGTCTCCCGAAACTAATGGCCTTAGTTTGACGTTTGCATCATAGCCCTGCTTCAGCTTGTGCTGGTAGTACGCCAATTGAACTATAACTTTCTCTCGTCGCTCGTCTATTAAGTCTAGACTTTTCCTCAACAGCTCATCATTTCCCTCCGGGGTGAAATTACTAGTTTTTAGTGTTGGAAAGCCTGTTTCAATAGGGATCACGGCCTCAACTCCATACGTCATTGAGAATGGGGTTTTCCCTGTTGATCGTCGGGGTGTTGTTCTATACGCCTAGAGAACATGTGGAAGTTCCTCCACCCATCTTCCTTTTGCATCATCCAGCCTTTTCTTAAGTCCACCCACTATGACTTTGTTGACAGCCTCAGCCTGTCTATTTCCCTGCAGATAGGCTGGGGTGGAATACCTATTCTTTATCCCCAAGTCGGAACAATATCTTCTGAAAGCCTTGCTATCAAATTGCAGACCGTTGTCCGAGATGAGAGTTTGAGGAACCCCGAATCGAGTAATGATATTCCTTAATAGGAATCTTTTAACATCAACATCCCTAATGTTAGCCAGGGGCTCAGCTTCAACCCACTTCGTGAAATAATCCGTGCCAACCAACAGGTACTTCTTATTTCCTACTGCTCTAGGGAAAGGGCCAACGATATCCAATCCCTATTGAGCGAAAGACCAAGGACTAGAAAGAGGATTGAGAACTCCTCCAGGCTGATGAATATTTGGTGTGAACCTTTGGCATTGATCACATTTCCTTACATACTCCTGTGCTTCCTTCTGCATGCTTGGCCACCAGTACCCTTAGGTAATCGCCCTGTGAGATAAAGACCTTCCTCCAGTGTGACTACCACAAATTCCTTCATGTAGCTCTTCTAATAGATCTTCATACGCTTCAGGGCATACACAGAGCAGATAGGGGCCAGAGTAAGAGCGTTTATACAACTTCTTATCCTCGGATAGCCAAAAACGAGGAGCCTTCCTTCGTATCTTTTCTGTCTCTGACTTGTCCTCGGGCAGTGTATCCTTCTCAAGGAATAGTATTATAGGATCCATCCAACTACGCGCTGAACTGATTTGGTTGACCTGTAGCTTTTCCGTTGTTCCTCGGGTAGGCGTGCCCAAGTCCTCGTTCATGATCATCCGAGGTAAGTTTTGAGCCGAGGAAGTGGCAAGAGTAGCCAAAGAATCTGCATGGGCATTTCCACTCCCAGGGACATGGGTTATTTTAAAGAATTCAAAATTGGCTTGTATACGCCTAACCTGGCTCAAGTATTCCTGCATTCTCGTGTCCCGAGCCTCCAATTCCCCTCTGACCTGGCCCACTACAAGCCATGAGTCCGAGAAGATTTCCAAAATTTTTCCGCCTAGCTTATTGACCATTGCCATCCCTATTAGTAAGGCTTCATATTCTGCCTCGTTATTAGTAGCTGAGAATCCCAGTCTAAGAGACTTCTCAATGATGACTTCCTCAGGAGATATCAACACAAGTCCCACTCCAGACCCTCGCTGATTTGCTGCCCCATCCACATACACTGTCCAGGGTGAAATAAGTTGCGCGAAAATAAGGCCAACCGATTTTTTATCCATGCCACCTGGGCTTGTCTCTATTTCCTCAAGACCTTCGGCAAACTCGGCCACTAGATCGGCAAGCACCTGACCCTTCACGAAAGTGCGGGGCATATACTTGACATCAAAAGCCCCTAAAATTGTACCCCACTTGGCAACTCTACCAATATAGTCTGCACTCCGAAGTACTGCCTTGATCGGATATTGAGTCAGGACAACTACTGTATGCGCTTGGAAATAATGGGGAAGTTTTCTGGTGGCATGCACCACCGCTAAAATGGCCTTTTCCAATGGCAGGTAGTGTATTTCGGCCTCGTGAAGAGATTTACTCACATAATAGACTGGCCGCTGTACTCCATTGTCCACTCGTATCAGAACAAAACTAATCGCATAAGTGGTAATCGCCAGGTAGGAAAAAAGAACCTCGTCTACCTCGGGGTTAGACATGATGGGTGGCCGAGATAAATACTCCTTCAGCTGCTGAAATGCTAAGGCACACTCCTCAGTCCATTCGTATCCTTTCCACTTGTGGAGCAATAAGAAAAAAGGCCTGCATCTATCCGTCGACCTGGATATGAATCTATTCAATGCGGCAGTCATCCCGGTCAACCTCTGGACCTCCTTGGGATTCCGAGGTGGCTGCAAGTTAGTTATGGCTCTAATCTGATCAGGGTTAACCTCAATTCCCCTATGGGTCACCATGTAACCCAGGAACTTACCTGAACTTACTCCAAATGAGCATTTGGATGCGTTTAGCCGTAATTTATGCCTTCTTAAAATCCCAAAAGTGTGGTTAAGGTCCGTCACGTGTTCGGCCACTACCTTACTCTTTACGACCATATCATCAATATAAATCTTAATGTTTCTACCCAACTGCTGCTCAAACATTTTCGTCATCATTCTTTGGTAGGTAGACCCTGCGTTCTTCAAGCCAAAGGGCATTACCTTGTAGTGGTAATTTCCAGTGGGAGTGAGAAAAGTGGTCTTCTCCTGGTCGTCCAATGCCAATGGGATCTGATGGTAGCCTTGAAAGGCGTCCAGGAAACTCATCCGAGGATGGCCTACTGTTGCATCCACCAACTGATCTATACGAGGCATAGGGAAAGGGTCCTTTGGGCACGCTCTGTTAAGGTCCGTAAAATCAACACACACACGCCATTTTCCATTTTTCTTTTTCACTACGACTGTATTGGCCAACCACTGAGGGTAAAACACCTCCTTGATAGCCCCAGCTTGCTTTAACTTGGTCACCTCATCTTTAATAGCCTCGACGTGCACCCTAGACGGACGCCGAGGTGGTTGTTTCTTTGGAATACACGAGAGATTGACGTTCAAATGATGACAAATGAACTCCGGATCCACTCCCGGGGCTTCATAGGCATTCCATGCAAACACATCAACGTTTCTCCTAAGAACCTTGACCAACTGCTCTTTTTCTGACAAAGGCAACTGAGCCCCGACCTGAAAGTACTTCTTTGGATCATCACCAACGCTCACCCTGTCCAAGTCTTCACACCTCATTTCCTCTGTGGACGCACCAAAATGGGCTCCCTGACTCCTTGATTGCTATAAATCAACCTCCGCTACAGTCGAAGTACCGGTCTCTGGCCGATGTTGAATGGCCATTATCATGCACTGTCTAGCCATGGTCTGATTTCCCAAAATTTCTGAAACTTCGCCTCTCGAGGGACACTTCACTTTCTAATGAAGAGTGGAAGAAACAGCCCCCAAAGCATGCAACCAAGGTCTTCCCAAAATAGCCGTATACGGAGAAAAGGCATCCACCACAATAAAATCCATATCCACCGTATCTGAACCAGTCTGCACAGGTAATCTAACCATTCCCAATGGAGTGACCGATTTGCCCTCGAAGCCCACCAGCGAGGAACTATACGTCATCAGGTCTTCAAGTTTCAGATTCAGCCCCCTGAATAAATCAGGATACATTACCTCGGCGGCACTTCCGTCATCAACCATCACTCTCTTAACGTCATACCCTCTGATCCTAATCGTAACCACCAAAGCATCATCATGCGGTTGTATGGTTCCTCTCTTATCCTCTTCTGAGAAGCCTAACACCAACGAGGTGCCCGGTCTGGCCTTCTTCGGCCTCGAACTTGAGCCCTCCTCCAAGCATTGGGACACAGACATTACCCTGGAAGGGCAAGATCCAGTTCTCCCCGGGGCAGCAAATATAATGTTTATCGTGCCCAAAGGAGGTCCCCTTGAAGCTTTCCCCTGAAACGCCGAGCCTTCGTGGCCTCCTCGGCCGCCGGAATGATGCAGAAATTGGGTCAACTTCCCTTCTTGCACCAACTGCTCTAAATGGTCCCACAGATTGTTACAATCCTCGGTGATATGCCCATGGTCTTGATGGTATTGGCAATAAAGGATCTGATTACGCTTTGCAAGATCCCCTGCCATCTTATTAGGCCACTTAAAGAACGGCTCGTCCTTTATCTTCTCCAGAACTCGTTGCACTAGTTCTCGGAACATAGCGCTAACCACCTGGGAGTTGGCAGACCCTGACTGCCCTCCAAAGTCCCTCCGAGGCCAGTTGTTATTATACCGATCCGGCCTGAAATCCCTCCTCTCCTGAGTTACTACCTTAGACTTTCCTCTGCCCTGCATCTGATCCTCCTCTACTCTTCTGTATTTGTCTATTCGATCCATAAGCTGACGTACACTAGTAACAGGCTTGCCAGTCAGAGACTTCCTTAGACCGTGCTCGGTTGGAAGACCTTCCTTAAAAGTGTTCATAGCCACGTCATCGTGAGCCCCATCTACCTCGTTGAACATTTCCCAGTATCTGTCCGAGTAGGCTTTTAGGGTTTCCCCCTCCCGCATAGACATGGACAGCAGCGACCCCAAGGGTTGAACAACCCTCCTACACGTAATAAAACGAGCACCAAAGGCCTGGGTGAGCTTCTCAAAAGAGTCAATAGTATTAGTTCTCAAGCCATTAAACCATCTCATTGCCACCGGGCCCAGGCTCGAGGGGAAAACCTTGCACATTAAGGCCTCATCCCTTGCATGAATAGCCATTCTCTGGCTATAGTGACTAACATGTTCCACTGGGTCTGTTCGACCATTATAACTGGTGAACACAGGCAGGTGGAATCGCCGAGGGAGACTAGCGTCCTCAATATGTCGCGTGAAGGGTGACTTAGAGACCTAATTCAAAGCCTTGTTTAGGGCATCATTCCCTTGACCCTGACGAGTTGGACTCTTATTTCTTCGCCCACGGTGGTACTCCTCCTCACACGAAAAAGATTCGCTGAGTGGAGTTCTCGACCTTCGCCTATAACTAGTGTCATCCGACTCCTCAGAGGAGTGCCTCGAGTTATGGGCCTTACGCCTTCGTCGCTCATATCGCAATTCCCTCTTCAACTTGTCAATCTTACGCTGCAAATTTCCTTCACTCTTTACAGGGGTAGCATGGCCTTTCCCCCGAGAGCGGCTTCTATCTGTATAGGTTGTTCAGGTACTCCCTTCATGATCCCCCCCCCGCGTTCGTGGTCTACCAACGGATTACTGTGCTGAGAACTCCTAGACTCTGCCTGGTGCTGATTAGCATCCACCTGTTGCGGGCCCGTCAATGGTTGCTGCGGTGCTCCCTCTTCCATCATGAGTATCACACCTGCCTTTCCTTCTCGACAGATCAAGTTCTTCCCCACAGATGGCGCCAATTGTAGGGACTCAATTTGGATTGGACCCAGGATATGAATGGGTTTTCAGCTCAACAAGCCCAAACAATAAATTTGTAGAGAATGTGTACTAGAACTGGTATTGTTAGACAGGAAAGGTTCTACTCATCAAGTAACAAAGGGTACTTTAGGTTGATTGAAGGAGAAAAAACTCTTCTCGGCCTCCTTTTTGGTACGTCTCTCTTTCTCCTCTTTTTCTGGTTCTCCCAAAGGTCCCTTCTATCTCATTCGTTTCTATGTTATATACACCCTCCTCCCCTCCATTTCCATCGTACACGTGTAGTTCTTATCTGGGGAGCTCCTTTCTGTCCCATCTAGCATCTACCGGAACTTTCGCTTAGTGGCCATAAAGCTGCTTAGTCACTGTTCAGGTATCACCTCTACATTAATGCGGCCAGAGGGTTAGCTGGAAAGCATTTAATGTGGAGGTGATGGCTTTGGAAGATATTTGCTACCTTCCCCGACTCCTCCTTAGGTTTATACCCAACTTCCAGTTCAGACACAACTTTGCGGAATCTCCGGAATAAAATGAAAGTTACATTCACCTCGGACTTTGGTGTCCTCGGACGTGTGTTATGCCGCCATATATAATATCCATTCCTTTCTCTTATATTATTCATTTAATAATAATAAAATTTTTAAGCTATCCTCGGATAACTAAGTGTCCTCGGATTGGGCCGTTGGGCCCTGAGCCCACTTCTGATGATTCTTATATCTTTTTAACTAACAGGCCCCACAATTATTATTGTGCAACATAAAGAAATTAACAAAATATGATATTTTCTGTTGATGATTTTTCAGCATTTGCAACAATAGAAAATTGGTAATTAAAAAAAAAAATCAAGCAAGGCATCTTCTCGAGCTTCAAAAATTTCATGTTCAAAGGCAAAGGTAATTAGTGTACTTCTATAGCAAAACTCGAAAATGCATGTTACATACACTGTGAGATGGTTTCTAGCAGAATCAACTTAACCGGAAAAATTCATAAGCTTATTCATAATGGTATTTCCAATGTAAATTGTGTAACATTCATATATTCTCTTATAGTTGAAATTATGCATAAAACATCATCATCAAAACACCTGAAATATAGTTGGACTTTATACTAGTTTTAAAGAAAGTAGTAACTTTCTTTCTTGCTGAGCTAGGTTGCGCGGAGTAAAGGGCCAAGTGCGGGTTTGTTAGTTTTGCTACAGGTTTTATTGGAACGACATTGATATAAGGCCACGCTAGGCAGAAATTTAGTTGGAATTTTGAACCTTTAAATCGCAGGCTAAAAATTCCTCTTCAAATTTGAAATTTCCTTTGTAGTTCATTAATTGGTTTGAGGTGGGTTATGATTTATTACTCAACCCATTTGAGAGAGCACTTGCGGATACTCACTTGAGTCCTTTCTTAATAGACTTGTCTAGACTAACTATTTATTTTTAAACAAATAAATGAACTAAATACTCCTAATAATTTCATTTTAATCCAAATTTTAGGAAGTCAAAATATAACAATTGATTTTTTTTTTTTTTTTTTAAATTGTGATTCTGCCAAATTACAATGGGGTAATTCGCTTGTCCAAAAATTTCATTTCTGTTCATTTTGATGAAATCATATTAATTTCATTAAATGTAAAAATTGACATAGACTAATTTGTGATAGACCAAACCACAAGGGGTAAATTGTAATTTTCTCTAACTTATTTTATGATTTATTAAGTTGATAAGTTGTTATTAAAGTAACATTACTTTTTCTTGAGTTCACCACTAATACCAATGTTATTGTATGCCGATCACAACACCAACTATGTCAATAATTATGTATAAAATATTGTGTCTCTAAGCTTTTGATATATATGTTAGATTTTTTAAGTGAAAGTTTGTATATGTATCTTTTAAAAAAAAATATATAATTCTAAAATAGTCTTACTTTTATACCCTTGTGTTCTCTCTTTAATAGAATAATCTTAACTATTATTAGGGCTATTTTAGGAGCACAAAAAAGTGATACTTAACTTTTGGCATTCTCTTAATATTACAAGATTTGATCCATTCTTGAAATTTAGTTGTCTAATTTCAACCATCCTTCACCAACATCATTATTTCACTGTACTCTTCCAATCTAATAGTTGGATTTTGAACAAGACACTACATGAAATTGGCATGTCATGAACACATGCCAATTATATCCAAACCATAGAAAACTTTGACTATCTTGACTGCAATATCCGATTGTTGGATTTCCACAATGCTTCACCCATATGAACATTTATGAATATTCCCTTTAGATCTAATAATTAGTTTCCCAATCAAATGCATAACGTTCGAAAAATGGTGAAACCAAGCTGAAATAGGGTTTGATTAGAACCTAGCCAAATCTTCGAATCACATGAGCCACCTATCGTTGGAAAGCTTGTATTAAGAAATACAATTTACGTTACAAGCAAAATTATCATGTCATGTATGAATGACAATTTTATGTCACTTCACCTAATTTGTGTAGTTAGATGAAAAATATATTATATAAACAAGTTTTTGGTATTGTATACAAGATGTATTCACGCCTTTCTTGATCAACAATATGAGACACACCATTTATTTTCCTCTAATTATTACTTTATAACTTGAAATAGTGGAGGAAACCAAAAATTTGGTCATTGGTTTAGGTTATTGTTGAAATTCATTCACAGACCTAAGCTTCTACAATGGAGGATTGCTCAGCACATAGAAAAGAGAGATGTAGAGCAAGAAGCAAAGATTGAGAAATGAATTTCTTGTATTGATAATTAACATGCTCTTTTCCTTATATAACTAATACAAAGGCGGGAAAAGTAATAACAGAAATCTAACTAACTTAGCAACCTATCAAATTTGTACACGTGTCATTAACAGTATTAATATCCTAACTAACTATGAACAGTATCAAAAACTACAAGCCATTTTGCTCATAGCTACTACATGTAGCTTATGTACAGTATCTAATTACAATTACAATCTAAGCTTACCATTACAATTTAAGCAACCTTTAACACTCCCCCTCAAGATGAACCATATATATTTATTAGGTTCATCTTGGACAAAAGGTAATAGAACTGTTTGTGTCCAAGTGCTTTAGTGAAGAAGTCTACAACTTGATGTCTTGAGGGAACATGGAATGTTTTGATTGTACCATCTTGAATCTTTTCTCAGATGAAATGGCAATCAGCTTCAATGTGCTTAGTTCTTTCATGGTACACTGGGTTGGCTGCAATATACAATGCTACCCTACTATCAAAATAAAGAGATGCTGCTTGTTTATGCTCTAATCCGAAGGTCTTAAGCAATGCTATGAGCCATACTATCTCACTTGTGACTGTGGCCATAGCTCTATACTTAGATTCTGCAGAAGATCTAGACACTACATGTTCCTTTTTACACTTCCAAGAGATCAAAAAATCACCAAGGAAAATGCAAAAACCAGAAACAAATCTCCTAGTGTAAGGACATGCTGCCCAGTCAGCATCACAATATGATTTAAGTCTCAATTCTGAATCTACAAAGAGAAGTAAACCTTGTCCTGGATTCTTTTTCAAATACTTAAGGATTCTATAAGTACCTTGCAAGTGAGGCACTTTAGGAGCAGCCATGAATTGGCTTAACTTGTGCAATGCATAACAAATATTAGGCCTTGTGAGTGTTAAGTAGAATAACTTTCCTATTAGTCTTCTATAGAGAGCAGGATCAGAGCATCTTCACCAATAGAATTGCTAAACTTGGTAGATTGCTCCATTCGAATGTTTGCAGGTTTACTTGCCAATAAACTAGTGTCAGATAGAAGCTCTAAAGTGTACTTTCTTTGACATAAAGACAACCCTTTGGTAGTTCTAGCAACTTCAAGACCTAGAAAGTACTTCAAAGTACCTAGATCCTTAGTCTTGAACTTGTTGTCTAGGAATTGTTTGAAGACATTTACTGCATCTACATCATTACTAGCAATTAGTATATCATTCACATAGATCAAAAGAATGATGATTTAACCTTTATTAACCCTAGTAAAAACAGAAAAGTCTGATTTTGATTGAAGAAAACCAAGGTCAACAATGGTAGATGACAGTTTGGCAAACTATTGCCTGCTGGCTTGCTTAAGCTCATATAAAGACTTGGTTAACCTACACACCTCCCCCTTACTGCCAAAACCAGGTAGAGGGAGCATATACACCTCTTCATCCAAATCTCCATGGAGAAAGACATTGTTGACATCCAATTGGGTGAGATGCCAACCATAAACAGCAGCCAATGCCAACAACATTTTGACAGTCACAATTTTCACAATAAGAGAGAAAGTTTCATAGAAATCAACCCCTTCAGTCTGTGTAAAGCCCTTAGCTACTAATCTGGCCTTGTACCTTTCAATAGAACCATCTGCCTTGAGCTTGACCTAGTACACCCACTTACATCTAATGAGAGTTTTACCAGGAGGTAATTTAGTCATAACCTAGGTATGATTGGCTTGAATAGCATCAATCTCAACTTTTATTGTAGTTTGCCACAGATGATCTTTCAAGGCTTGAGCATAGGAATCTGGTTTTTTAGCAATAAACAAGGCAACGTAAAAAATTCTATGTGGAGTGGACAATTTACTATATGAAAGAGTGGAAGAAAAGGGATAAAAAAAATACCTGAGTTGCTAGCAGCAGTAGATTCATGTGACTGAGTTAGTAAAGCTGAGGCTAATACATGTGCAGAAACAAGATTGCAATGGTAGTCATGAAGGTAGGAAGGAGGATTATGAGGTTTATTAGATCTTCTAATAGGTACAGGAGTAGTAGTAGTAGTAGTAAGGACATGAGGCTTAGATGCAAGAATAGGAGCATTAGGAGGAAAATTAGGACAAGAATCAATATGATCAGTGTGAGAAGCAACCTAATTAGGATGAACCAAATCAAGAAACTCATCAGGTGGGACAACAACATCAACAGAAGACGAAGGAGAGGAAAATTTTGCAGAAACTAAAGGCACATGAACCTGGGAATTATTTAGAACCAATGGCTGAGAAGGAAACAAGGAATGATTGATAGGAAAAGATAGAGACACAAATTTGGTTGTCCAATGCTTAAAAGGAAAAACAGACTCCCTAAAGACAACATTCCTAGAAATGAAACAAGATTTAGTGGACAAGTCATATAATTTGTAACATTTGGAACCAAAAGGATAACCAAGGAAAATGCAAGCTTAGGCTCTAGGGTCAAATTTGGTTTTATTCCTGTGCAAGGTATAAGCAAAGCACAAATAGCCAAATACTCTAAAATGATCATAAGTAAGAGGATGACCTAGCAATTTTTCATAAGGTGTTAAACCATGAAGAAATGGACTAAGTATCCTATTGATAAGGTAAGTGGTAGTTAAAACACAATCCCTCCCAGAATTTCAATGATAAGTTTGCTTGAAACCTTAAAGCTTGAGCAACATTCAATAGATGTTGATGTTTTCTTTCAACCATTGCATTTTGTTATGGTGTTTCAACACAAGATAATTGGTGTACAACACCTTTATAGGCATAAAAGGAATCAATAGCAAACTCAGGACCATTGTCAATTCTCAAAATCTTGATAGGTGTTTTAAATTAGGTCATGATCATGTTAAAGAAAGATTGAACAAGCAATGATGCATCAGATTTATGTTTCATTAAGTAAACCTAAGTGCACTTGCCACAATCATCTACCAAGGTAAGAAAATATTTAGAACCAAACAAGGTAACAGTGAAATAGGGTCCCCAAATATCAACATGAACTAAATCAAAAAAAGAAAGGGATATAGTCATAGAATGAGGAAAGGGAAACCTTTTTTGCTTAGCTAAAGGACAAACATTGTGTTCAAAAGCTTTATTATCATTGCAAGAATTAAAGTTAGGTACAGTGAATTTCATCAAAGTTAATCTTTGTGAAGAGGGATGACCTAGCATGTAATGCCATAGTCTAAAAACATCACTTGTAGAAATAGAAGTACAAGAATTGACATTGTTGACAGAAAAATGAGAAGACAACTTGGATAGAACTTCAGAAACAGACTTTGGCAAAGCAATCTAAAGTAGAAGTCTACAAAATATAGAGGCCACCTTGCTCTTTACCCAACCCAATATTCTCAAAAGCTGCAAGTCCTGTATGAAACAGTAATGGGAAAGAAAAATACAACAATATGAAGGATTTTGAGTCAATTTACTGATAGAGATAAGGTTAAAAGAAAAGGATGGAATGCAAAGAACATTTTTCAAGAATCAAAGAAGCTAAAACTTGCACAATACCTATGTGAGTAACCTTGGCCATGTCTCCATTAGGCAACCTAATTGAAATTTGGATAGAAGAAGTGATGGTTTTAAAGAAAGTGAGTGAATGGACCATGTGACCCATGGCCCCACTATTAAGAATCCAATCAGTGGGATTGATGCGAGAAGTGTTAATAGTGGAAGAAAACACAGAATACTCTAGAGAAGGAAAAGATCATATACTTGAGAGCTCTTGACCTTGAAGTCCAATGGAAAGCTATGCAATAATATTGGCAACCTGAGGAGTCTCTACAACTGCTTCTGGTGGAGCTTGAGTACCAAAATGACACTAAGAGTTCAACAATCCTATCAACTATTCTACCTTGGTCAGACAAACACCTTCACTTGAACCTTCTTCAATAGCAACAGAAGTGTTGGCAAAAGTAGTTGTACTAGCCTTATTCTTGAATTTATAGCGAGGTGGGTAGCCATGTAATTTATAACACTTATCTACCACATGTCCCATGACACCACAGTTAGTACACTGAGGTCTCCCAGACTTGTTCTTGTTAAAATTCTTGGCATTGGCATTGTTCTTGTTTCCCAATGCTGCCAAGACTGCAGCTGTATCAACCTGAATCTTCTTACCAACTCCAACCTTTCTTTACTTTTCATCTTGAAGCAAAAGAGAGACAAACTTGCTCAAAGGAGGGATAGGATCTATGAGTAGAATCTATCCCCTTACTGTAGAATAGGTATCATTCAACCCCATTAGAAAAGACATTGTGCAATCTTCCACTTGATGACCACAAGTTCAATTTCTGTAGGTAGTAAATTCATCCCAAATGCCCTTGAATTTGGTGTAATAGGCATTGATAGATATGTCTTCTTGAGCTAAAAAACTAACTTCCATTCTTAGTTCAAAGATTCTAGGACCATTACCTTGGGAAAACCTATATTGGAAATCAACCCAAACCTCCCTTACTACCTTAAAATAAACTGCACTAGGCTATAAATCCTTTGAGATTGAATTGAATAACCAAGCTAAAACCGTGCTATTGCATTTACACCAAGCTGCATAGTATGGATGA
Organism: Quercus variabilis; assembly: GCA_030445155.1. Classification (NCBI taxonomy): domain Eukaryota; kingdom Viridiplantae; phylum Streptophyta; class Magnoliopsida; order Fagales; family Fagaceae; genus Quercus; species Quercus variabilis. The sequence goes on along the minus strand of CP129456.1, from coordinate 32,052,886 downwards.
TCAGGTGATTAGGGTTTTGGTATTGAACCATCAATGAACCCAATTTTAGTTTTAGTATCCAATGAAATTAGTACAATCCTACTTCAAGTATTGTAATTTTCTTTAGTGAGACGTTCCACAACAAGGGACACACTAGGATTGTCACTACTAGTCAAGAAATAAGGACTAGAAGGATTTTACGGAGGTGCTAGAAGCAGCATCAACCATTTTCAACACAAATGAAATCCAAAACAATATCCTCAAATCACTAATCAATCAAAGGAACCTTCTTGATCACAAATGATCAATCTCAAAACTATATTGATCAAACAAATCCAAGAAAACAGAGAATACAATTAAGCAATTGAAGAACCCTAAATCAAGAATCAATTATGAAATTTCCAACTAAGCAATTGAAAAACCCTAGATCAAGATTTAGAAGACAAACAATTGTGCAAGAATAAAAAAAGAACACATATGAAAATTTGTTTGATTTGCTAGAAAGCACTAAGAGAAATGAAATAAGAAAATTCAAAGAATACCAGAGTGAATTGATTCTCTAAGCTCTAATACCATGTTGAAATTCATTCACAGACCTAAGCTTCTACAATGGAGGATTGCTCAGCACACAAAGAAGAGAGATGTACAGCAGGAAGCAAAGATTGAGAAATAAATTTCTTGTATTGATAATTAACATGCTATGTTCCTTATATAACTACAACAGAGGCGAGAAAAGTAATAACAGAAATCTAACTAACTAAGCAACCTATCAAATCTGTACATGTGTCATCTACAGTATTAATATCCCAACTAACCATAAACAGTATCAAAAACTACAAGCCGTTTTGCTCACAGATACTACATGTAGCTTATGTACAATATCTAATTACAATTACAATCTAAGCTTACCATTACAATTTAAGCAACCTTTAACAGTTATGTCCCTAATCTATGTGGAATCAAGTCGGTAATCTCTCTAGTTGTAGAGCGTGAGCCGTTTTGCTCACAGATACTACATGTAGCTTATGTACAGTATCTAATTACAATTACAATCTAAGCTTACCATTACAATTTAAGCAACCTTTAACAGTTATTGTCCCTAATCTATGTGGAATCAAGTCAGTAATCTCTCTGGTTGTAGAGCGTGACATCACAATCAAATCAAATGGTATCTCCCTCATAGTTGTAAAGCGTGGCATCTCAATTGCATCAACCGGTATCCTTCTCATATCTGCAGAACGTGTCGTACTATCATCACAGTAAATCAACTAAGTATCTCTCTCATTGTCGTAATGCATGGCATTTTATGTCCATCGGTATCCCTATGTTGTAGATCATGGAATTACAATTCAGTCTACCGTTATCTCTCTACTCTGAGAGATGAGTATTGAGTCTCAAAATAAGTGTTGAGTATTTGAAAAACTACAAAAGAAAGCGACAAGGGAATGAATACATTGTTAGGACCATCTTTTTAATTAGGTAGTTAGTTTCAAGTGGAATAAATAGGATTGAATTAGTTAGAGTTCAATGTAAAAATTTCTTTATATTGTTAAGGTTTACTTTAGTATATTTGATGAGAGATCTGAATGTCTCTTGTATAGATAAATAGAGGACCATTTCTTTATACATTTAACCTCCACTTGCCCATCAAAGTAGGAAAGTCTCTTTTGTAGCTTAATGTGTCTTTTTAGGATATGTACCTACCAATTTAAGTGGGATATATACCATTAGCGTGAGTGAAGAATGGTTTATTATTTTCGCTAGTGGTTTTGTTGGAAGGATATTGGTATAAAGCCATATTGGGCATAAATTTTAGCTTGAATTTTAAGCCCTTAAATGGTTATATCCCAAGCTAAAAATCCATTCTCAAATTTGAAATGATTAATTATGATTTATTACTCAGCCTACTTGACAGTTGAGAGAGCACTTTTTCTATAGGACTTGTCTAAACTGTACTGATTTTTAAGCAAATAAGGACTACTATCAGTACTATGGTCATCGCGATAAAGTTGTCACAATTGATCTCCTCTTTGGTTAATTAAGCTATCTTAATTACCAAACAGTCGCTTTGAATCCGGAATCCCTAAAAACAAAATTACAAATGAGTCCAACAACACCCTATTTTCTTACCACTTGAAGTTTTTTTCCAAAACTTATATTCTTTTCATAGGAATAAAAGATATTTTCCACAAGAAATATCAACAGAATTTATGTTTCACTATCATTTTTGGGAGTAATTTTTGTGACTGATTCTTCAGTCTCTTACAGGATAGTAGCTTTCCCCTTTTTCGGTAGGTAGAGTTAATAGAGTAGCACCTCCTTCAATTCAGAATCTTATCAGCAACTATGAAAAGAATAAAGAGGAAGAAAAAGAAATGCAAACTACCACAAAATTTTTCATTGATGGGAACTGAGAACAAAGTAACAAACAAATAACATGATATTTTTGCTTACACAACTTTATGAGTTATGTTTTTAGCAAAAAAACTTTGTGAGTTATGTCAGCATCTAACAGCAAGCTCAGCAAAGAGTAGAGTTGGGCTCCGTTATGAAAGCTAGCCCAACTTAGATGACGGGCCAGAATTGGCTTACTTGACTACTAAGTTTTAATTACAGGCCTAGTCAAACAGAATTAGGAACCAGAAAAAGTCCGGTTTCTGGAGGAATTTCATCAAAAAAGAAACGAAAAGGAATTTCATCTATTTATTTATAGATTGGTCTTGTTATATGCTCGGGTTATTATTGGGCGTCAAACCCAAAACTTGACACTAGTCTAAAGAAAATAGATGGCTATTGGTGCATTTTTTAGAACTTCAAAAAAATAGGCCCAAAAATAACAAATAACCTTTTTTTGAGAAGGAAGAATAACAAATAATTAACATTAATTTATATCTGATTCTCAAAAAAAAAAAAAAAAAAAAAAACTTTAATTTATATCTAGTGGAAAGTAAGGGATAGGATAAGATATATAGATGCAATGGTAAAATGAAAATAGAACACATGCTTAGGGGTATTTTTTTTATTTTAAGATAGTTACAATATGCAGTATAGATTGGTCTTATTATATGCTCGGGCTATTATTAGGAGTCAAACCCAAAACTTGACACCAGTCTAAAGAAAATAGATGACTATTGGAGCATTTTTTAGAACTTCAAAAAAAATAATGCCCAAAAATAACAAATAACTTTTTTTGGGAAGGAAAAATAACAAAACATAAATCCCAAAAATAACAAATAAGCTTTTTTTTTTTTTTTTTTTGAGAAGGAAAAATAACAAATAAATTTAATTTATATCTAGTGGAAAGTAAGGGATAGGAATAGATAGGATAAAGTATATAGATGCTTGGGTTATTATTGGGAGTCTAACTCAAAACTTGACACCAATCTAAAGAAAATAGATTGGTGCATTTTTAGAACTTCAAAAAAAATAAAGCCCAAAAATAACAAATAATTATTTTTTGAGAAGGAAAAATAACAATGAGTTGAAAATTTGAGATGACAACTTGACAGGTTGTGGAAAGGTGAAAAAGCGCAGTTTCTTTGAGTTTTGGCCACGGTTTATAAGAGCGACTAGCAAAGCTTATAGTCTTCATTTAAAAAAAAAAAAAAATTACGAAGATGATGTTGGAGTGGTAGAAGAGGGGGCCAGTGTACAGTCCTAATTTAGCAATGCTACTACACATATAACAAATTTTACAATATTTTTCATATAAATTGAGTTAACAAATTTTTATTAATTTTCATGTGAATTTACTACTAATAACTCTTTTACCCACTAATACTAATTTGCCATCTTCGCTGTCCTAAATTTGTTTATGTCTCTAGACTTATTGGTCCTAATTTTTAGTGAGAATGGTGGACTTGGTCTTCTTCTTTTTAGCCTCCAAGTACACAACTTTTGCCCATTTTTAATGAATAATGCAAGTTATAAGTTTCTGCTTTCCATTTGCATTTGCCTGTTTTTGTACTATCTATTACATCCTTTATATTCACTGTGTTTTGGGACACTCCCGAACTCCACTCAAGAGTCAAGACTATCTAATTGACCTTTTTTCCAAAAACATAGGTAAGCACCCACCCCACATGGTATCTTTATTTTTATTTTTTTTCTATCTAACCATTTGAGTTGGGAGAAATGCTTTAACCTATCTTTTTTTGGGGCCCTAGTTTGCCAGGCTAACGTAGTTTTTCTTGGGCGTTCTACCTTTCCTTTTTTTTTTTTTTTTTGCCTGCCTTGCATTCTTTGTTCTGTCTCTCACTTTTTGGCTCTCCCTTTTCCTTCCTGTCAGTTTCACTTATCATGTCATCCCCAATGAGAGCCTATGAGCGTGTACTTGAGTCAAAAGGTCGATAAAAAATATCAAACTTTTACTATTTGAATAGGAAGTTCACAAGCAATAAATTAATTAATAGTTCCTGACTGCTTTCAAGAAATATCCTTAACCATAAAGTCTCGTACAAGAATTATCAATTACAAGAAGATATCCTAAAGAAAGGTGTTGTGGAGCCAGTCATGCTAAGGTTTGCTAATTATAAGGAGGCATTAGCACTTAATTTGCATCTTACATCTATGAATCTAGCCCTAATTGAGTCCAAAATCAATTTGTAGCTGATGCAAAGGGAATGGATTTCACGAGCAAAAGCTAACTTTTTGTTTTTGTTTTTTCTATTAGTTTATTAAGAACCACTTCACCGAAACAATTATAAAGGAATCGATGTAGAAACTAGAAAGGCCGACTTCCACTTGAGCAATAATCGATTACAACGTAAAGCATCTTTGAAAATTTTGGAATGCATAGACCCACACGTAAATGGGCTATCATAGCAAAATGAGAAATGACATGATCATCCTCTAGCTAGCTCCTAAATATCACCATGATTTTGAAGAGCCTGTCTTTTCATAGTTCAAAAACTTATGGCAAATAAATATCAAAATTGAATAAAAACTTTCGAAAGTATTGTATGGAAGATTCTTTCATATACTGAACTTAGATGTGGTTGAAAATGAAACCCCATACAGATCTTTCTCTTCGCTAAAGTAGAAGATGCAGCTTTCAAATGACAAGCGCCAAAAACAAAGAAATGTGGAAAAAGAGCTGTGACATTTAGGAATAAGGTTAGTGGGTCGGTTCGAATAGTTTGGGATGGGATTGTGATGGTGCATGCTTGTCATAAGGATGAGCACTATTACATTGGTGAGGAAACCCTACGGACTTTGATTGAAACGAAGGGGACTATATATGGCACAAAGTCAGCCTGATCTACCTCCTCCATACATTTGTATTTATCTCAAACAGGAAGTGGCATTGACCAAAAAGAACAAGAAAAAGAAACAAGAAGTGGGCACCCCCATAAAATCATATATATCAAACATCATATATGGTCCTGCTGCTTAATGACCAAACCCAATATCTTCATATATAGGTTTTCATTAGTCGTCCTCGGATAATGACCATCCACTTCCCTATCCAAGCTATATCATGATTATTTTGTGAATCAAATTTAACATATGTGCCTTGACAGGAACATTTTTATCAAGCTATCTTCTTCTTTAGTAGGTGCATGCCTTGGTTCTAAACTTAAAACCCCATCAATACATCTACATAATATTCGAAATTATGATTACATATATATTAAACTGACAGGAACATCTTTATCAAGCTATCTTCTTCTTTAGTAGGTGCATGCCTTGGTTCTAAACTTAAAACCCCATCAATACATCTACATAATATTCGAAATTATGATTACATATATATTAAACTGACAGGAACATCTTTATCAAGCTATCTTCTTCTTTAGTAGGTGCATGCCTTGGTTCTAAACTCAAAACCCCATCAATACATCTACATAATATTCGAAATTATGATTACATATATATTAAACAAACGTTTATTATATGGCAGGCATTGCAGTTAGGGATCTACCTATTTCCTCTTTAATTAGGCTTTTTCACCAGAATCTGCCAATATATTCTATATAATATTTCGTAGTATTCAAATTCCCATTCTTGGTTTAGATTTTTTTTTGACCGGAATGATATTCTATTTGGGTAATAACACATTACATTTATGGGATAAAGAGATTTTTTGATGAGATTTTAATATAAAAATATTGAGACAACTCTTAACTTAAAAGTTTTAGATCAATGCATTTAAACTCAATTATGTCGTTTGTGGTACCTGTCCAACATTCTTTTTTACAATATTAGTTGTTTTAATTATAGGACCATATCTTGGAGGCTCAGTCCCATTATCATCTATTGTACATCACTCCTACTACTTCTTTAAGACTTCCCTCTCTTATTTCTTGTAGAACACTCATAAAGTGTGCCTATGAATATGTTTCTCCTCTCTCTCAATAGGGTTCAAGAAACCCACCGCTGAGCTCAGCCATTGTTGACCATAGTTTGGCTCAACATTAATTGCTGACCATTGCTTGGAACAGTCATCGTCTGCCATTGTCTTTCTGCATACATATAGTTTGTTTCTCCTGGATCTGTATCTTTAAAATGTCTCTTGGACTTTTGGGCACACTGATCGATAGATCTCTCAAAAATCATCGAGAACAACTCAACAACCTCTACGTGCACTTTCACACGTTGCCCATAGAAGTTGCCACGCACGCTCACAAGCAGCACATGCCTCACACGTCTAGAGACACGATCGAGTTTGCTATGTCATATCAGTCCTAGTGTTTGTCATGTGTAAATAGGGGTGTCCAAGCAAACCGGCGACCCACCCAACTCGTCTGACCCACTGCCGTTCGACCCACTGCCACCCGATCCAACAACTCCGACGGTTGAATGCGGTTTTTGACTTTGCTAACCTGACATCCAACGGGTCGGTTATCGGTTTTTAAACCCGTGAAACCCAACCGGAATCGAAGTCCATTCAATATCCGGCCTTTTTCTTTTTTTCTTTTTTTTTTTCAAATTTCGGACATTTTCTAGATTTCGGCCCCTTTTTTTTTTTGGATTCCGACCCCTTTTTCACTTAAATCCGTCGATTTCTAGCATAATAAATATTGAATCTGGCCAAACTAGTGATTTCTCATCACAATTTGGCAAAAATCTCGCCAGATCCGATGGAATCTCATCAAATCTTGGATGGATCTGGCGAGATCTCGTCATGTTTCGAAGGATTTCGGTGAGATCGGTTTCACCCGAAATTAACCGACCACCACCTACCAGCAACCCGAACCGATGAAACCGTTACTGTTTCGGGTCGATTATGGGTTGGGCAAAAACCTGACACACCCGACCCATGGACAACCCTATGTGTAAACGCCAATTTGAGTGACATTAGCCTTAGTTATACATGTTAGTGTTTGTCATCTATTTGGCACATTTGCCACACCAAAAACCCCTTTTATCAAATGTGCCAAATCTCATAAAATTTGCCACATGTGAACAGTATTGTTGCAAATTTGCAATAATACGAACGAAAATACTAAAAAAAATAGTTTTTTTACTCATTCTCTCTCATCCTTTTTACTCTCTCGCTTCTCTCTCTTTCTTTTTCTTTTTTCTTTCTCCACCACTCCATCTCTGTCACTCTCTTTTCCTCTTTTCTTCTTCTTTCTCCAAAAGCTTCACTTCCGTTGGACTTTTCTTCTCTTGATTTGTTCCACAAGTCAAGGCGTAATTGTTCCCAGAAGATTATTTTTTTAATATTAATTATTTTTTTAATTTTTCTGGGTTCTGTGGAGTAGAAGAATCTGGTGGGTGATTTCAAATTTGTCTTTTAGAGCTTACCGAATCTAGGTTTTGTTACTTGGACTGAACTAAGAAAAAGGGTATGTTCTTCTGCTTCTAAATCTCAGCTCTATTGGGGTTTGATATTTTGTTGCTTTTGCTTTTGCCGATCTCATCGCCGATGGTTGGTTGAGTTTTTTCATTGATTGATCTGTTGGGTTGGGGTTTTGTTGAAGATTTTGAGTTTTTTATTATTATTATTATTATTATTTTGTTGAGGTTTTTGGATTTGGAATTCGTTGGAGGATCCGGTGATTATGGATGTAGTTTGTGGCGGTGGTTGTAGTGGTGGCTGTTGGTTCTGGGTGGTGGTGACTGCCATTGACTGTGCATTTGTATATTTGCTAGGTTTTGGGTAAATATATTATTTTAATGTATAGAATTGAATTATAAAACATCTGATAAATGGGATGTTATAAAATGATGTGGTAAAATAATAAAGTAAGTTTTTGGTGTGCCAAAACGGCATTTTTTATACAACATCTGCTGTGGATGCTCTAAACGTGGCAAAACATGACTCACAAACTATCATGTTTTGCCACATTAACAGAATACATATATGCCAGCCATCATTGATTATTGATTGGCATTAACAGTCGTCATTAACCGGTTTTCGATCACTATTTTCCTCCAAGCATGGTGCTTTTTATTATGTTTTTTCCAATAAATTTGGTATGGAGTCCATTTCTCAATTTGAGGCTTTGAAAATGGTGAATCCTCTTGAAAATAATATCAAGGATGTTAGAAAATTCTTAATTACTAATAGGGTACGGTGAATAGTTCTCCTTTTTTCTCACATTTATTTTTGAGAAAGCATTATCTCACATTAATGGTGGGATTTACTCATTGATATTATTCTAGATATATATTCTATGCCCGCTAATCCAAGGATGACACCCAGCCCTCTTTTTTTCTTTTGTTTTTTGGTTAAAAAGGATGACGCCCAACCTATTCATATTATTCTAGATATATATAGTACAAACAATAGTGCCTATGCTCACAAGTCACAAAATGCATCTCTTTCTTCGTGGTCATAATATTTGGGAATATATATGTCACTATATAGGGAAGAAAATTTATTTAGCACTAATATTATTCTGAGAGCTCCTGTGCCTCTCGTGGTCATAACTTTTATCTTTATTTTATTTATTTATTTATTTTAAGTGTTGAATGTTGAAATTTTTTTTTAGAGGGGCCACAAGTGATAGGACTAGGCTAACTGAAATTCGTTTTACTCGAACTAATTAAATTTCTAAGAAGTAAATATATATATATATATATATATATATATATATATATTTTATATATTATTTAAAAAAAAAAATGTTTCAATTGGAAAGAAAAGAAGGGGGTGTTAGGGTCAAGGAGGTCATGGCTCCCTTGGTTCCAACGTGAGTCCATCCTTCATCAAAATAAATCAATATCAAAATAATACTTCGTATCAATAAACAAATCAAAACGTTCACCAAAACAAAGTTGACAGTTTGATAGATATGGTAATCAAAATTGGTATATTGAATTAAATTATTGAGTGAATTATAAACTATGCATTATATTGAACCAGCATTTTTCTATTTATGGGACAAGCATCAGTTTTTCCAGAAGGGGGGGGGGGGGGGGAGTGTCCCTTCTTGAATACAAATCTTCTATATTACTTTTTTGTGTTTTATTTTATACTCTTTCAATCACAATTTATCATTTATTCTTTTTAATTTCGTTATAAAATAACAGAAGTTCAATATTAAAAGAAAAGGAAAAAAAGATACATAATATATTACGATTGGTGGAGAATACAATATATAGAATACAAAAAAATGTTATAGAGAATTTGTATTCTCTTTACTTTTGTGTTGTTGCATGTCAAGTAGCATTTCGAAATAAATAAGAAATTCATAATGCATGGCAAGATAATTAGGTCATATAAATTATAAAATGATAGTTTTGGAAGGACCTCTCCTTGGTAAGGATGTTCATGGTTACAACTTAACTTTTCTGTTCTTTTTTTTTTTTTTTTTTTTGGAGAGGAGGGGGGGGGGGGGGGGGTGGGGTTTGTTAAGTGAAAGAACATTTCACACTCTCAGTTGCCGTTTTTGAAAAACTTTTTCTGCTTATTATTATTATTATTATTATTATTATTATTATTATTTTGAGAGCTTTCTGCTTTTTAATTATATTAAGGATGTTCAAGGTTTCAATCACTTGCTCATATGCCCAGCATTGGTTATAATTTTATATTACAAGAACATTACGTAGTCTTTGCGGTAGAAGAACGCGGGTCCCCAAACCCCTTTGTTGTAGGTCCAAATCCTAAACTATGATAAAAATAACGTTTTACCCGCTCAGTTGACTAACTTTAACTCCCAAAGCCTTTCCCTGACTTGGGTCTCCCCAGTCCCCACTGATACTGAGACTTAAATTGACAGTGGCAGGCTGATCAAATGGCGTGTCACTTGATTACGAATAATTCTGAGACCCGCTTCGATCGTTTATTTAGATTCACAATTGGTTGATTTGTGCGCTATAAGTGATTGATATTTTTTGTTCATTATTAACTTGAGCAACCACAATTTTTTTTCGTTCACTTTATAATAACACCAATTATAAAATTGAGTATGAAAATAGTCATGTTCACGCTAGTGTTGATTGATCAATTGATCAACCCCACACCACCTCCACTTTATGCCGCGTAAATGAAAGATTAGAAGTCATGGGACTGACCTTTTTTGTTTTTTTAGTTTGGGGTCAGCTTGGGTTGGCGGAGGGAACCTTCACTTTTTTCTTTTTCTTTTTTGAGAAAGGGAAGGAACCTTCACTTGATCAGTACCAACAGTAGATTGTCTACTCATTAGTTGCCCATTTATTAGACAAGAAGTCACGCATGTATTGATTGATTACTAATAAAGCGAAAAAAATATAATATTATTTTAAACAATCATTTTGGCTTCTAGCATATAGTTTTATTTTAGTTTATAGTAGGTGTTGGGTCAATAAGATTAGGATCAGTCAAAAGGAAAAAATTGGTGGAAAATCTCTTTCCATAAAAAGGATTTTGATATATCCTCTTATCTTAAGGGTACATATCTACAAATCATAAGATGCTGGATCTTGCCCAACAATAATTAATTACTTAATAGAGTTCAAAGTAGTTACCTTTTTAAGGTTTTATTTAATATTTCTTTTAAGTTCGTAAATCCTACCAGCCTTGCGTACGTACCTTCCATGAGTATCATTATCTGTACAAAACTTTATAAATTTATTTGTGAGCATATTTTTATTGCTGAAATGATTAAAGGGCAATAGAATTAGAAGCAAATAGTTCATATTGTTTGCTTCTTCTTCTTCTTCTTCTTCTTTTTTTTTGGTCCCTAGGGACCAAGTTTCTAAATGATTTGAACAATAAAGAATAAGCATAATGGATTTTCTATTTGTACATTGAAACATTTAGGGATTTCCTTAATTTATATAGAATTGCAATGTGCAATCACAGATTGAAATTAGATGTAATACCTAAGATATTGCACTTGATGCAATAATAATGAACAATTGAAATTGAAAGTTGTAATAAACAACTTTCAATCTCAACCATTAAAAAAAAAATATTAAAAAAAATAAAAAGTTAAAATTAAAAAAAAAATGTAAAAAAAAAATTATAAAGGAAGTGATGTAAGCAGTCGCACCTAATCTCAATCCGTGCCATCACAACATATCCTTCTTGTTGATCTAGTCGTCAACACCTTGTTTTCCCCATTCGGGCTTTAGTGCTTGTGCCTGCCACGTAGGTAGTACCTGTATCAGATAATATATATTGGTTTATTTGCATATGCTAAAAAAGTTCCTTATTTTTCTTTTTAATGGCTTGAATATATTGCGAAAAGTATAATGTTTTTTTATTAATGGAAATCCATGAATGGATTTAAGCTTTAATGATATGTAGATTTGAAATAATTAAGTATAAGATGATGTTTAAAAAGGGTGTAAGATAACTCAGGACAAAGGATTCCCAAACCCAAAAAAAAAAAAAAAATGAAAGAAAAGAAACTCAGGACAAAGTATTAAAGTAAACAACACAACTTATTTGGTGACAAAGTGGAAAATTCTTACGACCCATCCAAAAGAAAACCAGTAGAGGGATTAACCCTGACTCTAAGAAGATTTTTCCTATTAAAATTGAAGTTTACAACAAAATCAAATCCTTGATCTTAATTTCTACCTCATAGAAAGCCTATTACCCACTATCTATTCCAAGTCACTTGGACTCTTCTAATATGAAATTTTTTCACTAAACATTGTTCATAATTACAAGGAATGTCTAAAGATTTGATATCTGTTAGGACATTTTTGGTAAACTGTAATAGGCGCTGTAATATAATAGTTATTCCTATAGTTTAGTTATTCTTTAGTTTGGTAATGTTTTTATTACAATTAATAATAATTCCTTATGAATAGCTATTCTTTAAAATGAGGAATAACAGTTCCTCTTTAAAATATTATATTAGTTATTCCTTAGTAAGTGTAATAATTTCAAAATTTAATATATTTCTAAATAAATAAACTTTCCATATATATCTAACAATTATAAAAATAAAAAATCATAAAAAATAACACATATCTCTCTTAAATTTAAAAATAACCATTTTTAAGGAAATATAATTGTATGAGTAAGAAATTTCCTAAAATAAATGTTAAGTTTCATTCTAATGTTATAACTCACAGCCAAACTAATGAATAAGTTTAATTATTGCATTACAACATATTTTATTCCTAATAATAAATATTATAATTCCTATTATAATTCTCATTCAGTATACCAAATGTACTTTTAGATGTTTAATTAGTCTTACTTGGCAAAACTATTTGGCCATTAATGGACATGTTTTAATAGTGAAGTTGGCCACATTAATGCATGTTTGATGATGGATGTTATAATGGAATTGCAACCATTTATATTGGTTGGCTGGCTACCTTAAGTAATTTGATAGTATTAGTGAATATTGTATCTCTCTGGCTCTCTCTTTCTTCTTTGTCTAGTAGCAAGCACCACCTTGAGCAATAACATAGAGGTTTGGCTGGCAACGTGAATAAATCGGCAAGTCTATGCTAGAGGTATGTAACAATTCTTTTAATCTTTCATAATAAACACCTACCATGATTGACTTTGTGGCTTCACCCCTGATTACCGACTGAAATCAATGGCTTCAAAACTACTTTTTGTATTCATAGGGTTATGCTGAGTAAATGTTTAGGATTTCTTACTTTCTTTTCTATAGTGCATGACAATACTCTCAGGGCACGTTTAATAAAGTGTAATAAATACTAAACTGTAATAATTATTTTTATAGTTTGTCTTTTTTTTTTTTTTGAGGAACTTCATACAGTTTAACTATTCTTTAATTTTTCTATGTTTTTATTACGAGGAATATAATAGTCATTTCTTATAAATAGTTATTTTTAAAATGAGGAATTATTATTATTTTCTAAAAGGGTTGTAATAGTTATTTCTTAGTAAGTGTAATAATTTTTAAAATTAATATATTTTTAGATAAATAAACTTTCAATATACACATAACAATTATAAAAAAAAAAATCATAATAAATAATTCATCTCTTTCTCAAATTTTAAAAAAATATTATTTTTAAGAAAATATAATCATATGAATAAGATATTTCCTAAAATAAATTTTAAGTTTTATCCTAATGTTACATCTCACAACAAAACTTACGAATCGATTTATTTATTTTATTACAACACATTATTCCTAACAATAAATATTACCTTCCCTCTCATAATCCTCATTCACTTTACCAAGTGTGCACTTAAAAAATCATTTTTAGTTGATCAAGCAAGTCTCAATAAAGGGTGTCGAGAGGCTTGTCCTGATTGATCAAGATTTGATCAAAGGTCATTGAAAATCTAGTAATTGCTTTCTCTTGAGCTAAATCTTGGAACTTGATCCTGTACTTGAAAACTGACATTACAACTTAAACAAGATACATAATCATGAAACTCGTCAAGATTAGACCTAACACATATTGTGAGAGGAACGCTCCTTAAGACTGTCTCATAAGATCTTTTCCCCACATTTTCTCACTTTTTTCAAGATACAAGTATACTTTAGCACACTTTCAGTAAAAAGTTAGATAAGTTGTTCCCAAATGACACTAAATATTGTTCTGTATTCAAATTTTTAAGGGTAAATTGCAAATTGCACCCCTAAAGTTTGGAATGTTTGGATTTTACACCTTAAAGTTTCAAAATTTGGATTATAACCTCTAAAATTTGGGGTATTTGGATTTTACACCATGGCATTTAAAATTTTGGCTTTTACTCCCTAATTTTAGGGGTGTTTGGATTTTACTTCCTAAAGTTTGGGGGTGCTTGGAATTTGCACCCTCAAATTTCAGAATTTCGAGGTGTAAATTTCAAATATCTCTAAACTTTAGGGAGGTAAAATCTAAATTCTAAAATGTTAAGATATAAAATCCAAACACCCCCAAACTTTAAGAGATAAAATCCAAATTTTGAAATTTCATGTTATAAAATCAAACACTCCCAAAGTTTAGGGGTGTAATTTACAATTTACCAAAATCATAAAAGATAAAAAATAAAAAATCTATATTTTTAATAGCTTCAATTATTATAATGTTGGTTGTTGAAATCTTGTCATGATTCTGATTATGTGAAGCTACTTATGTGGTGTGCATACATGGAATCCAAATCTCTACTAATACACTACAATGCGTGAGGGGATATGGTCCCCCAACCCGGTCCACCCCGAAAATGAAACCGGCTTGGGGAAGAGAAATCTTTTAATGATATTAAAGCTACCACCCACTTATTGTGGGCGGGTAAAAAAAGGATCAGACCTGCATGACAGGATGTGATGAACTTTATGTTTTGTTATTTTTTTCACAGTGAAAAAAAAAAAAAAAAAAAAAAAAAAAAAAAAAAAAAAAAAAAAAAAAAAAAAAAAAAAGAAGAAGAAGAAGAAGAGGAAGAAGAAGGAGGAGAAAAAGTTAAGTTCTAAAAAAGCTGTATATAAGACTAAAAGCTAATGTTAAAAGCTATTGCCAAACTCATCCGTACACTAGGGGCATCTTTTGTTAACAATTTACAGTAATTTAATTTATGGATAAGAGCTATACATAATTGACAGTATGCTTCATAACTAAAACTACAAGTAAAATTAGTAATAATGATTTAGGTAAAGTTATTTAAAATTGTATGACAAGTTACTGAAAGGTGAGTTGTAACAATTAAGAGTTAATGATTGAAGCAAAAGAAGAACATTTTTCATGAAATAGTAAAATATTCGATTCTTAAACCCTTCAACCATGTTAAAAGAACACAAGCATTAAGCAAGTTGCAGCTCTTGACATCAGCCAAATACAATGACCCCTAGAATTTCCCAACTGCACAGAAGTCAAGCACTTTCTAAGATGACCCAATATCTACATTAAATTTTTATTATTACACTATAATGGGTAGGTATATAACTAACTCTGGAGGTATACATACAACAGGTTATCAAAAAAAAAAAAAAAGGAGGCATACATATCAGTATATAACAGGTAACTCAGAGAGTTCACCCAAACACTTCAACATTTTTGAAGTTCAAAGTTCAAACAACCATGGGTTCAGTTCCAATTGAGACCTTCAGTATAGAGGAGAAGCAGCTGGACATAGAGGATTCTAGTCCAGTTCAGAGGGCTGAATGGGTTCTCAATTCTCCTGATCCACCACCTCTATGTCATGAGCTTATAAGTTCAATCAAACAGACAGTGTTCCCTCATGGAAAAAAGCACTCTTCATCTTCCAAGAAGCAAACTCCAAGGGATTATGCTGCTTCATTCCTGCAGGGTCTATTTCCAATCCTCAGGTGGGGAAGGAATTACAAGGCATCAAAGTTTAAAAGCGATTTGATGGCAGGTTTGACACTGGCTAGTCTTAGCATTCCTCAGGTATATACATAAGTTAACCCATCAAGTTTGCTTACTAAGTTAAGTAGAACATTATGAGAGGTCTTTTCATGGACTAATTCCGGGTATACATGTTGTATGGAATTTCTTGCAGAGTATTGGATATGCTAGTTTAGCAAAACTTGATCCTGAATATGGCCTGTGTAAGTTGCTGGGCTGAGTTTAGTGCTGTATATTATGCTTTTAAGTTTCTCTATGTATTGTTCTTTCAGACCCGGCAATATGCCACAGGAGAAAGAAACAATTGTGTCAAATAGGAATTATTCTAATGTTGTTAGCCTGAAAGTTTATGTTTGTTGATTCCACTAGACACAAGCGTTGTCCCACCTCTGATTTATGCTCTAATGGGGAGTTCAAGAGAGCTAGCTATTGGACCAGTTGCCGTAGTTTCCATTCTGATGTCTTCCATGGTTCCAAATATACAAGATCCTGTGGCTGATCCCATTGCCTACAGAAATCTTGTTTTCACGGTTACCTTCTTCGCAGGAACTTTCCAAGCTGTGTTCGGAATGTTCAGGTAATTATTCCTTTTAAAGATACATTTATTTTTTCTTGTAATATGACACTTGCTCCTTATTGTATTTGCTTCTCCTAACAAGTTGTTTTATCTTTCAATATTCTCAGATTGGGCTTCCTTATTGATTTTCTTTCACATGCTGCAATTGTTGGATTCATGGCGGGTGCAGCCATTATCATTGGTCTTCAACAACTAAAAGGGCTATTTGGGTTTAGTCACTTTACCAACAAAACTGATGTAGTATCTGTCTTAGAGTCTGTTTTTGAATCACTTCACAGTGAAGTAAGTTCTGCTATGAGAACCATGGTTCTTTTCTTTTTCTTTTTTGGAATAGGGGCCTCTTATTTTTGCTCTCTTTAGTCTTAATGTGCTTTCACTGATTTGTTACAAACTTTGATAGTTCCATCTTTGCCTTGCTCTTTCAATGACAGTGGTTTCCTCTGAACTTTGTCCTTGGTTGTTCATTCCTGATCTTCCTCCTATTCGCCAGGTTTATAGTAAGCAATTGAATCCTAGCGATATTCCCATTTCTTTAGGCACTTTTTTTTCTGCTTCTTTAGTCAAATTATAATCATGTCATATTTGCAGGGCAGAAGAAACAAAAAGCTCTTCTGGTTGCCTACTATTGCTCCTCTTATAGCAGTTATATTATCCACTTTGATAGTGTTTTTGACCAAAGCTGATAAGCATGGAGTTAAGATAATAAAACACATCAAAGTAGGCGTGAATCGAAGTTCAGTTAATCAGTTACAATTCCACGGTCCACATGTTGGACAAGCAGCAAAAGTTGGACTAATAACTGCAATTATTGCTCTCACGGTGTGATTTCATTCCTCTTGGCTATATTGGTTATACTTTAATTTTGACTATTAAGTTTATTAATGATTATCAATCATTCACCTCAGGAAGCCATTGCTGTTGGCCGATCTTTTGCTTCCATTAGAGGCTACCATCTTGATGGGAACAAAGAAATGATAGCCATGGGTTTTATGAACATAGCAGGGTCTTTAACATCATGCTATGTGGCAACTGGTGAGCTCTTCTTGTGACTTTTTCCTTTTCTTTCTTAAAAACTTATCTTGGACACTGCAATAATCCATGTATCCAATCAAGCTAACAAGCCTAGTGATGCATAAATCAATTATTTGACAGGTTTTGTTCAATTTCTGCAGGTTCATTCTCACGGACAGCTGTAAATTTCAGTGCAGGATGTCAAACAGTGGTATCAAATATAGTGATGGCCATTACTGTGCTTGTATCACTTGAATTGCTAACTAGGCTCTTGTACTTCACCCCCATTACAATCCTAGCTTCAATCATTCTATCTGCTCTTCCTGGACTTATAGACATAAATGAAGCTTTCTATATCTGGAAGGTTGACAAAATGGATTTTCTTGCATGTCTTGGTGCATTTCTTGGGGTCCTGTTTGCATCAGTGGAGATTGGCCTAATGGTTGCGGTAATGTGTATACTCCTTTTTTCTTTTTTCTTTTTTTTTTTACCCTTTTACTTTGTTAGTCCACTGTGAGTTTTGGCATGGATTCATTTCTCTGTTCGGCTGTGCACATGATTGAGACAATTTCTACCTTAAAAAAGAACCCGACTTTTAGTAACAGACAACTTCATTATAATTGATTCATGATGGTAGAATAATGTTAGATAAACTCTGAATATTTTTATACTCGATTTGGATGAATCCAGTAGTCTTGTGACTGATGTATTTCACTGTGAACGTGATGGTAGAATAATGTTAGATAAACTCTGAATATTTTTATACTCGGTTTGGATGAATCTAGTAGTCT
This sequence comes from Quercus variabilis, assembly GCA_030445155.1. NCBI lineage: Eukaryota > Viridiplantae > Streptophyta > Magnoliopsida > Fagales > Fagaceae > Quercus > Quercus variabilis. The sequence goes on along the minus strand of CP129456.1, from coordinate 32,034,859 downwards.
TGTGACTGTGTTTCACTGTGAACGTGTTGACTCAATTCCTGTTTACATTATTGAGACAATTTCTGCCCAAAATAGGACCCAACTTCCAAAATAGGACCCAACTTGTAGTAGCAGACAAATTAAAACAATAATTGATTCATGGTAGTAGAATAGTGATAGATAAACTCCAAATATCTAATGCTTAATTTAAAAGAACCCAGTAGTATTATGATTATCGAGTTCAATTACTTAATTGAGTTGGATTATGCAACTGCCATCTGATTGGTGGGTGCTCACACTATTTTATCCTTAGGCCTAATTGATTAGCAGACTTGGTTCATCCCTTTTAGCATGTAGCTTCTGTTCATGATTGGTATGCAACACTTTCAAAATCTGCCTAGTTATTTGGATGAGCTAGGATAGGAGTCCAATGAGCTCTGTACTGAACATGTTCTCAGTAAAGCGACTACATGTTAGGATGAAGTATGATCATAGTTTTGTTCAATGTGAAATATTTTATTTCTTGAAGGCAGTATACAAAAATATTCATTGTATGGGAATGGGATAGCCAATTATTCTAACTCTGGTTGTGATTTTCGGAGTGCAGGTAGCAATCTCATTTGCAAAAATATTACTAAAATCAATTCGCCCTGGCATAGAAGAACTAGGTAGACTTCCTGGAACAGATATCTTCTGTGACATCAGTCAATATCCGATGGCCATTAAAACTCCAGCAATCATAACTATCCGTGTCAATTCTTCCTTATTATGCTTCGCTAATGCCAATTTCATAAGAGAAAGGTACTGCATTTTTTGCATTTATTTGTGTACCATGAGAAAAAAGACAGAGAAGTGGTGCAAGTTGAACTTAATCCATGTATGGTACTTATTTCAGGATAGTAAGGGGGGTGACACAACATGAAAATGAAATGAAAGACAGTGCAAGGGAAAGTGTTCAAGCAGTAATCCTTGACATGTCCAGTAAGTGTTATACACTTGGATATCTGGTACCAAGTTGAATTCTGTTTCAATGATATCATATATCACTAACCAAATTGAATTCCTTTTATGACAGACATGATGAGCATTGACACTTCAGGAATTGTTGCACTACAGGAACTGCATAAAGAGTTGGTTTCTCATGGCATAGAAGTAAGAAATTGACCTGCATTTCAGGATTTGCGATATTTCAGTTTATTTTGTTCCTAACCTTTAAAATATTTGTGTTTTTTCAGTTAGCTATGGCCAACCCAAGGCAGCAGGTGATTCACAAGCTGAAGTTGGCCAACTTTTTAGATAAACTTGGCAGAGGGTGGATTTTCCTCACCGTCGGTGAAGCTGTAGATGCATGTCTTAATTCTAACTTGGTTAGTCTTAGCAGCTGTTGATGGCTCTATGAGGTCTTGAATGTATACTAAGTCGGCTAGCTAATTTTGTGACATATATCCCTTAAGAAATTCACAATAGTACCGGATGTTGTGACCATGAACTATAGAGTGTGATGAAGCAGAAAACTGCAACTCATCAGTATGCTTCTCAACAATATGATAGACGACCTGTAATACCTGTCACAAAAAGCACTCAATAGAGAAGGGCACTAGTTTGGGGCCTGCTAAGGACCCTCCGATGCTTAAGTTAGCTTATTCTCTCTAGAAAAATTGTAATTTGTATAGCAGTTGTGTGTTTGTGTCCTTTTACCTATTTTTCCTGGCTTTATATAGCCTTAGGCTGAGTTAATACTCAGTAAACCGTTATGTTACAACTGGATAATCAATGCTTAATGATTGCAATTTAACTCCAATGTTTTCTGTTCGTAACCGGTCCTTAATTCTACATTATTGGACGATGGTTACGGTTTTGCACTATTCATTGCTCAGTTATTGATTGCTGCCTAGAGTTAATGCACATACGCTTGTCCATACCCTTACTAGTCACTGTCACTGACAATTTGCAAGTAATGGACGACCATTTATATGCTACTCGTCAGTTGCCCTCCTTATTCCTTTATCGTCCATAGTCTGGACAAGCTAAGGAATATGGAAAGTCCGTTTTGGGTAGATCACTTTGTTCATGCCCCGAGATCCTCGTCTCATCATATTTATTGTGGGGCGATATTTTCGTCAGCTAATTGCCACGTTCCATGTTTGTGTTGGCCGCACATGTGTGTTTTCCTTGAGTTTCCCACATATTGAATTCATTTCCTTTTTTTCTTTTTTTCTTTTTTTTTTTCTTTTTTCTTTTTTTTTTTTTTTAATATCAAAAAGCCTTCTCATATTCCTCTTTTTCTTGATTATTATACACCAAGCTTGGAGTTTGAAACTAAAAGAGAGTTCCTGCACCTTTTGTATGGTAAGACTCCTTTTTCTCCCTTAATGGTTGATTTTGATTTCATTAGGAAGGAAACTCCCTCTATTTCGTTCTTCTTTGCTAGGTTAGGAGTGTTTCTTGAGTCTTCTGTTGGACGCCGCCCCTATGTAGGTTTATTTGTTCCTCGAGACTATAGGGCTTTCAGGCCTATTTTGATTGGCCTTTACCCTTTCCTCTGTCGTTCTCTAATTGCCCATCATCTAGAGATGACTACCATAGAGTACAGAGATAGTGACGTTAGGTCCAGTGAGTTAGAAACTGGTTTTCCGTCAAGTGGTGAGTCCTCTGATAAAGATTTTGAAATCGTAGTGTCAAAACCTCCATCGTTTTCAAAACCCTCCTCTTCTTCAAAACCCTCTTCTTTTTCTAAAGTTCCTTCGTCGTCAATCCCCTTTCATGCCCTCTCTAAGTCTTACCTTTTAGAGTCAAGACATTTGAAATCTATTTGTAAGAGGTTTCAATTCCTTAAGGGGGTATCTATAAGATTACCTCGTCCTAATGAGAAAGCATGCACCTTTGCCCATGGTGAAGTGAATTTTTACGAAACTACTTTTTCATGTGGCCTTCGTTTTCCAATTCATCCCTTTATTATGCAACTCCTTTCTACTCTAAATGTTGCACCTGGTCAGCTCGTCCTTAACACATGGAGGATGATCATTAATTGTATGTTGATCTAGGTGTTTGTCCATGATGGGGACATGATTACCCTGAATGAGTTTCTTTACCTGTATCATTTGAAGCCTTCCACCCATTATGGGTATTTTGAACTTCTGCCTTGGAATAGGGAATCTAGAATTGTCCGTAGCTTCCCTACTTCCTTTCATGACTGGAAGTCACGATATTTCTTCATTTCTAAATCTAGATGGGAAACCATGTCTGACGACCTGTGGGGTGAGGTCTCGTGGTTGCTATGGAAATTGGAAATTCCTTCTCTCGATTCATCTCTCTTTTCCTCACCATTAAACATGTTGTTTTAAGTTTGTTGCTCTTTTGATTTTTTTTTTTTTAATTTTTTTTTATTTAGTTGCTGATCGTCCGTTGTTGTAGGAACGCTACCAAGGACGAATTAAGGTTGCCCTTGAGTTTGCCCTCACTGTTGATGATTTCGATGAGCTGGTTGATCCACGTCGTCTGTACGAGTGTTATCTTGGACCCAAACCTTCTGCATATGTTTTGAAGAAAATTGCAGGGGAAGACAAGAGTAGGTTTTTAATCCTTCATCTTTTCTTGTCTTACCTTATAGATTTCCACCCCACTAACCTTCTTCTTGCAGAAATGGCTACTAGGTATGGCAAAGGCAAGTATGCCCATGTTAAAAGCTTGAAGAATGAACCCTTATCCCTTATTACCCCTGGATCAAAGAAACGCAGGTTGGATGAAGGGAAGGATGAGACTCCTACCCTCTAGTCACTTTTTAGCACTCCTTCTTCTCCCACATCTTCTCTTGAGATGATGACCTTTAGCCCTCCGACCACATGCTCTAAAGGGAAGACCAAGGTTGGCAAGAGTGTTTGGGACGACCCTACTACTGCTCTTAGAAGAGCTCATAATGTTGTCACTAACAACGAGCTTAAGGGTCTCTTGTCCATCCCTTCTCATGAACTAATTAGCCGTCATATTCACAAGTTAGTGTAGGTATTGTACTCAACGTTTCTTCATTACTCATTAAGTAGTTACACCTGTTAAAAATTATTAACCGTTTTATTTTTTTTAGGTTCTTGGTGAGTCCCTTCGTTTAACAACAGACTACTTAAGCAGCGAGGAGAAGGTATTGGTGGCCAACTCAAGGTTGATTCTGTTAAGGCTGAAAGCTCAAGGTTGAGGAAGGATCTAATTGAAGCTATGGATCAGTCGACCAAGGTGAAGGAGAAAGTGAAAGAATTGAAAGAAGCACTGAAGGTTGAGAAAAAGCGCCTCATTCAGAAAGACGAGGAAGTTCAAGCTGCCCTCCTGACAATGGATGAAGAATGTGAGAAATTGATTTCCAAGTTCTTGGAGTCTGATTGCTTCTTCGATATGCAGTTCGAGCAGTACTTCAAGAGCTTTGAGCTTCTTTGCGGTGGATGACGAAGCATCATAGCCATGTAGCTGATTTTGCGAATTTGGACTTTGAAGCCATTGATATTGAGAACCTTGCTGACGAGGCTAATGAGAAGGAAGGTGAAACCATCGCTAAAGCCACCAAGGTTGTTAAGGGAGAAGGTGCTGCTATAGGAGGAGTTAATGATGAGGCTCAAACAGAGGCGGGTTGTGTTAAGGAGTTTGTCAGTGCTCCTTGAAGTAAAAATTTAAGTAATCTTTTCTTTTTGTTCCATTTTAAAGACAATGGATGCCTCCTGTTTTGAGGCTTTAAATTTAGAAACAATGGGTGCCCCCTGTTTTAAGGCTTTTATTTTAGAAACAATGCACTTATCTTGTTTTGAACTTTGAAGTTCTTATGATTCATGCTTGCTCTTTTATTACCTTGCTTAATAATTTAACTCGTCATTTGAGTTTTCACTGTTTTCTGTGATTTCAGCTCATTGTTAGAGTTGTTACCACGTCTATGATTTTCAACTTGTCATTTTGAGTTTTAACCATATGGCGTGATTTTAACTCATCTTGTGAGTTTTTACCACATTTGTGATCTTAGTTTGTGATTTTAACTTATCTTGTAAGTTTTTACCACATCTATGATTTTAACTTTTCATTTTGAGTTTTTACCATATTTTGTTATTTTAACTCTTTTTTGAGTTTTTACTACACTTATGATTTTCACTCATCATTCGAGCTTTTACCATTCGTGTTCTTATCACGTTTGTGATTTGAACTTGTTGCTAGATTTCAAATACTTCCTTTTCGTTATTAAAATTAACTTTGACACTTTGTTAAGCTTTATTGAAAAAAAGGATGCCTGAACAAACCTTATTATTTCATGCATTCCTTATATATGAGGGAATTACAAGGAAATAGCAAACTAAAAATAGCTTTAACAAAACACTTGAAGGAAAAAAAAAAGTACTTAGAAAAAAAAATTAAATCTTGCTTATCTGATGTGTTGTCAGGTGAGATGCTCTTGCAAACAAATCTTATTAGACTAGACAATAGCTTTTACTGATAGTACTTCTCGAGATGTTCCACATTCCAAGGACAAGGAAGTGGATTGCCTTCCAAATCCTTCAAATAATAGCTGCCTCGTCTAGAGTAACGGACAACCTTGTATGGACCTTCCCAAGTAGGCCCTAACTTCCCCTGCACTAGATCTTTAGTAGCTTAGGAGACTTTTCGCAGCACCATGTCGTCAGGGTTGAACTTTCTGATTTTACCCTTTAATTATAGTACTTCTGCATTTTTTTTTTGGTACCGAGCCACTCTTAAGGATGCCTCATCTCTAACTTCAACCAAACAATCCAAGCTGAGTCTCAGTTCGTCATTGTTTGTACCTTCGTTGTGATGAGCTTGTCTAAGACTGGAGACTTCTATCTCATCTGGAATAACTGCTTCAATGCTGAAGGCCAACTTGAATGGAGTTTCTCCTGTTGGTGTTCTTGCTGTTGTCTTGTAAGCCTATAATACTCTAGGCAACTCTTCAGGCCATGCACCCTTTGCCCCCTCAAGTCGTGCTTTGATGAGTTTAAGCAAAGTACGATTTGTTACTTCTGTTTACCCATTAGTTTGTGGATGCCCAGGTGACGAGTAGTGATTTTGTATCCCTAGCTCTGCGCAAAACTCCTTGAATTTTCGACTATCAAACTAACGACCATTATCAGATATGATCATCCTAGGGATCCCAAACCAACAGACGATGTTCTTCCAAACAAAGGTCTGTATCTTGTCTTTGGTGATTACTACTAGTGGTTCTACTTCGACCCATTTGGTGAAGTAGTCAATGGTTACAAACAGAAACTTCAATTGCCTTTTTCCTAAAGGGAATGGGCTGACGATGTCTATTCCCCACGTAGAAAATGGCCAAGGTGAGGAGATGCTCGTCAGTAATTCCCCAGGTATATGCTGCACATTGCCGAACCACTGACATTTATCACATTTCTTCACAAGTTCAGCTGCATCCTTCTGCATAGTTAGCCAAAAGTTGCTTGCCCTAATTGTCTTTCCTACCAAAGATCGAGGTCCGGAATGGTTACCACGGACACCTTCGTGTATTTCTAGTAGAACATATGTTGCTTCGTCGGGGGCCAAACACTTTAGGTATAGCATTGAGAATCCTCTTTTGTAAAGTTCTTCATTCAAAACAGTGAACCTTGCTACTCAGACTCTGGCCTTCTTTGCCTCTGATGAGTCAAATAGGAGTTGGCCGTCTCTGATGTAGGATATGATTGGTTCCATCCAGTTACTTTGTTGTTGGATCGAAAGGGCTTGCAATCTATCAATACTAAGGGTTGTCTAAATCTCCATGAGCAAGCCTTTCGTTGCTAAAGCATCTTCAGTTGAGGCAAGTCTAGCAATCTCGTTAGTAACAAAGTTTTCTTCCCTTGGGATTAACTCGAGTTTAACATTATCAAACTTGTCAATGAGTTGGCTCGTCAGCTATAGGTATTTATTCATTCTTTCCTCCTTTGCTTCATATTCATCGTTTTTTTTTTTTTTTTTTTTCCAACAATCAGTTTGGAAATAGACCTCAATCTCACATGCTTGAATCCCAAGGCTCTTGCAACGCTTAAGCTGGCAAGGACTGCTTCATACTCTACCTTATTGTTTGTTGCTAGAAACTGGAGCTGAACACCATATTTAAGGACGTCATTCTCTAGTGACGTCATTATGACACTGACGCCTCCGAGTCATGTTACAGACGAGCCATCTGAACAAATTGTCTAATATTCTGCTTCTTGATCAAGGTTTAGAAGAGTAAATTCCACAATGATATCCACTAAAGCTTATGCCTTGATTGCTGTTCTTGGCCTGTATTCAATGTTAATTTGGCTTAGCTCAATCGCCCACTGGACCATACAACTTGCAGCATCTGGTTTGCTTATTGCTTTTTGGATTGGTTGGTCCATCATAACTACAATGGTATGAGCCTAAAAATACAGACAAAGCTTTCTCAAAGCCACGATTAATGAAAAGGACATCTTCTCCATGCGTGGATACTTTGCTTCAGCACCCTGAAAGGCCTGACTTGTGTAATACACTGGCCTTTGTATCTTGGATTCCTCGCAGATCAAAGCTAAACTAACGACTATTTGTGATACAACTAAATATAAAAACAGATCTTCTCCTTCTACTGACGGGCTTAAGAACTTTAAAGAAAGGAAGACACTTGTCAATGGTCCTTGAGACAAACCTGTTTAATGCTGCTACATGCCCTATCAGTCTTTGCACTTCCTTGACTATCTTGGGAGATACCATGTCAAGTATGGCTTTGACCTTCTTTGGGTTCGCCTCAATTTCTCACTAAGATACCATGAAGCCTAGGAATTTTCCTGAGGAGACTCCAAAAAGGAACTTCGCAAGGTTGTGATTCATCTTATACCTTCTTAAAGTATTGAACACCTCTTGAAGGTCTGCAAGATGGGTTTTAGCTTCCCTGCTATTCACAAGCATATTGTCTACATAGACTTCCATATTCCTCCCTATTTACTTGTTGAACATCTAATTCACCAATCTTTGATAAATGGCATTTGCATTCTTCAGTCCGAATAGCATGACTTTTTGGCAATACAGGCCCTGGCTAGTGACAAATGCAATTTTCTCCTTATCTTCTTCCTTCATTAGGATTTGGTTATAACCTGAAAAAATATCCATGAAGGTTAGTAGCTCATGACTAGCCATTTAATCAACAAGCTAGTCAATTCTAGGAAGGGAAAAACTGTCTTTGGGACATGCATTGTTCAAATCAGTGAAGTCCACACACATTCTTTATTTTCCATTGGACTTCTTTACCATAACACATTAGCAAGCCATTTTGGATAGTAGACTTCTCTAATGAACCCAGCAGTTAAAAGCTTTTCCACCTCTTCCATGATTGCTTTATTTCGCTCTAGAGCAATACTCATCTTTTCTGTTGGACGGGCTTCTTTGTTGGGTTGACATTAAGACTGTGCTCTATCACTCGTTTTTCGATCCTTGGCATGTCCTCATGGCTCCATGCAAAGATATCCAAGTTCTTTTTCAAAAACTTCACCAACTCATCCTTCAAAATCTGTTGAAGTTCCTTTCCTACCTTGGTGGTTTTGGATGGATCTCCTTCTACTAGCACTACATTTTCCGCCTCCTTCATGGGTTTGGGTGGTTCTTCTTCTACAATCCAAGTGTGATTTTCTTTAGACGCCAGGACCGCTTGGTAACATTCACGAGCCAAAAGTTGGTCTCCTATGATTTCTTTAGTTCCGTGAGGGGTTGGGACTTTCACTTTCAGGCAATATATGGGAGTTATTGCCTTAAGGTGATTAAGGGTCGATCACCCAAGAATCACATTGTAAGACGAAAGGCAATCGATGATCAAGAAGTCTACCATCCTCGTCACTTGAGCAGGATAGGTCCCTGCTATAATCTGTAATGAAATAATGCCCTTTAGATATACATGGTCTCTGCTAAAGCTAACTAACTGAGATCCGAAAGGCTTGAGGCGTTTTGGATCCAACTTCATTTGCTAGAAAGTCGTCATATACATCACGTCTGCCGAGCTCCCATTATTAACTAACACTCTTCAGGTGTTGAACCCCTCAATGGCTAGCGTAATGACTAGGGGGTCATCATGGGGCTGCCTAATCCCTTTCACATCTTGCTCAGAGAAGACAATGTCGTCATTCCCAGTGTGACGATGTTTTGCCATTGGATGGTTGACATGGACGTTGTTTACCTACCTTTACACCGCCTTTCTCAGGGACTTGTATGATCCTCCAACAACTAGTCCTCTAGTGATCATCCTTATCTCTCCTATGATGGGTTTGAGATTGTCCCAATCTTCCTCTCTTTGGTCGTTAGTGGGTTTCTCCTTTGTTTGCTGGCAAGCTTGATAGTCTTTCATAACAAACTTTTGGAGCTTCCCCCTTTGGATTAATTCTTCTATCTATTCTTTTAAATCCTTGCATTCGTTTGTATAATGACCATGGTTCTTATGGAAGCGGCAGTACTTCTTCGAACCTCTTCGCTTTGAGGATGAGCTCAATGGCTTAGGCCATTTCAAGGCAAGGTGTCTGCATGAGAATCTTGTCTACAAGCATTATTAATGGGGTGAAATTTAGCTTCTTCTTTGATGATGCCAGACTACTTTTGCTAGCCTTAGCTTCCGTAAGACTATCTTTGTGCTCCTTCTTCTTGCTTTAGGACTCTGCGCCTTCACCTTTCTTTCGTTTGCCCATTAATCCTTTTGCTGTGAGCGCGTCTTCCCCATTCATGTATTTTTGCACTTTAAATAGCAGATCCATCATCGAGGTTGGAGGAGTTTTCCCTAAGGAGAAAACGAGGTCAGGGTTGATCAGCCCGGCCTAGAAGGTCATCATTATCACTTGTTCATCAGCCTCATCAATTTCTAAGACTACCACATATTCCCTCAGGGTCTCTCCTTCCTGTCGTTTCACAGTTAGCAAATAGGAAATGGGCCTCTTATGACATTGGCCTCCAATGAAGTGACGGACGAATGAGTCACTTAGTTGGTCAAAGTTTGGAATGGACACTGTAGGCAGTATACTGAACCATGCCCATGCTACTCCCCTAAGGGTTGCTAGGAATGTCCTGCAAATAACTTCATCTGGGGTCTGCTAGAGACTCATAATTGTTTTGAATGCTCCTATGTGGTCCAAAGAGTCCTTAGTGCCATTGTAGACCTCCAGCTGAAAGAGACGAAATTTGGGAGGCAAGGGGCACTCCAGAACACTAGCTATGAAGGGTGAGTCGGTCTTCTTGATCATGCCATCCAAGTTCATTGTTGTCTTTCCCTTCATGGCGTTCTTGACCTCGTCCAACTCCTTTCTCATGTTTTTCATCATTTGATCACTACCACGAGTTGACTACGCGGTATGTTTGGAAGTATCCCTTCTGCTATTCTCTGGATTATGGGCCTCGTCATCGTTGTCATTGCGATTGCGTCAAGACTGCGACATAGTCGAAGTCCCAGGGCACACCCTTCACTTCAATTCTTCAATATGTTTCATCAATTCTTGCACGTTAGCAGTAAGTGCTTGAATTTGTTGGGCCATTACGGTTGGGTTCGTATGAGGTGATGAAGTGGAAGTGTCCATGTGTCTCGAGAAACTTTGTTGGTAGAGATATGATGATTTGCTTGAGAAAATTGCAACTTAGTTGTTTCCTACAGATGGTGCCAAACTGATGAAGCAAAAAACTGCAGCTTGTTAGTATGCGCCTCGTCAATATGTGGACAACCTGTAAAACTTGTGTCACAAAAAGCACTCAATAGATAAGGGCACTGATTTAGGGCCTGTCAAGGACCCTCCAATGCTTGAGTTAGCTTATTCTCTCTGGAAAAATTGTAATTTGTATAGCAGTTGTGTGTTTGTGTCCATTTACCTTTTTTTCCTGGCTTTATATAGCCTTAGACTGAGTTAATACTTAATAAACCGTTATGTTGTAGCTGGTAATCAATGCTTAATGATTGCAATTTAACTCCAACATTTTTTATTCATAACCAGTCCTTAATTCTGCATTATTGGACGATGGTAATGGTTTTGCACTATTCATTGCTCAGTTATTGATTGCTGCTTGGAGTTAATGCACATATGCTCGTCCATACCCTTACTCGTCACTATCACTGACGGTTTGCAAGTAATGGACAACCATTTATATACTACTCGTTAGAGTGCACTATGGCTTGTGTAAAAATTGTTTTTTGATTTGTTTGAGAGTGTTTGATGGTGAAGAAAATGTGAAGAAAGGTACCAATTTAAGCTCATTGTCTAATTTGTTTGCATGTCAAAGTACATTATATGATTGTACAGTATAATAGTTCATCTTTTGTCACCATGAAGATAATCTAGCCATGACATTTTCAACTAATTGTACAGAAGGTGGTACTACCACTATGCCACAGCCAGTCAAAAATGATCCCATATGGCATATAGGCTGCTTGCCCATTTAAGTCTGAACTCAAGTCTCTAACTCCTTCTAACCAACAGGCTGAACAATGGATATCTTTCAAATTTACCAATAAATTATAGATGTATTTTGAAAGGCAATCAGCCCAAACGTCCATCCCATGGATTAAGCCTAAAAAGCCCTCCTATTAAAAAATCGTAACGCTTTTATGTCAAGTTAGGTCATAAATTAGATCAAACACAAACTAGATTGAACATAGCCCAACAATTAACAAGGTTTGAATTTATTTACATCAAATGAGAAAGGAATGAGGTGGGGCATTATAGGTAGCTACGTCAAATGAGAAAGGAAAGCGGACTGAATAGAACCAAATAGTACCAAAGTTGAACAAAGTGGATCAAATAGGACCAAAGTGGACCGAATGAATGAAATAGGATCAAAGTGGAAAGAATGGACCGAATAGGGCCAAAGTAGACCGAAGCGTTTAGAATGGACCGAATAGGACTAATGTGGACCGAATAAGACCAAATAGGACCAAAGTGGACAAAATGGACCGAATATGACTAAAGTGGATAGAATAGACCAAATTGGATTGAATAGAACAGAATAAGACCGATGTGGACCAAATAGAACTAAAGTGTACTGAAGGGGACCAATGTGGATAGAAGTGGACACAATGGACTAAGTATGACCAAAGTGGACCGAAGTGCACAACAAAAATATAAGCGAAACACATTTGTAATGGTAAAATTTGGTTTAAAAATAAAATAATGATGTTGTGAAGCCTTCAAGGTGAGGTAGCAAATACAAATATAGAATACATATGATATTAAGTTTTATTTCTTATTTCTTATTTAAACATGCAATTCATGCATCATAAATAAATATAGGACATTCAATGTTTGGCACTTTGTTTTCAATCTAGGTTTCGATTGATTTGGCATCATAAAAAAAGGGTATACACAATTGTTATTGTAGTTGAATTTCTAGTTTGATTGCAAGGGCTTTACACATATTTGGCATGTGAAGATTGAATGATCTTCCTATACTTAGTCATGGGGTGTTTCTTCTTCTATATGTCTCACTGATGTTTCTATAGCGAGTTTCTCATGACTGGAAAGTTGAAACTACAACTACAATATTGTTTAATTTTTCTATGAGGGTTCTTGCTTCTTGTATAGATATATGGGTCGAGCTTAGCCTAAATCTTTTAGTTATATATGATTTTTAGGAGAATAAGTCAGCTACACATCCTTTACCGTGAAAGAATTTGCATTGCATACAAACATGCTTTAGAAGCAAGTCAAAGACTTGCATGCCATTCTAAGAAAAAAAAAAAAAATTCCTAATGGGAATCTAAATATTAAAATGAATGGTTGATATTTGATTAGTTTTTTTCAAATAAATAAGGAATTCAAAAAATAAAAATTATGTGTCAAATAAAAAAGAATTAAAAAAATAAAATTTATGTAAAAAATTGTGAGGCTACCAAAGCTTATGTGGCATAAGTCCTAAAAAAAAGTCAAACATTTCGCCTACTATATAAGGTCAAAAAATAGAGAATTTTTAATAAAAAATACAATATTTTAGTTAATTAGAATTATAATTTTCCCCTAAAAAAATTAGAATTATAATTTCTTTAGAAAAAAAAATGAAACTTAATTAAATTAGAATTTATTTAGTATTGGGCTACTTTATTTAATTATCAAAATGTTGTCGGTTTAAATTGTTACATATGTAAAGAGTAATGCATACGCCCAATTCCTAAAGTAAAAAGGATTAACAAAGAACTCTACCTAGCTGCACGAACGAGAGACGCGCTATCTGAAAAGAAAAGAGAAAGAAGATGGGAGCAGAAGCAGAAGCAGAAAAGCATGGAACTGAGAATGAGAAGCCAAGCCCCAATTCCATCACGGTGGCCCAGTTCCTCTCTTGGAAGCGCCAGAAGGTCCTTTTTCTTTATTTTTTTTTCTTTAAATTTTTATTTTCATGTTTTTAATTCCTTAGCTGTTTAAGAAGCTTGTATTCATGAAATAGAGAATTGGGTTTCTTTTTATTTCCATTTTTATTTAATATTTTGGCTTGGAATTGGATTATTTGATGAAATAAGTTCCAGTTTTTTTTTTTTTATTTTGGGAATAGAAGCTGAATGTCCTTGCCCATATGGCCCAATTGATATTTCTGTGCCTAGTTGTGTAGGAATGATTTGGGGTTTAGATTTTAGAGACCCTTAGATGAGATAATATGCTTTACAAGTATTAGTGATGTGGTGATGTATACACTTTTGCTTGAGAATTGAGAAGGTGGTGTAGGTACTTCGTATGTGGAGGACAACACATGTGTGGTGGAATGGGAATCTGGGTTTATTGAAGTTTATGTATTTGATTTAGTACTCTGTTTCTGCTTTATGCTTCATATGTGGTTTTCACTTTCAGGAACTGTTTTAATTATGATACCAACCCTGTGGTATCATAATTTTAGTAGCTATCTATCTATCTATGTCCTGGAATGTGATCCCTTTGTGGATTATGTGGACTATTTGGAAAGAACAGAATAGCCAGACATTTGAAGGAATTGAACAAGCTATGACGGATTGAAAGATGACCTCATGCTCTGTGTATGATTGGATGGTTTTCACTGGTCATTAATTCTCTAATTTTCTGCGATTTCTTGACTGTTGTAATTTTAGATGATTTGCCACGCAGTTCATCTCCACAACCTGAGTACTTGGATGTGCTCTTTCTATACTTTTTAATAAAATTTATGACTTATCAAAACGTATATAATATTAATTTAAGATTAAGTTGGGTTTACCTAAAGAAGTAAACAATCTCATTAAGACCCACCTCTGCAATTAAGATCATTTTTGGCATTTCATTTTAAGTTGTATTAGCAAACATAATAGAAGCCATAAAGATTTGAATAGGCTCTTCAAAGTTCAAATAAAACTCACAGCCTTCCCAATCATGCACAGAGATACTCAACTGATATTGCTTGTAATGAAGATAAACCTTACTGACTGATTAAAGTGGTAGATTCTTGATGCACATGCACCACTAGGTTGCATATTTTAATTCTATCTAGTGCTTACTGCTAATAACCTCTATAAAGTAAAGGATTTTCCTTGCCATTTCCATGTCATCTTGGAAAGCTAATTTGGAACACCCAATTGGTAGCAGATCATGTGTTGCACACACAGGTGTGTTCCTCTGCTGCTAGTACTTCTCCTAAGGTGTTTACAATGAGTTACACAGGTCAATTCACATCTAAGCTGCTAGTAAGCAGTTATTTAACAGCACTAGGAATTAGATGTTGTGGAAAAAGAATGAATCACATTCAAAGAGTTAAATGCTAATCTCAGATCTGATTGCTCACAGCAAAGCTGAATTGCCTGTTTTGAAGGGCCTAGCCACACAGTCTAGTGTCCTTGGCCTGCCTTAGGACTCAAGTTACACAGTCCCACTCACATTTCTATTAATCAAATCTGAGATTTCTACTCAATTGGAGGTATTGTATCAAATTGATCTGCCACAGAATAATCCTTCTTAATACATATGTACTTTAATGCAGGATGCTGATGAGTCAGCCAGAAAAGCTGAAGTGGCGAGGAAGCGTGCAGAGGATATTGCTGCAGGAACAGTCCAAATGAATGGCCGGGAGCTGTTTTTACATGAGCCTTGGGTGTTTGATGACACTCGTCTTTGAGATCAGCCTTAATGAAGGATAACATATGCTACTTTGTATATTAAATAAAGGGCTAATCCTATGAAAGAATCATAATCATTCTTATATTGAAGTTCTACTTTCAGTGATTCTTTTATAAAATTAGCTTCCTCTTTTTGTTTTTATCTCTATTGGGTCTTATGGAAAAGAAGTATTTAGTAGATTTGGCACCGAGAAAAGAAAGAGTTGATCCAGATGGGAGAAACGCAGCAATCTGTTTAGAAGACAGATCACTTAAAACTATATTTGCTTATACCAAGGAAATTTAATTTGCATATTTTCCATAACAGCTCTGTCATCTGTGATAGTACTAAATTTCTTCTGTGAGTGTCAATTAAGAAGTGGGCTATACTGATGTTTTGTATCGGTTGGCTTTTTTTTACCATTCAGAGCATGAGGGATTTTCTTGCTATGTAATTTATATACTTTACAAAGCATTTACACAGACCAAAATGTCGCTTTAGCGTCTGAGGTAAGCTTTATCGATTTAAGTTGGAGAGTGAATGCCTCTCATCACTTGCAATGGATCATCTTTTTGTAGTATATAATTTTGGGAATGCCATTCTTGACAACAGGTGAACAAATTGTAAGAGGCTTCTGTTATATATATATATATATATATATAAGGTTCTGTTTACATGAAATACTTTCTCTCGACCCTAGGTCAAATTGCACTCTCTCTCTTGATGTCAATTGTCACTGGTAAGTGTTGACCTCTCAAGACCAGTTAATGTGTCGTTTTCTTGAGACGAGAATGGACATCAATGTCGATAAATACATGAAATGCATACTGGTCACACAAAAATTAATACATGGTTGAAGAAATCTCTGACAAGTTATATGGACCAAACTCTTTTAGAGGATTCATGGATAGGTGTATATCTCCCATCTATTCTTCTGTAGGCATCTCAATTAAGCTTTCATTCTCTTCCTCATATAAGTAGTGGGGGTGATTATCTCTCCTAGCTCATCCTGGAACGGGGAATTGGAAGATTTAAAAACCCTTCTTGAAATTTTGGAATAAATATTCGCCAATCTCATTCCTCTACTTCGGTTGATAAACGAATTTTTTTATTAAAAAAAAAAAAAAACCAATGATTGTTCATCAAATGTAAAGAATTGGAATTGGAGTCACCTTCTTCAAGACAAGATCTGGATTTTTGTCTCCATATGATTCTTATCTGCACGGGACCTTCCTCTATCTTCACCTAAAGGTTTCTCGCTACTGCTGGATTACTCTTTGATGCTTCTCGCTACTGCTAGATTATCTGCATAGGCCCTATATTTTGTAGTGACTAGTTTTCTTGCTCATGTGTCTAACATAACAATGATGTGACTCCTTTTTTAATTATGTGATAACTTATTTTTCAAACGCATTTCGATAATATTTACTAAGAAACTGTAACAAAAAATGAGCGTTCCCTTCATCTACTTCCACTAGTTTTCTTGCTTATGCGTCTAATGTAGCAATGATGTGACTCTTTTTTTAATTATGTGATAACTTATTTTTCAAACGCATTTCGATAATATTCGCTGAGAAACTATAACATAATATGACAGTATATAAATCATGGAGGAAACTACGAACATAATTTTATTAACCACAGCTTAATTATAACTTCTTGATACGTACAAACTACAAAGCCAACCCTGAAAAAACGACCACGCATAAACAGTAAACACATCATTTTCTTTGGGTACAGTAATTAACCAACCGAGGAACACTAATTGCCGAGTAAAGCACTAGCCAAACCACATAACATAATTAGAAACACAAACACAACAGAACACAACACAACACAACACAACTAGATGAGCAGCATCTCTCCTCCTCCATTTTACTTCGTTTTCTCATGATCAGGCACCCGACTATGGTTTCCTGCTACATCAGAGTATATCACATTTTTGTGAGCAATGCAAGTATGGATACAAATGAGCTCAATTGGGGGGCTAATACAAAATACTAAAGAAAGAAAACCACTTTTATTAGATAATTTTCTTACAGAGGACTTGACTTTTTTAGGTCCGAACAAGCCCTCATGCTGTTATTTTTCTTAGATACGGTTATAAATTTTATGGCTCAAGAGACTCAAACCAATTGTAGGTTCATATAATTGACTAACTAACAAACCAATCTTGGGTTAGTCTAGGTCAACCTAGAGTTATTTAGTGTATAAACCCTATATTGGATTTAGTATAATACAAATGCTTAATAGTCATAAGCATTTTTTTTTAAAGCTAAGAGATTAGTAGTTCAATTGGTACTTCTTGGTATTTTCAACCAAAACAACTTGGATTCAAATCCTCCTAACCCTAACTATCAATGTATAATTTTTTTTTTTTTTTTTTAATTTGGAGGGCTAGACCCTAAAATGGCTTATTATCAACATTTATTTATTTTTTAAGTGCCTTTATTTATTTATTTTTATATATAAACAAGAGTATTCAAACCTCTTTGAGTTTTTGACTATCCTATCTGATGTATGCAGTCCCCTATCCCACACACACCAAATTATTTCTTTTTTAAGTGTCTTTTCTAACTTTGTATCCATTTGGTTCAACTTTTTAAAAATGATCAATGTTTGAAAAATTATTCTTAGATTTTTTTTTTTTTTTTAAAGTTGTATTTTGAAATATGTAGTTTCAAATCATTTGCACCAAACAAAGCCCTTTTTTTTTTTTTTGGCATCTTATGCAATTTTTCATAATTAGGTTTTAGGAATTGTTTTATTGTTATGTTAAAATTTGAACATACATTTACTCCATAATTTTTTTTTTTTTTCCTTCAAGTAAGATATCAATTAGTTTTTTGTGTAATTGAGTTTTGAGATGATCTTTTGTTTGATGACAAAAAAAGCTCTGTCAATTAATGAACTAACCAAAACCCACTCTTTTTTAGAAAACATAGATTTCATATCTAATATATACATATATTCCACATTTGTCTTTGTATAAACTCTCGCAATCAAAGCCTTAGCATTGCAAAATATGAAAATGTGATACCATCATTTTCTTTGTAATTTTCATATTTTATTTATTTTTCCTTTATTTTCTCTTATCTTTTTGTTACTATAATACTTGGTTGAGAGATTTTAAAAGAAGCATATATTGTGAGATCCCTGCGGAACAAATTGTAAGAGATCATCTGCAAGGGTTAGGCTGCAAGCTTCACCTGAGTTCCTCTTGCAAGGCACAAAGATGACGTTGGACTTGTTCAAGGTCTTCCTGCATTTCCTGAAAATAAAAAGATAATGAATGTCACCAAGCATATATATATTATTAGGTGATAGAAGAACACTATGTCTCGATCTCTTTTGGATGTAAAGTAAATTGATTTGTGTATACAAGGTATGCATATATATTACCTTGATCGATCCTATGGTCGAGCAAAGCAATCATCATCAACCCGTCATATGCAGAAAAAAAAAAAAAAGCATTAGATCAAATTTTTTACAATTTATATATATGAAATTAATTTGTACGTACCCCTCAAGCACAACTTCAAGTCCCTGTCTTGCGCAAATTTTAACATGATGCTTCTCAATTCCCTATTATATATATATATATATATATATGTACAGATTTCAGACGCATGCCATAGTAAACCATAATTTTTCTTATAAAGCAATATTTGAGTAGAACAAGCACATATATATATGACAAGAGAGAAAGAAAAGAGAGGGTGTGTGTGGTGTCTATCACCTGTACTTCTTCTTCTTCATTGGCATTCCTGTATGTCAAGGAAAAAAAATATTGTTAGTTGTAAATAATACTAATAACAATATAATAAAGAAATGAAGAAAGAAAACTCAAAAGAAGTAATTTTACCCGCTTGGCTTGGAACGAGGTCGCAAGTAACGAATGGAAACATTTTCCTCCCTAAACACACACAAAGAAATCATATCATATGGCAGTTTTCTAGTTCAAAATCTTATTGTTTGAAAAATGAGTAAAAAAAAATGAACATGTTCAATGATTATCAAATGGAGACCTCTTTTTGGGTAATGGAGGAACACTGCTGGGTCCCCTATTCCGTGGCAGTGTAAAGGAAATGTGAAGGTTACGTGTTATTGGTCCCAAAGCAGCATCAACATTTCCATTTTTGGACCGTGGCTGCTGACCTTTGGCAACAGCCTTTCTTCTCTTCTCTTTTAGGGTAATCTTAAATGGAGCCACAGTAGAATTTGCAAGTAACTGAAGAGAGAGAGAGGCTTTTTTGATGAGTTGGGTGAAGAACTGAAGGTTGTGGGGGCTGAATTTATAGAAGATAAGAAGTTACGTTTTTGATACATAATTGGATGTATGATACATACTGTATGGACACGTTTTTGCAGCCTAAGCTCAAGTGGTATGGAATCTTGGCCCAATGAGCCCAGTATAATAAATTTGTAAAGAGTAGGTCAAAGAATTATGCCCTAGTGAATTTGGTAATGGCTAGTATGGATTTAAAAGGCAATCAAATAAGAACAAGACACATAGGGCTGGATAAACTCACTGTCTGAGGAGAAAAATTTAGGTATAAATCAATAGAAATGATTGCAAATGCAGCTTTGATTGTTATAGTACTCTTCCTCTCTTTTTTCGATCCTCCTTCCTTTAGGGGTCTCCTACATTATATACCTTCTTTCTGGTGATCTTGGCTCTCCATTTGTCAATCGTCCAAGCCACTACTTGAGTGTCTGTCCCATTAAACAGCCCTTCTGGCTCTCTGTGAGTTACGGTAGCCAAGGATGCACTGTTCAGGAGCTTTCTTCATATAAATGTGTCCAGAAAAGTAGCTGCAGTACATTTACTTAGATATTTCTTGGGTTCCTTTCCTTCTCGTGTTGTCATGAGGCACGCTCCTAACACTGGAGCTTCTATGAGGTCATTTTCATCATTGGAATGCGTATTTGAGCTATATTTGTCATAGCCAAGGAGGAATTCCTCCTCGGACCACCCTCTACTCCTTTCTTATTCATGAGACTCTAAACTAGAATTTCTTACAACCAATTGTCCCTCCTCGGACATGCCAATGTCATGTCCTCAAACAAGGCCTAGGGCTCAATATATGATTTTGGGTCTTTATCCCTACACATACAATAATAATAATAATAAAAAGGTTTATACCATAGAATTCTGCTTACATTTGTAGTATGGCAATGAACTTCCCATCATCCCCGCTCCAATTCCCAATTTTTTAAAAATCCAATTGAAATTCCCTAAATTACAGGAATAACTTTCCAAAGAAATCACAACTCAAACCGAGAGGGGGGAAAAGGGTAAACAGTTAGATTATGTAGAAAGAAAGGTTGGCTAAATGCTAGAGGTATTTTAAAATTTGAGAAATGGGGTGATAAATACGGAGAATGAAATAATGTTTGTGTATATATATTTTGTATTTGATGAGTTCTTGGAAATATCCATTGCTGAATTGTATTATCTGCTTACACCCCTTAATTACAAAATATGAAAATGATATATAAGAGATTAATAATTATCTCATTTATAAAGTTTTAAACGTTTTTTTTTTTTGGTGCATATATATATATATATATATATATATATAAAGTTTAAGGATTGGATGGTAAATAACCAATTGACATAAATTTAAAAAAAAAAAAAAAAATTTGTGTGTGCAATGTGTGTGTGAAACAAATAGAACGTTTGGTATAATTTTCAAAACCTTAATTATTAAAAAATTTATTAAATGAGGTAATTTTAACAAAAGTTATATCAACAATGATTTGATATGGTTTCTTAAAAAAAAAAAAAAAAAACTATGATTTGATATGCCCTATATATCTTATATGTGTGGCTTTTAAATTTGTCTCATTTTTTAATTACTTTTTATCTCATTTTGGGGGCACATTTCAACTTAAAGATAAGGGGTGACTATAGTATGACCTACATCACAATGGTTCTCAAACCTATTTTGCATTTTTTTTTGGTTGATAATTAGATACATTTATATCATATCCTACATTCTCTAATTTTGTCATATTGAATAATCTGCTAAAAGAAAGAAGCTTAAGAATCTACAACAGGAGAAGCTTAATGAGAAGAGAAATGCGTGTAACATTTAAATTCTAAAAACATTAGTCGTTATAAGTTATAACCCTTAGGGGTTGGCTAAAGTGGTTAGGGCTTTGGGGTTGGTAGCATGCTCCCTCCAAGTCTAAGGTTTGAATCCCCTTGGATGCAAACAATTTCTAGGGCCACGTCCCACATTGGCAAAGCCTAAGGGTCATCAAGTAGTCTATAGTCCACAGTCCAACCCAAAAACCCAACGGCCCACAAGGCTAACGGGCAACCCGGCCCGTTATTATTGAGGCCCATGGGTAACCCACTAGCCCAGTGGGTTAGGCCATGGGCTAGTTTTTTTGCCCATGGGTACCCGGTGGGCTAGCCTAGTTGCCCAACCCGTTGCCCAGCCCATTGGCCTAATCCGTTAGTCCAGCCCAATAACTCATAATTCATAACAAAAATATATTGAAAGTGTATGAAGGATTGATTCTGAGATATTATAGATGAATTTTTTAAGAAAACTCTCTTAACTACTAAGATACTCAAAGTAATTGTGCTAAACTTAGTTTACTAAATATATATTTTTTTAGTAGTCTAGCAAATTTGAATTAACCATTTGACATTTTTTTTTATTAAAGATACAAATAAAAATAAAAATAAAACACTATTTAAAGCCTTAATAAAAAAATTAAATAGGTTTCCATCATCAAAACAAAAAATTAAATAGATTTGACTGTAAAAAAATTTGTAATTAAGTATTAAATTCTTTAATTCTTTCATTTTAAAAAATAAATTTATTATTCCCTTATAAAAAATTGACTCTTTTCTTATAAAAATAATAAAATAATATGCTAATGCAAGCCCATAGGTAGCCCATTAAGCCTAACTCGATAGCCCACCTCGCTAAAGATAAAACGAGCATTGCCCATGGGCAGGGTTATGGGTTGAGGTTTTCTCTTTCACCCACCCCAACTCGACCCGTTAACTAGTTAATAGTCTATTATGCCCAGTCTATTGTGCTCATTTGCCAAGTAAAAATTGGTCGGGCTAGTCCGACCCAGCCCATTGATGACCCTTAGCAAAGCCAATGACTTATATAGACTCATGTGATGTAGGCATGTTACATGGATCCAGTTTTTAAAAGTTTCTAAAAACAAACATTGGTCGTTATATGTTGTGATTTATTTCCAATGACATCGATCAAGTCTTTCCAATTAAATTTGTTGAATAGCATTACACAAATTAATGTCCTCTATTTCAGTTTCACTTTAACTAGCAACCATATAATGAAAATGCATTTATTAAATGTTTTCTATTAAATCATATAGAAGCTTAATGGGAAAATATAAATGTGTAAGCAACATTTGAATTCTAAAATCATGAGTCATTATTTGCTTTGGACGCATTACATGGATCCAGTTTTTAAAAGTTTCGAAAAAAATGTTGGTCTTTATTTTCTTTGAATTATTTCCAATGACATCGATCAAATCTTTCTAATTAAATATGTCGAATAGCATTACACAAATCAACGTTCTGTCTTTCAATTTGACTTTAACTAACAACCATATAATGAAATGCATTTATTAGTTACCGTTTTCTATTCAATCATATACATGAGAAGAGAGACATGTGTAAGCAATATTTAAATTCTAAAATCACGACTCGTTATTTGCTTTAGACGCGTTACATGGATCTTGCATTTATTAACCGTTTTCTATTCAATCATGTAGAAACTTAATGATAAGAGAGACGTGTAAGCAACATTTAAATTCTAAAATCATTAGTCTTTATTTGCTTTGGACGCATTACATGGATCCAGTTTTAAAAAGTTACTTAAAAAAAAAAAAAAAAAAAAAGTGGTCGTTATTTGCTTTGAATTATTAACCGTTTTCTATTCAATCATATAGAAGCTTAGCGAGAAGAAAGACACATGTAAGCAACATTTAAATTCTAAAATCATTAGTCGTTATTTGCTTTGGGTGCATTACATGGATCCAATTTTTAAAAATTCCTTAAAAAAAAAAAAATAGTCATTATTTACTTTGAATTATTAACCATTTTCTATTCAATCATATAGATGCTTAATGAGAAGAAAGACGTGTACGCAAAATTTAAATTCTAAAATCATTAGTCGTTATATGCTTTGAATGATTATTTCCAATGACATTGATCAAGTCTTTCTAAATTTCTCGGGTAGAATATTATACAGATCAAAGGCTGTAGTTTCACTTTAGCTAGTAGTATAACAAAATGCATTTATCAATTGATTTTTATTTAATCATGGGATCCATTACTGTTCTTATCTTCTTAAGAATCCATACATCCCTTATTAGTATATCAACAACTAATAAAATTTGAAATCTCAAAGTTGTTGTTCTTGGCTTTACAATTTAAGTTAATTGAAGAGTCGAAAAATGCAATGTGAGACAATATCAATTATGTTCATGGGTTTACATTTGACCTAAATAAGATACGGTGATGTAATTACATTTATCCGTGGTGAGTGATTTTAAATGTTTCAAGTTTCAACGTCCAACATCATCGATCTACGAGACTCTTTGACATGTTTTGAACTCATCTTAGATCTAATCCACCATGTCCTCACTTTCCACTTAAATTTTCATAACAAAAAGCAGCCTTAAGATTGAGAGTTTAGAATGTGAACTTATTGATTCTCAAAAAAGAAAAAGAAAAAGAAAAAGAATGTGAACTTATTAAATGCGGCTGATATAATTATATCAAGATTGACACAAAGCCAAAGCGGCAAACAAGTTGAGAACAATTAAAAAAAGTAATTGAAAAAAGTATTGTTGCTTGGGAATAGAAAAATTCCACTGACTTGAAGAAAGAAAAAAAATGACGCTATAATATAATGATATGATTTCCTAGAATCTCTCTGATATGGAACATAATTAAATTTCGATCTTTGAAGAATTAATCATTGTTACACATTCTAATATATATATATATATATATTATATTATTTATTGTACACAACTTATAATGTTTCTGTTTCTTCCAAATCGTAGTTTTATTAATTTGAATTTTCCTCCCCTGCCAAAGTTTTCCTAGTGTTTCACGAGTCCAAATCTTCTGTCTTACTTTTCCTACTCCACTTTATATTCCACTAATAAATACTTGTCACGTGTTCATTTAATTAATTAAATACTATCATTATTGACTTATTAATACTACAGTTATTAATTAATAGTAGTATTTAATTGATGGAGTATAGAGTGGAGTAAAAAAAATGAGATAAAAAATTTTGACTCGTGTTTCATTGGAAAAGTAGTTTGAGGTTAATTATGTTCTTAACAAGTACAATAAACCCAATTTTTTTTTTTTTTTTTAAGTTAGAAATTTATTTAATGATATAGTAATCTACATATGTACGTCAATGGCATTCAATGGAAGCAAACGTGGCAGTGTACCCTCCACAGAACCATGCTCAGCAAAACGCATCCCTAAAAAGCGAGCGTTACTTCCTTTTTTTGATAAAAAAAAGAAAAGAAAAGAAAAGAGCGTTACTTACTTTTGTCTGTATAATCATTAATTACCATACATACCAAAAGCTGTGTTCCTATCTCAGTTTCAGTTACATGCAAAGATTTACGTGTTTTGCGTGCCTTTTTTGTACCAATACAGGTAACTTAAGTTGACTTTAATTTTCTCAAAAAAAAAAAGTTGACTTTAATTAAATATAATATAAATGACGGTTTCAAAAATCTTCAATAACATCTAGAAATGTCAAGAAATTAATGCTTTTGTTGAGAGGGATAATGGATCTATTAAAAAAGAGAGAAAAAAGAGAGAGTAGGTAATGAAAATATCAAGATATTTGTGTAACCGTGATATTGATGAGTTCACACAAAACTATAATGGCAATTATAAGAATTTTCAATAATATTATTTGCGATAATATTTCAATTTTTTTTTTAATAAACTTTAAAATCATTAGCATATTTTGATATATTTTCTTAGTTTACCTATAATTTCTTACATTACTATGTCCATATACTTGCTTCACAAATGATGGATAGCAAATCATAGCA
This sequence comes from Quercus variabilis, assembly GCA_030445155.1. Taxonomy (NCBI): domain Eukaryota; kingdom Viridiplantae; phylum Streptophyta; class Magnoliopsida; order Fagales; family Fagaceae; genus Quercus; species Quercus variabilis. The sequence goes on along the minus strand of CP129456.1, from coordinate 32,009,744 downwards.
CTTTGCAATGTATTCATGAACCTAAACAGTTGTGTGTAATTAGCATATATAGGCCCCCCACCCCCCAAAACAACAATTTTTTGATATATTAAAAAAGTATCTTTGAGCCTTTACTATGTTGCACCTTTTATCCCCTCACATAGTAACCCCAGATTTTCATTTTAATAGAGTAACCCCAGATTTATGTGTGTACTTTTAGCATATGTTTAATTAGGTTCATGCATATTGCAAAACTATAGGATTTTGCAATATGCATGAACCTAAACAGTAGTTGTGTGCCTAATTAGCATATATAGGTTCAAAATACTTTTTAAAAATTGTCTAGATATAAAATTGATAATATGGTAGTTAATATTATACATTTTTTATGATTGAATTTATATATGGAACTATCTATTTTACCATTTGTGTTTGACGAATAATTATACAATATTTTGGGGGTACAATAATGAAATATTCTCTCCACTCAACTAGTTAGTTGGAACCTCTTAATATTTCTAATGATTCCAACTCAATTTTCAGCTACATTTTTCAAAACTAGCATAACCATGGAGTAAAGCAGGGAAGGGTTCTAGTTGAATGGGGGGCCTAGGGTCCCTTCAAAAAAATTGAAATCCTCCTTACTTCCCATAACGTGTAAGAACATTTTCAAGAAAGTATTTAAATAGCTTCCAAATGATGAATATTTTAATTTCATACATTTTTTTAACATTTATACAAAAATAATATTAACAACCAAGTTTTAATCTCAAAATTTTGAGGTTGATTATGAATTGTTAACATGCATTAAAAAAATCTTAACAAATTAGTTATAGTCAATTACATGTATTATTTTTCTCCATTATATCTTATCCAAAATCATACTCTATGTTATTTCCTTAACTTGAATCATCTCACTCTTTTTTTAATAGTTCATTAATTTGCTCTTCTATAAACATAGCCAAACCATCTCAAACCGCTCACACTCATATTTTCATCTATAAGGGTTGAGCCTCATTACATAATTTCTTCATTTCGAATCCTATATTTTCTTATATTTCTACTTACTCATCTTAACATTCTCATTTAAGTTATAATTATTTTATAAATATGTTGCTTCTTAATAGCTTAACTTTGTTCATAGTGTAATTAGTCTTATAGTAGCCTTATAAATTTTGATTTCTTTAATAATCAGCATTCCACTTCATCCACCCTACTTTTATCCTATAATTCACATCCTCTTTTAACTTTATGAATTATTGGTCTAAGATATCAAAGTCTTATTCTTTGAAATCTCTTGATCATCAAATCATACAGTTCCTTCATTTTTAGTTTTATTTTTTACTAGACTTAAATTCTATGTACTCTACTTTAGGCCTACTTAACCCAAAACCTTTAGATTCTAAAGTATCTAACCAAGTTTCTAACTTGATAATTGAATCAAAATCTAGTTTCATCTACTAAAACTATACCGTTTATAAAAAGTGTAGACCATAAGACTCTCTTATGGTCCTAACCTTTCTTTTCCAACAGCCCAAACCATATTTTATGTTAAAATTACTATGGCCCCTCAAGATAAAATTCCTATTCCCACCCCTCGATGTAACATGAACTTATAGCCATATTGAGTTTTAATAGAAAACCCAATTATGGGTAGTTTGAAAAAAGACTAAAACTATTCAACATCATTCCATCTATATAAATTAGAACGACTATGTCTAGCTAAATTAGATTGGTTATACAGTCCAAAGCTGATAAAACTATAAAAGGATGATGCAAGAGGTCCTATCACGGAGAATAACAAAGTCTAACAAGTTGATGCTGACTCATCAAATCTTTCATGGTCTTCCATTGCCTGTGACATTGAAAGATAGAAATAGATTAGTCAGGTCAAATATATTATAATTTGCACATCACATTATTTTGGTGGACTAAATTGTGCTAATTTTGCATTAACTAGTTATTTCTTGATGTTGATATAATCTTGTGCCCTATAAAACTAGGCTGCATATTGAAAACAAAAGAAGAAACAACTTTATCGAAGCAATTGCCAAGGAACTAGTTAACTAGCCTGAACCAAATAGCCGGAGATGTGGGTCAACAGGTACACCTAAGCCCTCAAAATTTGGATCATAAAGGGAATTGTTGAGTTTCCTGAAAACATACAACTTTGATTAGTTTGGATATTCATAAAGAATGAAGAGAAAAAAATAGCACTTAAAAGCATGGTATAATGAAAAAGTACTTTTCTTTAGGACTCTGATCATTAGGGTTTTCAACTTCAGTTTCTTCAGGCCTAGAAGTCTTTTCTTCTTCTTGAGGATTGGATGCTGATAAATTCCTTTCTTGACTTACTGTTTCCGTCTACATTCAGGAAAGATACCTTATAATTATCTTTTGTAGTAGAATGCATTTAAACCTTTGCACCTATAAGCTTTTACAAATATAATAGGAAGAAGAATATGATTGATCTTTTGTGCTTGGTAAGAGATCATACCCTGGAGCGTTTAGATGTCAACAATGATTCTCCATACGCATTTCGTTTTGCTGCAGATCTAAGTCCGTCCACCAGTCCCTTCTACAATGTTTCATTTTATAACCAAAAAAAACATTACATTATGCCATTAACTATGTCATAGTAAAGGTAACCAAGAAAAGTTACAAAAAGTAGACAATAATACCTCCCTGGAGCTGCCCACTGATAGTGTTTCTCGTAGAAGAGGAACTGGCTCTTTGGACAGGCTCCCAATTTCCTATTGACAAGATTGTTGGTTATCTTAACAAGAACAGGAAAAGGAAACTCTCAAGTAATAACTACAAGAAGAAAAAGATTTTTACTAGTTGAGATTGTGAGTTCAGGCTTTGAGTCTGCTGAGTGCCAGGACTAAGATAGGAGAGACTTTGTCGAGCAGTTTGATTCTGTAATCCTTGCGTTTGGATGGTCTGTAAACTATAGGAGAAGAAAACCACCAAGAGCATGAAAAAAATTAGATGTATTTTCAGTTTTAAACTCAGAATTAAAAAAATATAAATCAATATAACAAAATCTTTCTTAAAAAAAAAAAGCTAACAAAAGTAAAATGTGGAACAAGAAATTACACATATAGTATCACTAATGACACATCACTTTGTTACATTTATGTAATAAAATTAGTAGCGTCCTTAACATCACTTCAAATAAATTATACAAAATGTAGATATAGATGAATTGAGTACCTAGAAGTCATTGAAGATTGAGGATGCAAGATTTTGTCATGCAAAGGATCAACTCGACTGGCCATTTCAGGAAATTTGTTGAGTTGTTGATACTCAGATGATTGTTGTGACCTACATTTGAAATCATTCAACTATAAGGTGAAAAACTGAAAGCATTACAAGAAAGTACCAGAAAGGTATTCACAAATCCGATAAACTGCCTATCTGATCGAGTAAGCATTAACTTTCTTATATAGAATAAAAGGTGAAAAGTAGAGGATAAAGTACGTACCTAGAAAGCATTGAAGGCTGAGGCAGCATGGAGCTACAAAATTTTGAATTTTGGACTTGCTCATGTTGATGGTCATAATCATACAACCTTTGGCTATGAGCCCTAATAAGAATCATTTAAAAAATAAAAAAGGAAACGCATATTAGTATTGCATCACTTTTATGCTAGTTAATTTTAAGTCCTTTTGTTTTATAGTTGATGTAATTTGTAATATTGAAATTGAATGTTTAGGTACCAAGGCTGTATGGAAGATCCAGCTGTTATGGAGTTACGTTGCTGTAGATTCGATGCAAAAGGTGACATCGAGACCTGATTAGCTTGTTCATAATGATCCAGTGGATATGGGGACCTAAATCAACAAATAGATAATGATAATAAGCATGTAAAGAAACTACATATTGATGCCAGTTGTGATCTTTGATTAATTGTTACCAAGCTTGATGGTGTTTCTCTTTAACATTTGATTACCATGATAAACTAAAATTGTCCTATAATTTTAAAATGTTAAGAAGTTAGGAATTAAATTAACCATTATTCCATCAACATTTGTGAAGCTTAATATAGAGGTTGCCAGTTACCTACCCAGAAAACATGATTGGTTCCTGTAGCATGGAACTACTAACATGTGAAGTATACATATTTGGCATCAAAGTTGCTAATTGATTAGGTTGCTGACGACCATATGACTGTTGGAGCCTACAACTCAAGATAACAATGAGTTCATCAACATGCATAAAACTGGTTATCTTCATTAAAAGCTATTGCAATTTACACCATCTCAAATGTGGAAAAGACGAAAGTAGAATTGAGACCTAGAAGGCATAGAAGATCCAGGTAGTATGGAGTTCTGTGTCGTCCAGACTTGGTTAAGTTGCTGTTGATGATTTCCAAGCAGGGAAGGCCTGAATTAAACAAATCATAAAACCCCTTAGGTACAATGAAAAATCTTAACAGAGCTTTAACTTTACCAGATAGAAATATCTGTTGTGAGTTAACAAGTACCTGACAGAGATGGAAAGATCCTGAGTCAGCATGGGATTATAAACTTGTGGATCATACATGTTAGATGGCACTGTTACTTGATTAACTTGAGGATATACGTAACTTCTTGGCCTATAACTAGCAAAAATAATAACGGTAAATATCATCCGAAAGCATGCTGGTTATTCTATCCTTAGTTTAACCAAGGTTTAAGTTCCCAAATATACACCCCAAGGAATTATATATCCTTAGTTTAACCAAGCATGCTGGTCATTCTAAGGCCTCATGAGGTCTAGG